>WOAB01000142.1:2456666-3070833 GCA_027886185.1 Rheum nobile | reverse complement strand
CCAACATCAGAACAGCAACACCAAAACATAGAATCAACTTAAACAGAATACCAATGTCTTAGTCATCAGAACATCAACAACAAAACAGAATACCAATGTCTCAGTCAACAACACAACAAACTCATTCAACAACATGCATAATTCAGAGCAATAATCTCAGCAAAAGTACCCATGCATAAACAACTAAAAAAGAGTGAGACTTAGCTAAAAATCAGAATTAGAGGCAACATCACCATAACCGGGGACGATTCATCTCGCAGCTTCATCGTCAGAGGAATCAGGGATGAAGATAATCTTAGGGGAATCAGGGAGGACGACGATCTCAGGGGTAGGAAAGAGCTCAACGAACTCAGGGGTAGCAGGGAGCTCAACGATCTCTAGGGGCTCTTCCCGCAGCTTCCCCTCCACAGTTTCCTCTGAGCCAACAGGAGTTAAGCTGTGATCCCCAACATAGTCGCCACCCCACTCGCACTGTGGAGCTTGAGAGCAAGCAACAAAAAGTGCATCAGAAGTTCAGGACCCATCGGACTTAAATAGGTCCGAATCACCCATTTTTTATGCAAACAGAGAAGGGAACCCAGGGGACCGGGGTTTTCAAAGCAACGATTTCTGAGATTTAGGGTTTTTTTGGGCGGGTTTTGGGAGATATGGGTAGATCTAGACGAGGAGCAAGCCTTTTCTGTGTTTTGGGGACAAACGAAGCAGATTAATCGCCGGCGAGCAGATCTGCAACAGATCGAGATCATTTTTGATGAGTTAGGGTTTCAGAGAGAGCTCAGACGAGAGAGAGAGAGCTCAGACGAGAGAGTAGAGAAGGAGAGGCACCTTCAAGGAGATTGAGAGGTCAGATGAGAGCACAAAGGAGAACTACAGATGAAGAGAGCTCAGACGAGAGAGGAGACGAGAGAGCTCAGATCTAGGGTTTCAGAGAGAATGAGAGAGGAGAAGAGAAGAGAGCGGCGAAGAGTGAGACGAGAGAGTGAGGGGTGAGAGCTCAGATTAGGGTATTTAGGGTTAGGGTGGGAAATGGGCTGGGCTGGGCTGGATAGATTAGGGTTTCGGTTAATTGGCCTGGGTAGATTAGGCCGAGTTAAATGGGTAGATTAGGGGTAGGTTAATATGGGTTAGAGATATTGGGTTAGGTTAAAATATGGGTTTGGGTTAGTTTGGTTAAAAATATAATTTGGGTTAAGTTAATGGATTTAGGAGTAGTTTGGTTAATTTTGTTAGTTTAATTAATTAGATTAATTAGGTTAATGGAATATGGTTTATTAAGTTTTAGGTTATGGATAAAAATGGTGGATATTAATGGAGTTTGAGATGGATGAAGATGGTAGGTGATAATGATTGGATGATTGGATGTGAATGATTGGATGTTTTTGGATGAAAGATAAAATTGTGTAAAAGATGGAATGAATAAGGGTAATATTGAAAAAAAAAATGGATAAAAAAAAATAAGACAAATAAAAGGGGACATCCAAAATGAAAAAAAAAACAAATATTATAAGACGGAGAAAGTAGTATGTATTTTTACAGGTTAGATGGTTGATCACTGTATAAAAGTTGGTATATATGTTTCCAATTATAATAGTACGAGTTTTCCTCCTCACAAGTGGGCTTGGTACGATCGTATAATTGTTGACCATGTGTACCTTCTGAAAGCCAGAAAGGCATTGCAGTTGACACGTGACGTTTGATGCTTGGCATATGAGCTGGAGATTGAACTAGTCACGCCAGTCAGGTGAAGGAAATTGAAGTTTTGTCCGTCTTCTGATTTTCTGACTAAATTTTCATACTATTAGTATTAAGCAATTAGCCTAAACTCATAAATTTCTATTTTTACAATACTAATCGTACCGTTTAAGTGATATGATTACATTAGGATTGTTAATAGTTAATCTTTTACTAGAGGATCCATTTAGCATCAGACAATCAATCCAACATTAAACAATACCACATTTTTATGCAATAAACAAACTCAATTTAAGAACACATTTTACAAACTTTCATTGACCTATCTAACACCATGTGATCGGACTAATTTTACTTTATACAAAAATCTAAGTCTGAAATTCTAAACCATCACCTTCAAGCAATAGTCAAAGTATAAGAGAATATGATGCACTAGGATGGTGGACTCTTAGGGATCAATTATCCTAATTATCTTGTCTTATCAAAAAAATATATATATAAGAGAACATGAAAAATCACACGACACTCAGTCATTCCTTATACCACATTGCTGAAATTTCCATCTGATTTTAGAAATTTAGGGCTTGTTTGTTTACGTAAAAAAAGCCTAACGAAACAGATTGTTAACGGTCCGATCTACTTTGCATGTTTGGTTACCCACTTCAAATGAAACATTACGTTTCAGCCCTCTAATGGTTACGGGCTTTAGGCCCATTTCGTTTGGTTACCCATGCTTCTCTCTTTGCAACCACCACAACCACCTTCTCCGTCACCGGAGCCATCACTTTCGCCTTGCTTCCGACGGTGCGCCCGACACAATTCTCCTTTGTTCCTCTTCATCTTCTCCGCCCGAGAATCCCTCATCTTCTCCCAATGAAAAACCTAAAACCGGATGTTATGTCTCCTGACTTTCCGATCTCTCCCGATTGGATCTGCGATCTCATTCTTGTCCCCTTTGATTCGTTTTCTTGCAGCCCCTTCCATCTTGTCTCCTAGATTCTGCACAAGGAGCCGATTCGAACATTGTGCATATTGATTTTGTTCATGTTATTTCATCTCAATTGGATGAACTTTGATATGAATTTGACTTGTATTCAGAATTTTGGGGTGTTTAAGATGGGATTTTGGTTGATTGTCTCTGCACTTTTTTCAAATATTTGGGGCCAAGGAGAAGAAGTGTATGGTGTTTAAATTTCTCAATATTGATTTTCCTCCGGACACTTGATTTCATTTCTTAATTTAACCAAACATAAACAGAAATGAAACCTTTCTATTTCCTTTCCCATTCTTAACCATTATCTTTCCGTTTCCTTTACTTGATGAACAACCAAACGCCACCTTAGACGCATTGCAGTTGCAGACATCCAAATAGGTTATTAGTTGTCACTATAATTACTATTTACACCCACACGGTACAGACTTCTTGTTCTCATGATGAACAAATAATTTTTTTGGTTTTTTATCAATGTGGTCAATTTATGGCTACAGTTTTGAAAGACATAACTAAATCTGTATCTGCTTCAAACACTTTGGAAGTGATCAAACAACTTTAACAAAACTAGTCTTTCTTCAATTTCCTTCTCGGTGCCAAAGGGCACAAAACTTCACCTATTCAGAAATTTGACCAAGTGTAATGCCAAAAAGCCATCTCAGCATTTACAGAGTTCAATGACTGGTTAGGTATTCAACTGCAATTGTATCAAAGAGTTTATACTTCAGTTGAGGCCAAAATGGTTAAAAGGAAGTTCTCAGAAGGGTTGTAACCTTATGTACGGCCGAAATGATTCTGATCAAGTCTTCAGTGTGACGAAGGAAGAAGCTAAGAATCCTCATGTGATTTCTTGGGGCTTTGAAGTGAAAATACAGGCTTTTCTGCCTCCAAGTCGAGTGAAAGAACAGGTTTTGCACGAGGGGCTGAATCATCAAGTTCTGTGGTATCTAGATTATCATCATTGATTTCTTCTTCATGGGACTTGAAGCGACCAGGAATGGACTTCACTGGTTGGGTATGGACCAACTTCTTATACAAGCTCATGGCCACTGACATCATGCCAGCTGGGTCAGAGATGTTGGAAGGAAGCAATACGATTGTCGACTGAAAGGGAAAACACAAAGAACAATCATTTACAGGGAACTTGGATACTTCAATTCCAATTGTAACCCACTCCAAATGAATAGGAGAGTAGTATTTACCTCTTTGGCCAGTTTGTTGAAGGCTTGCAAGTATTGCTCAGCAATCTTTAAATTTGCAGCCTATTCATAGCATAAACACAGTAATTAAGAATGACTAGACACTTCCGCCACAACATTGTATGCAGTGTATAAATATTGTAAGTTCTCATTATATGTACTTTTTCACCCCCATTATCAAGAACTTCAGCCACAGATCGAAGTGCCTCTGCAGTTCCTGTGACATCAAGACGAAAGTAATGTTAGCAGAAAGGCCAGAGCATTTAGAGGCTGCTAGCACGACTATGTAAATGACATGTCATAAGTCAAACACATAAAAACATTATATTTACCTTGAGCTCTGTTAACCTCATTTATCTTTGCGGCTTCTGATGCTAAAATTACAGCTTGCCTTTTCCCTGTAAATCATGCAAATGCTAGTTCTCATCTTTTCACTTGGTCAACAATATAAGAAAGCAGTCCATGTACAGACACCTTCTAAATCCGGCCAATGAATAGAATGTTAAATCTGAAAGCACTTTGATCAGAAAGCAACACCATAATTCATATATAACATGAGACCAAATTGCCCATGATGTCATAACAATAATCGAAAAACATAATCACTGTAATGAATGTTAATAAAGTATATCAAACAACCTTCTGCCTCAAGGATTTCTGCTCTTTTCCTCCGTTCTGCTTCAGCTTGCATTTCCATTGTTTGCTTTATTCCAGGTGGAGGAGTTATGTCCCCTGATTATATAGAAAGTAAATTAAGGAGTGAACCAGTGGCTTGAGGGACATTTTTCATGTATATTGTCAGGAGAAGAGGGGCAAGAGAGGGCATAACTTACGTATTTCATATCGAAGACATAAAAGACCCCAATTACTAGCAGCATCATTGATTGCTTCCTGAAACGGGATTTCATTTAAGTTGATAATAGTATTCAGGATAAATCAAATTACTGCAGTTGTATTCCATAAAACCAACTAGCAATGATGGTGGAAATACTTCATGAAATTACAAGCATTCATCAGCCTACAGGGCATTACAGAAAGATCGATAAATTTGAAAACAGATTTAAACATATAATCAATTAGAGAAAACAATAACTATGCATGCAATAAACCAAAGATGAAGTTCTGCAAGTAAGGGATTGAGAAGATACTAAACAGTTAGTAAAGTATAACAGATGTGTGTCGGTATTTCAAAAGAAAAGCAAATTTGAAAGTCAAATCGCTTGTGTTCAAAGCTAAAACATTTACATTCGAGGTCATATAACTTCAAACAGATGCGTCTCAGATTACATAAGAAATTACAGTAACAAGATGGCAGGAACCCTTATAAGGTAGCTTCACTTACCACGTAACCTTATTTAACAGTGATCAAGAATATTAACTAAATTAGAAGTTGTAACTGAAAGTTGAACTCTACTGAAGGTCTTATAGTCTGTTCTCAATGATGAGAGTCTTCTACACAAGAAAGCCCATACAGATATAAAGTGCAGCCCATAAAATATTTGCTAAAAACACATAAGAGCTTCCCCTCATTCACCCAGGAATATACTGAAAACCATGACAGCAACAGCTTTCACATCATATAAACAAACAAAAAAGCAATCCAACGATAGAATAAGTGTTATTTCAGATTTAAGAAGTATATATCTTACATATATGTATTTGAATCTCTAACATTATGTGATCATTCTAATAAATGTTTCAACATCCCTCACTGACTCCGCTCAATTATCGAAAGGGTGGCACTCCATGAGTTGAAGGAAATGTACGTGCAGAGGAGCCATAACTGAAATGATTTTAACAGAGTATTATATATGCCTAATAATCTTACCACAATGATTGTATTCAGAGTATCTCTCTCCATGAATGTCTTATCGAGAGTCATTTTCCCGATAGCACTACGCATAGTTGTTTGTGCAAGTTGAGTAACAGCAAAAACTGGATCATCCACACCATATGAAGCCTTCTCAGGGTCCATAACCTATAGGAACATTCTTAATTATGTAAATCGATAACCGTCTATCAAAGAACGCACACTAAACACTGAACAGTAATAAAAACCAAAAAAGTGTTGCACCTTTATGAAGAGAACACCATCAATGTGAAGACTGACATTGTCACTTGTAACAGCAGCCTGATTTGGTATTTGGATTACTCTCTCTTTAAGGGAATGTATGTATGCGATTTGGTCAACTAGTGGTATCAACACATGCATCCCAGAGCCCAAAACTTTCTGAAATTTCCCAAACCGTTCTATGACACAAGCTTCTTGTTCTGGAACAATCCGGATGCCCCAATTAAATGCTGTTCTCCTCTCATATCTAGATAATCAAAGTCAGACACTGTTACTTGAAACAAATTGAAACCCAGACAACAAAGTCGTGTGAATCACACACACAGCCAGCACAAGAAGAAGCACATTAACAAAACTATCAGTGCATGGAAGTAGAGGTTCAAAGCATCAGCAGCAGTACTCTTCCATGAAATAGATATCAAGCAGTATTACAGCTTAAAAACTCATAATCAACTAGTTAAGTTGGCCGAAGAGTGTATTTCATTCTTCAACATTCTAACAAGATCTGAGTTACTGTATACAACTAGACATATTACGCTGCATTCAAACAAGACTTGACCTACTGCAGAGCAATAAGCACAAACAACCGCAACCAAATCTTTCAAGTACCACGACAGAAATCCATTTCAAACATCAGCCGAGTTAATCGCTAATTCCGACAGTGAAACCACAAATTACGCATTTCAAACAACTATATCACGAGTCAACGATGTCTAGGAATCTCAGCTAATAATGCACGACGAAGCAATTTGCGACCTAAATTATCAATTGCAAGAGAACATGACTCGAAAAAGAAATCGGAAACTCAATCATCAACCGGACAGCAGTAAATGAACAAAAGATTCCACTAAATAGAACCTCAAAAGTGACAGAAACTCACCTTTCGAGATAATCAAATCCGTGACCAGAACTGAACGAGCGAACACCAGCCGGAAGAAGAGAGCGCTGAGTCAGCAAGGACGGTTTCGCAAGGTGCGAAGCAGAATCCTTGAGGATCAAAGAGAACGGAGATGCCGAAGAAGAAAAAGCTGCCGTTGAATTGAAGAATCCATTGACGCGATGGAGAGATTTCTCCGCGATCTTTCCAATCGAAAGCAGTCTTCTCGTCAACATTGCTGGGAGTTGGGATGGAGTGAGCAACAAGCCTCTGAGGGTTTTGAGGGGTTTTTATGGTCTAGACTGTAGTGCAGGTAAAACCCGAACCGACATAATAAAAACCGACCCGTATTTTTCGAATTATTTTTTATAAATTTTGAAATAAATTAAAATAGTGTAAATTGCACAAAACCAGGATATTTTCACGAAATCGAAATTTACACAAAACTACCTATTCTTCACTCATGTAAACTTTTTTTGTTTAAATTATAGTATATAGACTTGGAATTTAGTGCTAACAAATTACTTGTCAATGTTTAAATGACAACTTTATTTAATTAGACTATGTCAACGAAGGATGATTTTATTAAATTAAATTTAAAAAATGATTATGAGTAGCTTTTTGCAAACAAATCATGATAACAGATAATTTACTATAATTTTTTGGATAGTTTTGTGAAAATACTAATTTTGGTAGGTGTTCTTGTATAATGTAATTCAATAAATAGAATAAAACAAAAAATAGTACACTACTTTACATTTCTTGTATAGAGGAGCAAAAAGGGAGATCGTGCAAGTTTGTTACAACGAACTGAAGACACGGCGAGTGAAGAAATGAGAAGACGGTAAAATTCTTTCCCCCCAATTTCCTCTCCCTCCTTCTCCTCTTTCCCTCTCTTTCTAGAGAACATGGATTCTTAAAAAGCCTGAAGAGTTCGCAATCCGTGTAATTCAGAATCAAGATCGGCCACTCACGAGAAATTCCGATTGTTTTCTGAGATCTGAACGCACAGAGAAAGAGAGATTCGTCACAGTCGCCACTGTTACTATGCGTCAGTTGAGGTTTGTGGCATGCAATGTGGAGAGGCAGGCGGTGGAAGACGATGACGAAGTATTTTATTCGCCTAGGGTTTCGTTCGATGTGCCTGACCACCAGTATCATCGGCCGAGGAGAAGCTTCCATCGAGCAGTACCTCTCGCGGTTTCCTTGACGTCGTGTGTGAATCATCGGCGCAGCTTTTGTTATGACAGGCTTCAACAGATTCCAATCCGTTTCACCGTCGTTAAATTGGATGGCTCGAGATTCGGTGAGGCTCTCGATTTTGATTGTTTGATGATTTTGTTAATTGCTACGAGTGTTGATTTTCACTTTCGAGTTTTGCTAGGTTGTGATTTGGCATCATACTCTCGTTTCGCACTGGCTTGATGCTTTCTGTTTCCGTGTTAGTTTTAGTGCTTCATACTCTGGATGGTTATAATTTGACAGAAATTGAGGTGCGAAAGTCTGGCAGAATTGCAGAGCTCAAACAAGCAGTGGAGAGGGCTTTTGATCATATGCCGAGCAATGATCCTGACAAGATTTCATGGTATTCTACCTGGGAAAATAACTTCAGTTTTATTAATTAGGAAACGTTGTAATTTCTAGTATATATGCTTTCATTAGCTATCTTTATAAACAACTGCAGTAAGAACCAGAATAAATACGCAGCTATGGCTTTCTTTTGTTTTTTCTTATTGAAAGGCAGCATGTCTGGGGACATTTTTGTTTGTGCTATGATGGTCAGAAGCTAGTAAAAGATGAATTATTCATCAGAGATTATGGAATGAAGGAGGGTGATGAGGTTTGTTTCTGAAACTCTTTTTCTGCCTTCCTGTTTTTAGATCATTAATTTCATACCATAGACAATTTTATATGGTATATTTAGGAAGAAGTGATAATTTTGGGATGACGTGCATCTACCTTAGCTTGAGAAAATGTTCTGTGAATGGAAGAGTTGCATCCACTTTAGTATGATTTATTGTTGATGCATCAATTTTGACGAATTAGAAGTTTCTTGTATCTATAATTATGTAACATGAATCGTGCTGTTTAAAGCGTCTTCACTTATTGTATTATAGGGTATACAAGGTAGAGTTAATAAAGTTAAAGCCTCAATAGTTAGTGTTTATGGTGTGATTATATATTTATATATAGCTTTCTTCCACAATAATAAAACCAATAGGCTCATCTCCAAGTTTTCGTCATCTAGCAAATTATTCTTCATAGCTGATTCCCAGCAGCTGAAGCTCCAGCAACAGATAAAGTTGGTTTGCCTTTCCACGTTCTCTGTTTAATAGATCAGTTCTAATTCAGTTCTACTAGTTCCTGCTTACAATGCCATATACTGTTGTCATATTATAACTCATCCTTATGCTAAATTCTGGTGTTTTCTTTTACACAGCTTCGCTTTGTTCACCATGTCTCAGCAATGAAGAGGCGGGTGAAAAAACAAGAAGGAAAAGCTGAAATTCAAAAAGTTCACATGATGTATGACTTCGTCTCGGTATCTTCTTTTGGTCATCATTTTTGTTGCGCTCTTAGAATTGGATCCTGGATACATGATTGTTCAGTTATACTGGACAGTTTAGTAGTGAATAGGGATTTGTTTTAATTATGTTGTTTGTTGCTTTCTCTTTATGGCAGTCATCCTATCTAGATATGACCACTTCATCAGTCCTCTAGCTGCAGGCAGTGCCTGACAACCTGACCTACATAATAACCTTTTAGCTTGACCTCCACTTGTAAATAATCCATCGAAGGAGGACAGCACAAACTCAAATTATCCTTAAGGTTGCGGATACACTTGTCATTTCCCCTCTTAATTACAGAAAAATAGATGAATATCGTCTCGAGTTGGCAAAATCTATCTCAACTTGATTTTGATTGTAACTTGCACTGCATGCATTGCTTATTCTCAACAAACCTAATTGATTATACTTGTTTTCTGTAGTAACTTATGATAATCTTTAGTTTCAACAAGATTGTTCAGTGTTGAAATTTGTAATGCTTAGCAAGCAAGGTCACTGTGGCAGTGACCCCTGTGTTTTTTTATTTTCTCATCGCTTTAGATGTCATAGGTTGTGTCAAGGGTCCATCTGCTCTCAATAATCTTCTTTGTTTGGTTATAGTGAAGGAGAAAACGAAAAAAACATAACCATCAAATCACTTTGTTCTTGTAGAGATTTGCATGTAGAGCACTTGAAAGATTTGAATGCCCTCCAAGTAGCTTTTGATCCCCTTTTACTCTTTAAAATTCAACCCAAATGAAATTAGCTGTCATAATACTTCCTTTAGATATTGTGTCCAGACAAGTTTCAACTTATCAGAGTGTAACACTGTGATTTGCTTGAGTGGAGAAACTGAATGTTGCAGAGGTTAAAATGCAGATGTGATCAACAACTTGAAGCAATACAGGAAGTACAGGAAGCTGAATCTGACCAATGGCATGCTGAGGATGAGGTCTCTACAACCAGCAATGAGTCCATGTCTACGACTACTAATTTGCTTAAGAAGTTTATGTTGCATTCCAGACCAGGTACCAGTGAGAAAGGGAGATTCAAAGACGGGGCTCGTACATCCAAGATCTCAACTGGATTTAAAGGCTGTTTCAAGAGCATCTTTCATTTACACGGCAGTAAGACAATATGTACACCGAGGAATACCGGGATTGAAACATAAAGGTGAACAGAAAATTGAATTTTCAGAATCAGTTCTTGCTGATTTTACTGCAGAGTTCATCCTCTTGTTGTCAAGCATGTAAGTTTACTTTGTTATGTTTCATGGTATTTGCTTTCTACTTCCCTTTTACCGCTTCTGTATAGAATTCACATTAAAGGTAGGATATGAAAAAACAAATAGATTATCGCTCTGTGTAACAATGCTGTACTTGAAACAACTACTAATGACTTCTTTTGAACAGGAACTTTGTAGAAGCAATAAGTTGATGGACAGCATCAAGGGTGTGTATATTTTCACTTTTCACCAGGTACAGTCACAATTGTTTTTGTTCACTTACCAGGATTGAAAAGTGTTGTCTGTAACCCAACTATGGGATTTTTCATTTTTGCTGCTATGCTTGGTCCAACCAATATGTGTAGTAACGGGTGAGACTGGCTAACTCGTCAAGTTCTATTATATGAATGTGTCACTTCTGACAAAAAAAAAATTATACGAATGTGTCACATATTTTTAGTTTACACTTATAATTGGAATAAGCGGTTCGATTATAATAAGGAGATTCTCAAGGAGTTTTTTTTTTAGAGGTAATTCTTAAGGAATACTAAGAACTACGTTTTTTTTTAACAAAAAAGTTCATCATAGCAAAAATTATATCGAAGAGAGGTTGATGCATTACGGAAAAGATGAAAAATATCTATATATAATGTAAAATACAATCTTAGACCATTAATGCTCAACATTTTAAATGATAAAAAAATTATTTTTTCTTTTTTTAGTAAATCTACACATGACATCATTTTATCATAATGATAAAATTACATTTTATCAAAAATAGAGTGAAACTAATATAAAATTAGCATTCAAATATAGATGAAATTCAAAACTAACATTATTCATGTGAAAATTCTTCACATGTAATAAGAATCTATATATAATATAAAATAGAGTTTTTTATCATAAATGTCTCTCCTCTTGATTACACTTTAGAAGTATGAAGTATCACACATAAAATCAACACATAGAAGAAAGTGTTTTGCCTAAATAACAACATATAAAATATAGAAATGATATACTCCTAATTCTAATATAATCTCTCTAAATATATATTTGTATAAATAGAATATTTTCGGTAAAATGTTACTCCTCATTCTAATATAATCTCTCTAATTATATATCTGTATAAATATAAGATTTTTGGTAAATATTTACTCACTTACACCTTAAAAGAATCACACGTAAAATCATATTTATTTCCAAAAAAGAGTTTTGGGCTATTCGATTATTTACATTCCATTATAATCTATATCTTCTCTTATATACAAACCATTTAAATTATTAAAATCAACGCCACAACCAACATTATCAGCATAAATACCATTATAATACCCATATCATAGATGAAAATGTTATCACGTACACAATTTTTTTACGTTGATAATTTAAATCATAAGTTTGATTCGAATTTCAAATTTGTTACATTTTTTCGTCTAGCATAATTTATTCATGTTATTTTTTCTCTATATCTATCTATATATATATCTGCATATAATAGAGTTTTTGATAAATTAATGTTCATTTACTTAGCCTATAAATTAAACAATTTTAATTAGTATGCCAATAAACTATAAATATAATTATGAAGTAGAATTTTAGTTACTATTAAACTATTTCAGTTAGTATAAATATATGTATTATATGTATACAATGCTCAAAATTAACCAAAGCCTCGGAATAAACAATATCATGCAATATATGATTTACAATTAGGACATATATTAATCTGTCATTTCAGATACATGAATCCAATAGAAGAATTTGAGACACATTTTGGGTCAAAATTTGTATATCTAAGTTTGGGTCATTCATCATATGTTAGTATATATAAGTTTGGGTCAAGTAGCATAATTGAAATTTGTAATCAACTTAATATTGGTTAGAATTAGAAGGTTCCAAGTGTGTAGTATGTTTTTCTTCTTCCTTTTATTAATTGAATCATGTAGATGGGACAATAATATGTAACATAATCAATTAATTGATAATAATAATAATGGTCCTTATTAATTTAGTTAGAAAACGTTTCATTTTGATCGGTTAAAATACTAAAGTTTGTTCATATGTTCAAAACGTTTCACGTGTTTTCATTCTATATATTAGCCAATTTAATAAGATTGATTGATAACCATATGGTATATTGTTATGAGAATATCTAGACGTCATTACATTCATGAATAATTTCAAATCAAATGTATAATATTCCATATAAACGGGAACTATTTTTTCATCCATGCCTTCCATTCCCATATCGACATATCTCTTGCCACATGTTTATTTGATTGTTTTTATCTACATCGAATTCATCCTTTTGCTTCTCCTTCCTAATTTTTATATATTTTGTAAAAGTCATGCCCAAATTATTGATATTTTATTGAATAAATCAACATTTGGCAAGTTTGTACTCCAATTTCTGATTCATTTCAAAAAAATAATCCTTATTTATGCCTTATTTGCAGAAGTACTCTACAAACGAAACTATGGTGCAAACTCGAATGGGATCATTACTATTCTCTCCCTAATCTCCGATTTTTGGGCTATGAATTTCGGTATGAACAATGTTGATTGTAATCAAGTTAGATGTATTTTTAAAGTATTTTTAATAGTTATTTTGATAGAATATATATCGTATAATATGATAATTTTCACATTATGAAATTGAAAATATACTTTTGTATGCACTATCTATGAGAAATTTCAAAAAAAAAACCGTAGTCAATTGAAATCTATTTATTCCCCAGGAAAAAAATTAATTACTTTACTTTCCTAATAGCTTTATAACTTACAATAATAAATTCAACTAATAGATTGAAATGACATTTGCTAAATTTAAAGGAGAAATTAGAAAAAACAAATTAAATAAACCCTTAAAATAAACAAGATCATGCAATATATGATTAATAATTATAAACAAAGACACAAATTAACCTATCATCTTGATTTGATTATTCTATGTTTTTTCTACACAAACATTTTCCCTCCATGTAGTTTACTATACACGTACTTGACCATTATATTTGAACCCAATTTACTCGAATAATTGAATCCAATAAATGTATTGAAGACTCATTTTGTAAATCATTGACGCACATTATCTAATTATTTCATGTGTATTTTTTTGATATTGATACAAATATGATAAAATAAAAAAAAAACTCTTAATATATAATTTTTTATAAAGATAACTAGAATGGTAGAATTGATTCGTAGAACTTTAAAACTAATTCATAAATAAAATTAATTATATTTTTTTAATCTTCACTTAAAAAATAGAAATAAAAAATTAATAAAACAAAATCAGACGGACATGTTCACTAGTTAATAGTGAAAATTATATAATTTCTCGCGAAATGTAGTAATCGGAAAAATTGAAAAAAGAAAATCGTTTTCACTGTCATCGAAAATCAGATATGTGTGGCACAAAATTGGGATAGCCTTTATCAAAATCCCACTCTCCTCTCCACCACCATCTTCAGAAGACACTGTTGTACTAATCACCAACGCTCTCAAAACCACACAACTCCGCCGCCACCGCATCCGCCGGATTGCAGCAGCATCCATGGCGAACATGCTCATGGCCTCTTCCTCCACCAAATCCGTTCTCCCGATCCCCAAACTCTCCTCCCAAATCCAAGCCTCCATTCCGAAACCCCCAACTCTCCGCCTCCAATTGAAGCCCCAATCTCTCTCCCTCTCCGTCCCGCAGCCGCTCAAATCCCTAGCCACCGCGGTCGCCACCTCCCTCTCCCTCTCCCTCTCCTACCTCCTCCCGCTCCCCTCCCTCGCCGAGGAGATCGAGAAGGCGCAGCTCTTCGACTTCGATCTCACGCTCCCGATCATCGCCGCGGAGTTCCTCTTCCTCATGTTCACGCTCGACAAGCTCTACTACTCGCCGCTCGGAAACTTCATGGACGAGAGGGACGCCGAGATCAAGGAGAAGCTCGCGTCCGTCAAGGACTCGTCGTCTGAGGTGAAGCAGGTGGAGGAGCAGGCGGCGGCCGTGATGCGCGCGGCCAGGGCGGAGATCGCGGCGGCGCTGAACAAGATGAAGAAGGAGACTACCGAGGAGGTGGAGAAGTTGCTTGAGGAGGGACGGAGCAAGGTCGAGGCGGAGCTCGCGGAGGCGCTCGTGAATCTCGATAAGCAGAAGGAGGACACGATCGTAGCGTTGGATTCTCAGATCGCTGCTCTCAGCGAAGAGATTGTCAAGAAGGTTCTCCCTGTGTAGGTAATTTCTCCTACTATTGTTTTTCGTAAACATCAATATTTGTATGTTTGTGTAATTTTTACCAGAAAATTGGTGTTTGTAATTCAAGATTACAATTTTCAAAAGTTATTTGCAGATATATGGGTTTCAGCTCCTGCTATAGGTGATCGGAACTGCGTGATTGAATTGGATTTCAAATAACTGATTCAGTTCATATTAATTACTCCCTCCGTTCAGAAATGTTTGTCCTCTAGACCCAACATGACTATGTTTTTTTTTATATATTGGGAGAAATCTTGAAAATTCTCTGTAACGATAAACAGTGTTTAAAAATCAAATAGGACAAACATCGTGGAACGGAGGGAGGGAGTAGTATATTGATGGATTGAGACATATACTATATGAAACCTATATGTAAAATTTGTTTTCAATCGGATAGATAGTGGAAGTAAACCTTTGGGAAATTGGCGGGATTTTGCTTAGCGTGATTACTGTTGAGTTATGAAGTAGAGCTGTGAAAAATGGCGATCTATATGTTTGTTAAACCGGAAGAAAGAGAAGAAGAGAAAAAAAAGGTGATTTGACACATTTATATAATCAAAAGATTCAAATATTAGGAAAATTAACTATAACAATGTTATTGTTATGATCGTGATACCTAGATTTTGTTAACATTATGTAATTTGCAATTTCCATCCTTGTAAGAACAACTCCGAAAATTATAATGATTTAAATTATGTGAGATGTTCGAATAAGTTTAAGATTTATTGAAGTTGGAACACTAAAAAACAATTTAAAATAGAGAGGTAAGAAACCGAATTCATAGTGATTAATCGCAGTAGCTAATTATTTAATTATCAATATATATTTATATTGACTAGAAAAAATCTACAGTATATAATTTACAATGGACTTTGTTGAAGCTATGCTCCCCTACCTCACTATTATTGGGCTGATCTCAATTCTCAACTAAATGGCCCAAAATCCATACTTGTTGGGCCCACTCGAAGTTATTTTTTTCTTTTTCCCAAAAGAAAAACGTAGCTTGCGTTAAGTTGGTGTCAACTACTTGCACCTGCAGTGGTGCTGCAGACACCACTGCAGGGCCGTTCATTTGAACGGTGATAGTCACCGTTCAAATGAACAATTTTTTTTTAATTTTGGAACGGTAATTATCACAGTTCCAAATTTTTTATTTTATATAATTGTATTTTTTTAGCCATTAGTTTAAATTTTAGTAGCTAGTTTAAATTTTTTAGTCAATAGTTTAATTTTTTTAGTCACTAGTTTAATTTTTTTAAGGCTTTATCCATTCTCTATTAGGGAATATTTTGTAGGGTTTCATAATTTAAAATTTTAGCCACTAGTTTAATCTTTTTAATCACTAGTTTAATTTTTTTTAAGGGTTTATCTATTCTCTATTAGGGAATATTTTGTAGGGTTTCATAATTTTAAATTTTAGCCACTAGTTTAATTTTTTTTAAGGATTTATCAATTCTCTATTAGAGAATATTTTATAGGATTTAAACTTTACACCCTTTTCAAACCAAATAAACCCAAAAAAACACACCCTAAACTAAAAAAAAAAATCAAACGGCTTTAGAATCCGTTGCAAAAAAAAATAAAAAAAAATACAAACAGTTTCTGAAATCGTTCAAATGCACAGATTTGCACGATTTCCAAAAGGGTGCAAGTAGTATTCCCTCGTTAAGTTGATAAAAACGATTCTTCTTTTGCAGTCGGAAAGATTTCATGTAAGAGCATTTTAATAGGAGGCTTATTGAATTTTTTTGATTAAAAAATTCGAAGTCCCCAATCAGCCTCCCCTTGGGGCTTAAATTTTGGGCAAAATTTAAGTCCCTCAATCCGGGCTTATTGTAAGGGATTATTCTTTGTAGCGCCTTTTTACTAGGCCGCGTTCGCACGTCTAGATGGTGCCATGTGGCGCGCGATCGGACGATCAGTAATTTTTTTTGATCGTCCATTTTTTTAATTTTAAAAATAGAATATTTTTATTTTCTTACATTAAAAAAAAATAAAAAAATTACTATAATTCTAATTGTATTTTTCTTTATCCATAGACACCCATAATGGTTATGTTTCTTATATTTTTGAATTTTTTTATTGTATTTTGTATATTATTAATTGAAAACAAATAATTTTAATATTATTTATGGTGGTTTAAAATATACACTAATTTAATTTATGTACATTAAAATGACATTATGGATAGTTAAAACTATAAAAATGTACTAATTAAGATTATTTAGACAAGTTTTAATATACACTAATTTAATTTCTTTACATTAAAATGACATTGTGAATAGTTTAAACTATAAAAATGTAATAACTAAAATATAAATATACACTAATTTAATTTAATTCATTTATGAATTAATTTAAATTAAAATAAAGTATATTTAATAATTTTTTTTTTTTTATTCTTTATAATTTAATATAAAGAGTATATTAAATATTTAATATAAAGAGTATATTGATAATTTGATATAAATAAAATGATATAATTATAATTTAATATATTCCAATAAACCCCTCTTCCACTAAAGTTAAAGAAATGAGTGAGGCTTATTGAAAAAACTTATTGGTAAAAAGCCTCCAATAAGCCCTCCATTAATGATGCTCTAAGAAATTGTATAATAAGTGGTTCAGGTATATGTAGATATTATGACTAGTGTAAGTGATGAAATATAGGTTAGTCTTAAGTTAGGCAGAATCAATTTCGAACACATGACCAATTGATTGAGAATTGGTTTGCACACTCGTATAAGTTTCTTCCCAACTTTGTTATGATACTCTAGACTTTAGACTCTATAGAGTGCTTTGAGTTAAAAAAAAACACATAATCTCAATCATAAGAGATAATAACGGAAATTTTGTTTGATAACCTTGGTTTTTTTTTTTTTTTTTTGCGAAATTCCCTAAGATTTTGACAAATTCGCCTGATAACCTTGAATTTTGGACAATTTTGCATGATAACCCTGATTTTTTTAGAGAAATAACACTCAATACCCCATCTTACTACTCCATTTGCAATTCTAACCTACCCCTTTTTAGAGAAATAGCACCTATGTGGTAACCCTGAGTTTTTTATTTTTTCGCCGAATACCATCCATCCATTTCACTTAAAAAATATTAACTTTAATTTTTTTAGAGCTTAGGGGTTTAGGGTTAGGATTTTCGCGAAATATCCAAATCGTTAAAGACAAACGATTTCATTTTTTCTAAAAAAATAAACCATAAATCCTAAAAATATTTTTACGGTTAAAGGCTTAGGGATTTAGGGTTTAGGTATATGGTTTAGGGTTTATGTTTAGGGATTTAGGGTTTTGGGTTTATGTTTAGGGTTTTGGGGTTTATATTTATTTTAAGTGCGAAAATATAAACCTTAAATCCTAACCCTAAATCCCAAACTTTTAACCCTTAAGTCCTAAAAAAATAAAGCTAAAGTTCTTTTGAATGAAATAGATGGATGGGTATCCGACGAAAAAAATTAAAACTCAGGGTTACCACACAAAATTGTCAAAATTTGAGGTGATTTCTCGAAAAAGTCAAAAATTCGGGATTACCGGGTGAAATTGTCAAAAACTCAAGATTAGCAGACAAAATTGTCAAAATTTTAGGGGATTTCGCAAAAAAAGTCAAAAACTCAAGTTATCATGCGAAATTTTCATAGATAACTACTGTATAAAGTATTTTCAGCCCAGTCCAATAGCTGATTGGGCCCATTTTCTTCAGCCCATGAGGCCTCTTTTTCCATCCCCAGACAGGCAGGCAGCACGAGAGTTTTTATGTTCCTCTACGATGCTTGTATCAAGTATTAACCTTGAGTCGGGTCAAGTCACCAAGTGCATCAGAATTAGGATCTGTTTGGAAGGGGGTATTATAAATACATTATTGAGTATAATTATTTATTTGCTTTTAGTAGAGTTTGGCACACAAAATAATTTTTACATATAAATACACATTTGCTAAAGAGAATACTTCAAGGTTCAAGAACATCAAAAATTATTTGGGTAAAAATTACAATGTTTCATTCCCCCCTAAAAAATAGCATTATCAACAATAAACTCTTTATATGGAGAGGTGACAAATAAACTCTAAGTCTATAGTTATATATCTGAAGTATAGCTACGAGTAGAGTAATCCTCTCTTTTATGTTAAAAGATGTTGGATCCTACTACTAGCCTTAGATCTTTTCGGTTGAAACGATCCAGTTTGGAGGTCACAATTTTTTTTTTGATATAGTAAGAATTCAAAGTTGCAAATAATACAACTTCGAGAGGCCGAAAACATTAACTGTCGGAATAACCGACAAAGCAATAAACCAAAGACAACCCAAAAACAAAAAGGTGAAGGGAAAAACAGAAGCAAACAACAATAAAAGATACAAACTAGAGAAATATAAAGCTAAAAAACCCAAAAGTGAGGTGAGTAAAGCACAAATGAAATCTGTGCCGCCGGATTGATGGTCTTCCTCGACCTTGCCCGAAACTACAACTCGATTCACCGCCTAGGAAAATTCCATCCTCCGAAAAATGCATCTGAAGCCGAGAGCCGTGTTCTGAATTTTTATGAGAGTCGTGAAAAAGTTTATTCTAAGGGTATCGCCGGAGCTTCTCGCTCGTGGTTGGCCGGAGGCACGCTGGAGAGCCGTGGTATGGATTTCAAGATTTTAAATATGAGGTTGGGGTTGGTGGTGACGGTTGGTAAGCTAGGGTTCAGAGATCTCAAATTTGGGAGCATTTTCAGTTTTTTCCTTTCGTCTTTGCTTTTCCAACCAGTTCCCAAATCTGAAGAAGAGGAACCCTAGATCTGAGCGTAGGATCTGAGCGTTGGTGTTGACGGCTGGTAAGCTAGGGTGACGGTGGTGGAGCGACCAAGCCTGGGCAGCGGTGCGACCAAGGACGTTTTGCGCCAGATCCGGAATCGGGACCGCCTCCGTCGAACCGGTCCGGATCGATTCAAGCAATCCGACGCCCATACCCGCCCCCGACAGGCCTGCGGAAGCAGCGGAGTGGCGGATACCGGATGAGAACGCACGAGACAGCAGCGAAGCCGTGTCGGCGATGAAGAAATCGGTGAATAGGTGCTCGGGGTGTGGGAAACGGGTCGGGTTGACGAGGTTCAGATGGAGGCGGTGGCGTCATTGGGTTGCAGAGGCATGGGCGTCTTCGGTTAGGGTTTCTTTTTTGAAAGGGAGCGTTTTTTTAGAGTTCTAGTTTAGAGGTCACAAATTCTGAATACAATCATGGCACCAAGAGTATTATCCTTATTTTTAAAAAAATGAAAAAAAATATCAGATTTTTATAAGAACCAATGTGAAAAAGTAGAGGAGAGTATCATATGCTTGATACTCCTTTATATTGATTCACTATAAAAAATCTGACATTTTTTTATTTTTTTATTTTTTTAAATGAGTATGATACTCACTATCAATATTATTGTTAAAGCTGCTCTTTCACCTGAATCAGACCAGACCCGGTGTAGTCCAGTCTGGTCTACAATTCATATATTTTTTGAATTTGGGTTTCTATATGGACTGAGAATTTTTTTCATCTTAATAACCCATTAGACTATAAAAAAATTATAAAATAAAATAGTACCAAAAAATACGATTCAATATTACGAAAAATATATTTGAGAAAGATAGAAAACAATAATTTTTATTTAAAATGAAATACTAAAAAATACATAATGGTTCAATCCGGTTCAAGATCGGACTGGGAGTATGTCAAAAATTTCGGTCCAACAGTCCGGTCCGGTGTGGACAAGTTGCACACTCGTAATATCAAGGGATTGTTTTATTTAGATATGACTTTTGATTTTTGAGAAAGAGATATGTTTTATATCTTCCGGATTTACAATTATTATTTTTTGTAAAAAAATGCAATTAGGATGACGTCACACTCTAAACAAGAACTGAAATTGTGTCATATATAGGTATATTGTATGGTTTATGTCATAGACATGAGAATGATTATTACTGTATAAAATGATAATGATGTAGATATAAGTAAAAATTTGTATACATACATACAAAATTTATGCACTTTTTGAATGTGTAAAAATTCACGCTCACACAGTAAAAAACTATGCACATACAAGAAAAACTTGAGCACACATTTGAAAAGTGCATTAATTTTTGCTTATATGTGCATGAGTTTTGAAAATGCATATATTTTTGCATGTTTGTGTGTATGTTTTTACTTGTACGTGCATCATTATCATTTTACACTATAATAATCATTCTCACCTGATCAAACCCCTTATGTCATATATGAGTACTTTAGATATACAAAATATATGGTAAGTAGACCTGTCAAAAATCAAGTCGACCCGAGATTTTATGGGTCGAGACCTGACCCGAACGTCACTGGGTCAAGAAGGACCTGAATCCAAACCCGATCCGACTCGACCCGAACGCAAATCTGAACTTGTTGGTCCCCGTTATTTCGTATATTTTATTTTATTTATATTAAATATTTTAATATACTTTATTTAATAATTATATAATATAAATTATATTATTATAAATATTTTATCAAAGTCAAAAATCATAAAAAATGCATGTTTGACCCTCCGGGTCAACCCGAACCTAAAAGTTATATCGTCTCGATCGACCCGAATCTGATTTGACCCAAACCCGACATAACCCGATCCACGCAACTCAGTTGACAGGTCTAATGGTAAGTGTAGAAAGACAATTTTGAAAATTAAAACAAATAAATGATTTTCTCTTTCTCAAATCCCCTTCTCTTTCTCTTACTCAATCTACAAACCTATGATTTCCTTTGTTAATGTCATAAATCCTAATCTAATCCGGATCACCCAATTTAGGGCTCACTTCTCAAACCTCAAAACTTGTGTTATTCTCAATTAATTAAGATGAGTTTAATTGTTTCCAAGTAGACGAAGTTGCGTTTGCATTAAACAAGGTGGTAGGATCATATTCATAGGTGATATATAGTATAGTGGTCGGCCCACAAAATAAATACAGTATGTACGAAGTTGTCTGCACGCAACGCAATCCAAACACGAAATGCGTGTTCACAAAACGTACGTACAAGATGTTGCATGGATCACTCACTCTGCAAGCTAAGGGAATTAATCCAATTAACTTCAATTCAAAGCACACATTTTTAAGACATCAACTCAACCATGTCAAATCCATTGTTTACATCGTACGACTGCATAGCTTCTTCATATTGGCCCTCCACCACACTATTTATGATTTGGTTTCACTCACCATGATACGATAAGATTACATGAATCTTCTTATATATATATATATATATATATATATTTTTTTTATAAGATAAGAATTAGACTAAGAGCACCCCTCATGGAGGCTTATTCATGGGGCTTAAACAATATATTTTATTAAAATATTAAAATTTTAGTTTAAGTCCCCCTTGGGGCTTAAAAAAAGACAAAAGTTTAAACTCCAACCCATGGAGCTTAAACTAAAGGGAGCGCCACGTGTCGCTTCATTATTGGAGCTGCGTCCCCCAATGGACTTTCCAAAAGGCAAAAAATGTTTATTTAAAATTTTAAACATTAAAATAAAAAATACCATAATTCTAGTTTCATTTTTCTCTATCTATAGACATCCATTTTAGATATATTTAATATAAATATAAATTGGGTTCAAAAGTCACTCCAAAAATCCCTCCATTAAAATGCTCTTTTGATATAGGGCTTAAATGGAGGCTTAAACTCAAAAAGCCTCCATTTAAGCCTCTCATTTGAGCCCCCCATAAGGGGTGCTCTAATAACAAGATCTGTTTGAAACCAGTATATTACATTTTTTCGGATGAGAACCATGAATTTTAGGTTTGTAGTGATATTTTTCAGTGAATGTGAGTGGAAAAGTTTTACAATATGGTCAATCACTGCATTCATTTCACGAAAAATATGAAAAACTCACACGGTAAAAAATGAGTTTAAAAGACCGAGAATATCAGAAATGGGGATCTCGATTTCCTACGGACAGTGCCAAATCTTATTGAGGACATTTACAATAGTGAGATTATCACTTTCAATTTTGATATATTTAATTTTAATTTCAGTTCCAAAGCCTTAATAAGGGCATTACACCTTACATGTGCTTCCGTTTGCGCGCAGTGCTATACTTTTACTGTTTTACCACATTGTTTAACATCCTTTAAAGCTTGTTAATTCCTCTTTGTCATTCCTAAAGATAAAACTAAAGGTTGAGTCATCATTTTATTTAGTTGAACCATCCACATTTCTTTTAATAAAATGTTTTTTTTTCATCTTATGTCAAGTCGTACTGGCCTAAATGAAAGGTGATGACATCTTTAATTACAAGGTCACGAGTTATAACTCTTACTCCCATAATAATATCTCCTATCAAACGAAAAAAATGAGCATAAACGAAGAATATAATTGTCCAATAAAACTAGCTAATATAACCAATTCAAATCCTCCATTACAATAAAAGTAAGTATTTCAAACCTAAGAATAGTACTCCGTAACAATAATAATTTTCATAGAGTTATTCCTTTTGTTTGTCATATATATAGTTTTGTAGGAAACTAAGAATTTTTTATGGAGTTTATTTTATTTTTTAGGCAAAAAAATAAAATAAAAAGCTAAGAGTTCTTTTATGGAGTTCTAATAACAAAAGTAACAAATCATTATTGTAGATGTGTTATTATGAATTTCCTAGCTAGTAGAGTCGCCATCAATATAGCTCAGCAGCAATACGGGACAAGACAAAATATTTTATTTCACTTCTTGTTAGTGTGGAAGATTAACTATAAAAATAATACCAATCAGTACACTAATAAAAAACAACAAATCATAACATCAGACAAAATTAAAGTTACATGCATTGTTGGTTTTTTGGCATAAATTTACAATTACATGGTTGGCGATGGGGCCAAATCCACAAAATGAGAGATTATACTATCTACTTCACTTATGTGTGCCCCTATATATGATATCATTTCAAGTCAATAAACGAATGATTCACAAGTTTTACTTTTAATTATTTACGAATTACAAAGTACTCAAATTAATTATTTACGAATTAACTAGCTATATATACAAAGATTTTATATATACATGCTACACACAAAATGTCGGCGCTTAATTCTAATATTTATATTTCAAGAGGACGTACATAAGTAAACAAACAACAAAAACGAACATTCATTATATTAGTTTAGATGCATGGCATATGTAGAGAAACTGAGCTATCGATCATGTGATGAGGATTATCAATTGTTAATTAATTAACCAAACAAACTTGTTTAAGACGTTTCTTCATTTCTTATAGTTTAAACTTTAAACCAATTCGACCGAGACTATACCATTTCATCACTTTTCGTTTACATTAACACAAAACTATACATATATAATGTAAATATTAAAAGTTTTGGTATTTTGTTCACCACTATAGTTCTGTTTTTTTCTTAATTGTGCAAAAATTTAATTATTAATAAATGGCACATCTTAGTAATTTAAAATAAGCCCAATTAAGAAAAAAAACATAAATAAAATGGTTGACAAGATACACATAATATTAATACAAGCACACGAATATTAATTGATGTTTCAAAAGCTTATCCTCACTTAATAAAATATTATCCCTCCTCGTCCTAGTTATATTGTTAAGTACATGGAGTTTGATAATCTGCAATGATTAATTATATTTTAACAACAATGGAGTTTATCACTAGGCTAAAGTGCCAAGCACTTTAGAGGTGAAAAAGTAAGATTTTTAACTCCATGTATATCGTACGTGTAAATAAAAAAAAAACAATGACGAATTTTTGAACGCTTTCATAATTTAAATTTATCAAACTACAATATAGGTTTTGAGTAATTACCATAAAGCCCCTACACTAAGCAATCTAAACATGCAATTGACCTACTGCTCATTAAAGAAAACGAAAATAGCTTTAAACAATACTAATTGAAAAAAATACCAACTTTAAAAATCGTAAATTTATATTAATATATATAAAAAATCAATACGAACAATTAACGTAGAACAAAAAATAGTACTAATTTTTTATAATTAGTAATTCATATATAGCCAGTTGATCATATTTACCCAAAATAATACAAGCTTATTTTTCGACCAGTTTTCCGACCGTTTTGCACTTGTGGAGCTATAGATTCCGATGTTTATATCCGGCCAAGCCGCGCCAGATAACTCCTTCAACGACGCTAAATCAGACTCAAATGCGATGGTGGATGCTTCGCCGCCGATTAACGCTTGGAGGTTCTTCGTGACCGAAAATTTGAGGATTAACGAGATTAAATCTAAAAGATTGTGGCCGTTAGGATTTACTGATGATTTAAGGAGAATCTCAACAGCGGCGGAAGAGGAAAGGGATCCACCGAAGACAGCGACGTGGAGGGCGGAGACGGTGTGGAGAAAGGCTAAACCAATGACTTTATAATAACCCAAACCATATCTCATTCTCTTTGAATAAAAATGACGATGTGTAATATTTTTTATTTATAATTTTGATATCTGGTGTCCATGTGTCTAAAACCGTCACAAAAAGGTCGGAAAATGAACTTGTAATATCTTTATAAAATATTAATATAATTTGGGTATGAATTTATAATTTATGAAATTGATATTATTTTCTATTTATAAATAATAATTTGTAGTTATTTTCCTAAAGAAAATATAATGTATATGTATATCATACAAGAGTTTTGTTAATAAATATTGGCTAAAAATAGTTTCATTTGTATACATATTTATTGAGTAAATAGTAATCGCGCGTGCTTATGAATAGTCCATCACGTACCTCGGTTTTGTCTTGATTTGGGGTCCCGCGGTTTTGTACCATTCAACTTGCCCTTATTTATAACCACTCGCAAACTATTGACAACTGCACAGCAATTCAGCAATTGGTTTTTTTTTTTAATATTTATCATACTTTAATTTACACGATTATTTTTTGACACATATGCAATTTTGCCTTTAAACGTATAGGCTCCACATGTAACGTGTGAAGCCTAACCACACGTATCGTGTGGTTTTGTTCCACACGTAACGTGTGATTTTGTTAATATATTATAATGCTGTGGATGTTATATCATAGTATTGTTTATTTTTATTATTTATTTGTGTTTCAATTTTGTGTATGAATAATATATTATTGTCTATTTTTAGTATTTATTTGTGTTTCAATGTTGTGTATGAATGTTGTGTATGATTTCTAAATAGGCATTAGGGGAGGGTTACCCCCATTGTGTTGCCCAAGTTTTATCTAATATTAATAAAAAACAATACAAAATAACAACCTAGAAGACAAAAACAAATTGTTCATTACGCTGGTTGACTACAATCACATTTAACACTCAATACAGGAAAGAATACAAATTGTTCATAAATTTAGAAAAAATAAGAGAAAATATATGACATTGTTTTAGTGTTTGAAGAAATTAGGATAGTCTCTGGTAAACGTTCCCTTCATATGATATCTCTGCTTTGCTAAATTTGCTTGCTCCCTAAAAAGGTTGATAGTATATAAACAACATTACACAAAAGATACGACATCAAGACAGTATACGATGTACATCATTTGATAGTTTGAGGTTATACCTACGCATGTTATCAAGATCTTTAAGAAGTTCTTGATTTTGCTTTACAAGATCTTGATTCTCCTTAACAAGATCTTGTTTTTCCTGCCATTGTTGTCGAATAACCGCGTGTGTCCTGTCCTCGTATATTGTATCAATCCACTCCCTAAAACGACACCCCAGTTCTGGGCATCCTCAATACCTCCTTCCGTAGTTCCACTGCAAATCCCAAGTTTGGACAATAGCTTTCAAATTACAATAGCATAGCTTATATGCGTTTGTTGATGGTTTGGATGAAGATGCCATTATTTGTTGTAGTGTTTGGTTTCCTACAAATATCATGAATCCATTAATATAAAAACTTAGGGTTAATAAATCGATAGAAACTGGAAGAAGAAGCTTACCCAAAAATGTATCTTCAAGCGCCGCTTGTGTTGGACTTGTTGTAGTAAACAAACAACCCTAATGCTTCTTATATAGTGAAAAAACAATGTGTTTGACAGCTAATAACCAACCTCAAAAAAAAAGAAATCTGATTGACAGCTAATAACCAACTGTAGTATATAGCTGTATACAACTGTAGTCATGAGTCTTTTATCCTAAACCCTAAATAATAAACTATAAACCCTAAACACTCCCTAAAACCCTAAACCCGAACCCTAAACCCCGAACCCTAAACCCCAAACCCTAAACCCCGAAACCCTAACCCTGAATAGACTAAACCATAAACACTCCCTAAAACCCTAAACCCTAACCCCCCCGAACCCTAACCCAACTCCGAAACCCTAACCCTGAACATACTAAACCCTTGACCACACGTTACGTGTGGTGGACGCCCACACGTTACGTGTGGTGGATGCCTACACGTTATGTGTGGTGGATGCCTACACGTAACGTGTGGTTTAGTCTGTTGTAAAACGCATTGAATTAACCGTCTTGTCCCCACCTAACTGAATTAATGGTCCCCCTTCATCTTCCCCGACTAACCCACAATTTCGAGCCTAAACCCTTAATTTGAAACACTCAAAAATTTGTGTTTTACACTCTCATTTTATTGCAAAAAAATGGACAATACGAACAACAACGAGTATTGGAACAACAATGTCGAAGATATTCCACTTTCGAATGAGGTAATTTCCGTTATTTAAAGTTAAAGTTCTCATTTTTTGTTTTGAACATGTTCAAAGTTTTTAGCTTTATGTTTAGGGTTTAGAAAGCTAGACATGTTATTTGTTGTTTATGGTTTAATCAAGTTCCACATGCTAGATTTTATAAGTTTTGAACTTGACTTTTATTGTTTAGCAATTAAAAACAAAGTTTTAGATACTAGATTTTGAGGGATACATGTAAGAATGCGAGATGCTCGTTACATTGAAGAACAGTTCCACACGTTATGTGGCAAGGTTGTTCACACGTAACGTGTGAGGAGTGGTCGCACATAACGTGTGGAGCTTCGCCATACGTTACGTGCGAAACCACACCAGAATGAAGAGGTATCTCTGTTTTCTGTAAAATGGCACGTTTTAATGCACGGGTTGTTACAAACCGTGCCATTTACCAGAATCTGCTTTCTTAAAGGGAATTATGGTTTCACAGTTGATAATTAGTTCACTACTTGATGAGATGATTCCATGTGTATGCAGACGAACTATTATTTGTACGGGGGATTAAACAATATTTCCCTCGATGACTGGAGCACCCCACAAAAGACATTTTCTGTTTGGGAAACACCTCATCAACCGCTGTCGGAATGGAACACACCATCTGAGTGTTCCGCCTCCAGAAGCATCTTTATCTCATGCTACCCCACAATTTTGCTTTCCATCCCTACACACACAGCCTCAGTTTAGTGTACCACCAGAAGAGGATGTTTTCGTCTCTACTGATTATTCAAAGTTCTTCACAACTGATCAAATCTGAGAGTCTAGAGAAGAAGCATTTATGTGGGCGCGGGAGATTGCTATGTGTCACAACTTCTGCATCAAAAAGTGGAGGAATAAACCTTCCACCCCTTCGGCCCTTGGGGGGACTTGGTTACCGTGTGATAGGCATGGACAAAATATGCCTAAACAAGCTGACCAAGTGAGAGACATCACAAGGTCGAAGAAGTGTGGGTGTCCCTTCATGTTGAGGGTGAAAGAAGGGCCGAAGGGATCGTGGAAGATCAGTAAAGTTGAGTACGCATCATAATTCATACATATCAGTAATGACTGATATGTATGAATTATGATGCAATGAATTTGACGTATCTAATCCAAAGCTAGAGAAATCTCCAAAGTTATAATCCAAATAAGTCATCACAATACAAAATGAAGACATCTTAATCCAAAGTTATAATCCAAATAAGTCATCACAGATAAGTCATCACAATACAATTGTTACCATAATCCAAACAAGTCATCACAAACAATCAAATAGAAGTCATAACATTAATTATTGCCCTAATGCAAAGTTCAATGGTTCTGAAGGAAGGGATACATTTGCTCCAATGATTGCCGTAACGCCTCAACTACGTCTTCACATTGGTGATCTTTATATCGGTGATCGCGATATGGATTCAGACGTTCGTAGCAACCCTCGATGCACTGCACACAAGATAAGTGGATACGATTAATAAATAGTTTGAACACGAAATTAAACAAGATATAATTATTCAATTTCTTACCTGCTGTTGAGCGTGATCATCCTCTTGAGGGATGATGAATGGATGTGTATGCTGGAGGTACCACTGCATGTAATCACCGCTACACTGGTGGCGTTGAAAGACTGGAGGGCCCATGGCTTGTAGGCTAATGGAATGTTGATTGCGGGCATCCCATGCAAATTGGGCTCTATCGTATTCCACTGTGTAGCTGCTAATCTTCGTGCCCCTCCATGCCTTAATTGGCACAATCGGTGGTCTTGGACACTGTTGTGCATGCCCAAACTGCCTAGCTGCTCGATCCAGCATGTAAGGCTCGATGACCCACAAACAGGATATGACTCCATGGAATCGCGATGAAGCAAACATCCCATCGTCGAAGTCAATCGGGCCGTATGGCATCCACTCAACCTAAACATAATTGAATTTTAAACAACTAATCATGCCTATAATTTCATATTTTAACATACTAGATAAGGACCGTATATGCACTTACACTCTCAGCACGCATCACATCTAGCTCCTCCCTATAATTTCTGATCCGATTGGGTGGCTGTGACATGTCCCATCGACGGGCGTATGGGATCGGCTGTTGGGGGTCCCAGTATACACTCTGTGCAGGTCTAAACATGGGGAAGTATTGATATATCCATGCATACAAAACAATTACATGTAAGTCAATTCCCTAAATAATAAATATACATCTATAACAAAACTACATATGTTTTTATACAAGCAATTTTATACCTGGATCAGAGTGAAACATATGGACATGAGCCGCGCCTCTTTCCTTGTGCACTCGCCCAAGCTGCGGTACACGTGGGCAAGAACACCGGTACCCCATGCATAGTTTTTGGTTGACGAGGGATCAACCACGAACGAAGTGTAATAAACGGGCAATTTATGCTGAGACTTGCCACGAAAGAGACAAGACCCCACCAAGTACAACAAGAGCCCAGCCGTATGCGTCTCGTCAGTCAAATTCTGGCAATGAGCCTTAAAATCTCTCGCATGCACGGTACCGGCGACGACAACACCACCCTGCAGCTCAAAAAACTCCTGTGCCTGCTCCACCAACGCCTTCTTCAAATCATTGAGGCTCAGCTGCTCGTGCCATTTCTGTGGGGGACCCATGTCTTGCCCTTGTATGCTCAACGCAAGGATCATCCACACATCATGGAGAGTTATTGTAATATCCCTTAATTTTAGTAAGGATATTTGGGTAATTTTCCCATCCTTCGTTCAATAATTTTTCGCTTTCAGTGGAGTTTGGATTTTCTGTAAAATTCTTGATCTCCGTAATAATTCCTTGAGTGGTATAAAGTACATTCGATGTATTTTCGGGACTTAGAATATTTGTTTGGATACAAACATATAATTTCCGGGGTTTAAAACCCATACCAAATCTTATCCCTCCAGCAAACCTTATCCGTGTAGCCTTCCCACTTGGTTTTTCCACTTGTGCTTGGCCGGTCCCCTACAGAGAGGTTGGTCGGACCCTTGCCCCCTCCTTGGGCTACCTCCTTGGGCTATATATGGAACCGATCGAGGGAAGCTCTGCACACCTCCCCTGCTCCATCGTCATCTCTCTCGTGAGCTCCCGCTGAGCTGCCGCCTCCTCTGGTTCGCGTCTCCCTGTGCACCGCCTCCTCTGCCCCTCCCTTGTTCTGGGCTGGTGTTGCTGGTGCCGAGTGGTGCCGCTGGGAGCTGTGTTCAGCTGGTGTCCGTGGTGACCGCTGGTGCGTCGTGGTGGTGGTTGCGCTGCTAATGCATGTTGTTGTTGTGCTGTTGAAGGAGAAAGGAAGAAGAAGGGGGAATAGTGAAAGTGGGACCCCCTCCACTTAATTAGTTCTGTTGGGCCGAAAGCCCATTAAGCAGTCAGTCCAAATTCAACCCAAAATTATTCGAGCGTTAGAACATGATCTGCTGGATCGCGTGTGTACTCGTAATCAGTTGGAGTTATCTGAAGCTTAGGCCATATCCTCGGAAATGATATAATCAGTAGTCGTCTCGTCTAGATTCATTGCCGAATCTACTCTAGGCAAGTGGCGGTTCGCTCTTGCTCATCATTCCATATTTCAATTAATTATCAATTGTTTAGTTGTTAATTAATTTGGGATGATTTACTGATTTATTGTTCGTTGGGAACAATTTTGTTAAATAATACGATTAAAATAAGATATTACGATAGGTTGTATATCTGCTAGAACAACGCTATTATATATATGTGTTTAAATACAGATATTACGATAGGTTGTATATCTGCTAGAACAACGCTAGTATAAATATATGTTTTTGATGTTGGCCATGATGGTTGTGATGTGAATTATTATTGTATTAAACTGTTTTGTTAGCACTAGTAGTTAGGAACGTTGGACTCGTTGAGGTCCAGTCGTTTCTTGATAATTATGGTGGAGAGGGTAGCGGAAACCCTCAAGCCAACAGTGGATCATGATCGTCCTCTATCCGAGTATAGAGGTGGTGCACTTAACTAGTGTCACAAATGTTGGGAAGGATTCCCGTCGATATATGTCCCTCATGACAAAACATATATCTAAAAGCTTATAACGTGATGTGTGTTTTGGAATTAAATAAGATAAGTGCCGTTGTAGCACATAATTAATAAGCTTTGGTAGTTGTATTAATTTGGGTGGACATAATTGTCACCCTAAGGTTTAAAGCTTTGTAGCTGCTCTTAATAATATTAAAAGTCTTAACATTGATGTGAGTGTGATTAAGTGGTTATAGTAAGAGTTATTACATGGCATGATGTATGGGAATAAAGTTGATGTCGTGATTGAGGAACGTGATTGAGGAACCGATTAATCTCTCTAGAAGTAATCTAGAGGATGAAGTGATTACGGATGAATGTGTGGAGTTAATGTTCTAAGAGATTAAGAGTTACCTTTCATAGGTGAGTTGTGTTATAAGCATTGAGGAGGATGAATCATTTCCAGAATGATGTCTTGAGGAATTAAGAGTAATATCTCATGTGATCCGTTTCGAGGAACATAGAGTGTGGTGATTATGTCTGGAGAAAGTTAAGGAATCTTGAAAGTTTAGGTTATAAAGTGAGTAAAGGAATAGGTTAAGTCATTACCGAAAGGATCTTAAGTTAGAATTTGGCATAAGGACCAATTCTGATGTTAATGAATAATGAATTATGGGAAGTATCTTTAAGGAAGTTGAGGTTGTAATGTTTCGAGATTACTAAGAGTTGATAATGGGATTGTAAGGAATTAAGAGGTGAACTTTAAGATTTTGTATATAATGAAATTGTGAGGGAGATGCGTCTTCTCCTATTTTAAGGTAGCCATGATTAAGTGGATAAGATAAGTGCGGTGATGCACATAATTAAGGATTTAGTCCCCTAGGGATTTAGTTCCCGACTCGACTTTAGGGATTTAGTTCCCGAGTCTATTCCGCCTTAGGGATTGAGTTCCCGACGGTATATTTCTGGTATAGAGATGATCTAAGAGCTTAACGTGTTTGGGTGCGTTGTGATTAAGTTAAGTGCGGTGTTACATATTTTAATATACCTTGGGCGAGTAGTGCAGCTAGGCGCTAGTGCAGCTAGGAAAGCTCGTCTTAACTTTTAGTCGCTCGAATGCGATACTGTAATACTGTAATTCTGTAATTATTAATGTCCCCCAACATTTGTCATGTTTCCTATAAGGCTCATTTCATTTGGAGTCTTCTCTTCAGTGCATATCTAATTGATAAATCATTCCGTGAGAGTACCGGGTTTATATATCGTTCCTTCGGTTATTAGTCGAGGGACAGTGATAGTAAACGGTTACGATCACTTGAACCACTATGCTTTGTACCCTTGCGTAGTCTTTCATTAGACTAACCAGCCGTAATTGTTCTCTGCATGGTTGGCTGGTGTCATTCGTTCGATTCGGCATATCAAATAAGTTGCCATCCCGTGAAGGCTAGAACGACTATAGAGGCGAACGGTGTTTTGACAAGTTTATTCAGGTTAAGATCTTTGGCGGGTGATCATTGCGATCAAGACCCTTTGTTGGTTATTTAAAAGACTTCCGCTGTGTTAAATATATCTTGTATTAAGTACTCCGCTGTATTTCTGATGTATTTGGAATTATGTTGTAATTCCGAGACTTTGGTTTAAATGAAAGTTATGGTATTTTGTATCATAACTGTTGTTCGATGATTTATATCAACTGGAAAAGCCTTGGGTGACATCGGACAGTACGTCTGAGGTCACTGGCGGTAATACTTTCAAGATGTTATTTGGGGGTGTTACAGTTATAGTCATCTCTCCCCATGGCATGTGGAATGAGTTGGTCTCTGGTTGCCAACGCTCGATGAAGGCACTAATCAGCGTCGCTTCCACATGCTCGTGCATGATGTCCGGTAGATGACATAGCCCGGACGCAGACACCATGTTACCCCACTCGTCATTCGGTGTGCTACGCCATGAGCGTAACTGCTTGCCTCACTGCTGGAACCTCAACGGTGGCACCGACTGTATATGAACATATTTAAGCAATCCATTGGACTTATTTGTAATAAGATTAAGAATTACAAGAAATAAAGTTTCATGCAACTTACAATGCGCTGGTACAGGAGGTACGCCACGTGGTTCACAAAACTCTTGAGGAGTTCAGGGCTCTCCGGACCTCCAGGAAGGCGCACCCACAATTCAGGGTCATATCTCACCTTCTTCTTTGATCGGAGCAGTTTTGCCCACGAAGAAGAGGCTTCTTGAGGCTCCTCGTCCACGTCCGGAGCTTTATCTCTTGGCATCCAAGCATTGCTGGCCTGGTCATGAGTCCCCCATGTATTGGCCTGATCCTACATTTATTAAATAAATCAGAAATAATTACAATTTTTAAACAAATTCATGTTATACTAAATGTACTTACCATAGGCTGATGATAGGGAGCGTTCGGGTACACTATCGGGTTCTCCCAAGGGTTGTGCTGATCCTCATCCCCCTGAAAATTATACGAAGGGCTATGATGAGGGCTCACATGCGGCGGTAGTACCGGCGGACTAAAAGTCCGCCCGTAGTAGTTATTTTGATCTATTGTATCAGAATAACCACGCAGCGGGCTCCCTCGGTAGTCCGGGTAGAGCTGAGGCTCAGAATCTGCCCTATCTCCATGAAATGAAGGCACCACCATTAAGCTCTGAACTCCTATCATGCCAGCAACCCCACTACTGCTACCGGCTCTAGTCTGACAGGCGCCAGTCTCATCATCCCGGTAGCAGACATTCCTCCGTTGCCTTCTCTCCGTCCTATTCACCTCTTCTTCAGTCTTAAACGACTGTTCGCGGACAAGGTTACGGTGCCTCCTACGTGCGGTTCTTTCCCCAGGCTCCATCTGCGGTTATATATCCACACATTTCATCAAAATAATATATTATGTATTCTGGATAAATACTACGCCGGAGAGTCGCCGCCGGCAGTTGGAAAATGCAGATTCACACGTTACGTGTGAAATGGCTCCACACGTACCGTGTGGGACACTTTTACACGTAACGTGTGAATCTGCATTTTCCAACTGTCGGCGGTGACTTTCCGGCGACCCTCCGGTGACATTCCGTCGTCTTCTCCGACGACATTTCCAATTTCCGGCGAAAATTATTTTCATCAAATAATACATTAAATTCAACAAAAAACACACTATTTTTACAAATCTACCAATACTATCACTTCCATTTGCATATTTTCACATAAATCCTCAACACCCTTTTATTCAAATCTTCACCATTTCATACAAAAAAATACTTCAAAATTAAACAAAAAATCAACAACAACATCAAAAACATCTACACAACATAAATCTACCATAAAAAACATCTACACAACATAGATCTACAATATCTAACAAAAAACTTCAAAATTAAGAAAAAATAACCAAAAGGTAATTTCTACTAACTAACCTTTCAAAGATCTTGATTCCACATAACGTGCGTAGTTCGTCGCTTCGTAACGAGGAGATCCACGAGACGCGTTATGCGGGAAGAAGATGGAGGCGATATGGCTGCGTTTTAGGGTAGATCTACAATGGAGGCGAAATCTGGCTTTTAAAACCAGATTGCCTCCACACGTAACGTGTGGAGTGTCTCCACACGTTACGTGTGGGACAGCTCCACACGTTACGTGTGGGACAGCTCCACACGTTACGTGTGGAATAGCGCCACACGTTACGTGTGGAGCTTTAAAGGGTCTGCCCCCGCGCATAACGTGTGAAACCTATTCCCACGTTACGCGTGACCCTATGCGCTAAAAGGCAAAATTGTCTATGTGCCGAATAGTAAGGGCCTTAATTTATGTTGCCCACCATTAAATTTAGTATGTGTATAAGGGCATTTTTATTGGAGTCCCATAGGATGGGTCTTATAGAGAGTTTTTGTGAGAATTATTTGCTATAAGACCCATGGTGTATTGGAGGCTTTTATTGGGGTCTTTTAGATTTTGTTTAAATTACAATTATATCATTTTATTTATATTAAATTATCAATATACCATTTATTATATTATTATATCTCTTATTATATATTAATGTAAACAAAATTTAAAAAAAGCATACATTAAATTTATTAATGCTATTTTATTGTTTATATTAAATTACCAATATACCATTTATTATATTATTATATCTCTTATTATATATTAATGTAAAAAAATTTTAAAAAAATCATACATTAAATTTATTAATCTCGTTTTATTTTAATTATTTAATTATACTATTTATTTAAAATTAAGACAGACAAACATACATTGATAGGCAAATCAACAAAAGTGATGCATAAATTTAAGAAAATAAAACAACATGCGAAAACAACATGAACTAAACCAAATGACGAAATTTAACGACAAACATCACATGATACACGACTTAATAATTAAAAACAACACATAAATAGCAAAACAATCTAATTGTTGCCATAACGGTCCCAAATGTGTTTCTTCAAATCTTCCTTCAACCTGTGATGTATTGTTCTATCCCGAATTTGAGCCCTCCTTGTAATAACTGGATTGTTCATAATCTCTGGTCTATCATTGCTCCAATCATGGTTATCCACTGATGTATTCTCTCCACTTACTCCTTCACCGAATTGTGGGATTTCGTATCCATGATGGGTGTAAGAATCTCGTTCATCTTCTACGATCATATTATGTAGAATGATGCAAGCCCTCATTATCCTTCCAAGCTTTCCAAAATCCCAAGAGAGTGCTGGTTGACGAACTATTGCAAAACGAGATTGCAGCACTCCAAACGCCCTCTCCACATCTTTACGAACGGACTCTTGGTGTTGGGCAAACAACTTGGCTTCATCGCCTTGGGGGAGGCGAATTGATTGAACAAATGTCGCCCAAGGCGGGTAGATGCCATCAACGAGATAATATCCCATCTTATACTGACTCCCATTAACCGTGAAATTCACATTTGGAGCTCTACCATTCAAAACTTCATCGAAAACATGAGATCGCTCAAGAACATTAATATCATTAGCTGTACCTGGTACACCAAAAAATGCATGCCAAAACCACAGATCATATGATGCAACAGCCTCCAAAATGATTGTTGGATGACCATGATCTCCACGGGCATATTGTCCTTTCCATGCAGTTGGACAATTTTTCCACCCCCAATGCATACAATCGATGCTACCTAGCATCCTAGGAAATCCACGAGACTCGCCCACACTTAGTAGGCGTTGTATGTCTGCTGCGGTTGGCCGTCTGAGATACTCATCGCCAAAAAAGGTAATTATTCCATCAACAAAATACTCTAATCAATGCCTTGCGGTTCCTCCGGAAATACGGATATACTCATCACAAGCATCAGCAGCAGTTCCATATGCCAACATACGTATGACACTAGTACATTTTTGTAATGCAGATATACTAGGCCTACCTCTTGCATCTGGCCTTTGTTGAAAGTACTCCATTCCATTCCCTAGTGTTTCCACAATGCGCTTGAAAACTTCCTTGCTCATTCTGAACCTACGTCGGAAGAAATCATCTGGATAAGTTGGTTGATCAGAGAAATAATCTCTGTAAAGCCGCTCATAGCCTTCTTCCCTATTTCTCTCAATATACTTTAGACGACGTCGAGCACGTCCTGGTTCTGCATTGTTTGTACGGTGTCGAGCACGTTCTTGAAGTGCATCACACGCATCAAGCACTTCTTGTATAATTCTTTCGTATTCACCATCTTCAGAGCTATCGCTAGAAAGTAAAGGGTTTGAGTTTGAGGAGTTTGATGATGAACTAGACATTTTCAGAGATTTGAACAAATGAGGAGTGACTAAACCATTGCAAATTCTCACTTATATAGATCTCTGCAAATCCCCAAAATGCCAACCAAAAGCATAGAGATGCTTAGTCAAATAAAACAAAGAAGCATTGATATCAATGTATCACTTTGCAGAAGCAATAAAATGCTTTCTCTGCATCATTCTGCACCACATAAAATCATAGAAAATGCCAACCAAAAGCATAGAGATGCTTAGTCAAATAAAACAAAGAAGCATTGATATCAATGTATCACTTTGCAGAAGCAATAAAATGCTTTCTCTGCATCATTCTGCACCACATAAAATCATAGAAAATGCCAACCAAAAGCATAGAGATGCTTAGTCAAATAAAACAAAGAAGCATTGATATCAATGTATCACTTTGCAGAAGCAATAAAATGCTTTCTCTGCATCATTCTGCACCACATAAAATCATAGAAAGTGCCAACCAAAAGCATAGAGATGCTTAGTCAAATAAAACAAAGAAGCATTGATATCAATGTATCACTTTGCAAAAGCAATAAAATGCTTTCTCTGCATCATTCTGCACCACATAAAATCATAGAAAATGCCAACCAAAAGCATATAGATGCTTAGTCAAATAAAACAAAGAAGCATTGATATCAATGTATCACTTTGCAGAAGCAATAAAATGCTTTCTCTGCATCATTCTGCACCACATAAAATCATAGAAAGTGCCAACCAAAAGCATAGAGATGCTTAGTCAAATAAAACAAAGAAGCATTGGTATTACATAATTGAACTTGCATTACATTAAAAAAGCTTCCATTACAAGATCTAAAGATGCATTACAATATTGAAATATGCATTACAAGATTGAAAGATACATAACAAGATTGAAACATGCATTCGAAAAAAACAAACATGCAAAGCGGAAAACTATAAAGACATCTTCACATCTACATGGATAACACTTAAGAGGCGAATTCTTTCATCAATTGCATCTTGACAACTTCCTCCTCCGGTGTGCACTCATGCTTCCCCATCAACCACTGGAGCATGTCCCACTTCCTGCTCCTATCGATATTATTATGTTCCATCTCCTTGGCCTTTTGTTCAATCTCCATGGTCTTGATCTTAAGATATTGTGCTTGCTTCTCCCTCTTTCGTGCCACCTTTGCCATCTCCAATTCATGCTTATCCCTCTGGATGCAAATTTTTTCTCTTTCGAGCATACTTTCTCCATCATCTTCAGCACAACTTGTGGATGCAAATTTTTTCCCCTTTTGTTTAGCCTTCTTGATGCCCTCAGGACGCTCAAAAATCCCAGTGAAACCACTCGTTGGAGTATCTTGATTAGAGCCTTCCATATCAATAGACGATCTTTTCGAGCTTGGGGCACTTCCTGAGCTTTGGTTCGTCCCGCTGGCCTGGTGCAAATAAGAAAAGCTCCATTTTGGCTCGTATCGAAGAGCCTCCCATGCATGCTCATATAAAAACCTTTTTCCCATTTCCGTTAAAAATGACTCATGTGCAGTTTTCATAACATCATCCTCCGACTCCCCACTTCTTTTAGCAGCACATGCATGGTGATACGTACCAACAAACTTATTCACAAAAGGAATAAATGTATGCCATCTATTCTTAACGCTTTTCAAAGTTCGCACACCTTGATCTGGTTTCTTGTAAGTGTTCCAGTAGCCTTGAATCCGCTTCCAGAATGCCTCAGATGTCTGATTGGTATTGATTATGGGATCTTTAGTGGTGTTTAAGTACCCACTGATGAGGAGCACATCATCAGCCTTACTCCAGACGCATTTCGTGTACTTTTGGGCGTCACAGGCATCACCACCACGAGTAGCACGACCACGACCACGACCACGACCACGACCGCTGCTTTGAGTTTGATCCGATGACTCAACAACATGTTGAGGTTGTGTGCTATATCTTGGCATCTCCATTGACTGAGATGCACCTCCGTAAGTGTATTGACCTTGTGAGAGGAGTTGTGTGTAATTCATATTATAAGGATCATACACATCTAATGACAAATCCCCAAAGTTATTTGGGATGTCATATTGGTTTTGATTCATGATGAAAGAATGGAAGAGAGGAATGAGAGGTTACAAGAGATAAATGATAGAGGATTGTGTGAGTTGTGCAATTGGGATGTCATCTTATTTATAGGCAAATAAAAAATCATTTACATTTCCCCCCTATTTTGTTATATTATTTAAAACAATTGTTAGTACAAAATAATTTAAAAAAAGTAGTTAGTATACCCTAAAATAGTGTTATATTAAATAAATAAATTATATTAAAATTTATAAAAGTAGGTTGATTGCATAAAATATGATCTATTTGGACTTTTTTATATTAAAATTTATAAAAAATACATTAAATTTCTAAAATTTATTTACAATGTAATTTTTATATTAAAGAAAATAAATTGATATTTATTTTATTTAAACCTCCAATAATAATAATAAAATGATTTATTTTCACTTCCTTAAACCGATAATACAAAAAAATATTAAATTCTACCAAATATATTCAAAATGGATGTCTATGAATAGATAAAAATGTAATTAGAATTATGGTATTTTTTTTAAATTTTTTTTAACGCACCAATTTTTAGAAAAATCATTTCTAAAAATATAATAATGGACGGCCAGGAACAAATCCTGGCCGTCCATAACGTGACACGCGGCGCCCATCTGGCGCGCCGCGTGGCACTCTCCTCCCCAGCTGGAATAAGGACGCGTTTGCCCATATGCCCAAAACGACGTCGTTTTGGTTTGGACGAAGGCAAACAAAATTTTGATCGCCAAACACGCCCTTATTCCCTCTCTCCATGGGACCGTCCCATGAAATGGGTAAATTTGGGGACGGTGAAAGGGTCCTATAAATTTATATGAATATTATATATTAAAAATCCTATGGGACTCATGTATCGGACCCGTTAAATTTGCTCTAAGGAATTATTACTTTCAATTAATTTTGTGACATCCTTTCTAAATAGAATTTTGTGAATGTGAACACCCATACTTATTATTTTTATTTTATAATGTCTAGTAAAAAAACTGGAAATATAAGGCAACTAATTCACATAAATAATAGACGAGTTTCAGAGTTTGCTACAAATATATTATGTATATACTTCATCCATTTTATAATATTTGAACTTTTAGGCTATAATTTTCAATTTATACTCTGTATTATTTAATCTTCTACATAAAATTAATATTTATTCATTTTTAAATAGTTACTTTTAGTAACTATTTTCAAGTACTCTATCTATTCACATTCTTTATTATACTTCAATTTATGTTGCCCACCAATAAATTTAGTATGTGTATAAAGGTTTAAGTATTAATACATTGAAAATTTTATTTTATTCTATAAAAGGAATTATTGCTTTCAATTAATATTTTGACATCATTTCTATATAGAATTTTGTGAATGTGAACACCCATACCTATTTATTTTATTTTATAATGTCTAGTCACAAAACTGAAAATATAAGGCAACTATAATTTATCTATTCACATAAACAGTAGATGAGTTTCAGAGTTTGGTACAAAAATATTATGTATATACTTTATCTATTTTATAATATTTGAGCTTTTAGACTATAAATTTTAATTTATATTATCTAATCTTCTACATATAAATTAATATTTATTCATTTTTAAATAATTACTTTTAATAACTATTTTCAACTCTATCTATTCACATTCTTTATTAATTATTTATATTAACTCTAACTATTCACATCCTTAAAAAGCCAATCCTGAATTAACTATTCGATCGGCAAAACTAATGTCTCAAAAAACAGGAAAAATAGGACTTTGTGCTTGATTTTTTATTTCGTTTTTTAGGTTCGAGGTTGATTACATATAGTATCATGGATAAAATCAATAATGATATGTTTAACATACTACTACAACTTTATGGAGGAATGTGCAAAATCCCATAATAATACAATTATGGGTCAAACGACGAGAAATCATAGTACAAATGTATTTTGTATAGTACTATGTGTTGATATCGATAGATTGCTTTTGTTACTTTTAAGAGATTTGGGTGCAATTTGGACAAATTATCCCTCGTAGTCTTTAGCCTAGCTCGAGGTACATAGGATATGCGATACCGAATCTAATAAGGCTATGATATTTAATAAATTTGGATATTATTTAAGCCAAGGATATGTGCCTAAAAAATTTGTTAGAAATACGTTTAATTTTTTTTGGTGTCAGAAATAAGTTTAATTTAATTAGTATGTGCAAATTCAAGTGATAAATACTCTTTCTTACGGTAAATAAAAGACTGTAGAGTATGATTGAGAGAGGAAAAAAGAGGCACAAATTAAGTACACAAGTTTTCATAGGGGTACGGTGTTCGGATGCAAATTTTTCTTACAATGATGAAGTGCAAAAATCAGAGTACAAATGCCCCCTGGGGCGTAGCGTAGTGGTTTCCACAGGGGAGTGGAATTCTGGGTGTGGTCCTTCCACCCGGGTTCGAAACGGAGTGGCGACTGCGTGCTCTGCGTCTCAGATTTAACATCACTTGTCCTGGGGGGCCCCGCGTGCGGTCTGAGGCAGTGGACGTGAGACTAGTGGGTTCCGTCAAAATGGGCCCGACACTCACGCTAAGCTAAAAAAAAGAAAAGAAATCAGAGTACAAATATGTGTATACAGATACATAGATCAGTTTGTCTAATATGTAATCATGGACATATGCTAAGAGCCTAAATTTGGAAAAAAAAATTCAAAATATTCTTTAAAGTAAAAGGGATGAAACCCTAGAAAAAAAGTTAAACTAGTGGTTAAAAAAAAATATTACTAAATTTGGGGTTTTTATTGTGTGTCATGGGCACACATTAGAAAATATAATCATGAAATACTTTTGACACAACAATTAAGAAATATAATCATTAAATGCTACAAACTTTTTTGAAATTTCAGTCTCACTAGTAGATTGCCATGTTGTGCCTTTACAAAAATAAAATTAGCTTAAGCTTTTTTCTCTCTCAAATCTCATGTAAAAATGTAACTCGAATCGGACCTAACAAAACTAACCGTAGGATCGTACGTGTTATCAATTAAAGGGAACTGAGAGTCCAGTTCCTTAGCAGCGGAATAAGTAAATAATAACAGAATCAAGACAAGTTCCTTAGAGTGGGAACCTTTGATAACCAACTAGTTATGCAGGATAAAACCCACTACCTCTCTTGCAAGAGGATTTCAAAGTCTACTTCTTGTATTAATACTTCGGTTATAATCAACTAGAATAGAACACACAGATTTAAGTCTTAGACACACTAAAGACTCTCTACCTAGTTCAACCTAACCAAGTAACAACAAGCAAGCAACTTACTTAGTTCTTCTTCAAAGAACTCGGCACAAATTCTTCACAGCACTCAGAAATCTTCAACTTCGTGAATGTGTTAAAAGATGAGAGAGTTTCAATTATTTTATTTATATGATTTAATCACTGGAGGAAGCAAATCTCCAATAACCGAATCACACAAATAAAATAAATTGCTCTGATACCAATTGTAGGATCGTACGTGTTAACAATCAAAGGGAACTGGGAGTCCAGTTCCTTGTGTAGTCGGGTTGACTTGAGGCGATGTGTCAGTGGGAATTGGGTCAAGCAAGGGAACTGGGTCAGAAACCACAGTGTCTGGTTGAGTGGGAGGAGTTAGGGAGCTTTCTGTGGACAACGACTCCTTGGGTTCAATCAAGGGAGTCAGGTTGGGTGGACCAGCAAGGGATGGATGTGAGTTAGACTTGGAGGGTGCTTCATCATCGGAGTCTTCACTAGGTCGTTGAAAAGGATCTTCCGAGGAAACTGAGGGATCCTGCACAGACTTTGAAGGCAATTTTTCATTGAAAACAACGTGAATACTTTCCTCTATCTTTTTAGTCCGTTTGTTGAAGACCTTGTATGCCTTACTGTTTGAGGCATATCCAATGAAGATTCTTTCATCGCTGCGTGGATCAAATTTTCCAAGATTGTCCTTGTCATTGTTGTGAACAAAGCATTTGCATCCAAAGACACGCAGATGAGCAATGTTAGGAACTCGGCCGCGAAGAAGCTCATAAGAGGTCTTGTCCAGCATGGGGCATAGCATAGCTCGATTGAGGATGTAGCAAGCAGCATTAACAGCTTCCACCCAAAAGGATTGAGAAAGTCCACTGGAGATAAGCATGGTACGAGCCATATCCTCCAAGGTTCTGTTCTTCCTCTCAACTACCCCATTCTGTTGTGGTGTGTAGGGAGCTGAGAAGTTGTGATCGATTCCATGTTCCCTGCAAAAGGTTAGAAAATCTCCATTCTCGAACTCAGTTCCATGATCAGAATGAATGGCTCGAAGAGATACATTTAAGGATTTTTCAAGCAAGGGAACTAGCTCGTTAAACCTATCAAAGACTTCACTTTTAAATTTAATAAATAAGGTCCAAGTGAATCTTGAATAGTCATCAACAAGTACAAGAATATACCTGTTACCACCAATGCTTTGAACTCGCATAGGACCGCAGAGATCCATGTGAATGAGTTCCAGAGGTTTAGAAGAGCTCACCAGAGTTTTGGACTTGAAGGAACTACGAACCTGTTTCCCTTGAACACAGTCAGAACAGATTTCCGACTTCTCAACGTTGATTTTGGGGAGAACACGAACAAGTTCCTTTTGATGCAGCTTGTGAATTAACTTGATGCTTGCGTGACCAAGTTGTTGATGCCATAGGTTTGTTTGATCGTCAATGGAAGAGAGACACAACTTTTCTTTGGGAATGAACTTTGGGTCAATGATATAGACGTTATTAAACCTTTTTCCTTTCAGGATCACAGTTCCCTGTCTATCTTCCACGAAACATTCCTTTGAGGTAAAGCGAACCTCATTTCCCCCTTGATCACACAGCTGTGACACACTTATTAGATCAAAACCTAAATTTTCAACAAGGTTAACATTACTTACCTTAATGTGATCAGTGAGATTCACACTTCCAGTTCCACATATTGTTCCCTTTCTCTTATCGCCGAAGGAAATGGTTCCTCCTCGGTGTTGCTGAAGTGACAACATTTTCTTTCTGTTTCCGGTCATATGGAACGAGCATCCACTATCTATGTACCAGTTATCTTGTTGTCACACTTCGTCCTGCACAAGGGAACTCAAACTTTTAGAACCCAGCTAAGCCTAGCTTTTCTGGGCGAATGAGGTTGAAATCTTGTCTGTGGGTTAGAAGCAGGAACAAAATAATAAGGATAATTCAAATCATTAATGGTATGTATCCTTTTCTTGTTATTTATTTTCTGGTTCCTTTTCCTAGTATTTTCTTCCACTTGTCTTTTCTTGTGAATGCATTCATGAATATAGTGGCCATTCTTACCACAATGCCAACAAACACGATTATAGACAACATGACCATACTTACCATGACCAGGTCGAAATGGTCTTTCTTGCTTTCTTTGCTCAAAGTTAACTTTCTTACCCGTAGTTTCCTGAGCTTGGGCAACATACATCTTGTGAGCATTCTGACCGTTGAACCAGTTTTGGTTCTCCTTGGGCTTTTGTTCAAGAACTTTTACCTTCTCCTCTAAGAACTGGGCTTTGTCTCAAGAATTTTGTAATGCAGAGCTGAGAGACTCATTTTTCTCTACCAGTTCCCTTCTCAGCTTTTCATTCTCAGCGGAGCACGTTTCCACAGAATCATTTTTACCAGGGTAACCAAGACCGTGACGTTGCTTGACAAAAACAGTTTGATTCACAGTTTTCTCATTTATAGAGTGAGTGAGATGATCAAGTTTGTTCATAATTTCATCAAGCATAGAGGATGTCTTATTTTCAGAGTCTGTTATGGGAACTGGGGGTTTATCAGCATGCATGAGTTCCTTTTTGACATTTTTGCAAGACTCACACTTTCTTAGAGGATTAGCTAGTAATTTCTCAGTATCCTCAAGTTTCTTACTCCAGACAGAGTTTTCAGTAGTTAAGCAAGAGATTTCATCTTCATATTCTTCCAGTTTCTCTTGTAGGGAACTAGTTTCCTTTCCAAGTTTCTTAATTATCTTGACCAATTGTTTTTTGTCATATTCAAGAAGAGATTTAGTAAAGTCAGAAGAGAATACCTCAGAGTCATCTGATTTCGTTGAGTCCTCCTTAGCCATTAAACATCTTTTTTCTTTCTTCCGAATATGAGGCTTGTTGATCGAAATTCCCAAACTGAATTCGCTTGAGCTAGTCATCTTGAAATCTGTAAACTAACACAAATCGAGAGCGCCTGCTCTGATACCAATTGTAGGATCGTACGTGTTAGCAATCAAAGGGAACTGGGAGTCTAGTTCCTTAGCAGCGGAATAAGTAAATAATAACAGAATCAAGACAAGTTCCTTAGAGTGGGAACCTTTGATAACCAACTAGTTATCCAGGATAAAACCCACTACCTCTCTTGCAAGAGGATTTCAAAGTCTACTTCTTGTATTAATACTTCGGTTATAATCAACTAGAATAGAACACACAGATTTAAGTCTTAGACACACTAAAGACTCTCTACCTAGTTCAACCTAACCAAGTAACAACAAGCAAGCAACTTACTTAGTTCTTCTTCAAAGAACTCAGCACAAATTCTTCACATCACTCAGAAATCTTCAACTTCGTGAATGTGTTAAAAGATGAGAGAGTTTCAATTATTTTATTTATATGATTTAATCATTGGAGGAAGCAAATCTCCAATAACCGAATCACACAAATAAAATAATCAAAAGTAATCGTTAAAGATAACATTTGTTACCAAATATAATCTTTACCGATTTTACATATTTTGTTTCCATAAAGATAATCTTTTAAACTCCTAAAATATATGGAAATGGGATAAGATCATATAGTTCTCTCTCATAACTAAAGATCTACCCTAGCAGCTCGCCGCCGCCCTTCATAGATTTATCCAAGTGTTTCTGGCGTTTGCGAGCTTCAGTTCCTTCCGCCAGTTCCCAAGTCTGGCGTCAGTGGTTCTGTATTGTGCTTTCCAATTCCTTAGTTCACTGATTGTCACACTAATGGAAATATTAATAGCAAAAGTGTTTGTCATTATCAAAACTAGGAAAACTGAGGAAGGGAACTAGGTAGGGAACTGGAGTTCCAAAAGTTCACTTCCTAACACTAACCCATCTCCTCCAAATCCCAACTCATCTAGACTCATCCTCTTCCTCTTGTCTTGGTTGAGTCTTGTTGTTGCTGCTTCTGGCTCCACGGTGGATCGACGCCGGTGACGGTGTTGCTGCTGCTTCTTTCTGGTTGTATTATATTTATTGTAATTAAAGTTGATTTTAGTGAAACGGGATTTAAGCCATGTCGGATTTTAGCTATGCGAGATTTTAATCACGTGGGATTTTAGCCCCTTTAGAGTAAAATCCTGATACCGCCCTTGAGAATTTGCATTAATTATATCAATATGTGTCACTTTCCATAACATACCTCGTATATTCATATCTCACCAATAAATCATTACTTAAATCTATACAATGACAAATAGTTTTCATAAATATTAACAACTAAAATAACACTTATTTCTTAACGAAAGTATATAAAAATGCAATACTAAACATGATGGATAAATGTGAACCTTAAAATATATAAATATCCACAATCGCTTTGTACAATCATGCCTGCACAACAAGCTACTAGTCATTTGATCATTTTCCTAAGTTTGCATTGGTGAAATTGTTCTGTCATGTATGTGTATTAGGATAGATATTAGTATATGTGGATTAGTATAAATACAATAGATGAAGTATTGTAAATGATATCCATGAATAATAACAATTACCCTTTCTTTCTAATCTCTTCTATCCCTTTCCCTGAACCTTGCTCTCTCTCCCCTTATCTCCTATCTCCTTCCTACGCTCCTCTCTGTTCTTCTCCTTCCCCCCTCAATCTCTATCAAGTTCTCCCTCAAATGTCAAGACCAACTAGGTGTTAGGATTTGAACGTGGTAACGAATAGAAAACGAAGCAAATAACACAAGAATTGTTAACCCAGTTCGTCAAGAATTGACTACGTCTGGGGACACTACCAAGCCAGGGTATTTCTCTCTAAATATTGTGATAACAATGACGACGACGACTTGAAGATTACAATTGATCAACTAGGGTTATATAACAAACACGGATTAAACCTAATGGGCCCAAAAACTCAACACGCGAGAAACGGCCAGCGTCCACCGCGGGGCGGCGGCTCCCACCGCGGGGCGGCGGCTCCCACCGCGGGGCGGCGGCTCCCACCGCGGGGCGGCGGCTCCCACCGCGGGGCGGCGGCTCCCACCGCGGGGCGGCGGCTCCCACCGCGGGGCGGCGGCTCCCACCGCGGGGCGGCGGCTCCCACCGCGGGGCGTCAGTCCCACCACGACCCATCGGCAACTCTCAGTTGCCATCTACTACAAAACCGATGCCCACCGCGGGGTGTCCAGTCCTACCGCGACCCGACGACAACTCTCAGTTGCCATCTACTACAAAACCGATGCCCACCGCGGGGCGTCCAGTCCTACCGCGACCCGGCGGCTCCTCCCAGTTGCCTTATCTGCCTTTACGCGTACTTCCTTTACGCTTCAGGCTCCATAACCCAACAATCTCCCACCTGGAGACTGATCCAATCATAATCGTCCTCCTCATCAACCCATATCTGGTAGTAGTGCCTGGCCTTCAACTCAATTACCAAGGCCAGTTGAAGCCATACAAAGCTTCAACTTCTCTAAGGTCACAACCTTAGTCAGCATGTCTGCAGGATTCTCAGTTCCTGGAATCTTCATCAACTGCAAGACCTTTCTTTCCAAGAGATGCCGTATATAGTGATACTTCAACTCTATGTGCTTAGTCCTCGAATGAAATGCTGGGTTCTTCGCCAAGTGGATGGCACTCTGACTATCACTGTATAGAATGCTGTCACCCTGCTCCTTCCCCAATTCACACAAGAAATTCTGCAACCATACCATCTCCTTACTAGCCTCAGTCACTGCAGCATACTCAGCTTCTGCAGTAGACAAAGCTACAACTTTCTGCAGCTTAGAAGCCTAAGAGACCGCAGTACCACCCAATGTAAAGACATACCCGGTTGTACTCCTTCTCTTATCGAGGTCACTTGATGCCAAGTCTGCATCCATATACCCTGCTAGCACGACTTCCTTGCCTTCAAAACACAAGGCTTGCTCTGCGGTACCTCTCAAGTATCTAAGGATCCATTTCACAGCTTCCCAATGCTCCTTCCCTGGGTTCCCCATGAAGCGACTAACCACTCCCACTACATGTGCAATGCCTGGCCTTGTACACACCATTGGATACATTAAACTGCCAATCGCTGAAGCATATGGAGTCCTCTGCATCCACGCACGCTCTTAGGTGAGTCCCTATTAGATAGCTTGAAATGGCTACCCAAAGGAACTTTGGCTGGCTTCGCATCCTGCATACTGAATCTCTTCAAGACCTTCTTGATATACTCAGCCTGCGACAGATACAACTTTCCAGCCTTCCTATCTCGATCAATCCGCATACCCAGAATCTACTTAGCCTCTCCAAGGTCCTTCATGGCAAACCGTTCAGACAACTGCTTCTTCAACTTGCTCACTTCTCGAGCACTAGAGCCTGCTATCAGCATGTCATCAACATATAGCAGCAATATGATGTAGCCATTGTCAACCTTCTTGAAGTAGCAACAATGGTCAGCTTCACTCCTCACGAACTCAATTTCGTGCATGAATCCATCAAACTTCTTGTACCACTGCCTCGGAGCTTGTTTCAGACCATACAAGCTCTTGTTCAACTTGCACACAAGCTCAGCATTACCCTTTGACACATAGCCCTCAGGTTGTTTCATGTAGATGTCCTCATCTAAGTCCCCATGAAGGAAGGCCGTTTTTACATCCATCTACTGTAACTCTAGGTTCTCTACAGCCACCATACTCAGCACTAAATGTATAGTAGTCAGTTTCACCATATGAGTAAAAATGTTAGTATAGTCAATACCGTATTTCTGCTGAAATCCTTTCACAACCAGCCTTGCCTTGTAACGCTTGCTTCCATTCGCCTCCTCCTTGATTCTGTAAACCCACTTGTTATGCAATGCCTTCTTGCCTGTTGGAAGCTCAACTAGCTCCCAGGTTCCGTTGGTCAACAACGAATCCATCTCATCATCCATTGCGAGCTTCCACTTGCTCACATGTTCTCCACAAGATGCCTCTATATAACACTCTGGCTCACCACCATCAGTCAACAACAGATAGTAGTTTGAAGGCGAAAATCTATCAGGCGATCCACGCTCTTTGGTGGACCTCCGCAGCGGAATCACTAGGGTGCTCGGCTCCTCCTCAACAGCCTCCTGGTCGTTATGAACCACCTTGCTCGCACCCGAGTTTGAGATATCTAACTCCACAACCTCAGGTCCTGTACTAGCTGTTTCTGATGCACCCAGACTATCCTTGTACATCACCTGCTCATTGAACACGACGTCTCGACTGCGAATAACCTTTCTATTCTGGTCATCCCAGAACCGATATCCGAAATCATCATCACCATATCCAATAAACGTGCACTTGACAGACTTTGCATCCAGCTTGCTTCTCTCAACAGGAGCAATATGAACATATGAAACACACCCAAATATCCGAAGAAAGGACAGATTTACCTCTTTGCCACTCCAAGCCTCCTCTGGAATCCCATTCTCCAAGGGAGTAGATGGCTCTCGGTTGATCAAGAATGCAGCAGTATTGAATGCATCCGCCCAGAACATCTTCGGAAGTCCACACTTCAGCCTCATGCTCCTAGTACGTTCATTCAGGGTCCTGTTCATACGTTCAACGACGCCGTTCTCTTGAGGGGTTCCTTTCAAGGTTTTCTCCATGCGAATACCATTCTCAACACAAAACTCCTTGAACTCACGAAGCTCATACTCCCCACCATTATCAGATCTCAAACACTTCACTTTAAGACCTGTCTCAGTTTCTACTAGAGCCTTCCACTTTCTGAAGGAGTCAAATGCATCAGACTTTTGTTTTAGAAAATAGACCCATACCTTTCTTGTAGCATCGTCAATGAAGGTCATGTAGTATGACGCTCCACCCAGAGATGTCACAGCTGCTGGTCCCCACAAGTCACTATGGATCAACTCCAACTTGTGCTTCTTCAAGGTTCTGCCTCCTCTCGCAAAGCTCACTCTTTTCTGCTTCCCGAGCACACAGTCTTCACACAATCCGATCTCAACGGACTTGAGACCTGACAACAAACCCTTCGAGCATAGCACCTTCATCCCTTTCTGACTCATGTGGCCCAGACGACAGTGCCACAAGTCTGCATCACAGTTTACTCCTGCAATGGCAATACTATCACGGACGTTGCTCGTCATGTACAGCGTCCCCTCCTTCTTTCCTCGAGCTACCACCATAGCTCCTTTGGTTATCTTCCAACTGTTTGTTAGGAAACGGAACTCTGGAACTTCAGTTCCCCTGAGAGTTCCTTTCCTCAGTTTCTCTACTTTTGAAGATGACAAATATTATGATACTAATATTTTATCTCAAAGATGTGCTTTAAGAAACCACAGGAATATACCGAAGGCAAGAAAGCCAAACAGGACAAGAGAACCAAAGGAACAAGACAAAGGAAGAAACCCAGAGGAACCCAGGTGTGCCCAGAAACGTAGCATGCGAGGTTGCGATTCCCGAGAAATATGGGAACACCAAACCTCGGACAAAAGGAGGTGAAAGCGACTTGAGAGAAGCTTCCAAAAGCCTGCCACCATCCAAGAGCAAGACTCCAAGACACCTAGAACGCCGAACCTCGGACAGAGAAAGGTGAAAGCGACATGACATGGAACCTGTCGTTGTCCAGAAATCAGTTCCCAAGCGCCCAGAGTGTCGAACCTCGGACAAAGGAAGCTGGAGAAGGACTTGGCTGAAGAGGTTGACTAACCTAGAAGGATTCTGAGTTGCCTAGGTTGTTTGCACATGCCAAGAACAACGTGGACCAAGGAGAACCACTTATCCTAGGGCAAGCTCAATCCGTGGGAACCCAGAGAAGATTAAGCTGCGAGGAATCCTCTATAAAAGGAAGACTAACTCAAGAGTTATCTTCAAGCACTGAAATACGACTCACACACATTAGCAAATATCCAGTGTGAACCTTCAAACAAGATCATCAAAACAAACCGAGATCAAGAGGAACCAGTCAAGGAATAGAAGAGCTGAGTGCTAAGTTCCTGTGACTGTAAGTGATAGTTCCTAGGTGCGAAGGTCTGTTTCTTGGATTAATTATTGATTGTGTTAAGTTATCTAGGATTGCCTAACTGTGTGTAAGGCAAAGAAATTGTGTGTTTGTTCCTAGGATAAGCTGTAACCAAAAGAGATAAGAAATCAAGAAGTAGACCTTGAAATCCTTTCGAAAGAAAGGTAGTGGTTTTTATCCTGGATTGCTAGTTGGCAATAAAAGGTTTCCACTATAAGGAACTTGTCATTTGTTTGATTGTTTATTTCCGCTGCGAAGGGAACTTAGAATCCATATTCTGAGTTCCTTAAGTTATTATCTAACAATCACGATCCTATAATTGGTATCAGAGCAGGAAAAGCTCTAGATCTTTGATAAGTTTGCAGATCATGTCTCAACCAAGCAAGTTTGAGCTCGAAATCTCCACCAACAAGCCACATCTTCGAAAGAAAGGAGAAGAAACATGGTGGGAAAAGTGCATGGAAAGCCACATCAAGACCAACGACTACCAATGCTGGAGGATAGTCGAAAATGGATATGGCTATGTCGACCTCACCATGAAGGAAGAAGATTGGAAACCAGAACACTATGTTATCATGGAGAAGAATGCCAAGGCCAGGCAGTTCATCCTCAATGGATTGGACAGAGAGGACATGGACAAGGTCATAGGCATCAAGACGGCCAAGGAAATGTGGAAAGCTCTCAAGGAGATGCATGAAGGAAGTGAGGAACTAAAGCAAAGCAGAAAGTTTGCTTTGGAAGGAGAATACCACACCTTCAAAATAATGGAAACTGAGACCATCTCAGAGTACTACTCCCGCTTCAACAGATTGATTGGAAAGTTGACAGCGGCGGGAGTCGATCTGGATGAAGTTTCCAAGTCCTTAGTGGTCATCAATGGACTCAACTCCAAGTTCACCCTTCTCAAGGGAATCATGAAGAACACTCCAGGCATCCAATCCCTTCCCTTGACCCAAGTCATAGGGAAACTGGAGGTTGAAGAAGGAGAGCACACCAAGGCCAATGCCGACAAGAAACTGGAGAAAGGAATCGCCCTTAAAATCTCCAAAGCCTTCTCCAGGCTCGAGATGGAGCAAGAGAACTCAGACCTGGAAGAAGAAGAGGATGAGCTAACAGCCCTCTTCTCAAAGAATATCAAAAATTCTTTGTGAAGGGAAGGTTCCAAAAGGGCAGTTCCTCTCACAATGGACCAAAAAGAGATCTCAAGGAAGTCTCCTGTTATGAGTACAAGGAGAAGGGACACTATGCTAAGAACTGTCTCAACAAAGAAGAGTCCAAGGAAGAGGAAAGACCTCAAAGAAAGAAGGCTCTCATAGCATCATGGGGAGAAGACTCAGATGAGGAACTGGATCTGAGTGGCTTCTCTGGAGGGAGATGTCTCATGGCAAAAGGAGACTCAAGCGACTCAGAAGACCTTGAGGTAACTTCTGATGATCTCTTAAAATCCCTAGTTGACTGTGATAAGAAACAACTTCTTAAGATCATAAAGAAACTAGGAAAGGAAACCAGTTCCCTTCAACAGAAACTTGATGATTGTGAAGATGAAATTGCTTGCTTGACTGTTGAGAATTCTGTTTGGAGTAAGAAACTTGATGAAACTGAGAAAGACCTAGCTGAAACTCACTCCAAACTCATTGATATTAGGAATGTGCATGCTAGTCACCTTAAAACTTGCAAATCTTGTGATGAAACTAGCATAGATTCTGTCAAAGTTCCCTTGCATGCTAACTTACCTAGAAATGACATGCTTCAATCCATAATTGATAGATTGGACATTCTCACTGATTCTATTAATGAAAAAACGATAAATCAAACTGTTTTTGTGAGACAACGTCATGGAATAGGATATGTCAATAACAAAGGGAACAATGATGCTGAAAATGAAAAGGCTAGACGAGAACTTGTTGAGATGAATGAGAACCTCAGTACTGCTCTTGCCACTTCTCGTGATAGGAATCAATTCCTATCAGAAAAGATCATGGTTCTTGAGAACAAGGCTGAGGTTGCCAAACGTCTAAATGAAAGTTCTCAAAGTCCTAAGAAGGAACCTAAGGGAAAAGAAAAGATGGTTCCTGAAAATGAATGGTTCACCAATTCCTTTGCTCATAAAAGATATATTGACATGGCCCATAACAAGGTTAGAAACAATGTTGATTTTAACAAAAGAAAAACTGAAAAACCTTTTAGGCCAGGAAAATGAAAATATGGACATGTTGTTTACAATCGTTTGTGTACCTATTGTGGTAAGAATGGTCATTACAACACTGATTGTGCTAAGAAAAGGAACTTTGAAAAGGAGAAAAGTACTCATTACCATGAAAGGAATCAGTTCCCTGGTTATTCACAGACTCGCAATGCTAATCCCCCCAGTAAAGCCAAGCTTCGCTGGGTTCAGAAATCTTAGTTCCCTTATGTGCAGAAAGATGAGAGGCAACCTCAACTATGGTACATCGACAGTGGTTGCTCATGCCATATGACTGGAAGAAGAAATCAAATGACCTCTCTTCAACCTCTCCAAGGAGGGAACATATCCTTTGGAGACAAAAGCAAAGGGAAAATCTGTGGAATATGAACTATGAAACTCAACGACCACATTCAGGTAAACAAAGTTCACCTTGTTGATAATCTTGGTTTTGATCTAATAAGTGTGTCACAACTGTGTGATCAAGGAGACAATGAAGTTAGATTCAGATCAAACGAATGTTCAGTCCTTGACTCCTCGGGACAAATCATCCTAAAAGGGAAAAGATTCAACAATGTCTACATAATTGATCCATCCTTTGTTCCCAAGGAGAAACTTTGTCTCTCAACTGTGAATGACCAAGATGATTTGTGGCATTAACGCCTCGGTCATGCTAGCACCAAGCTGATTCAAAAGCTACACTCAAAGGAGCTAGTCAGAGGGCTGCCAAAGCTAAGTGGCACATCTAAGGAATTGTGCTCTGACTGTGTAAAAGGGGAACAAGCTCGTAGTTCCTTCAAGTCCAAAAATATGGTAAGCACCTCAAGGCCTCTTGAACTCATCCACATGGATCTGTGTGGACCCATGAGAGTTCAGAGCCTAGGAGGGAACAGGTATATCTTTGTTCTTGTCGATGACTTCTCTCGCTTTACTTGGACCATCTTTATTAAATCTAAGAGTGAAGTTATTGACCGCTTTAAAGATCTGGTTCCCTTGTTAGAAAAATCTATTGATTGTTCACTCAATGCTATTCGGTCTGACCATGGTACCGAATTCGAAAATGGAGAATTTCTAACCTTTTGCAGTGAGCATGGAATTGATCACAATTTCTCTGCACCATACACTCCTCAACAGAATGGAGTAGTGGAGAGGAAGAACAAAACTTTGGAAGACATGGCCCAGACTATGCTGATCTCAAGTGGACTCTCTCAATCATTTTGGGCTGAGGCGATCAACACAGCCTGCTATATCATCAATCGAGCCATGCTTCGCCCAATCACAGAAAAGACACCCTATGAGCTCCTAAGAGGAAGAGTTCCCAACATCTCACATCTGAGGGTGTTCGGATGCAAGTGCTTTGTGCACAACAATGGGAAGGACAATCTTGGCAAATTCGACCCAAGAAGTGATGAAGGAATCTTCATTGGATACGCCTCGGGTAACAAGGCGTACAAAGTCTTCAACAAAAGGACTAAAAAGGTAGAAGAAAGTGTTTATGTTATTTTTAATGAAAAATCACTTGGAAAGATTGTGCAGCACACCACCAATTCCTTTGAAGACCCGTTTCCCAAGTCATATCAAGAAGATCCAGATGAAGATGTCACTACACCCAGTTCCTGTCCTGCTGCTCGGAACCCTCCAATGGCTCCTCCACCAGTTCCCATGGATAATGAACAACAATCCATCTCTGGGAACCAGGAGCATGACGACAACATCTGTGGAGACTTCAATGATTCATCTTCCCACATGATCTTCAATGGAGAAAGTGATCCCAACCAGGAAGCTGAATGCTCAACTCAGAATGTCTCCACATCAAATGCTCTAGCTCCTAACAGAGAAAGAAGAGTCATCAAGCCTCCAGTCAGGTTTGAACATCTAACCTTCTTTGCCTTCAATGCCTTTCTATCTATTGTGGAACCAAAGAACATAGGTGAGGCACTGAAGGATGCGGACTGGATCCAAGCTATGCAAGAAGAACTTCATCAGTTTGAAAGAAACAAAGTATGACATCTAGTTCCCCGCCCCAAGGATAAACACATCATAGGAACTAGATGGGTTTTCAGAAACAAGCTAGATGATACAAGAGCTGTGATAAGGAACAAAGCTAGACTCGTTGCTCAAGGATACAATCAACAAGAAGGCATCGACTATGATGAAACTTATGCTCCAGTGGCAAGGATCGAAGCAATAAGATTGTTGATTGCCTTCGCATCTCTCAAAGGGTTCAAGTTGTTCCAAATGGATGTAAAGACGGCCTTCCTCAATGGAATTCTTCAAGAAGAAGTCTATGTCAAGCAATCACCTGGTTTTGAAGACGACGATCATCCAGATCATGTCTACTTTCTAAACAAGGCACTCTATGGCCTCAAGCAAGCTCCTAGAGCTTGGTATGATCGTCTTGCCCAGTTCCTACTCTCAAATGGCTATAGGCGTGGAGTTATTGACAAAACTCTCTTCATCCTAGAAGAAAAAGGTAACATCTTAGTGGTTCAAATTTATGTAGATGATATTATTTTTGATTCCACTAACCTGTGCCTTGTACATAAGTTCAAAGACTTGATGAGCAGTGAATTTGAAATGAGCCTAATAGGGGAACTCACTTTCTTCCTCGGATTACAAATCACTCAAAAGAAAGATGGCATACAAATTCACCAACAGAAGTATGTCAGGGAACTACTGAAGAAGTTCAAAATGGATTCATGCAAGCCTCTCTCCACTCCCATCTCCACCATTACTCATTTGGACAAGGACCACTCAAGTCCTCTAGTGGAGGAGAAGCTCTATAGAGGTATGATAGGCTCACTCATGTACCTAACCGCTAGTCGACCAGACATTATTTTTGCTGTTGGCTTGTGTGCTAGGTTCCAATCTTGTCCAAGAGAAACCCACTTGGCTGCTGTGAAGAGAATACTTCGATATCTCAAGGGAACTGACTCTCTCTGCATTTGGTACCCCAAAGAGTGTCCCTTTGAGCTAATGGGTTTCACTGATGCTGATTATGCTGGATACTTGGTGGATAGGAAGAGCACTTCTGGAATGGCACAGTTCCTAGGCCCTTGCCTTGTGTCATGGGGATCAAAGAAACAAGTCTCAGTCTCCCTCTCCACCACAGAATCCGAGTATATTGCAACTGCCTCCTGCTGTTCCCAACTTCTCTGGCTAAAGCAACAACTCGCGGATTTTGGTATGTCTTATGGTCCTCTCACTATTCTTTGTGATAACACCAGTGCTATAAACATTTCAAAGAATCCTGTGCATCACACTAGGACCAAGCATATAGATAGAAGACATCATTTTCTTAGAGATCATGTTGAGAAAGGAAACATCATTATGAAATTTTGTAGAACTGAAGATCAGGTTGCAGATATATTCACCAAAGCCTTGAATAGAGTTCCCTTCGAGAACCTTAGATTGGAACTGGGAATGATTCCTATAACTTAGTAGTGACCTTAGTTTAAAGGCTTCTTTCCAGTTCCCCTGATTGACTAGTTTCAGATTTTTTTAACTTGTTGAGTCTTGATCTCTTTATGTTATATCTTTTTCTTCAAACCCTCTTTTCCATAATGGTTTCTTAAAAAGGCTTAGATAAATTTTTCTAGTTCGTATCTTTTGGTCTTCATTATTCTTTCAACTCTGTCTTTGTTCAAGCTTCTTTGTTGGCCCAAAAGTCACAATCTGATCATATTCTAACCCAACAATACAAGCCGAAATGATGATTGTGTACTATGACCCTCCCTTGCCTCATTACACAATCTATTTCCCTATGATCCTCGTCTTTACCCTCTCTGGGAATTAGTGTGTGATGCGATAAATGGCCTTTCCCGATTTATTTAATGGGAACGTACTTTCTGGTCCTATGTTTTAAAACCCACATCAAAGGTTCCCATATATCCCTCTAACACACTGAAAATATCACCAGAAAGGAACTAGGATGGGATACCCCTTAAACGGCTAGTAAGAGAATTGCTCCTTCCAAGACAGTATTTATGGCAAATCTCATAGCGTCAGAGACGTCCTCTCAGCCTTGAACAATTGCCATTTTTGAACATCTAATCTTTGAATTTGTGACCGTTGCAAAGGCACAAAAGCTTCAAGAAAATTAGCCGTTTCAACTCTTCAGAGTTCCCAGAAATATCTCCAATGACTTGATTCTCAACGGCTCCAAAATTGCTCAAGGGTTATTTAAGGTTTCCTGTTTGATTGAGCCGAGCACTCTGTTCTCTCACGCCTTCTCTCAATCTCATGTTCACCTGTCTCTCTCAAAACACAAAGCTCCTCAAATGGCCAAGAAAAACCTCAATCTTAACCTTGCTCAATTGGAGGTAATCAGGCCGATAAGATGACAATAGGCCAAGATGAAGGAACTATATAAAAGAAGGAAACTGAAGAGGAGGCCACTACGTTGCCATAGGAACGTCTCTCCTAGTTCCCAGTGCTATAACATCACCGTGTGCTAGTAGTTCCTTAGGGTCCTACTCCCCTCTTCTATCCTTATTTTGTCTAATGTCAAGTTGGTTGTGCTCTTTTGTTTCTCTTTCCACTATGCATCTTTGGGCAATGTTCTTGACTTTAATGATTAATGAACTCTTATGGTAATGTTTCTAATGCATCATTTGTCTTTGCCTTAAGTTTCTATTATGGTCACTGTCATGGGTTTAACGCAAATTGTTTATTTCACATTGATATCCTATACTTGATAAGTAACTTGATCTTTTCGATGATGTCAAAAGGGGGAAGAATGGATAGGAACCTTGAATTATTGGAACTACTGGACTTATAGGAACTCTGAACTCATTCTACTTCTAAAGGGAAACTTGAATAACTTAGTTCATCTGCTTAGTGGGAATTTGCAACCATTGAATGTTCTCTCATTATTTTATAACGTTGTAAATCCCTTAAATTCAACTGGTCTCATGAAATTCAAAGTCCTATTATGTTGTCAGGTTCCTTGTATTTGTCATCATCAAAAAGGGGGAAATTGTTAGGAAACGGAACTCTGGAACTTCAGTTCCCCTGAGAGTTCCTTTCCTCAGTTTCTCTACTTTTGAAGATGACAAATATTATGATACTAATGTTTTATCTCAAAGATGTGCTTTAAGGAACCACATGAATATACCGAAGGCAAGAAAGCCAAACAGGACAAGAGAACCAAAGGAACAAGACAAAGGAAGAAACCCAGAGGAACCCAGGTGTGCCCAGAAACGTAGCATGCGAGGTTGCGATTCCCGAGAAATCTGGGAACACCAAACCTCGGACAAAAGGAGGTGAAAACGACTTGAGAGAAGCTTCCAAAAGCCTGCCACCATCCAAGAGCAAGACTCCAAGACACCTAGAACGCCGAACCTCGGACAAAGAAAGGTGAAAGCGACAGGACATGGAACCTGTCGCTGTCCAGAAATCAGTTCCCAAGCGCCCAGAGTGTCGAACCTCGGACAAAGGAAGCTGGAGAATGACTTGGCTGAAGAGGTTGACTAACCTAGAAGGATTCTGAGCTGCCTAGGTTGTTTGCACATGCCAAGAACAACGTGGACCAAGGAGAACCACTTATCCTAGGGCAAGCTCAATCCGTGGGAATCCAGAGAAGATTAAGCTGTGAGGAATCCTCTATAAAAGGAAGACTAACTCAAGAGTTATCTTCAAGCACTGAAATACGACTCACACACATTAGCAAATATCCAGTGTGAACCTTCAAACAAGATCATCAAAGCAAACCGAGATCAAGAGGAACCAGTCAAGGAATAGAAGAGTTGAGTGCTAAGTTCCTGTGACTGTAAGTGATAGTTCCTAGGTGCGAAGGTCTGTTTCTTGGATTAATTATTGATTGTGTTAAGTTATCTAGGATTGCCTAACTGTGTGTAAGGCAAAGAAACTGTGTGTTTATTCATAGGATAAACTGTAACCAAAAGAGATAAGAAATCAAGAAGTAGACCTTGAAATCCTTTTGAAAGAAAGGTAGTGGTTTTTATCCTGGATTGCTAGTTGGCAATAAAAGGTTTCCACTATAAGGAACTTGTCATTTGTTTGATTGTTTATTTCCACTACGAAGGGAACTTAGAATCCATATTCTGAGTTCCTTAAGTTATTATCTAACAATCACGATCCTACACTGTGTAACACCCCCAAAACTTAACCCTTTTGGAAAGGTATTACCGTCAGTGACCCCAGTGTTCCTTACCGAGATCACCCAAGGCTTTAACATATAAATACAATTTATGAAATGCGATTGATACACAAAGATCAAGCATTAAATTCCAAAACATAACATCGTCAAGGAAACAAGAGTTACGGGATTACAACCCAATCCCGAATAGGTCAAAACATAGTTTAAACCAAACACAGCGGAAGACTAAGAAAGTACATTACAATCGGAGTTATTATCCAACGGATCATAACCTGATTAAAGAAATAATTAAAACATTCAAAAACCATCGCCGACTCCATAGTCCTTCTAATCTTCTGAGCTACTTCTTAACTGATGTGCCGAATCGAACGGATGACACCAACCAACCATGCAAGGGAAAATATTGGTTGGTTAGTCTAAATGAATAGACTAGCAAGGGTATAAAGCAGACTGGTTCGAAGCAGTCATATTAGGTTAGACTCATCGCTTCTCGGATAATAACCGATAACGGTAGTCAACCATCATATTCCTACTGGAATAAACAAGAGGTATGCACAGGAGAAGATTCTGGAAGACTGAATCTTCACAGAAATCGACTCGAAAGAAGACTCTAACGGAAATGAGTCTTTAAGGAAGTATGACAAATCTGGAATATTACAGAATCATACAACAATGATTTAAAACTGACTGAGATGCTTCAGTCAACAACCAACCTCACCGCCTTTCAGCGAATCCAGATCGAAAAGAAGACGTACTACATTCAAGTCAACACGAGTCTTCCTAGCGGCACTATTACCTAGCCGCCCTACTCGCTGAGCGTTCGTTAATTATGTGCGTCAAGGTAGCACTTATCTGATTATGTTTCAAAAACACACATCACATTATAGACTTTTACATGTGTACCCCACCAATGGGACGACACATCTTAGTATACGTTTCGTCGAGAGTGACGTACACCGAAAGGTTTGTGACACCAGCTAAGTGTCCTGTCTCTACACACATGTGTAAGAGACCGATCATGATCTTAGAATAGTACCAGATGGGGACGAGCCACCCCGATACCAGATTATAAAGAAACGACTGGACAGAGTCCGAGTAATGTTCCTATTTAACAATGCTAACTAAACAGTTACAACACCACAACATTTATAGGATAAATCCACATAAAGGCCCGAAAGACGATCACAGATAATAGCTTTGTTCTAACAGATATACAACCTATTATATGATTTTCAAAACAGTTTATCAAAACCGTTTCCAGACAAACAGAATATTCATTCCAAATTAATTACTCAGATAAACTACTGATAATTAATGTAAATATGGAACGAAAGAGCAAGAGCGAACCGCCACTTGCCTTACTCCGCAGAATAGTCTAAAGACGTCACTGGATTCCGGGCTCGACACGGTATAGTTCCGACAGCACAACAACCTTCGAGTCGACCCATAAAAGGAACCCTAAGTTAGATCCGACATAAACAATACGAATCTAAACACGGTGAAAGAACACGAAAGGAAAGACGCCACAACGACAACCGACCAAGCCAAAGCCACGAAGGCATTCTGGGCACTGGCGGAGGTCGCCGTTCTTGGCGGCGGTCGCCATATTCATCACGGCGGTCGCCGTGAAGAACACGGCGGTCACCGCGAAGAACACGGCGGTCGCCGTGAAGAACTCAGACGACGCAGAACGAGAGAAATCTCACCCCAAAACACGAGCGGTTTGGCCTCCTTCGACTTGCTTTGGCTTCTAACCTCCAAGGCTAACCAAAAGCTTCACAAAGGCACTCTGGAAACACACCACAACACCTCCGGCGAGCACAAGAAAACCGACGAAACTCAACTCACTTTGAGGGAGAATTTTGGCAGCGATTCGGGGTTGTAGATGACCCAAAACCCATGCCCAAGCTCCTCTATATATAGGCAAACCCAAAGGAGTACCCAGCAAACCCTAAGACACGGCAAACGATGCAACGACGCGCCTCGAACGACGCTGGTGACCGACGGGCAATGCCCACTGGACAATCACGGCGGTCGCCGTGATTTTGCCTGCGGCGGGCACGCGGCGGTCACCGTAAATGCGGCGGTCGCCGTCGTTAGGCCTGTCGTGGCCAGCTATAAGCTGACACGCTGACTTCTCGAGCCCAACCACGGCGGTTGCCGTTTCTGAACGGCGGTCGCCGTTTCTCCCTTTTCCCGCCCATTCAGCTTTGAACGAGCTTGACGATAAACCGGGATAAAAATTATCGTACGCGAACGACCATTTAAAATCCAAGGCATGCTGTCTGTATATTATTTCACTGAGAAAAATATTACAGATACAGAGCACATTACAGAATGTCACAAACTACCTGAATTAAATCCGATGTACACAACGGGTACCCGGGAAAATTCCATAATTCCCAATATAACCTTACAAAAATACGGGGTATCACATCTCCTCCCCCTTACAAGAAGTTTCGACCCCGAAACTTAGGTCGAGAATAACTCGGGAAAACGCCTGAGCATATCTGACTCGGTTTCCCACGTCTCCCAAGTAACTTCTTCGGTCCCTGACTTGGACCACAACACTCGTACCAATGGTACAACCTTGTTGCGCAAATGCTTCTCCCGACGCTCCAAAATGCGCACGGGCAACTCTTCATAAGTACCATTAGCTTGAATCTCGATGTCCTCGTAACTAAGTACATGAGACTCATCTGGTACATACTTTCTGAGTAAAGACACGTGGAACACGTTATGCACCGGGTGAGCCGATGGCGGCAACGCCAAGTGGTACGCTAGAGATCCCACTCTATCCAGAATCTCGAATGGTCCCACGTAGCGAGGGTTAAGCTTCCCACGCTTACCAAATCTGAAAACTCCTTTAGAAGGCGATACCTTGACAAAAACTTTGTCACCGACCTCGAACTCGACAGTCCTGCGCTTCCGATCTGCGTAGGACTTCTGTCGACTCTGAGCGGTCAACATTCTTTGTCTGATCAAAGCAATGTCTGAAGCCGTCCTTTCGACCAACTCTGGTCCAAGCAGAATTTTGTCGGCATTATCTTCCCAACAAATTGGAGATCTGCATCTGCGACCATACAAAGCTTCAAACGGAGCCATCTTGATTGTAGCATGCCAGCTATTGTTGTACGTGAACTCAATCAGACTCAAGCTGTCCTCCCAGCTAGTCGGATGATCGAGCACACAAGCTCTAAGCATATCCTCCAGAGTCTGGATGGTCCTTTCAGACTGGCCATCTGTTTGAGGATGAAACGCTGTACTGAACCTCAATTCGGTTCCCATAGCCTTATGAAGTTCCTTCCAGAATCTTGACATGAAACGGCCATCTCGGTCCGATACAATGGTCTTAGGAATGCCATGTAAGCAGACAATCTCCTTCTGGTAAACTTCGGCTAGCTTCTGGGTTTTCCATGTGGTCTTGATGGCTATGAAATGAGCACTCTTCGTAAGCCTATCCACAATTACCCAGATAGCATCTCTCTGACTTCGAGTCTTGGGTAGCCCAGTGACGAAGTCCATGGAAATGTCCTCCCATTTCCATTCTGGCACGGGGAGAGGTAGCATCTCACCACCTGGCCTGCGGTGTTCGATCTTGATCTTCTGGCAAGTTAAGCACTTTGCCATAATGTCTGCTACGTCCCACTTCATGTTTGGCCACCAAAACTTCTTCCTGAGATCCTTGTACATCTTGCTAGAGCCAGGATGCACAGAATAAGCAGATGAATGAGCTTCTCTCATCACCAACTGACGAAGACCCTCTGTGTCAGGCACACAGATCCGATCCTGAAACCAAAGTGATCCATCATCCTGAACCACAAAGCTGGGAGCCTTCCCATCCATCACTTCACTGCTTAACTTCACCAAGATGATGTCATCGACTTGCTTTTCTTTGATCTGATCCAGCAGTGTAGCCTGAATTTCCATCATACTCAGGTACCCTCTACGCTGGTCATATAAGACTTCAATGTCGCATGACTCTTGGTTTAGCTTGGTTTGAGCAGTAAGTAGAGCAACCACAGTCTCGTGCGTTGTCTTCCGGCTTAGTGCATCAACTACTACATTAGCCTTGCCCGGATGATACAACAACTCCATGTCGTAGTCCTTGAGCAACTCTAGCCAGCGGCGTTGTCTCATATTTAACTCCTTCTGAGTAAATATATACTTGAGACTTTTGTGGTCAGTGAAGACTTGGCATCTTATACCGTAGAGGTAATGCCTCTAAATCTTCAGCGCAAAGACAACCGCTGCTAACTCAAGATCATGGGTCGGATAGTTTTCTTCGTACGTCTTGAGTTGCTTGGATGCATAAGCAATGACTTTGCCCCTTTGCATCAAAACACAACCAAGACCACACTTGGAAGCATCACTATAGACCACATAATCGTCATTCCCCTCTGGGAGTGCTAACACGGGTGCCGAGGTCAACCGTCACTTCAACTCCTAGAAACTGACCTCGCACTTGTCATTCCAGACAAACTTCTTGTGGACCTTGCGGAGTAGATTGGTCATAGGTAGAGCGATCTTTGAAAATCCTTCTACGAACCTTCTATAATACCCGGCAAGTCCAAAAAAGCTGCGCACCTCCTTCACATTCTGGGGCTGTGTCCATTTAGCCACCGCTTCAATCTTTTGGGGATCAACCATAACCCCATTTTTATTGATCACGTGGCCTAAGAAAGCCACTTCCTTCATCCAGAATTCACATTTAGACAATTTAGCAAAAAGCTGATATTGTCTAAGGATCGACAAGGAAATGCGTAGATGTTCCTCATGGACTTCTTCATTCGGAGAATAGATCAAGATGTCATCGATGAAAACCACCACGAACTTATCCAAGTACTGGTGAAAACATTGGTTCATCAAATCCATAAAGACAGCTGGAGCATTTGTAAGCCCAAAAGGCATCACTACGAACTCGTAATGACCATATCTGGTCCTGAACGCAGTTCTAGGAATGTCCTGCTCACGAATTATGAGTTGATGATATCCAGATCTTAAGTCGATCTTGGAGAAAACCTTTGCTCCCTGCAATTGGTCCAACAAGTCATCAATCCTAGGCAAAGGATACTTGTTCTTGATCGTCACCTTATTCAACTCTCGGTAGTCGATACAAAGTCGGAACAATCCGTCCTTCTTTTTGACGAATAATACCGGAGCACCCCACGGCGATGCACTCGGCCTGACATAACCTTTATCAAGAAGATCTTCAAGTTGATTCTTCAATTCTTGCATCTCAGCCGGAGCCATCCGATACGGTGATTTGGAAATCGGCGCCGTACCAGGCTCGAGATCAATTGAAAACTCTACGTCACGGTTCGGGGGTAATCCAGGAATTTCTTCCGGAAAGACATCCGAAAACTCCCTAACTACAGGAATATCAAGAACCTCAGGTTCATCCTTCGCAGGCGAATCCAAGTAGCAAAGGTACCCGACACATCCTTGTCGTAGTAGCTTAAACGCAGCCATCGCATTGATCAGCTTGCCGTTATCAGCGTCATTTCGACCTTTGAACTTGCACACGAATTGGCCCCCGGATGACACCGTCACCGTTCTTGAACTAAAGTCGATCACCGCCTTGTGACGCGTTAGCCAATCCATACCGAGGATAATGTCGTATGGAGCCATGGTTATACAGATTAAATCTGCCTCAAATTCCTTACCCTGAATGGTAATCGGAAAGTCTGATAGATGCTTGGTTCCCACCAAACGTTCTCCATTAGGAAGATTAACGATGAAAGGGTCGCACGAATCATTGCACACTAAATCTAACTTGCTAACACAGCTATCCGAAATAAAGGAACGCGTAGCACCAGAATCAAACAGAATGCACACTGAAGTAGAGTGAAGGTATAGAGTACCTTGAGCAATCGGAGCGTTGAGTCCATCTGCCTCACGCATCTCGTACAAGCGTTGGCCCTGACTTCCAGAAACAGCTGGGGCCTTTCCCCTGTTCTGAGCAGTCGTCTGCACTGAAGGGCTAGGAGTCTCGACAGGCTTAAACCTAGGCCGGTTGCTCTGATGAACTGACCCTTGCTGCGACTCTACTCCCTTCTACTTCCCCTGCTTGCAGAACTTTTGCAGATGACCATCACGTCCACACCCAAAGCATGGCCTCTTCTCCTTCCGACACTCAGTGCTCTTGTGCCCAGCAGTACCGCAGTTATAACACTGAACTGTACTCCTGGTCTGCCCTGACTGCTGAGTCGATCCTCCTTGCGTCATCTCCGTCTTAGCTCGGCCGGACTTGGCGAAGTTAGACGGTGGCGCAGGGCGCTTAAAACCACCTCCCTGGTTTTGATTCTGCATCGACTTCTGTCGGTTGCGCCTCTTGGTCGACTCCTCGAGAGTTACCTCTAGCTTATAGGCACAATCCACATACTGCTCCAAGGTAGAGCATGTGTGGTGCACCATTAATGGCTTGATATCCGGGTTCATCCACTCGTGGAAGTACCCGATCTTTTGAGCCTCGCTGGTGATCTCGGCAGTGGCGTATTGTAGAAGATGGTTGAACTTAGATGCCAACTCGGTCACTCTCAGACCATCAGTCTGAGGGTACAAGAACTCTTTATGCTTCTCCTCTCTCATAGCACGAGAGAAAAAGCGATCAACCATCTTGGTCTTGAACATCGACCAAGTCAACACTAGGCTCTCAGCCAAACCAGTGCTCTCCCACCACTCGCTAGCCTCCTCCTTCAGCTGAAGAGAAGCGATATGGACCTTCTCGGCCTCCGTACACTCCACGTTTCTGAACAGCCTCTCCATATGGGAGAACCAATGAGTCACTGCCACTAGCTCCCCTTTCCCGTTATAGCAGTCGGGTCTCATGGAAGTAATGGTCTTAAGAGCGCGACCATAGCTGTCCCTCGCCCTGACGGTAGTCTCCTGTATCACGGGGTTTCTGGGTTTCACAACATCAGGAACCGCTGCGTGAGTAGGCACTTCTTGTGCTTGAGGCGCACTTGGTCTCAAGACATCTGCAATAGCCTGCATCACGATTCCACGGATCGCCTCAACAGCTGCAGCGTCAAACAGCGTCGGCACCTGGGTCTGATCCTGACCTTCACGCCTCTGGTGGACGCGAGACTCAGACTCGTGTTCATCCTGAACACCTCTTCCTGCTGGTCTGGGGTTTTGGCTAGTCCTAGCACCGGCTCGAGTCGAATTTCTCGTGCTTCTTGGGTTCACCATCTGTTTACCGATCCAATTCCAAGCATTCAATACATTAATATTATGCAACATACTTATGCAATATATCAATGTAAATAAATCACTCAGAATAGATCAACTTGGCATTTTATAGATGAACCTTCGAATTCTTACACAAGTTACACATAAGTTTATCATTCGAGCGTTTAGACAACATTGCTCGAAGATATAAGTGTTTCTCAGAGTACTTGCCGCAATACTGAAATATTACACAGAGTACAACTTGGAATACCAAGAAACGAAACAACTGCGATAGGCAACGCCACTCCTCCTCAAGGCGTTCCAAAATGTCTCCCATACGACTGGCTACTCGTGCATGGTCTCTTCGGGTTAGGCTCACCATCGAGCTCTGGCGATGAGTTTCACACCCTGCTTGACCCTGAAGCACATAGTCCTAGCTAAGTCATGGTAAAGTATGGGTCGTCCATGACTGGTCCTCCTATTCCAGCCCTCCTCTGAGTACTGGCGGTCAACTCATCCCACTGACTCTGCTGTTCTGCAGAGATTACCTCGCTCTGGCGGAGGATCTCTTACAGCTCGGATTCCGACCTCCATCTTCTTGGAGTAGGGATAGGCTGAGATTCCCTATCACTTCTCCTAATACCGTACTCGGTATACAGTGCCTCCCAATCAGCTTCTGACATGGGTGCGTACTCTGGCACTGGTGGCAATTCTGTACCGGGCTCCTGATTCTGCCCTCCAAGGTCCAACTCTGGATCCTCTTCTGGATCATCCTCTATGGGATCCTCATCCTCGGGATCATCCTCGATGGGATCCTCATCCTCGGGATCATCCTCGATGGGATCCTCATCCTCGGAATCATCCTCGATCATATCCTCGTCCTCGACATGATCTTGATCAAGCATCTCCTCTTCCTCCTCCTCGTACTCGATCTCCTCGGGAATTGGTCCCAACAGAAAGTCGTCTTGGTAAACCCCTTGTTCATACCTTGATAACTCATCTTCCTGCTCCCATTCCTGTACTTCCTCCACCCTTGGTGGCGGTACAGGTGCAGGTCTAGGGACCATAGCATTCCTGGCTACAAGGACAACTGACTCGGGGAGAACATGCTTGACGTCTTCGGGTGGGCTACTCGGGCCTCCAACCTCGAAACATCGCTGACGTAACAGAAAATCTAGCCTCGGCTGATCCGACTTGGCGTCTTCCGATCCCCTACCAATAGAAAAGCAGACACCCATCCTATCGAACAATAAGGAAGGAATTAGTCTTTCTAGACATAGAAGCAAGCTTACTATATCAGGCTGTAAAGAAGACACGACTATGAACGGTGTTTTTAACACCCCTAAAACTTAACCCTTTTGGAAATGTATTACCGCCAGTGACCCCAATGTTCCTTACCGAGATCACCTAAGGCTTTAACATATAAATACAATTTATGAAATGTGATTGATACACACAGATCAAGCATTAAATTCCAAAACATAACATCGTCAAGGAAACAAGAGTTACGGGATTACAACCCAAATCCGAATAGGTCAAAACATAGTTTAAACCAAACACAGCGGAAGACTAAGAAAGTATATTACAATCGGAGTTATTGTCCAAAGGATCATAACCTGATTAAAGAAATAATTAAAACATTCAAAAACCACCGCCGACTCCATAGTCCTTCTAATCTTCTGAGCTACTTCTTAACTGATGTGCCGAATCGAACGGATGACACCAACCAACCATGCAAGGGAAAATATTGGTTGGTTAGTCTAAATGAATAGACTAGCAATGGTATAAAGCAGACTGGTTCGAAGCAGTCATATTAGGTTAGACTCATCGCTTCTCGGATAATAACCGATAACGGTAGTCAACCATCATATTCCTACTGGAACAAACAAGAGGTATGCATAGGAGAAGATTCTGGAAGACTGAATCTTCACAGAAATCGACTCGAAAGAAGACTCCAACGGAAATGAGTCTTTAAGGAAGTATGACAAATCTGGAATATTACAGAATCATACAACAATGATTTAAAACTGACTGAGATGCTTCAGTCAACGACCAACCTCACCGCCTTTCAGTGAATCCAGATCGGAAAGAAGACGTACTACATTCAAGTCAACACGAGTCTTCCTAGCGGCACTATTACCTAGCTGCCCTACTCGCTGAGCGTTCGTTAATTATGTGCGTCAAGGTAGCACTTATCTGATTATGTTTCAAAAACACACATCATATTATAGACTTTTACATGTGTACCCCACCAATGGGACGACACATCTTAATATACGTTTCGTCGAGAGTGACGTACACCGAAAGGTTTGTGACACCAGCTAAGTGTCCTGTCTCTACACACATGTGTAAGAGACCGATCATGATCTTAGAATAGTACCAGATGGGGACGAGCCACCCCGATACCAGATTATAAAGAAACGACTGGACAGAGTTCGAGTAACGTTCCTATTTAACAGTGCTAACTAAACAGTTACAGCACCACAACATTTACAGGATAAATCCACATAAAGGCCCGAAAGGCGATCACAGATAATAACGTTGTTCTAACAGATATACAACCTATTATATGATTTTCAAAACAGTTTATCAAAACCGTTTCCAGACAAACAGAATATTCATTCCAAATTAATTACTCAGATAAACTACTGATAATTAATGTAAATATGGAACGAAAGAGCAAGAGCGAACCGCCACTTGCCTTACTCCGCAGAATAGTCTAAAGACGTCACTGGATTCCGGGCTCGACACGGTATAGTTCCGACAACACAACAACCTTCGAGTCGACCCATAAAAGGAACCCTAAGTTAGATCCGACATAAACAGTACGAATCTAAACACGGCGAAAGAACACGAAAGGAAAGACGCCACGACGACAACCGACCAAGCCAAAGCCACGAAGGCGTTCTGGGCACTGGCGGCAGTCGCCGTTCTTGGCGGCGGTCGCCGTGAAGAACTCAGACGACGCAGAACGAGAGAAATCTCACCCCAAAACATGAGCGGTTTGGCCTCCTTCGACTTGCTTTGGCTTCTAACCTCCAAGGCTAACCAAAAGCTTCACAAAGGCACTCTGGAAACACACCACAACACCTCCGGCGAACACAAGAAAACCGACGAAACTCAACTCACTTTGAGGGAGAATTTTGGCAGCGATTCGGGGTTGTAGATGACCCAAAACCCATGCCCAAGCTCCTCTATATATAGGCAAACCCCAAGGAGTACCCAGCAAACCCTAAGACGTGGCAAACGACGCAACGGCGTGCCTCGAACGACGCCGGCGACCGACGACCGACGGGCAATGCCCACTGGACAATCACGGCGGTCGCCGTGATTTTGCCTGCGGCGGGCACGCGGCGGTCGCCGTAAATGCGGCGGTCGCCGTCGCTAGGCCTGTCGCGGCCAGCTAGAAGCTGACACGCTGACTTCTCGGGCCCAACCACGGTGGTCGCCGTTTCTGAACAGCGGTCGCCGTTTCTCCCTTTTCCCGCCCATTCAGCTTTGAACGAGCTTGACGATAAACCGGGATAAAAATTATCGTATGTGAACGACCATTTAAAATCCAAGGCATGCTGTCTGTATATTATTTCACTGAGAAAAATATTACAGATACAGAGCACATTACATAATGTCTCAAACTACCTGAATTAAATCCGACGTACACAACGGGTATCCGATAAAATTCCATAATTCCCAATATAACCTTACAAAAATAGGGGGTATCACACACTGTTATAGCCGAAGGTTACTTCATAACCCTCGTCATCCAACTGGCCAATAGAAAGCAGGTTTCTCTTCAAACCAGGAATATGCCTTACTCCATGCAACTGCAGCACAGATCCATTCGGTGCCTTGATTCTAACATCACCCTTCCCCACGATTTTTAAAGCCTCATCATCAGCAAGATAGACTTTACCAAAATCTCCAGAGGTGTAACGATCCAATATATCAGCACTGCTGCAAGAATGAAACGAAGCTCCAGAGTCTAACACCCAAGACTCCAATGGACTGCTCGCGCTCAGAATAGATGCATCTGCAGTGTTTCCCGTCATTGAATCGCTCAGAGTCAACGCGTCTGCAATATCTTCACTGGTTGAATTCGCTGATTTATCCTTTGACGGTGCCTTACATTCACTTTTGTAATGACCGTTTTCATCACAATTCCAACACTTGATCATGCTCTTGTCTTTGGGCTTATCCTTCCCTCTAGACTTCGATCTGCCACGATTCTACTTCTTAGAGTCTGACCTGCCCCTGCTACCCGTATTCAAGGCTGATCCCGAAGTAGTACCTGACACCTTCCTTTGAATTTCTTCACTAATAATCAGATCCCTGACTTCATCAAACTTGATCTTTGCCTTCCCCGCCGAAGCACTAACAGCAGTAACTGTCCCGCTCCAACTCTCTGGTAAAGAGGATAACAAAATTAGGGCTTGTACCTCATCGTCGAAATCAATCTCAACTGAACTCAGTTGTGCGATCGTCATGTTGAACTCGTTCAAGTGATTGGTCACTGCTGTACTCTCCGTCATCCGCAGATTGAACAACCGCCGCATCAGGTGAACCTTGTTCACCGCAGAGGGTTTCTCATACATCGCGAAAAAAAATTCCAGCATACCCTTCGTCGTCTCTGCCTTGACCGTGTGATGCGCCACGTTCCTGGACAACGATAGGCGGACCACGCTCATCGCTTTCCTGTCCAGCAACTTCCACTCTTCGTCCTTCATGTCCTCCGGTTTCTCACCCAGCGGCAAATACAGATCTTTACCGGACATGTAATCCTCGATCTGCATCTTCCAGAAGCCGAAATCCGTTCCATCGAACTTCTCCACCGGTGATTTTCCGCTTCCCATCGTCACCACCAGAACCAGCTCTGATACCAGTTGTTAGGATTCGAACGCGGTAACGAATAGAAAACGAAGCAAAGAACACAAGAATTGTTAACCCAGTTCGTCAAGAATTGACTACGTGTGGGGGCATTACCAAACCAGGGTATTTCTCTCTAAATATTGTGATAACAATGACGACGACGACTTGAAGATTACAATTGATCAACTAGGGTTATATAACAAACACGGATTAAACCTAATGGGCCCAAAAACTCAATACGCGAGAAACGGCCCAGTGTCCACCGCGGGGCGGCGGCTCCCACCGTGGGGCGTCAGTCCCACCGCGACCCGGCGGCAACTCTCAATTGCCATCCACTCAAAACCGACGCCCACCGCGGGGCGTCCAGTCCTACCGTGACCCGACGGCTCCTCCCAATTGCCTTCTCTGCCTTTACGCGTACTTCCTTTACGCTTCAGGCTCCATAACCCAACACTAGGGTCATGACATGTTCATCTTTATGCTTACTTGTTTAAGATTCTCCCTTGAATTTGTATTTTACACATAAATAGATATTAGATTATGTATGAACGTATGTACATTGAAATAGTTGTTAATTTCATACGTCCTATTCTCCTCTCTTATGTACGAACGTCATTCACTATTGACTAGATGCAACTCTGCAATACAAGATTAAACTGTCTAATGTAGAAGATTACGTTAACAACATTTTCTTAGCATTTAAAACATTGGATAATGATGTTTTCTACTCCCTCCGTTCCATAATATTTGTCCTGTTTGACTTTTGGGCACTGTTCACCGTTACAGAGAATCTTTAAGATTTCTCCCAATATATAAGAAAAAACATAGTCATGTGGGGTCTTGTTTGATTCGTCTCAACGAGTACTTTGATAATATCAAAAAATTATAATTTTTAGAGTTATGTAATTAGAGATATTAACGATACAAAATCCGTCTCGACAAGTGTGTCCGGTCAAAACAGGACAAACATTTCGGGACAGAGGGAGTATTATTTATAAAATCATAAGATAAGATAAGATAAGATGGGACGTATAACACGCGCCAATGAAAGGGAGTACGACACCAACCGCCTAATCCATATATTGGATTTGGAGTCCACTGTATGTAAGATGTGGAGTGCCCCACAATATTAAACGGACCCCATCAAATATTACTAGTAGGTGATAGTCAATTTCCCACTCTTAAAAGATATATTTTTGTAAAAATCACTTTTAGTTGGAACTAGTATAGTCTCCTGCAATACACGCGAATTAAACAATTGATATTATAATTATTATTTATATGAATACATGATACGGTATACAATAAAACCATTTTTTAAATTTGTATTTTTATACTGTTAATAAATATTTTTTGTATATGTAGAATTTATAGTTTTTTAATAATTACTATAATTAGTAGCTTATTAAGCAGAAACATAACACTAATTAATAGGATAATTATAAAAATGAATATATTGATAATTTATTTGTGATGTTTAGCAAGTCTTTTTTTTTTAGAATTTAAAACGGTAAATGGAAGAGTGGGCAGAGAAATGGTAAGAGTGAGACACATTATTTCTTTTATAAAAAAGATAAAATACATATATTTATTATACTAGATGTCAAATGTCATATGTAAGATTAGCCAAATAATTCATTTTTTTGCATAGATATGGCTTCGCTTGTCATTTATTAGGGAGACTAGTATAATTCTCATGCCATGCACAAGTTTTTACGTCATATATGTTGAATAAAATATATTATTAATTATTAATTTTGTATCTCAATTATGCATATAATTAGAAAATTTTGGATTTGTATATAATTAGAGATTTATAATATTTGGATTTGTCCTTAATTTGTATTTAAATTAGAAAGAAATTAGTGATAGATTTATGATAAAATTTTTGATTTATAATTGATTTATTTTAAAAAAGTGATGAAAAAAAAACATGTGACAATTTTAATAATGAAATGTTATGTGACGGTTCTAATAAAAAAATGTCATTTAACATAATTAAATTCTAATTTAATAGATACTCCGTACATAATAAATTTGAATTGGACATGTCTGAGTCTCTATGCGCTCTTCATTTTTAGAGTTTTGGTGCTGCCTTGAGTGGAGCTGTATCGCATCCTACTGTGCACACCACATTGGACGGTCGTGATTCGAGCGATCTTCGTGGGGGCGGAGGAGGGGTGCATGCTTAGTTGTGGGTGGTGGGTGGGACCCACCCGCTAAAAATGCAACGGTGATGCCACGTCATCAATAGGGCATTTGGAAAACAGGAGACCACTCTTTTTCTCTCTCTCTCACACTTACCCCAAATCTTAAAACTGCGATGTCTTGCTCGATTCTCTGACAAATCATTGCCGTCAATTTATTGTCTTGTCATTTTTTTCACAAGATAAATCTGAATCTTGTGTCAAAATTGAGTTTTGTGAAAACATAAAATCCAGTTCACAAATATTACTCCGTTTGTTCTTATGAATTAAGTTGTTCTGACCAATATTCAATTGGCATGGTAATATTCATCTAATAAAATGATGATAGATTACGGGCCACAAATTATTATCTGATTCAGATAATATTGAATTTGCATAATTTGACATTCATATTTATATAATCTTACATTCTTACCCATACAAAAATACTGACAATATAATAAACTGTTTTTCAAAAACAATTCTGTAATTTTTCAACGAAAAAAACAATTCTGTATATTTTCAACAAACAATCTATATGATTTCGAATATCGTTCTCTTTTTAAACATTTATACTCAGCAAAACACAGAAACTCAGAAAGAGAAAAACGCTCCAAAAGAGAGCCAGCTGGCCCTAGAGGGAGAAACGGCCTCAAGCTTCCTTCAATGGCGACCTTCAGCGAAGCGCCCTCCGGTGACTTCAAAGCTGGAGAGAAGATGCTCTGAACGAGCCCGCTCCGCATTGCGTCCCCGCTCCGCACTGCGTCCCCGCTCCGCACCGTGCCCCCGCTTCGACCGAGCCCCCGCTCCCTCAAGAACGCACCAGTGCGCCACCAACCTGCACCGCTGCTTGCTATTGCTTTTGTTGTTGTTGTTTGTACCTGTTTGGTTGTGTTTCTGTTTTACAAGCTTGGGTGTTAGTACTTTGCTTTGGTTGAGTTGATCTAGATGGAGACCGAGTTATTCCGGTTGTGATGGTGGCTGTGTTTGAGGCTCCTAAAGATCCATTGTAGGCAACGTCAGGGTGGTCGAGACTCCTGAAAATCTCTCATCTAGGTGAGGGCAACATCATGGTAGTCCATTCAGTATCTGTCCAAGATTCATCCTATTTGACCCTTGTTCTAGTGGCTCTATCTATTGATTTGTGCTTGACTCACCTCTCACCCTAGTTCGTTTGACTCGCTTTTGCTTGTTGTATTTTTCATTGTTTGCTTTGTTGTTCTAACCAGTTTTCCGGTTGTCGATTTATCGGCCTATCGAGCTTTTCGACGTTGTTGTTGGTACTCGAATTTTTACCTTATCAAAAAAAAAATTAAAAAAAATTATACTCATCTGTTACTTTGGATAATAAGAAAACAAATATTCCTATCTACGAATTTGTATTACCTTTTTGAAATGTTCAAGATGGGTACTTCTTTTAGTACGACTTGGGGAGAAGGTAGGCTTAAGCTAACCAATGGCCGTCTTTCAAGAAAAGATGCAATCTTTAATAGGATTAGTTTAATTCCGAAAGGCCACTTCTATAATAGTCACTCGGTCACTTATTATAATTCCTGATTCTATTTTTTATATTATTTATAATTGAAGAGAATCTTCAAGATTTTTTTTAATATATAAGAAAAAACATAGTCATATGAAATCTTGTTTGATTCATCTCAATGAGTATTTTGACAATATCAAAAAATGTATAATTTTTATTAACATATAATTAGAGATATTAACGATACAAAACACGCATCAACAAATGTGCAAAAAGAAACACGAACTATAATAAGGGACAGAGGGAGTATGAGTACAAACAAAAGCATAAAGAATGAAAAAAAGAGTTAAAAGATTTTGAAGTTGTTAAAATTTATCATGTTTTGCTCATATACACACAAAGATCAATACGGCAATACCCCATCCGTTAAAATAAATGTTATTTTAAATTTTGATATAACTATTAAAAAATATAATTATTATTTTAAATACTATAAGCATTTTCTAAAATTTACAATTTAATAACTAATCACCTTATTTTTTTACCAATAGTAAAGAGAATTTGCATAGGTTATATCAATATGTACAACTTTTAATAACATACCTCGTAACTCACCAATAAATCATTACTTACAACTCTAAAATGACAAATATTTCTTAACAAAAATTAACGATAAAAATGACACTTTTTTCTTAACAAAGAAAAAAAAACCGTGATATAATCATTTATCATTAACTAATGGAATATTAATTGCGAGCAACCGATTATCCATTAATTTATATACAGATCAGAACGTCTCTTATTCGGTTATCCACTTATCCTACATGCGTATTTTGGAAATAAAATATGCTTAAACTATTTTGTTTTAGTTCTGATAGTTACCATAATATATGATTTGTATATATATTTATGATATTCCCTGTTATCTTGTTCACACATGTAATCCTATATATATTGTACTATATATAAGGTAATCCTAATGTGGGCATTCTTACCCTTCTACATGGTATCAGGCCTTTCAAATGTTCCTTATCTCCTCTCATTCTAATCCTCTTCACGCTCCTCTACTTTTTCCTCTCATTAATGTCAACAAAGAGCGGCCTCACCCCTCCTACTGGTGACAACACCTCCGATAACTACACCGATAACGATTTCCCACCCACTCCAAACACCACTCATACCCGCACCCCTACTGAAATTGCTGTACAACAAGCCCTTTTTGTTGCAAGCATCAAAACACATGTCCTCATACCATTGGATCTCAAATTCTCCAACTATAACAAATGGCGAGAATTCTTTCTTGTCACCGTCGGAAAATTTGGTCTCAAATCTCATGTCAACGACTCTCACTCCTCTCCTCCCACGGACGAACTATGGCAAATCCTTGACTAGACAGTTCTGTCGTGGCTCTATGGCTCCATCACGAATGACATCCTCGAAATCGTGATGTAAACAAATGCTATTTCTCAAGATCTCTGGAATGCCATGAAAATTTGTTTTGCGACAACAAGAAAAGACGTGCGATTTAACTCGAATTTGAGTTAAGTCTCAATCAAGTCAATTTGACAATCACCGAGTATTGTCATAAATTAAAAGCCCTTGTTGATGGCCTTATTGATGTCAACAACCTCATTTTCGATGAGACATTGGTCTTAAAGGCTATTAGAGGCCTCACCTCAACAATGACTTCTCCACCATGGTTGTGATTATTCCTATGCAAGAATGTTGGAGCATCCTTTTGCTTGAAGAATCCCGTAGAGCTCATGTTCAATCGCCAACCACTGCCCTTGCCGCTACAACGAACCCCACTCCTCCTCCAACTGCACCTTTTGCCGCCATAAACCGACCGTCTGCAAGGCCGTCCACACCCAACAATGGTGGTAACAACAACTTCAGAGGCAGTCGTGGCGCCGCGGTCGTGGAGGAGGAGGATGAAACCAAAACTACCATCCTTGGAACCAGAACTCATCCTGGCAGCCTCCACAATGGTTCAGACCACGGAAATAGAATTGGAACGGGCTCCTCGACCCATGCCCCAACCATCAGCATGATTCCAGTAATCAAGCTTTGTACGTTCGGTCAACAAAACTTCTCAAATCCGGCTTGGGATCAATCTGCCTTTTTGAATGCTATGAACTCCTTCCAGTCTCAAAATGATGGATGGTATATGAATATCAGGGCCTTGTCACACATGACGTCAGATGCATGTAATCTCTCTCTCATTTTTAATCATTGTATTATTTCTTCTTCAAAAGCCATCGGTGGTAATGAAAATCAACTACCTATAAACAAAATTGGCCATGCCAACCTATAAAAGGTAACCCTAATGTGGGCAATCTTACCATTCTACAAGTTCATAAAGACACTAGGCCATTACAACGGGATAGAGAGAGATTCGAATTCGTGACTTTGTGATCACGAAGTGTCATGTTTGCTAACTAACCTGCAAAGACTCAAACTTGTTTTAAACTATTTTCAACCAACACTACAAACTTCATCGCCCACAAATGTGAGCATTCCATATTCCAATCCATGTGTAGTGTTGAACGTGAATAAGTTAAAACTTTAATGAGTTTTGTAGCGGCTTTATATTTACAAACTAATTCGGAATAACTATCTTAATTCATTTCAAGTTGAATGAGAGTAATCCGATTGTCTTATTGCAAAATGATTTGTTTTGTATAAGTGTAACTCTTAAGTATCGAAAGGTGTTCACGTCATAATAAAATTTATGAGAAGTACGTGGGCCCTACATCCATACGACATATCCAAGTCGAATATTTTGCCATCAATGTCAGATTTTGTTTGTGTCATGCATCGCCCTTCGGTGGTCCGTCTTAGGCATGCATTTGGTGCAGCCATTGAAGGCCCTTTGGCGACCAAGGTCCACCACCGGAACATGCATCTACCGCATCCTCAAACGTACACATTCACGTTTTCATTAATTATAAGTTCACTGCGTACATTCAATATTTATAATTGTTTGATAAAAAAATATATTTATAATTGTAATACGTACTTTGATAGTTATATTACTTATATAGATGGAGGCCCGCTCACACACATAACCCCCTTAAGATAAAAATTAAGCACTAATAATAGCCCTTGGATGAAGGAGATCAACGATCCAGATTGATTCTAAGAGAATCAGTTAAAAAAAAGCAAGCTCCTAAGAAGTATTTGCACGGTGGTATTTTTGTAATTTAAGACAAAAATCTAATGAAAGACGAAAATACCCTTCCATATAAAACATACCAAAAGACAAGAAGACACTCATTTGCTCTTCCTCTTCACCGACAGGTACTTCCGGAACATCTCCTTCGCCGACGAATATGACGACGATCTCGTCCTCTTCACCAGACCAGATCCGGATTGTTCGGGATCCCGGACCGCCGATTTCAGATCCTTCTTGAACATGTTCGAGAATCTGGAGAGGGCGAAGTAGTTTCTAGAGGCCGATTTCGTGGTTGACGACTTATTGTTCGGATTGAGCTTCCTGGTGAGAAGGTCTCCGGCGCCGGAGTCATCCTCGGCGACGGAGCTGGGATGAGAGGAGTCGAGTTTTGAACTTTGAACTTTCCAGAGCTGATTACGAGTTTTTGAACTGGGGTTTTCGTTTTTGAATGCCAACTGTTCGATGAAATGCCCCACTGAACTTTTGTGCTTGTTTTTTTAATGTGTCTGTGAAAAGGCAAACATGGTTAATTGAGTGGGTGACAATAGGCAATGGGGAGCGAGGATGACGCCTTGAAGAATCCAGCCCATAAGTTTGTTAGTTTTCACTGGGAGGCTCTCTAAATTTTAGAATGATTATTCTAGCAATAAAGAAGGGAGAGAAAACAGCATGAAGACCCATTATATCTGGATGGGTCTGCCAGTTTTCTCTTTGATACTGATTATATCTCTGTTAGTAGAACAAGTTTCCATATACTTCGTACATTCATGGTCTTCTAGTGACAATCAATGCCTATGTGCAGAACGTTCCTTGTTGACATGTGTTTTTGTTATTGATGTCACTAGACATGGAAAAATGATTATCATATGTATTTTACTTGCCATCTTACTATGCTAGAAACAAATTTTGGTTTAAGTGACAACAAGTTGAACGTCTATTTAACAGAAAGTTTAGTGCTTTTAGTATCCGGTTTTCGTCACGATGTTAATTGCTGGTTCTCTCTAGTCTCTACTTCTAGATGATGGTTGCAACAAAATAGTTGCTGCTTGTTTTTATATGTATCTATTTTCTTACATGCTTCTTCTTGTACTTGTTACAGTGGCACTGAGAACAACACCAGGGTATCCGACTTCCACACAATGGATCAATCGCTTGGATTCCGTATGGAAGATGTTGTTGACCTTAGTAGAAGTATGAATTGATCATCTTCTTCTTCTATAAAATGTCCTTGCCTGGATGACTTTTATTTTCTGCTTTTCGCAACACACTTTTGTTAATCTTCTCATAAATGAACTTCAACCATTTCTAAGTGAGTGTATGATTTATTGTGATTAGTCCTATAGCCCCATGCGCATACTGCTTCAATTCCACCCCTTCTCACAAAAAAAGGTATAAAGTTGTGTCATACTGGGAGATAATATACAATTGCGTGAACATTTGTATGATGCCCATCAGAGCTGTTATGAGAAAGGTCAAAACAATAATTTTTATTCATGTATTGTATGCTCAATATGTCATTAGATTCTCCTCCTCCAAGCTTGTGTATTCTATAATGCTAAGGGATGATTATAGATGGGGAAATGATAATTTTAAGGATGCATGTTGTTGTTGACTATTTAGTGTCGTACTCAAATAAGAGCAAGTCTGGACATCACATAAGGTGGATCTGTCTGGAATTGTGTAAACTTCTACCCTCAGAGCTTCTCTAATCTATCATTTCTGCATTAGAAACAGCCATAAGCTGTATAATAGTCTTATTCTGAACAACAATGTGATTGCTGCAATTTGTTATCTATTTACATATATTGATTTTTGGTGGAGTGTGAGTGCTGGCCTAGAGTGGCTCGTTTTATCTTTGGCTCTGATCAGTCAAACATAAATTAGCTAGTCATATCCATAGTTTATGAACAGATTATGAATCGTGATTTGTGCATAAGTAACTAAGTCATTTCAGTGAACTAAATTAGCTGGCCTACTACTATTTCAAGGTTCATGATTTTTTTTTGCAAGTTCATGAGTTTTGTCTTATAGTTCATTAGTTTTGTTTTGCACGTTCATGAATTTTATCTTACATGTTCATGAGTTTTATCTTTCATGTTCATGAGTTTTTTATGTAGCTATAGCTTCATAAGCTTTATCTTACAGGGTCATGAGTTTTTGTTGCAGGTTCATGAGTTTTAACTTACGGGTTCATGAGTTTTAACTTGCAAGTTCATGAGTTTTAACTTGCAAGTTCATGAATTTTCTTTCCGGATTTACTAGTTTTCTATGCAGAATGCTAGATAGACAACTGTTTTATAGGCCTTGAGATGTCTATCTGTTTGACAAAGTGTTTGAATCATTTGATTAATTATCATGAACCTAGCAAGTTTTTAATAAAACTTATGTTATTTATACTCTTGGACTTGAATGTAAAACTTTGATTTTGGGTTTGTACAGTTCGTCTTTCATGTGCTGAATTTGAATGACAAAAGGCTGAAATTGTGTATTGGTTGTCATAGCCTATTAGCTTAAATGGTAGAGCAATGTGTTTATTCACATGGATGTGGGTTCAAATCCCTCATAGGCTATATTTTAGAGGTTGATAAACCCTACAAGAAAAGTTTAAGCCGATAATCTTGCAGGTTCATGAGTTTTTCCTTGCAAGTTCATGCATTTGAACTTGTAGGTTCATGAGTTTTAACTTGTAGGTTCATGAGTTATTGCGTATAGGTTCATGAGTTTTATTTTACAAGTTTATGAGATTTTTCTAAGGTTCATGAGTTTTAACTAGCATGTTCATGAGTTTTGTCTTACAGGTTCATTAATTTTGTTTTACAGGTTCATGGGTGTTTTCTAAGATCTCTTGAGTTTTTTTATCTTGCAGGTTCATGAGTTTTTGAAATGCGAGTTGCGTGCTATGTTTGGACTTTGGAGGGATTGGCGGATCATTCGTCAAATTTAACCATTTGGTAGTTTTGAAACCAACGGTGGAAGGGGTTTGGTTCATTGTCATTTATGGGCCGTGCTTTTTGTAGTCTTGGTTTCTCTTCTCTCGTTTTGTCAAGTTAAGTAGAAAAACTTGTGCATTGCATCTGAATAATTTTATCTAGCTACTTTAATGTTTTAAACTTTCTCTCATTTTATTATCTGAGCAACATTTTAGCTTCTTTTGCCATTCTTCTTTTGCCACTCTTATTACCTTGAAATCCAAGCTTAGAGAAAGAGAATTTCGGAATTCCGAGAAAATCAATAGTATGTGGAATAAAAGTTCGTAAACTCCAGTTTCTTGTAGGTTCGTATATTTTATTTCGCAGGTTCATGAACTTGGAATAAAAGTTCGTAAACTTGATAAGTTCATGCCTTTATCTTGGACTTCACGAGTTTTCCGTTGTAAGTTCATGAGTTTTATCTTATAGGTTCATGAGTTTGCACTTCCAGGATCATGAGTTTTCCCTTACAGGTTCATCAATTTTTCTTGTAGGTTCATCAATGCTTGCTGTTAGGTTCATGTCGATAACCTTACAGGTTCATCAGTGCTTTCTATTAGGTTCATGTCGATAACCTTACAGGTTCATCAATGCTGTATGTTAGGTTCATGTCGATAAGTTCATGCATTTATCTTGCTGGTTCACGAGTTATCTCTTGTAGGTTCATGAATTTAATCTTTCAGGTTCATGAGTTTTTTTCTTGTAGGTTCATATATTTTACTTTGCAGGTTCATGAACTTGGAATAAAAGTTGGTAAACTTGATAAGTTCATGCCTTTATCTTGTTGGTTCATGAGTTTTTTAGAGGTTGATAAACCCTACAAGAGAAATTTAAGCCGATAATCTTGCAGGTTCATGAGTTTTCCTTGCAGGTTCATGCATTTGAACTTGTAGGTTCATGAGTTTTAACTTGTACGTTCATGAGTTTTATTTTACAATTTTATGGGATTTTTCTAAGGTTCATGAGTTTTAACTATCAGGTTCATGAGTTTTGTCTTATAGGTTCATTAGTTTTGTTATATAGGTTCATGGGTTTTTTCTGAGGTTTTTGAGTTTTTTTTTTATCTTGCAGGTTCATGAGTTTTTTATCTTGTAGTTAATAAGTTTTATCTTATAAGTTCATTAGTTTTGTTTTACAAATTCATGGTTTTTTTCTTCATTAGTTAATAAGTTTTATCTTGAGTTTTTTTATCTTATAGGTTCATGAGTTTTGTTTTGAGTCTATAGATATCACTTATTACTACACTAGTATAATTGCAACCATGAGAGAATAAAAGAGAAGGGAACCAATCCAGTATTATCCAACATTGAACACATTTCCCTATTTACCATGAGCAAATGGATCTAATGCAAAACAGACATGATTTACCATTCACTAATCATAGATGATAATACATATCATGAAAAAGAAACAAACACAAGTGACATTTTTTTAATCAGTCATTCAGTCCCGCTTAATATGATCAATGAATGCAAAACTACTCTGCTTGTTCATTTCCCTATTTTGCTCTTTAACTTTACACATCCACACCACTAACGCATCTAAATATAACCAAACTGAACCTAACAATGACATTTTCCCAATGTAGGAGAAAGCAAGATTCAGCTGTTGGTATTTCTTATCATCTTATGCAACAACGGGGGCACAGAGAAGAAAGGCTTCTGCTTCTTGGGATTGACTCCGAAAATAAACGACCTCAACGGAACCTGATTCTTCCCCACTGAATCACTGCTCGATTGCCCACCATCCGACGATCGATCACTACTGAAAATCTCCAGTTCTTGATTCAGCTTCTTCACAGTCTTGTCCACCTCAATATGGAGCCCCGTCACGTTATCCAAGCTCGCCTGCAACTCATCCCCAACCTTGTTATTCTCCTACTGCATATTCAACACCTTTCCCTGGAACTTCACGGCTTGGTAGCTTGTAAACTGCATCTCATCGTGCATCGCCACGTCGTTCAACGCCTCTGTTATTTGCTTCTGGATGCAGCAAAGCTGCGAGAATCTGCACTGCAGCTCAGTTTTCAGGGTCATGCTCCGCTCCATCCACACCGTTAGATCAGTCTGAATCTCCTTCAGATCCTTGTAGATCGCTCGTGAATCAGACTTCAAAGAAATACTCTGCTCATAATGTACATCCAAATAAAAAAGATACTTTTCTGTCAGAGAGCAAATTTGCCCAACAAGCATGAGAACATCACATCAAAACATAATAAACTGTATATAACATGCACATATTCTTGATTGTCAAGGACTGACCAAAAGTATAGGGAACTTGGACGTCAAGCTCAGGCACAACACACCCAAGAAGCACCGAAATTCAGCACACAATCAACCATTTACACAACTACTGACACCCAAAGCCACTGGGAAAGCAGAAAATTCAGCAACCAAAAATCCAGCTTTTAAAAAAAATCAGCAAGTATACATCATTCAACAAATCCAGCTTTTCAATTATGAATAAACACCTTAAAAATCATTCTCCCACCAGGATTATAGACATCAGACTCTCCAATCCACAATATTCTGCTACATCAACTCCAAAATCTAGCATGAGAAAATGTTGAACAAGAAGTAGACAAGTCAACACACATTATGCAACAAGCATCCAAAAATATTTTTAAAGGATTGAAGAAGCAGATAACGCAAAATAAAACTCCATTGCCATTCAAGACTGCAACTTGGAACAAGCATTGTTTGTCTGCCAGTCATAACGCCAACGCCCATTGAACCAGGGGCCAAAATAGAGCATCTAGTCTAGTTACAAAATGAGAGACAAAAATAAAATTAAAAAGCATAGGTACTATAATAGTAAGAGTGGAGTCAGCAGAGTTACTCTTCAAGCAAAAATCACTTAGTCGACCTCCTTCATCTTGCTGCCATGCATCAGCGTCAGCATCAGCTTCCTCGAGCGGGGGCATGTCAGTGTCGTCAACAGCATCCTCAACAATGATGAGGCCGAGCTTCAACATCATGTGGATCCTGTTTCCAAAGGTGTCGGGTTCGTCCAGGCTGAAACCCGAGGTCAGAAGTGAGGTCTCGAATAGGAGGAGAATCAAGTCCTTGACCGACTTGTTGTTCTTGTCAGCATCGGATCTCTTCCTGAGCTCCTCCATAATGGAGTTCTCAGGGTTTATCTACATCGTCTTCTTGCTCGACATGTATCCTCCCATGCTCGAGTCTCTCAGGGCCTGAGCCTTCATGATACGCTCCATGTTGGCAGACCACCCGTACTCGCCTGTGACAAGACAGTAGTAAAGCGGAACATAGGTGAACAGTAATACAAAGTTTTTACAGCGTGAATAGTAATGTACAGTGACTTTTGAAGAGTAACTTATAAATAGTAAAAACTAAGAACAATGAACAGTAAACGTAATAGTGACTATTCTGGAAAACTTAATAATTAAAGCAGGGAGAGAAATATGAACTGAAAACATAGGACTTTTATAAGATCATAATAAACTTACAAGGACTATTGTCGTAACTTGAAATGATTTCCAAAAGCTTGAAGGAGCTCCAGAGGAAGGCTTCTAAGCTTCTGAAGTTTTTGTGAGTTTCTCAACACATGAGAGTCTGAATTGTGATGCCTCAAAACAAATGAGGGCTTTGCCTTTTATAGAAAAAGGGGAGAGTCTGATTTTCTTTGTCCGTACCAATTTTTGGTACTATTTTTTCACGGGTGGAGTCTCTTGTTGTGAGTGGAGCACTGAGTTGGTTTCTTCTGTCTTCTTGCCTTGGGTGGAGTGCTGAGCTGGTCTTTTGTCTCCTTGTCTTGAGTGGAGTGCTGAGCTGGTCTTTTGTCTTCTTGCCTTGAGTGGAGTGCTGAGCTGGTCTTTTGTCTTCTTGTCTTGAGTGGAATGCTGAGCTGGTCTTTTGTCTTCTTGCATAAAATTGGGCATGTTCTTCTGATGGGCCTATCCTTCTGATGGACCTATTCTTCTTTCCTTGTTTTTGTAATGGGTCAATAATCCGTTGTGTCTTGATGGTGGGCCTATTGTCTTGTGATGGGTATTTGAGCCTTTTGATTTGTTGGGCTCTTCTTCCTTCTTGATGATGGGCCTATTGTCTTATGAGATCTACTTCTTGAGTCTTTTATCAAATTAGCAAGATGTTCAAAGGAGATAATCTAAAAACAGGCTAGATTACCCCCTGAAATGAAAACATAAAATGAAAACATAAGAACTTTCTTTTTCTCTTCTTTTTCTTTTTCTTTTTCCTTTTTCTCTTCTTTTCTTTTTCTCTTCTTTTCTTTTTTCTTTTTCCTTTTTCTCTTCTTTTCTTTTTTTTTCTTTTTTCTTTTTCTTTTTCTCTTCTTTCTTTTCTTTCTTGCTGAACAGATAGAACTATTTTTGTTTACCTTAGCGTAGGGGTCTTGTGCTAGGTGTCTCTATGAGTGTCGGGAATGCTTATGTCATCCCAGTCTTCGGTGTCAAGCATATCTTCATCTTCTTGTTTAAACTCATCTTCCAGGGAAATGAATTTTCGCCAATCTGCAAACTGGCCATCCCCGCTGAAAGGTAGCCATATTATCCATTTATCTGGAACCCAGATTTGTGTATAATGTCCTTCTGCTGCCAATCTACACGCCTTCCATCCATTGTAGAGGTATGCATTTTTGTAGAAGAAGGAAACGTCTTGGTGGCGCCTATATAGCTCATGTTCCTCGTGTATTGTAAAGTTGGTGGGTAGCAGACCTACCCAGTCTCTCCAGTCTTCATCCTTTGAAACACCATGGGAGAAACATATAACCTTTTTTGACGGAATCATGGTGAATTCCGTTACTTTTGGGAGGGTAGCTTGGACGTAGGCAACTGTTGGACCAAAAGTTGCCATGTTACTTCCTATTAACAGGAACTTTTCTCCAAAGGCCTGCAGGATCTCTTCTATTCTTCCTTCAATATTGGGTAGGAAACTGATACTGTGGACCATACCTAGGTGGAAGAATTTTAGAATAAGGTCTTTGGGCATGGTGCATGTGTTTAGGTAAAGGAGGATCTTCAGAAGTCCGCCTGTCATCATTGTTGGGCCCCCTGCTATTGGTTTAATAGTAGAGAATTGCCGAACAGTGACTCCCTTGAATTTCCACCCTGGTTCACCGAAGTACATTTCGATAAGCTCTTTCTGAGCTTGTATAAGGTCTGCCAAATGGCCTTCTTCTGTTTTTTGTATTAGAACCTCTTTTCCCTGGGGCCAGGCATCAAGGAGTGGTATAAGTGCTTCTTGTGTTGGTGTGTCGAGGAGACGAGTTTGGAGATTCTTCCAACGTCTACCTGTAGCAATGGTTAGTTGTTCACCCAAATCTTTTTCCCTTTTTTCTTTCTCTCTTATCACATTTCCATTTTCGTGGAAGTGGATACTGAGTGTATTTAAGGCTTGTACTTTTTTCTTGGCTGCATGGGGCATAGTAGGAAGCCTCCAAATGTTATTCAGCAAACCAAGTTGTTCTGTGGAGAGCAAAAGTCCCTGTAGCGGTCTGAAGTTACTTTTGGCTGTAACTTGGGAGGAAGGTGAAGGTAAAACCTTTTCCTTTCCTTTGCGGGAGGGAGATCTCATTTTGAAAACCTGAAAACTTAAAACAAGTTAGAAATCACTGTATGTCTGTGACTCTGTAGGGATTTGAAAGAGTTTAATGTTACAAGTTCTCTTGTTATAATGTTTTAGGTTCTGCTAACAGATGCAGACTGTAGGGTAGATATATCATTATGTTCAACCGCAACAATGAACTTAAAACTAATCCTTTTTTCCATTACTGTTGTATGTAGGCCAAATCTATCAACAGTGAACGGACAGATTTGTGTCAGGAAGGGTGTTCCTAGGATTATTTGCTGATTTAAGCCTTTTATTAATATGAAGGAGTTGTGGAAACAATGTTTCTCATTACAAATAGAGGCTTTAGGGATCTTGTAACTAAGGTTCATACGACTACCACTAGCATCAAGAATTTTTTCACGACTCTTGTGGTAATACTTTGAAGGGATTATTCCTTCACATATACAGTTTAGATCTGCTCCACTGTCAATGAGAGCAACTGTAGAAAGAGTGAAGTCTTCTATTTTTATGGTAATATGAACATACCATTTTTGAAAGTTGATCTTGTTTATGGCCGCAATAAAAGAATCTTCAATGACGGGATGTTCTTCTTTATTTTGTTGAGAACGGGGGCTGGAGTAAGGGTTTTTAGAAAATTCTAGGTGAGCTATTCTAGCTTCAAGTTCAAGATCTTTGGTCTCATTTAGTAATAATTGTTGGTTAAGGGATCCTATGTCTTTTTTGATTTTATTGACTTCAGCTTGTAGGTCTTTCAAGGTAATGGAGGAAAATATCTTAGTAGGTGATTTTTTATTAATAATTTTGGATATGCTAAAAGGTTCTTCAAGTTGGGGTTGTTGTTCTTTAAATATTAGTTCTTTTAGCTTCATGAAGTATTCTCGTTTTATTTGAGGATCTTCAAGGGTATCGATAAGCTCTAAAAGGGCCTCTCTTTCATCACTTTTGGTGATAACATTGTAGAATTGGGTTGTTCCTGAATCCTCAGTTTCTGAAGTATCAGGGACATAAAATTCATTCTCAGAATTCTCCAAAAGGATTTTAGTGAGTCTATCTTTTAGGGTACTATCATCTTGACAGATTTCATTGATCTTTTGTTTGAGACTGCAATTGTCTGCCTTATGGCCTGGTTTTCCGCATTTAAAACAGATAATCTTTTTATTAGTCTGTCTTGGTTGGAATTTCCTTCTAGGTGGGTAACTAGGCCTTTCATAATTGTTATCAAACTTTCTGTGTTTATTTTTATGACCCTTTTTATATTTATAAGAAGGGGGTTCTATTTTGGCAAGGCCAAAAGCCTCACAGAAGTTACCTAGTTCTTTTCTTCTAGATCCTTTTTCTCTACCATATTTGGCCTGGATTTTTAATTCGGAGCAAAGGGCTAACCCTTCTTTTTTGACAAAAGCCGTTAATTGGCCATAGGTCATGTCTTTCCAAGGAATTTCTTCTGTTTGAATTTTATCTTTTATTTTCTGGATTATCCTATCAGCAAATAAGTTGGGAAGACCAGTAACAAATCTTTCTTTCCAATATCCCTTATTGCAATCATTTCTTTTGTAGACGTAGGACAGGAAAACATCTTTATACCACCTATAGTCACTAAGGGTCTTACATCTTAGATTAGAAAGGATCTCTCTATTGGCTTGGATTTCCTCCCTAGGGTTGCCTATGAAGTGCATACTTATGGTGTATATAAGTTGGTGGACACGTTCTGGTTCACCATTATCATTGGTAAAATCTAAGATCTCTTCTCTTTGAAAGGAGGATAAAGCATTATCCCACCAGTTTCTAAACTGGCCTGTAAATCCAGTAGTTAAAAGTGAAAAACAAGTTTTGGGGTCTTTTCTACCAACTGTATAGGCTACATTAGCCATACCCATTTCTTGTAAGGTATTAAGTATTTCATGTTCGGATTTTCCATCTATATTCCATTCATAGATAGATTGTCCATTATAATCTGTGGATCTAAACTTAGATCTTTCTTCATATTGAAGGTCAGGAGGAGTAGGTCTAGGATAGAAGTTTCTAGTGTCTGTGTTCCTAAATATTTTTCTGTGTGCTTGAGGTCTATCATGGTTGTTTCTTATCCTGTTAATGGTAATGGGGTTTTCCTCAAAGCAGGTTTGTAAGGTTTCAATTGCTTTATCACCAGATGGGCAATCTTCTCTTTCAGAGTTGTCTGAGGAACTGCTTGAGTCTGTGTTGGAACAATTGTTACAGTCCTCGATACAATTAATCGTAACATTTTTTAATTTTTGATCGATTAATTCTATGAGACTAAGAGAAGGATTAAGGGAAGTGTTACTAATGATCTCCTTTTTTATCCCCTGAATTTGAAAATGAGGTCTAGAGATGTCTTTAGGAAATTTGATAATTTCCGTACTGATTTTATCATGTATTAATTCAACTTGTTCGGCTATTGTGTGGAGGATTTGGTTAGAATAGTTGTGTTGTTGATGTATTTTCTTAACATCTTCTAGGGTAGCGGGACTGTTATCTGGAGTACCAATTCTAGGATTTTTAAAAGGTTCAGCAGGAACCTCTCCATCTTTTGTAATAATTTTTATTCCTTGTAGAGGAGGATGGACACTTTGTGTAGATCCTGAGGGTAAAAGATTCCAGGTTTTTGTTAACCTTGTTTGGACATCTATGGATTTCTGTTCTAAAGGGTTTTCTATTCCCTGAATCTTAAGGTAATTAGGAAACCATATGAAGAATAAGATATTGATCCTATATTTTTCCATATCAGAATACCATAATTCTCTTATTTTATCTCTGACTATTTTGTCTATTTTCAAAAACCAAACTTTCTTGATCCTGTTTTCAATGGAATCAAAGTCTTTTCTTAGATAATCTTTGTCTATTGTAAAGTCCATTTTAGTGATAACATTTATGGAGGAGTATCTTCCCATATCACTCTGAGTAGGTGAAGAGGGAAAAGATTCATCTGACTTTTGTTCAGTAACAGGGTTAGGAATGGGACTACTAAATTCAACCTTAACTGAATGGTCTTTTATAGAATGGTCTCTAGCAGTATAGAGGGACTCAGAGAAAGAGTTTCTTGAAGGGAAAGGATGGGGATTTCTGGGTATAGGTCTAAAATATTTAGTGGAATTGAATCTTATAAGGACCCTACCATCACCACTTTCTTCTATCTGGGAAATTTTTGTTTTTTCGAGATCTTCCGGAGGACAATCATGTCTTAGTTCCAGAGCTTCTGGTATAGTGATGTCTTCCCATTTTATCAGTTTGGGAGTGAAGGTTGTAGATCTTTCGGCTTCTAGTTGTAGGAGGATAGTCTCTCCTCTAGGGACAGGAGGAACTATACACTTAGGATCTGTGCAGGAACTTAGGATTCTGTAGTGGAGTCGGTAGATAATGACAAAGTTTTTAGAAAGGTTTTTGAACCCCTTTTTAAGGAGCTTAATATCAAGAGTAAGAGTACTACTGATTCTAGGGTCTGTCATATCAACTGTAAAATTTGGAGAACAGTTGAAGAAGATAGGGCCATTACAGATATTGGTTTGAATAACAACAATTAAAGAGTCTTTGTAAGAAAAGAGTCTGTCGTCTCTAAGGGCAATAAAGTTGTTTGCCCAGAGAGATTGATTTTGTGAATATCGATCCCTGGAGGAGATGGGAAAACAGATTTGGGCACAACCATATTTCGAATCTAAAGTTCTCAAATGCTTCATGTAAATGCCCTCTTGAGCAAAGTGTGGTAAAATGCTCTGGTACTGCAAATAAGGGTTTTGAGATAGTAGTACAGAGTGAACTACAGGTTCTTGTAGGGATCTTGAGGATCAAAGGAGAGGAGAAAAGAAATCTCAGGAAGAATTTTAGATATCACATCCATTGGCGAAAATCTCAAAAATTGAGTCCAGAATATGTAATTAGACACTTGAAAGTGAGAGAAGCCAAATACCTTGGACTCGGCGGCAGCAATGGCGGAGGGTTGGCGAAGCGAAGAAAGAGAGGGAGCAAATTCTTCTCTCTCGCCGGTCGGTGCCGCACAGAGACGAGGGGGATAACAGAACAAATAAATGAGGATCGAATGACGAAAATGTCCCTCCGTGTTGTTAATGATGCAACAATGCCAACCATTGAAGGGTGACACGTGGACGGCTATAATAGATGCTCAATGCTTATCTTAACACCTATGCTCATTTGATCCTTCCTCTATATAGATGTATTAATCCAATTTCTAGAGTAAAATCTTCTTCCGGATGAGTTATGCTTGGTTCGATATATGTAAGTTGAATGGACAGTTCTTTTAACCCAAAAAAAGTTGAATGGATAGTTGATGTTGAAAGTGAATATATTTTAAAAATATAGTTGAATGTTTGGAATTACAAGTTAAAATGAGAAAAAGTTAAATTTAATTTGTTGATCTTTAACAAATTTTAGGGTCATATTAAAGCATTTGGCACAATTAAGTTATATTCATCTGTTATAAGCTCCTTAAACTAGATTTATATTTTTTTCTGAGCAGTCGAACAATCATTAAGTAAATGAAAAAAATTAATCTTCATTAATCTCAAAATTCTTTGTCGAATGAAGCCTTAGGCTCCGCTCGGCAAAGCTTTTAATAGAATAGGGAACTTGATTTTTTTTTAATCTACTCAATGAGTGTTCGATAAAAAAATGTCAAATTAGCTTAAAGAGCTTGTAGTAGATTAATGAGCTTAATTCTGTTAATTTTTTCAATGCGACCACCCCAAGATTGTTGAAGATTAACAAGCTTAATTTCACTTCCCCCCCTCATTTCAACTTGTAATACCGAACACCAACTATATTTTTATAATAATTAAGTTGATAAATCAAATTCTAACTCTATCTAATCATTCAGGTCCACCTTCATATCCAGCTATTTAATCAGCTCCTATTTCAATTAAATGTACCGAACAAAGCCTTATATATAAATATTTTTGGTACGATACTAAGATCTATATAATGTGTAAATGTGATAAATTATACGGTAAAAACACTTCATGAAAATAGGATGATGTGAAAATCATAAAAATATAATATCTAAAAAAATTACAATTAAAAGATTAACGTGGATAAATAGATTATTGGGATATATATTTAATATATTTAGTTGATATGTTATCTTGTGTGTTTCCTATTTAGTTGATATGTTATCTTATGTGTTTCCTTGTATATCGTTAGTAAATATTCTATCTTGTATAGTATATATTGCCCTTTGAGGCTAATGGAAAGGTGTGGAAAATTTCCAAAGCTATTATGTTTCATGGTATCGGAGTAGGAAAAGAGAATCAATGTTTTTTTTCCACCCTCTCTCACGCCCTAACCCTACTCCACCGCTGGTAGCCTCCTTCCTCCCTTGCTTAGCCTTCGTCGACGTCCGACCATGGTTGATCCAGAGGACATCACCGCCGCCGCTGTTGATGCAGTCAGTAACGCCTCTTTCACGTCGCATCTCACCACCGCCTCCCCATTCTATCTTCATCCCTCCGATCATTCGGGCCTTCCCGTATGCCCGGTGAAACTCAAAGGTGATAACTATCCAGAATAGTCCACTGCTATGCGTCATGCTTTCCGTGCTAAGAAGAAGATGGGATTCATCGAGGGTCGGATATCGCAGCCCGCTGATGATTCGCCACTCATTGATGATTGGTGGAGTGTTAACTCCATGCTTATTGGTTGGATTACGAACTCGATGGATGAATCAGTTCGCTCTACCGTCACTTACTATGATGTTGTTCATGATTTATGGGAGGATCTCAAGCAGCGATTCTCGATCGGTAACAGACCAAGGATCCTTCAAATCTGTGAATCCATTGCTTCGTGTAGACATAATGGTCAATCTGTTTCCTCTTATTACTCCAAACTGAAAAAGCTATGGGAGGAATTAACCACTTACGTTCCTCCTCGTGGCTGCTCCTGTGGTGGATGTACTTGTCAAATCATCTCTTTGCTCGTTCAAGATACTACAGTAGAACGACTTCATCAATTTGTCATGGGCCTTGATGATGCTTTCGGTACTCTCCGATCAACTATTATGGCGCAAGATCCCTTACCTCCTCTGAATAAGGTGTATGCTCTTGTGATCCAAGAAGAATGTCAACGATCTATTGTCAAAGCTAAGGATCCCTCGACTGACTCCTTTGCTCTTGTTGCTCGCTTGTTCGACAACAGGCCGATGACGACAAAACCGACTTGCACCCACTGCGGTAAGGTCGGTCATGATGTTACCAAGTGTTTCCGTATTCATGGTTATCCCGAAGGCTGGGTCTTCAAAAGTTCGGGTTGTGGTACCTCCTCCACTGCACCGCCTACGGATTCCAGCCCATCCACCGCGCCTCCTCCTGCTGGTCGTGGTCGCGGGCGTGGCGCTCAAGGTGCTGCACATGCAGCCCGTTCCGATTCTGTGGCCGTCAGCGACCTCCACCCGAACTAGTCGGATAGGGCGATTATTGGTCAAGCTCTCACTCAAGATCAATGGAACTCGGTTGTTGCCATGTTCAATTCTATGAACACCAAGTCTGACACTTCCTCTAGTAAGTCTTCTACTTGGATTTTGGACACTGGCGCCTCGTTTCATATGACAGGTACTCGAGCTTTTCTTTGGGACATTGTTCATGCGTCTCCGGTTTCTATAAAGTTACCGGACAATCGATTTGCTACTGCTACTGAGGAAGGCACTTTGATGATTTATGATTCCGTCTCTTTATAGCATGTGTTGTTTGTGCCTCAATTAGACTGTAATCTGATATCTTTTGCTCAGCTTGTTTGTGATCTGCAATGCCTGGTTATTCTCACTCCTAGATTGTGTGTGATTCAGGAAACCAGTTCGCGGACGGTGATTGGAGTGGGTGAGCAATGGAGTGGGGTCTACTGGCTTCACACGCTGGGATCATTTGCTCGTGCTTGTCATTCTGCCTCGTCGCCTTCATCATCTTTGTTTCTTTGGCATAAACGGATGGAACATCCGTCTCTTTCAATGTTATCTTCTATTCCTGCAGTAGGAAAGTTTGTTAGTCAACACAACAAAATTGATCCTTGTGATGTTTGCTTTAAGGCAAAACAAGTTCGTAGTACTTTTCCGTTGAGTTCTAATAAAGCTGATGCCATCTTGGATTTGATTCATTGTGATGTTTGGGGGCCTTACAGTGTTCCTTCTACTACTGGTGCACATTATTTCTTGACTATTGTTGATGATTACTCGAGAGCTGTGTGGATTTATCTTATGGTACACAAATCTGAGGTGTTTGAATTCATTCAAAAGTTTTGTGCTATGGCCAAGACTCAATTTGGCAAGCCTGTCAAGAAATTTTGTTCTGATAATGGTACCGAGTTTCTTTGCTTGAAACCATATTTTGATGCTCAAGGTATCTTATTTGAGACTAAATGTGTTTATACACCGCAACAGAATGGCATAGTTGAGCGCAAGCATCATCATATTCTCAATGTGGCACGTGCCTTGCGGTTTCAAGGATCTTTGCCTATTCAGTTTTGGGGTCAGTGTGTTCTTACTGATGCTCATCTCATAAATCGTACTCCTACGCCACTTCTTGGCAATCTCTCTCCATTTTAGATGCTTTATGGTCGAGCTCCTCGCTATGAACACATTAAGGTATTCAGGTGTTTATGTTTCGCTTCTCAGCTCCCAAAGCGAGACAAGTTTGCACCCCGTAGCCGAAAATGTGTATTTTTGGGATATCTGAGTGGTAATCGTGGATGGATGTTGTATGATCTTAAGACTGATCAAGTATTTATATCTCAGGATGTGGTTTTTTATGAGACTGTTTTTCCTTATGTTGAACCGGCTGTCTCTGATCCGCCACCATCTCCCGACCCTCATCCTGCTATTTATGATGATGTTGAACCTGTTTGTGTGCCTTCAGTTACAGTATCTCCTTCGGTTTTGCCACCATCCGAGGAGCCTGATTCGTCCTCCTCTTCATCTGAGTCTGTTGATTCTCAGTAGCCTATTGCATCCCCCGTTCACGATAGGGGGAGTGTGTCACCACCACCTGCTCGGCGGTCTGATCGATCTCGCCAACCGTCAGTCTTGCTAAAGGACATTATTTGCAGTACTGTTCTTCGAACTTCCACCCTACTTCCCGTTGCTCCTACGCCCGCTCCAACATCGTCATCAGGTTGTCTCTATCCGATTGCTGCTTATGTTTCTACTGCTAAAATTTTCTCCTTCCCATGCACATTTTTTGGCAGCTATTACTGCTTCTGCTGAACCCAATCGGTTCTCTGAGGCTGTACAGCAGGCTCCATGGCGTGATGCCATGCGTAGTGAGATTGAGGCATTAGAACACAATGGTACTTGGGTTCTTTCTGATTTACCTGCCGGCAAGAAGGCTATTGGCTGCAAATGGGTATACAGGATCAAGTATCAGGCGAATGGAGAGATTGAACGCTACAAAGCTCGACTTGTAGTGTTAGGTAATCGTCAGGTGGAAGGAGTTGATTTCACTGAAACTTTCGCTCCAGTTGCGAAGATGGTTACTGTTCGACTGTTTCTCTCTGTGGCTGCTATCCAAGGCTGGGAATTGCATCGGATGGATGTTCACAATGCTTTTCTCCATGGCGATCTTGATGAGGAGGTGTACATGACACCACCTCCAGGTTATTCTGTTGACTCCGCCGGTCAGGTCTACAAGCTACAAAAAATGCTCTACGACCTGAAACAGGCACCCCGAAACTGGTTTGCTAAGCTCGCCTCTTCCTTAAAGGCGTTTGGTTTTCAGCAGAGCAGAGCTGATTATTCTTTGTTTTCTATGCATCATCAGGATTTTTTTATACATGTCCTTGTTTATGTCGATGATCTGATTATTACATGCACTAATTCTGCTGGTATTGCGGTGTTCAAGTCCTACCTGAGCAACTATTTTCACATGAAGGATTTGGGGCCACTCAAGTACTTTCTAGGTCTTGAGATCGCTCGCAATTCCTCCGGCATCTTCGTCTCTCAGCGGAAGTATGCTTTAGAGATATTAGCCGAATCCGGATTGCTAGGCTCGAAGCCCTGTGATTTCCCTATGGATTCTCATCATTAGCTTGCCTCGGCCTCTGGCTCCCCTATGGCCGATCCCGAGCCCTATCGTCGTCTAGTTGGTCGCCTCATCTATTTGACTATTACTAGACCATATCTTTGTTACTCGGTGCATGTCTTATCTCAATTTATCCAGCATCCCCTGGATGATCATTGGCAGGCTGCTCTGCGCGTTCTTCGGTATTTGAAGGGTCACCCTGGTCAGGGCCTTCATCTTTCTTCCACGAGTTCACTTCAGCTTTCTGCGTATTGCGACTCTGATTGGGCTGCCTGTCCCTTGACTTGTCTTTCTGTTAGTGGCTACTTCATTATGCTTGGCCAGTCTCCTATCTCTTGGAAAACGAAGAAGCAAGTCACTGTTTCTCGGTCGTCTGCTGAGGCCGAATACCGTGCCATGGCGGCCACATGTAGTGAGATGTGTGGTTGCGGTCATTATTGTTATCTTTTGGGAGTTCGTCATGACACTCCTGTTTGTCTTTTCTGTGATAGTCAGGCAACTCTTCATATTGTTGCTAATCCTGTCTTTCACGAACGCACGAAGCATATCGAGATAGATTATCATTATGTTCGTGATATGATTCTTGTTGGGCTTGTCGTTACTTCTCATGTTCCTACTACTCAGCAACCAACAGATCTCTTCACTAAGACCCTTAGCAAGCAACAATTTCATTTTCTTTTGGGCAAGTTAGGCATTGGCGATCCTCATGCTCCAACTTGAGGGGGAGTATTGGGATATATATTTAATATATTTAGTTGATATGTTATCTTGTGTGTTTCCTATTTAGTTGATATGTTATCTTGTGTGTTTCCTTGTATATCGTTAGTAAATATTCTATCTTGTATAGTATATATTGCCCTTTGAGGCTAATGGAAAGGTGTGGAAAATTCCCAAGCTATTCTGTTTCATAGATTCATTTTTCTAATATTTGTCAACCGATTTTATCTAGAAAAGCTAATAAAGTAAAATAACATGACTGTAATTGTTTTGGACAAAAAGATATCAAACCTAAATTGCCTTTGATGTGGTGCTATTAGTCGAACGAATCAAATTATAACTTCAAATAAAACAGAGAATAAAAAATGATGAGACGAAATAGTAATAAAAAAATCTTAGCTACAAAGGATCGCAATGGGTCGAATGAGATCAACTAGTGTCGAATGGATGCTTGGAGCAATCGAATTCTGCCTTGCTTAGAGAAATTGTATTTCAGATTACAATGGAAGCTCGAAAATGCTCGTCAGTGGAGTAATCCCAGATGTCCTACAATGGATTGATCCTAATCTATTTAAAATGAAAGGAGTTAATGCCAGATTTCCGAGGATCACTCGACCGCTTCAATGCTGAGATCATGTCCATGATTTTTGCTCGGACGTTTCAAAAAGAGCCGTTGGTCGCGTCAGCAGACAAACCATCTTCTCCGCGTGCTGGGCCTTGGTCTTCAATCGTTCATGGGCTGATCCAATCTGATCAAAATGTGGCCCAACAATTGCCCCAAAGGAAACCGGACGAGTAACTTGCCGAACTTGGGCGGTTTTCTTTCTCTGTGGATCGTAGACATGTGCCTTGGATCGGACGATTCCACTGCAGAATTGGGTTTCAACCTTTGTCAATAAATTGATTTGACCTGTGCCTTCTCTTCTTACCTTCACCGTCTGTAACTTCTTCTCCCTAGGTAACTCTTCTTCTTCCCAAGTTCGAATCTTTTTCAGCGTTTCGTCCATGACTGCCTCTAACTCGGAGTCAAGTTCTGAAGATCGCCCCCCTCTCTTCCTTCTTAGCGAGCACAAGAGCGTTTTGAATGTCATGACTCATGCTGAACTTGATAGGGTTTTGCAAGTTGGAGGCTTTCCCAAGGGCACTAGAGCTCGTCTCCCTTATCCGGACGAACATGCTGACTCTAGGTGTCCAGGTTGGGTGTGCTTTTACCAGTATCCCTTCAAAATAGGTCATACCTTTCCTTTCTCTGAGTTGGTTCAATCAATGCTTTCCTCCTTTTCCTTAGTCCCTTGCCAAATAATGCCTCACGCCTGGCGCTTGCTTAAGGTCTTAGACCGCTTGAACATAGACTTCGCTGTTGGCATAGATTTTAGGGTTCTGGATTATAACTACTATTTGGGGTCCAAGCAATCATACCAATATAACCTTCGATGCCGCTCCGATCGCCAACCCTTGGTTTTGAAGTTGAATGTGAACGACCGTGGATGGAAAAAGCGGTACTTTTTTGTGAGTATTGCGTCGTTGGGCTTGGGGGGTGATTGTCCGTTCTTGCTGACCGATTGGATGTGGGGAGGTTTGCGTTCTTTCCTATGCTTGAAGTTGATCGCATGGATTTTAACTTTGGCTTACATGTAACTTTTTGCAGAACCTGAGATTGGAGAACCAGAGGAAGATCATGTCTTGGAGTCAAAGACGCAAGCAGTTTTGAAGCTTTCGGAGATTGAGAGGACTTTCGCTAATAACAACGCCCTTTTGTCCGCTCAGCCTCTCCCAACTGAAGTAGTTTTGCCGATGTCGTCTTCCTCCAAACGTGAGTACCGGTTAGGTATACCCTGTTTTGTTTCTTTTATCCAATGCCCCTGACTCTTCTCTTGTCGAATGCAGCCTTGTCTCGAAGTGAGAGGTCCAGTGCTCATCTCTCGGCGAAAGATCTGTTGGAGCAGAGGATGCGTTCCAAGGCTCCCCCCAAAGGGTGTCCCTCGAAATTGCTCCCCCCAAAATCGTCCGGCCACAAGAGGAAATCTGTTCGTGTTTTAGACGATGTGTCGAAAGGCAAGTCGGTGAAGAGGAGCATCGATTTCCCTGAACGTTTGACTTTGCCGGTGCCTGACGACATTGAAGACCTTCTCGCTTTGGAGAACTTGGAGATGGCCGCTACGAGTTCTTGGACGGTTGATCTTAAACTTCTCCTTTTTTTTTTACTTGCGTTTGTGGCGAGTTTTCTGACTTGATATCTGTGTGTGCAGGTTTTCCAACATCTTAGGTCTAGTCATTTGAAGACTAAACAGATGTGGGATGATGCTCAGTCGAAGATCTCCCAAGCCGAGGACAAGGCAAAGGAAACATATGCGTTGCTGAAGGCGTCGTAGGGTGCGCGTCGCGTCATTGAGACTGACCTGAAGGTTTCTGAGCAACGGATTAGTGAATTGGAGGCTCGGCTTGATAATTCCAAGAAGGAAGGCGGCGAGGTCACTACTGATGTTGGAGCCTACTTCACGCTTAAGTCCAGGATCGAGATGATGGAGGATCTCAAGGCTGGTCGCCACGAATCATGGGATCTGGAGAAGGAGCAGGCCTACCTGGATGAGCAATTTCCCAGTGGTTGCCCCGACGTCGACTTTCTTCAAGCGTGCGGGACTGTTGGAGTCGTGGCGGAAGAAGGAGCTGAAGTGAGTTCTGGACGGACAGAAATGGCATCCGATCCTGTCCCTGACGCTGCCCAATGTAAAGATGTTGAAGTTTAAGCCCTTTACCCTTTGACTTGCTAATTTGTCTCTTGGATATCCGGACTAATCGTGTTGAAAGTCCCTCCGTCGTGTGGGAAAACTCTTGTGTTTTGGCGACCCGTCCACCATCGTGGGCCGCATGTTTGTAAGACAATGGTGATTGGCGTTTTGCCCCCCCCCTTTTTTTTAAATGGCACTCTTCGGTTTCTGACAAATGCTGCGTTTGATGCATGCTTGTATGGACGCGTTCTCCGAGGGGAGGCCTGTGAATTGTATTGAGTTTAGTCATGACGGTTGTATATCGTAATCCAAGGAGGTAAGCAATTGTGTCTTGCGTTAAGTATTTCGTCCAAGGCTTTGTGTACCTTATTTTGTAATAAGGCGGGCGGTGTGCCGTAGTGCCTTTGTTGTTCAACTCCCTGTGTTCGATCGATCGTGTTGTGTAAGTTGTAAGCGCTTTTGTGTGTCTTGAGTGGATCCACTGCTTTGTTTGAACTTGTTGTGCCTGTGTTGGAACGAGACAAAGCTAAGGGTCGCTAAGAAATGGTTGTTGGGGGCGAACCCAACGGCCCTCCGATGCTTAAGTCAGTGAACGCATCTGGGCAGTCAATGAGACTACTTTAGGTATGTCGCATTCCAGCTTCTTGGGATGACGTGTCCTTCCATGTCTTGCAATCTGTAGGCGCCTTGTCCAATGACATCTGTGATTAGGTAGGGTCCTTCCCATTGCGGGGCCAGTTTACCGTCCTTGGGGTCCTTGGTGTTCTGAAATGTATTTCGTAGAACCCACTCGCCTTCTTTAAAAAACCTGACACGTACATTCTTGTTATAGCTCCTTACGACCTGCTGTTGGTATTGGACCATCCTTAGCCTGGCCTTTTCTCTAACTTCGTCGATTGTGTCGATGTTATGCGACAACTCCTCGTCGTTCTGCTATGGGGTCTGTAGGTCGTATCTGGCTGTAGGGATAAGTATCTCAACGGGAATGACCGCTTCACATCCGTAGATGAGCGAGAAGGGTGACTGTCCTGTCGCATTCTTCGGTGTGGTTCTGTTGGACCAGAGGACGTACGGGAGTTCATCTGTCCACTTGCCTTTGGCGCCTTCTAGCCTCTTTTTTAGGTTGTTGATGATGATTTTATTACTGGACTCTGCCTGTCCATTCGACTATGGGTATCTGGGAGTGGATGTGACTAAGTTGATGTTCCACTGTTCACAGAAGGCTCTAGTCTTGAGACCGATGAATTGGGAGCCATTGTCGCATACGATCTCTGATGGCACGCCGAATCTGCACAAAATGTTTCGTTTGATGAATGAAATGATTTGAGTTTCTTTTACCTCTCGATAGGCTTCAACTTCAATCCATTTGGAGAAGTAATCCATCATGGCTAGGAAGAAGACGCGTTGCCCCTGTGCTGGTGGTAACTTGCCGACAATGTCCATTCCCCATCTCATGAACGACCAAGGTGCGAGTGTTGGGTGTAGGGGTTCTGATGGTTGGTGTGCGACCGGCGCGTGTCGTTGACAAGCGTCGCATCTCTTGGCATAGTCTAATGCGTCCGCGTTCATCGTTGGCCAATAGTATCCCATGCGTCGAGATTTACAAGCTAAGCTTCGTCCTCCGGTGTGATTGCCGCATTCCCCATCGTGCAAGGATTGAAGAAGTTTTTGGGCTTCGACGGGCGTGAGGCACTTTAGTAGAAAGCCTGTGATAGATCGTTTGAAAAGAAAACATTCTTTCATTTCGAAGGATAAATCTTGTACCTTTAGACGTTTGGCCGCGGCTTTATCATCCGGTAGGGTACCGTGTGCTATCCAATCGACGAATGGTTTTGTCCAGTCTTTGAAATCACTTGCCAAGTGAGTTTTGGAATCGTCCTGCGCTATGGCGATGACCTCTTGCAATTCGTCTTGTTCCCTTGTATCTTTGGTTGTTCTCGATATTATGGGTGTAATACCCACACCACATTGGGCCGGCCCATCACAGGGCTGCAGCCCATACACCCCAACCCATCCTTGGGGGCTACTCCAAATTAAATGGAAGCCATTAGCCAAGAGGTTGTTGGTGAGAGTCGAACACGCGACCTCTCCACCCTTTATCCACTCCCCACAAGGAGTGAATACCAATTGCGCTGCAGCACAATTGGTATTCACTCCTTGTGGGGAGTGGATAAAGGGTGGAGAGGTCGCGTGTTCGACTCTCACCAATAACCTCTTGGCTAATGGCTTCCATTTAATTTGGAGTAGCCCCCAAGGATGGGTTGGGGTGTATGGGCTGCAGCCCTGTGATGGGCCGGCCCAATGTGGTATGGGTATTACATAAAAGTACACTTTTATGTGAGTGCTCAAGCCACGTGCCTAGCCCAACATGAGACACTCCATGAGCCGCAGCCCATGTACCCCAACCCATCTCTAGTGGCCTACACCAAATTAATGGTGGCCAGTTCCATCAGGTTGTTGGGAGCGCTCGAACACGAGACCTCTCCCCTTTATCCACTCCCCACAAGGAGTGAATACCAATTGTGCTGCAAGAGATGGGTTGGGGTACATGGGCTGCGGCTCATGGAGTGTCTCATGTTGGGCTAGGCCCGTGGCTTGAGCACTCACATAAAAATGTATTTTTTTGTAACATCCCAGGCCAAGCTACCCCAGCCACCAAGCCGCCCAGCCACCCAACGGTGCCGGCGCCGGTACTGGTGCCGCCTGGTTGTCCAAGGGCATGCAGCCCACACACCCAACCCTTCCCCCATTTAAATGGGTGGGTTGTTGCCCACGGGGATCGAACCCGAGACCTTTAGATACAAGGGCAATGCCTTACCACTTGTATCACCAATTGCGCTGCAACACAATTGGTGATACAAGTGGTAAGGCATTGCCCTTGTATCTAAAGGTCCCGGGTTCGATCCCCGTGGGCAACAACCTACCCATTTAAATGGGGGAAGGGTTGGGTGTGTGGGCTGCATGCCCTTAGACAACCAGGCGGCACCAGTACCGGCGCCGGCACCGTTGGGTGGCTGGGCGGCTTGGTGGCTGGGGTAGCTTGGCCTGGGATGTTACAATGCGTGTCGTGACATGGACTATGGGAATGTTAGGAAACTCCTTTGGATCTAGCGCCGATCCCAGGTTGGCAAGCGCATCCGCCTGTGTATTCAATTCTCTTGGTGCTTGAATGATGTCGAATGTTTTGAATTGCACGACCAACCCTTGGACCATGCTTAAATAGGCGACCATTCTATCATCTTTGGCGACGTACAGTCCTTGGACCTGGTTCACAACTAGTAGTGAGTCGCATATCACCTTTATGTCGTCAATCGTGAGATCTCGAGCTAGGTTGAGGCCGAATACGAGTGCCTCGTACTCCGCCTCGTCATTGGTCGTGTCCTATTCGCACCTTACGGCTTGGGCTATCTTGTCCTCTCTTGGTGATTTGAGTACAACACCTAAACCTGTGCCCCTGGCGTTTGACGCTCCGTCGGTGTGTAGCTCCCAAATACCATGTTTGTGTGTTGAGAGTAGTTCTGTCGCCTCCTTTATGGCCTCCTGTTCCATTGTTGGGCTGAAATCGACCACAAAATCTGCCAACGCCTGAGATTTGATAGCTATTCTGGGCTCATATTCGATCTCGTAACCGCTCAGTTATATAACCCATTTAGCCATTCGTCCTGTGAACTCAGTTTTTCTCATGATTGCTTTCATGGGATGATTAGTCCTTACAATAATAGTATGCGATTCAAAGTAAGGTTTTAACTTGTGAGAGGCCATGACTAACGCCAAAACTAACTTTTCCAATGAAGTTTACCTTGTTTCGACTGGAAGTAGTGACCGACTTACATAATAAATCGGGGATTGTTTGCCGTCTTCTTCCCTTACCAAGACGACGCTTACCGATGTGTCTGACAAAGCCAAATAGATGGGCAATGGTTCGTCATCCTTTGGCTTGGCGAGCAGCAATGGATTCGATAGATATTTTTTCAGTTCTTGGAATGATGCCTCGTGCTCTACTCCCCACTGGAACGACTTGTTCTTTTTAAGTATGTCATAGAACGGCTTGCACTTGTCGGACGACTTCGAAATGAAGCGGTTCAGCGCTGCTATTCGTCCTGTGAGTTTTTGAACATCTTTGACGCATCTAGGCGACCTTAGATTGATAATTGCTTTTATTTGTTCGGGGCTTGCCTCGATCCCTCTTTGGGTCATCATGTATCCTAAGAATTTCCCTGAAGAAACTCCGAAAGAACATTTAGTAGGGTTCAGTTTCATGTTATAGCGTTTAAGTACCTCGAATGCTTCCCTCAAGTGTTCGACGTGATCTTCTCTTTGCTTTGAGTTGACCAGCATGTCATCGATGTAGACCTCCATGGTGTCCCCAATCTGGTCTTTGAATATTTTATTCACCAGTCTCTGGTACGTCGCCCCTGCGTTCTTTAGACCGAAGGGCATTACTTTGTAGCAGTAGGTCCCCTGACTAGTGACGAAGGCTGTCTTTTCTTGGTCTTAGGAGTCCATCAGTATCTGGTTATAGCCGTTGAATGCATCCATGAAAGAGAGCATCTCGTGGCCTGCCGTTGGGTCGATCATCGCATCGATGTGCGGTAAAGGGAACGAATCCTTTGGGCACACTTTGTTGAGGTCCTTGAAGTCTATACAGACCCTCCATTTTCCGTTTTTCTTTTCGACCACCACCACGTTGGCCAGCCATTCAGGATACTTGACTTCCCTAATCTTGCCTGTCTCTAGCAATTTCATGACTTCGTCGTCGACTATTTTGTTTCGTTCGGCGGCGAATTTCCTGCGTTTCTGTTTGACAGGGGGAAAACTTGCGTCCACATTTAGTTTATGAGTTATGATGTCAGGGGGGATACCTACCATGTCTTCATGAGACCACGCAAAGCAGTTGGAGTTCGACCGGAGGAATTCCACCAATCTTTCACGGGCTGCGTCATCGAGATTAGATCCGACTCTGACCGTTTGACTTGGCGAGGTAGGGTCGAGAGCAACTTCGATTAATTTTTCTGTTTCCGGCTCAATGTACTCGCTCGACCCTTCCCCGTTCTGTAATTGCTATGCCGCGTCACACTCGACTTCTTTCTTCATGGACGTCACATAGCATTCCCTAGCGAGTCTCTGCTCTCCCTTGGTTTCTTGGACCCCCCACTTGGTTGGGAATTTGATCGTTTGATGATAAGTGGAAGGGACCGCCTTCATCGAGTGTATCCAAGGCCTGCCAATGATGCAATTGTAAGGAGATTCACAGTCTATTACTACAAATTTTACCTGCTGGTTGATTCCTCCCGCATAAGTGGTGAGAGTGATCTCGCCAAGTGAGTATCGGACTTCGCCGCTGAACCCGACCAGGGGTAGTCTCCTTTTGGTCACGTCTTCTTCGCTAAGGCCCATCTCTTTTAGGGTATCGAGGGTGATCAAGTCGGTGGAACTACCTGTGTCAATTAGTACCCTGCGTACAAGACAATTCCCAATGGACAAGGATATTACCAGACTGTCGTGATGCTCTGCCCAACCACTGGCGTCGGTCTCATCGAAAGTGATTGTGGGCAAGTCGCTTGTCTTCTTAGGCCTTGGCTCAGAGGGTGAAGGCACATTGCCTATGCTTTGTTTGGCATGGCATTTTGCCGCAGAATATGAGATCCCGCAAATATCGGACCCACCTGAAATGGAGTTGACAATCTTGGCAGGTATAGGAGAAGAAGGGCGTTTATTTTGTACCTCATCCCTTCGTTCCATGGTGGCTTTGGCTTTGTCCGAAATGACATCTCGGAGGAATCCTTGCGATAGTAGCCTTGCGACCTCCTTTCGCAGTGCGACACATTCGTCGGTCTTATGCCCGTGGTCGCCATGGAAGTCGCACCACCTTGTCATGTCTTTCCTGGAATCCGGTTCGTCGTTCTTTCGTGGCCATCTCACGTCTTTACCATATTTGTCGAACGTCTTAACTAACTCTGCAATGGAAACACAGAAGATACGATTGTACCTTGGGGGGTAGTGAAGGATTTTCCTTCCATTCGTGTCCCCTATCTCGACTCTGATCGTCGCACCTTTGGGGATACGGCGGTTGGCGCCTGTCCTTATGATTGTCAGACGCCGATCTGCGATTGACTCGATCCGGACTTGGTTCGACCCTGAAGGGTTCCTCGTCCTCTTCCAACCTGACCTTAGCCATTGCCTTAGCCTGGACGTCTTCGAAGGTCCGACATGGATATTTCGTCAATTCTCGATATAACTCGTTGCCACGGACCAGACCCCGCCGGAAGGCTTCGATGGATGTAGGGACATCGCAATGGGGTATGGCGACCTTTTCCTTATTGTACCTGTTAAGATAAGTGCGCAGAGGTTCGTTATGCTTTTGGACAATGCGATATAGGTCGCTAGATTGCTTTTCCAGCCTTCGGCTGCTAGCGAATTGAATTTTAAAAGCATTGACTAATTCTGCGAAGGATGCGATCGATCCTTGCGGCAGATGCATGAACCAAGTAAGCGCCGGCCCCGCGAGGGAAGTGCCGAAGCTTTTTAAACATAACCGCCTCGCGATTGGTTCTGGAGACGGAAATTGTCATGAGCTTTTACTTGTAAAGTCTGATATGATCGTCCGGATCGCTCATCCCATCGTAGCTGGTCATGCTTGGGAGATGAAACTTCTTTGGGATCTCTACTCGTGCGATATTATCCACGAAGGAAGACTCTTCGAAGCCATCTAGCGCCTCTTTCTCGATGGGCTGGGGAACGCCCGGGATCTTCGCAAGACGTTCGTCGAAAGACCTCATATGCTCGTTGATAGCCTATTGAATGAGCGTCTGGATATTCGGCGTCGTCGTAACCTGTGGATTGTTTACTCGGGTCCCTTCGGAACCGGTAAAAGAAACATTGTTAGTCATAACAGGGTTAATACGAGAAGCTTCAGGAATACCGGTCGTATGGGTTTGATTTCGCTCGCTTGCTGGCGTTACGACTATACCATCCATATCCAGTCGAGTTCGGACCCCTTCGAGGTCGATTGGGCGTCTGCTTCCGGCTGGCGTGGATGCAGCGGATTGGACCTGCGCTCTAAGAAGTTCATTCTCATTAGTCAAACGATTAATCGCAGTAACGGAAGTAGCACGGATTGACTCGTTAGTCCGACGCTGGTCGGCTAATTCTTCCTATAGTGATGACAGGGTTTGCACCATTTGACGGATCTGCTCTTGAGTAGAAACCTCCGCTATAACGACGACGTCGTTAGCGGTTGCTCCCAAGACTGGCCCCTCTCCGGAGGTGCTAGGAGGAGCGTCGTTCATCATTTTTGGATAACTTTTGATGAAGATTTTGGATACGAATCGGCTAACGGCCCCACGGTGGGTGCCAAATTGTTTTGGACAAAAAGATATCAAACCTAAATTGCCTTTGATGTGGTGCTATTAGTCGAACGAATCAAATTATAACTTCAAATAAAACAGAGAATAAAAAATGATGAGACAAAAATAGTAATAAAAAAAGCTTAGCTACAAAGGATCGCAATGAGTCGAATAAGATCAACTAGTGTCGAATGGATGCTTGGAGCAATCGAATTATGCCTTGCTTAGAGAAATTGTATTTCAGATTACAATGGAAGCTCGAAAATGCTCGTCAGTGGAGTAATCCCAGATGTACTACAATGGATTGATCCTAATCTATTTAAAATGAAAGGAGTTAATGCCAGATTTCCGAGGATCACTCGGCTGCTTCAATGCTGAGATCATGTCCATGATTTTCGCTCGGACGTTTCAAAAAGAGCCGTTGGTCGCGTCAGCAGACAGACCATCTTCTCCGCGTGCTGGGCCTTGGTCTTCAATCGTTCATGGGCCGATCCAATCTGATCAAAATGTAGCCCAACAGTAATGTAGCTTGAAGTTAAGCGTGTTAGGGCGAGAGTAGTATCAAGATGGGTGACCTCCTGAAAAGTCTCCGAGCATGAGATGACAATGCTAAGGCCTCGAACCTTACAATTGTTAGGTGAATGCTCATCATCAATATAACCCGAGAGCGAATTACAATTCAAATGGTTTAAGGCTTTTTTTTGTGTGTCCATAGAAAACTAACTAGAAAATTTATATTTAGCAAGAACTATTAATATTTATTAATTTAGATTTTTAAAGGCTGTCCATACAAAATTAGGAAATAGTTTGAAACAAATCTCAAATTTCACTTCTTAGCATGAGGAAATAGTTTGTTCTAGCGCCTAAGCGGCTAGGCGGGGCCTAGGCGGATTAAAAATTAATGCCTAATCCATATGATTATTTTACTATATTCTCTCAAATCCATTAATATTTATAAAACTATGTTGATATGTGGTTTGATATTTTATTATGGGCCTTATTTTACAAAGCATAATCCAAAACTATGTTCTATGCATATGTCATCTCCTAAGATGTTGTCGCTTCACAATTCGGAAGCTTCTTCTCGCCTAGGTGGCCCTACGCGAGGATTTTTAGAACATTGACTGGAGCCATGTGGACTGAACTCCATGTGAGTCTTCTTCAACAAAAAAAAGAAAGAACTAGAGCCATGGAATTTATGAGCCAGCACCGCACCATGTAATCAAATTCCATCCATCGATCAAAATCCTCAAAACCCTTGGGAGGACGCTGAATTGAGCCTTCAATGAAACCTAACTTGCTTTTAGCACCAAGTGTCATTGTCACACCTTGACTCGAAGCCATAAAATGCGATCCATTGAATTGAAGTGTGATCAATTGTGAGCAAGAAGTTAAAACCTTTGTCTGGAAAATAATGAAAAACGGACTTCCAACAAAAGCTAGATTAGCAGAAAAAGGTATAGCAACCCCTCCGGGTTGTATACGTTACAATGCTCATTTGGAGGATTTGAATCATCTCCTTTTCCAATGTAACCATACCATAAAAACAATCGAAAAAGTGAATTATGATACCTATGGCATCATCAGATCCCCCGTGGCATCCGACAAGCCTATTTAATTAGTTTTTCTATGTATTTCAGTACTTTCTATTTTTAGTAGTTCCTTATTTAGTAGTAACTATATTTAGCTTAATTCCTGTTTTGGTGTGCGAGCCCATCTGCGTATGGACCCGGCCCATTAGGTTAAAAAAAGGCCCATCAAGGCCGTGCACTATTTTGGTTATATATAGCCTTCACTTGTAATCGTTTTAGTTACGTTGAAATTATTGAGCTTAAGCCTTGTCGTGAGAAAACTCCGCCCCTTAAGCCTTTAACGTCACCCTTGTTACTTGTCCCAAGTCTATCCCAAACACAACCCATTGGCGATCCCGGTGAATTGCTCGATCTAGATCCGGGCGCGAGATGAGTCGACCCATCGATTTGTATCAACTGGTATCAGAGCGCCAGTCGATCGAGCCACCCAAGTCGCCATCTCCACTCCTTGTGATTTCTAAAAGTCACGCACTGTTCGACCAAGTCATCCTGGCTGCTTGCCTGCATCATCATCATCGTTGAGATCGAGGGAGAGACTTCATGGCTTAGCAAATTCGATCTCATCCACCAGATCGAGTTGGGTTGGTAGAACTCGATCTCGTTCTTGTTCTCTTCCCGAATCTGCCTCGCCAGCTTCACAGTAGCAGACCCGATGATGCTTTTCTTCGTCTCCAATCTGCCAGATCTATGGCCTTCCGCCGTCGATCCGGTCGCTCGCACCACCGTGCGACTTCCCGGACTCGTCGTACGCCATCCTCGTGCCTCTGCGATGCCATTGTCGTCGGATCTGCACAGATCTAGGTATGCCGCCTTCGTCTCCACTCCGCCCCGCTCGACCAGATCTGCTCTTCTTCGTCTCCACTTCGCCTCCGACAGTCGTCCACCAGCCCTTCGTCGTTCGTTCACCATCATTGTCGTCCTTCAACCGGTGGTGTTCGTGTTCTGATCTTCGTGGTTGGGCCGACCAGATCTGCTCGTCCTTTGTCTCCACCTCGCCACCGCTCGCTTCCCGGCGTCAAACCCACCGCCGGCCACGCCCAGACGCCGCCACTGCCCCTGTTGTGCTGCGATCTGTGTTGAGTGGCTGCTTGCACAAGCAGCCCCAGGGTTACAAAAAAAAACAAGAAAAGGCTGCCTGCTGTTACAAAAAAAAAAAGAGAAGAAAGAGAAATCAGCCAAAATTCGACATGGCATGTCGACTCTCAGATTGGTGCCCGCCCGATACCCACTTGCGTCGTCAACGTTTTGCTGGATATGAAGGAGAGTTCCTGGAGTGGTCCCGGCACATGGCTTACTACTTTAGCCAACGAGACTACGACCAAGTCGAGCAGTGTGACGTCGCAATCAGTTGTCTCACTGGCTGCACCCTTGACTGGTGGTTTCGTGTAGAGGATTATCGCCGGACCCGTGGTTGGCAACCCGTCATCACTTGGGAGCAAATTGTTTATGTTATGACCCGACACTTTGCTCCGAGTGTTGATCCAGTAGCCTACGCCGCCCGCTCAAAGCAACGGACCAGACCATACCTTGAGCGCGTCTCTGCACGTACCCCAGTGCGCTCTTCTGAGGGATTCCCTGAACGCAACCCAGCGCATTTCATGGTGCTCCTGCCCCCAGCTCCGGTACCCCCTATTGTGCTCGTCCCTGCTACGACGCCAACCACACCAACCGTTTCCGCACCAGCACCCGATCCTGAGAACACTCCAACTCCAACCGTCGTGCCTATGGAGTCAACGTCCACCAGACCACCCCCTCTGGTCATCTCGGCACCCACTTCGATGGTCCCCATGGTGTTGGATGTGCCTCCCCTCGTTCCCGTGCCCACGACTTGTGATTCTTTCATTTTGGTTCCTTCAATGGACATTACGCATCAACCATTCCGATGTATATGGTCCTTTATATGTGTTGATCGACTGTTCACCCTTGCGCCTACATGTTCGAAGCGGGAACGCTTCGATTCTAAGGGAGGGAGAATGATGCGGTCTTGTCCCGCCATCAGATGGTCCACTAAGAACCGGGGACGACCGAGACCATGGCGTCCTCCCTGGAGTAGAACTTAGCATAGTTTATTATATATTTCCTTATTATTAGTGATTGCTTGTTTTAGTATGTTTCCATTTTATGCATTTTCTATTTCGGGTGTGCGCTCCTCTTATGCTTAAGAGGGCCGACCCATTAGTTAGATAAAGGCCCAAGCCCATTAGGGTTTTGGCTGAGCTCTTTGGCTATAAGTAGCCACCTTGTACTTCATTTCTAAACACGATGAAATTATTGAGCTTAAGCCTTGTTGTTGGGCCCATCATTCTCCAAGAGGATCAGACGAGCGAGCTGGGCCCAGAACCAAACAAAATCGGAGCCCAAGGGAAACTAGAAAGAAGCGTCGGACACCCTGCAGACGAGTAGCACCCGACCAGCTCCGGAGATCTCGCCCAAGCATTAAATGCGCGATCAATGACAATGGCCATAACATTAAACACAGACATAAAGATGGTAATCAAGAGCATATCCCAAAAATCTCGCCTAGATTGAATGAGAGATATGGTAGGAAAAGTGTAACGGACGACAAAGAACGATTACCATATATAGGACACAACGAAGCAAGGAATGACACACACGATTACAACACACATCCGCTGACTTGCTCTGAGAAGAACAAAAGGATACACCCATTCAAGCTTATTCTCCTTAGAACCTCACTCAATCTCCACCGGTCGAGCCTCAGGGTCACCGGTCGAATCCGATCCGATCTTTTGTCCTCCAAGGATAAGTTATACTTTGATCCGACTCAATCGTCAATATATCAATAAAATTACTTTGCTATTTCATATTCGTACTTTATTGGTTGATCGTCTACTTGGTTTGGTTTGATTTCTATTATCCGATCTACTAGTTACCCCGTCTAAGGCGATTTAGGTCGTCTGATCTTTTCACCCCAAAACAATTTGGCGCCCACCGTGGGGCAACTTGCCGATCACCATCTTGAAACCTCCCAACCATGACTATCAACCCACCTACCGATACCAAAGATCCACACCTCGAAGACAACACCCAAGCTCTAGGAAACACGATCGAAAACCCTACTCCGACCCAATTCCAAGAGCTTGCCCAAAAAATGACTGCCCTGCAAGAGGAACTTGCCCAACAATGCCAAAAGACCGAAGCCTTAGCTGCCTTATCCACCCAATCCGAGGTCGAGATTGCGCAACTAACCCACGAAAATGAGTCTCTTAAGTCGCAGGTACAATCGATGGCTTCTGGATCTAGGCGGATGCCCATCCACAGCAGCGTCTAGATGTGTCTCGATATGGATGGCGTCGAACCGACCCCTCCGAGCGTACGACGACCTGGACACACCGAGGGTACGTCTTGAACTCCTTTGGCAAATCCATTTTTGACTAACAATGTTACTTTCTCCACACCGATCGGGTCGATAGGGACCCGAATCGACGAACCACAAGTAACCAATCCTCTCGATATCCTAGCTCTCGTCCAACAGATGCTCAATCAACACATGAAGACGCTCGACGATCGTATTGCTAGGATTTCCGGAGTCCCACAACCGATCGAGAAGGAAGCGTCAAGCGGATTCGAAAAATCTCCGTTCGTCGAAGAGATCGCTAGGGTCGAGATCCCAAAGAATTCCATCTCCCCACCATGGCGACGTTTGACGGCACCAACGACCCAGATGACCACATTTCTCTCTATAAACAAAAATTAATGACTGCGTCCGTTCCAAGGGAGAGCCGCGAGGCTGTCATGTGCAAAAGTTTTGGCACGACTCTCGCGGGTCCCGCACTAACTTGGTTTATGCGTTTGCCTCAGGGAGTGATCGCGTCGTTCGCAGACTTGGTCAATTCCTTCAAAATCCAATTCGCTAGCAGTCGGAGGCTCGAAAGACAATCAAGTGACCTCTATCGCGACCCCCCATTGCGACGTCACCACCTCCATCGAAGCCTTCCGACAAGGTTTGATCAAAGACAACAACCTCTACAACGAGATCACCAAGTACCCGTGCAGAAGCTTCGAAGATGTCCAGGCCAAAACCATGGCCGAGGTACGTTTGGAAGAAGATCGCGAGTCACGAAAAGCCTCCCATGTACCTGACCAATCCGATCGCAAATCCTCCTCCGACAACCGTCGAGACAGACGCCATCATCCCTATCCTCGTAATCGAAACGAGCAAAGTCAGGTAAACTCTTTCCAAGACAGGTCTCAAGACTGGAGAGACGGTCCGACGTTGCCTCCCAGGGTTCAATCTTACAATTTCAACGTTTCCGTGTCGGAGCTCGTTAAGAGTTTCGACAAATATGGAAAAGAGGTAAGATGGCCCCGAAAGAGCGATCGACCGGACGTCAAAAAGGACATGAGCCGATGGTGCGAATTCCACGGTGACCACGGTTACTCAACAGATGAGTGCATCGCCCTGCGAAAAGTGGTCGCTAGGTTGCTCGCGCAGGGGCTCCTACGCGACGTAATCTCAGAACGAGCCAAAGCCACCATGGAACGACGAGACCAGGTAAAACAAGACAAACCTTCGTCTCATGTCCATACAAAAATTGTCAACACTATTTCAGGTGGTTTGGACGTATGTGGAAACACGTACTCCGCGGCCAAACGACAAGTAAAAGAAAGCAAAGGCGGTAGACCCGAAACACCGGGGTTCCAGCCAAACAAGGTCTCCGATCTCCCGACGGTCACCTTCGACGAATCTGATGCCGACGGATCGGAGAACCATCATGATGGTCTGGTAATCTCCTTATCTATTGAAAAATGTTTGACATGTAGAGTACTAATCGATACAGGAAGTTCGACCAATCTCTTGATCTTCGACGCCCTCAAAGGGATGAGTCTGGGTGAAGACGACTTGATCAAGAAATCGACTCCACTGGTCAGATTTAGTGGCGAAGTTAAACACACTATCGACGAAATCGTTCTCACAACGTACGCCGGAGGAGTCAACCAACAGGTGAAATTCTAGTCCTAGATTTCCCGTGTCCCTATAATTGCATTCTTGGCAGACCATGGATACACGCTATGAAGGCGGTACCTTCGACATACCATCAAATCATCAAGTTCCCTACCAAGTGGGGAGTCCAATAAATCAAGGGGGACCAAAGGGCAGCCAAGGAGTGCTACGTCGCCTCCATGAAAAGCGTTGTCGAGCATAAAGTCGCATAGCAATCACAGAGCAGTGAAGGACCTAGTAGATACGTCGAACCAGAAATGGAAAAACTCGACAAGATCGTACTAGATCCTTCAAAGCCAAACCAAACGGTAAGGGTCGGGTCGGACCTGGACGACTCGACCAGACAACAAATTCTTGATTTCCTCAGATCCAATACTGACTGTTTTGCATGGTCACATGAGGACATGGTCGGTATATCTCCAAACATCATTACTCATAAGTTGAATGTAGATCCATCTCATCCCCCTGTGAAGCAAAAGCGCAGGAAATTCGCCCTAGAGCGAAACAAGATAGTCGACGACGAAGTCAAGAGCCTGTTAGAAACAAGAAAAATAAGGGATGTTCGCTACCCCGACTGGCTGGCCAACGTAGTCGTAGTCCAAAAGAAGAATGGCAAGTGGAGAGTCTGCATCGACTTCACCGACCTCAACAAGGCTTGTCCTAAAGATTCATTCCCACTTCCTCGTATCGACGCCATGGTCGACGCGACGACGGGACACGAAATGTTAACCTTCATGGACGCGTTCAGTGGCTACAATCAAATCCTCATGGAGCCCGAGGACCAAGAGAATATGGCATTCATCACAAGCCAAGGTATCTATTGCTATAAAGTAATGCCCTTCGGACTAAAAAATACAGTGGCTACTTATCAACGACTGGTCAACAAGATGTTCAAAGACCAGATCGGGGACACGATCGAAGTCTACATAGACGACATGCTGGTCAAATCAAAAAAGAAGGAAGATCATATCGACCACCTCTGCGACAGCTTCAAGGTACTAAAAAGGTACAAAATGAAATTGAATCCTATGAAATGCTCTTTCGGAGTGTCGTCAGGAAAATTCTTGGGGCTATTGTTGGGCCCATAATTCTCCAAGAGGATCAGACGAGCGAGCTAGGCCCAGAACCAAACAAAATCGGAGCCCAAGGGAAACCAGAAAGAAGCATCGGACACCCTGCAGACGAGTAGCACCCGACCAGCTCCGGAGATCTCGCCCAAGCATTAAATATGTAACACCCCCAAATCGTAACCCATCTGGAAATGTGTTACCGCCAGTGACCTCGGTTTCCACACCGAAGCCACCCCAGGCTTTACCGGTTTAAATACAAATCATAAACAATAATCATGATGTAAACACCAAAATCTTTGGTTAAAACATATGTCTGGGGATTACATCCCAATCCCCATAGGACAAAACAGAGTAATCAGCGGAAGTCTTTGCAAAGTATAAATACAAGGGTCTTGATCGTAAAGATCACCCGCCAAGGATCGCAACCTGATAAATCCATTAAAATACCGTTTGCTTTTATAGTCGTTCTAGCCTTTGTTTCTCGGATTCTTATCTGATGTGCCGAATCGAATGGATGACACCAGCCAACCATGTAGAGAACAATTACGGTTGGTTAGTCTAATGAAAGACTATGCAATGGTACAAAGCAGAGTGGTTCGAAGTAGTCGTATTAGGTTAGACTCATCGCTCCTCGAATCAAAACCGATAACGATAGTCAACCACCATACTCTACTGAAACATATGAAGAGGCATGATCAAGAGAAGATTTTGAAAGACCAAGTCTCACAGAAATCAATCCCAAAGAAGACTCCAACGAATTGAGTCTTATCGGAAATATGACAAATGTTGGGGAACATTAATTAATCATACAAGCGTTCAATAACGACTTGATGTTTCGGTTCACGACCAACCTCACCGCTTAATGCGAATCCAGATTGGAAAGAGAACGATACTTTGATCAAAGTCAAGATGAGCTTTCCTAGTTGTACTATTCCCTAGCTGCACTACTCGTCTGAGGTATATTAATCATGTGCTACGACGGCACTTATCTTATTTAAATTCCAAAATGCGCATCACGTTATAGACTTTTAAATATATGTTTCACCATGAGGGATATATATTGAGTATATGTTTCATCATGAGGGACATATAGGATATATGTTTCGCCATGAGGGACATACTCCTGAATGGGACGAATCCCAAGATTTGTAGCATCAGTTAAGTGCCACCATCTCTATACCCGAGTATAGAGATCGGTCATGACCCACCAAATGGTTTTTGGGTTTATCACCCTTTGCACCATTAATCATTATTAAGAAACGACTGGACCTCGAATAGTCCATCGCTCCTACGAATACTCGTGCTAACTAAACAGTTCAACACAGTAATAATCATATCAAAGCCCTCCAGGCTAATATCATAAAAATATATCTATAATAGCGTTGTTCTAGCAGATATACAACCTATTATAATATCATATTCTTTTCACATCATTTATCAAACTATTCCCAACAGAACAACAAATCATCCCAAATTAATTAACAATTAAACAATTGATAATTAATGGAAATATGGAATGATAAGCAAGAGTGAACCACCACTTGCCTTAGATCAGACGAAAGCTTTAACAAGCTTAGAGACAACGGTTCCTGAGTCTAAAACTGGGACAGATCCTGGATATTAAATCCCTCTGGAACGACCCATAACGAGACCCTAAGTTAGATTCAATATCTACATATATGAATCTACAAGAATAAGGAAGGAATCAAAGGGGTCAAGCCTCACCCAAAGCCAAACACCCAAGAACACACACCCCGGACAAGGCTCACCGCGGGTGCGGTCAGGTGCCAGTGGCGAGCTTTTGACAGCTTCGATGGCGAACTCACCCAATTTGATTCGTTCGCCTTCGATTAGTTTGTGGTTCGATCCCAACCTTCTTAGGCCTTTGAACCCCACTTAAGATCACCTTTGTAAACATTCAAAGGGGTTCGATCTCTTCTCAAACGAAGCACACAAGCTTGACAACAATGGAGATTTCAGAGAATTTTTCAGAGGAAGAAGATGGAGCTCGTCCATGGCTTCTCCTCCTTCTTTTATACCCCAAGCATGGAGCTTACCAACCAATGATGTCAAGGAGGAGGTGGCCCGACCAGATAGTCAGCTAGGGGGCCAACTAAGGCAAGCTACGGCCTGCGACTTATCGCGATGACGTCGGAGCTGACGATGGCCGCGGGGTACGGCAGGGTGCGGTGGGGCTGCGGTGGCCGACTTGTGACCGCCACTGGCATTGGCCTTCGCCGCGGGTGCGGCAGGGTGCGGCCAGGGTGCGGTCAAGGCCAATTTTGCCCCCTTTGACCCGTTTTGTCGTTTTTACCAAGGGGTAAAAATATTCTTAACTCCGGGTTAAATATATTCGTACACGAACGACCCTTTTTACCCAAAATACATTAACTGTATTTTATATTACTCAGAAAAATATTACAGAGATCAAACATCTCATAGAATGTCCGTATTTCTCTGAATTTAATCTGACTTGTAATATGGGCATAAGAAAATTCAAAATTTTCCTTACCAAATGAGGGATATTACAAAATGATCGATCAATGGCAACGACCATAACATTAAACACAGACATAAAGATGGTAATCAAGAGCATATCCCAAAAATCTCGCCCAGATTGAATGAGAGATATGGTAGGAAAAGAGTAACAAACGACAAAGAACGATTACCATATATAGGACACAACGAAGCAAGGAACGACACACACGATTACAACACACATCCGATGACTTGCTCTGAGAAGAACAAAAGGATACACCCATTCCAGCTTATTCTCCTCGGAACCTCGCTCAATCTCCACCGGTCGAGCCTCAGGGTCACCGGTCGATTCCGATCCGATCTTCTTTCCTCCAAGGATAAGTTGTACTTTGATCTGACTCAATCGTTAATATATCAATAAAATTACTTTGCTATTTCGTATTCGTACTTTATTGGTTGATCGTCTACTTGGTTTGGTTTGATTTCTATTATCCGATCGACTAGTTACCCCGTCTAAGGCGATTTAGGTCGTCCGATCTTTTCGCCCCAAAACACTTGTCGTGAGAAAACTCCGCCCCTTAAGCCTTCAACGTCACCCTTGTTACTTGTCCCAAGTCTATCACAAACACAACCTTCACTCTCGCCCCACCCTCGCCCAATCGAGCATAAGAGATCCGCGGACCATCCTTCCTGGTGGTTCGTACTTATCCGGTTACCAAGAGAAGGATCCGAGACCATTTCCTACCTAGATTCGGCTTCAGACAAGATCCGAGCCATCGGATTCGTATCAATTGGTATCAGAGCGCCAGGGGTACGAGGTGTGTCTTTCCTTCTCTTTCCTTTCTCCCTACCCATCATCACCATTAAAACTCCCAAAACCGAACTCGACTTCTGTCCAGATTTCGCCCAATTTTTTTCTTTTTGTTTTCTTAATTTTTCTTCCATAAACCTGTATAACATCTCGATATGAGTCCGTGTATATAAAATTCGTCCAAAACGGACATCGTTTGACCCCTCAAAAGGCCAAAATACGAACCCTTCCCTGCTGCCCAAACCCTAGCCGCAAGCCGCGACCGCGGCCGCAACAGCCGTGACCGCGGCCACAGCAGCCGCTCCCTCGCCAACCCCTTCCCTTTTCCTTATCCAAAATCCCACCTCATCCGCACTTGCCTTATCCGATATATCATTTCCCAACAAGATCTTTCCTTCACCGAAGATCTTATCCATATCTTTCCCAAATCTCTTAACCATATCTTGGCCGATCTCCTTTTTGAATTTCAAATTCAAAATTTAAAACCAATTTCCCTCTCTCTCGTTAACCACCCTTTCCCATTTACCATATATTTCCCTTGCACCGCCTCCATGACTTGTCGACGATCGGACTGGCGCCCTCCCGAGCACTACGACATCGACAACCACCACGTGGTCCAAGACCGACGGGATACTAGTCAGCGGCCCCGAACCGTCATGCAGTTGCGCCTTAGGCATTTTTCCGGGTATGACAACTCCGACCCGTTCTTGGAGTGGGCCCGCTATATGGCTTACTACTTTAGCCATCGAGACTACGACAAGTATGAGCAATGCGACGTTGCCATTCATTGCTTCACCAACTATTCCCTCGACTGGTGGTATCGCGATGAGGATGATCGATGGGACCGTGGTCGGTCTCCTATTGAGACTTGGGAACATCTCGTGTGTGTCATGACGCGACACTTTGCCCCGGAGCTTGATGCCGAGGCTCACACAGCGCGCACACGTCGACTGTCTCGACCCCAGCTCGTGTACCACACAGAGCGCGTTCCAGCGCACTCCCCTGAGTGCCCTAGAGCGCGCTACTCCGATCTCCCTAGCCGGCCCGTCCCCGAGCGTGCTCCAGTGCACACCATGGAGCCCATGCCGGTAGTGCCGATCGCAGCACCGACCCCACCTCTCCAAGACACGCTGATGCAACAACTCTCAGCAGAACAAAGAGAAATACAGGAGCTGCGCTGCCTGGTGGCTCATCTCCAAAGCCTGCACTGCGTTGCGCATGTGCTTCCCGCACCGACTTCCAGCGCAGCTCCCGCACCAACGCCTCTAGCGCCGCTGCCCATGGCAGCCCTACCTGCACGCGTGCCAGACTTGCCCCAGGCACCAGTTCCAATACCCACCTTCAGCGAGCTAGCGGCCCTGCCCCGCACGTTAATGTTCAAGTCACCTACCGCCAAGACCTCTCCCGCACCCGAGCCATACTTGCTGATCTTTGAGGTGCCTCGAGTCGGCCCCGAGCCCCATTTTGGTGCAGCGCTCTCGCTGGCTGCCGTGCACATTCTTTCCCTTGCCCCAACCAGTTCGAAGCGAGGACGCTTTGATTCTAAGGGAGGGAGAATGATGCGCTCCTGTCTAGTCCTGAACCAGGCTTCGGCGAGCCTCCGAAGACCAAGACCGTGGCGTCCCCCGTGGCATCCGACATGCCTATTTAATTAGTTTTTCTATGTATTTCAGTACTTTCCGTTTTTAGTAGTTCCTTATTTAGTAGTTACTATATTTAGCTTAATTCCTGTTTTGGTGTGCGAGCCCATCTGCGTATGGACCCGGCCCATTAGGTTAAAAAAAGGCCCATCAAGGCCGTGCACTATTTTGGCTATATATAGCCTTCACTTGTAATCGTTTTAGTTACGTTGAAATTTATGCCTAAGCTTCGTAGTTGAGTTGAACTCCTCCCCTTAGGCCTCGGCGTCACAAAACTGGTTAGACCCGATTGAACCACGTCACGGTTCACAAACACAACCTTCACTCTCGCCCCACCCTCGCCCAAGCGAGCATAAGAGAGCTGCAGACCATCCTTCTCGATGGTTCGTACTTGTCTGGTTACCAAGAGAAGGATCCGAGACCATTTCCTACCTAGATCCGACTTTAGACGAGATCCGAGCCATCGGATTTGTATCACTTTGGAAGAACAAACGATGATGCCGACTCCATAAAGGATGTACCACTCTACATTAAGAGACAAATTGAGAACTGGAATAAGACGAAGAGCTGGAACCCTGACTGTTTAACAGAAGACAAACAAAAAACTCATAGAACGAACATTGTTAGACGACCAACAAAGAAATGGAAAAAATCACCGGATAATATTATTAAAATCAACACAGATGGATCCACCAGAACCAGTGGTGAATCTAGTTTTGGCTACATTTTTAGGAACAATATGGGTAAACCAATTTTCCTTTTTGGGGATAAATGTGGTACCTCAATCCCGCTAAAAACATACACATTGGCAGTAAGAAATACCCTGGTAAAGGCCTATGAATTAGGCATTACCAACATTCAACTTGAATGCGACAACCTTACCATTGTGAATGTTCTTAATCAAATCTGGCACTGTCCATGTGATATTAAAATGTTAATTTCTGATATCCTGTGTGTTTTACAACTTTTTTCGTCAGTGCAAATTTCTCACGTCTTCCGGGAAACAAACGTCGTGGCTGATTTCATCGCGAAGAAGGTCCAACAGAGTTCCTTGGAAGACTTTAGAAATAGCCTAGAATTTATAATTCTCATCCGAAAGGATGCTATAGATTGAGAAACCAGTTTCTTCTGTGGTTTCCAGTCTAATTTTTACCTAATAAAAAAAAAATTACGAGCAAGAAGTGACAAAATTAGACTGATTCAATTGGTCGGTAGATGCAATGCCCAAATTTGCACCAGAATTATCTCTCTTTGATGAACTCACTGTAAGTTGCAAACGGGTTAAAACATCTAGAGCATTATTATGTAAAATGTGAATACAATCTACTATAAACTGAAACAGTATTCAACATGTATAGTTTCTATGATGAAAAGGATAAATTTGAATAGTTTATATGACTATAAACCAGAACAAAATTTGTATAACATCTATAGCAGTATTCAACGAGTATGGCTGGATTTTTTTGACATACAATTTGTAAGATATGAGGCTTTACAAAATGCCATCTCGTGCCAACTCGGAGACTTCCCAGAAGGTTACTGGTTCGTTCCTGCTTGTGAATGTCGGATCGATGATCTTGGTGGGAAGTCGCGCGGGTTGCTTCTGTGGTTGGATAAGTGGAACGTGGTGTTTGGAGCCTCGCATGAGTAGGTGAACGCGATGGTGGATGGTGGCTCGAGAGGTGAGCGAAGCCGTAGCATCGGCAGCGGAGAGGATAGACTCGATGGAGATCGAGTGGAGGCCATAGCGTCGGCAGCGGATGGGATAGACTCGAGTAGATCGAGTGATTGGCCGTAGCGTCGGCGACGGAGTTGGATAAACTCGATGAAGATCGAGTGATTGGCCGTATCGTCGGCGACAGAGTTGGATAAACTCGATAAAGATCGAGTGTATGCCATACCGTTGGCGACAGAGTGAAGGAGATGAAAAGACAAAGATAAGTGTTTGACGTCCAATCAAAGGAAGGAGGCGATAGGCTCTCAAACTTAAGCTTTGATTCAATTTAGACGTAACCTAGTACAGAAGGTCGAGATGACCTTTTATAGGAGATAGAGGGACTCAGATGGGCCGAGTCTCGCTTAATGGGCTGGCCCACGTGACACTCGTGGAACACACACCCAAAAGAAAAACATTGAAAATAATGATGTTTAATAAATACAAAACAATTCAAAGAATGCGGTCATTGATGGTGGAAAGGATCTTGAGATAGAACGCGATCTCTGAGCTTGCTGGAAGCGCTTGAAGGGGATCGCGGTCTCTGTACCAGATGTGAGAAGTATGATGAAGATCGCGGTCTCTGTACTCGATGCGAGTGGTGTGAGGAAGATCGCGGTCTTCGTACTTGGTCCTTCTGAGCTCACGGTCATGGCTTCTTCTTCTATAGCCGTCATGGAGGGCAGGGTCGCATCACCCTCCCCCACTTGGCTGTGAAGCGTCCCCACTTCACCAACATCGAGCTTGTGCTCCCCATTTTCGTCCAAATCTGCGACGTCAGAGGTCGCATGGACGCCAAAGTCTCTGGGCAGCTCAATCTAGTAAGCTTTATCTCGAATGGCTTTCACGACGCAGAATGGCCCCTCTCCGCATGGAGCCAACTGGTGCTTGCGCCGCGAATGGAATCGGTCATTTTGCAAGTGCACCCAATGGAGGTCTCTGGTGTCGAACACGAATCGACGACGGCCGCGTGTGTGCAGATAGGCACCAGTCACCCAGGCGATTGTGTTTTGAATGCCACGCAAGGCTGGTAGAGCTTGGGGAGGCGCCTCTGGCAAAGCTTCCCTGATAGGGGTCTCTGGAGTGCAACGCGTTGGCACCAACATGAAACATGGCACGTTGCCGTGCAAGGTAGCAGGGAGGTCGCTAGGTTGGGCAAGAAGCAAGTTGTGCTCAAAGGTTCCTTTTAATGCGGTCTTTGCACCTTCCTGGCCACTACATCGGGCGTTGGGCTCTTTGTTTTGGGAAACGACGTCGTGCCTTGTGGAATAACGCGTTGTCCTGCTACTTGGGGCTGGGGTGTTGGAAGCATCTCTAGGATCTGAGTGGGGTCGCATTGATGTTGACGCGGGCTTTGCTGCTTCCATAGTCTTTTCTCGATCACGCTCGACCTGAGCCTGTAAAATTTCATGGAGAGACATAGGTAATAAAGTCACGCGCTTCCCGTGGTAGGTAAACACATAGGTGTTTAGATACCCATTGTGAAGTACACGATGATCGGACTGCCATAGACGCCCAAGCAAGAGATGGGTGGCGTCCATTGCAATCACATCACATAAAATGGTGTCATGGTAGCGACCAATGGAAAAGGGTATAAGACACTGCCGTGAGACAATGTTACCTGAGCTTGAAGATATCCCTTGTAGGCCATATGGTTACGGATGAGGCGTTGTCGGCATGCTGAGATGGTTGACCACCTTTGCATTGACGATGTTGCAACAGCTGCCTCCATCGTTGATGACACTCAACGACGCGGTCTTAACCAAGCAACGCGTGTGGACGAGAGTCTCGCACTGTTCGACAAGGTTGCCTTCCTGGACGGTGAGAATGCGCCGCGTGACGAGGCTCAATGGTGTGCCTGCATGGAGCGCGGTAGCCTCACACGTGTGGGCCTCCTTGGTGTCATCGTGGAATCCTTCAATTGTCTGAAGCTGGGTCTCCTGCTCCTCGTAAGACTCATATCCCGCGGCAATTATGGAGAGGAGGACCGTCTTGGTGTTCGGACAATCCCTTTAGTAGTGGACGTGCCCTCCACACTAGAAGCATTCAATGTCATGTTCGCGATCATTGCCCTTGAAGGGGGCCATTGGCACGGTCGTGTGAGAGGCCGTGTAATTGGGCATCACGAGGTTGGAGTCACGGCCTTGGTTGTACGCGATGGATCCTGAGACCTGAGCACGCACATCAGTAGTAATGGAGGGACTAGTGTTAGGGTCATACATGCGTTGGCCTTGATGTTGCCAAGATGAGTGATGGCGGCGGTTGAGCTGTTGGTGGACCTTCACTTCATGGCGTCGGTGGCGGGGCGCGATCGGTTCTGGTTGGTGCGCGTTGGAATCGGCGCGGCGTCGTTGTCGCGGCTGGACATTTCCCTCGCCGCATTGACGATAGTCGCGCATCCTTTCTTCACGGCGCTGGCCGCGTGTGCCATGTTGGCCTGGAATGACTGGCGGGATTGGACCTGGAGCCGCGGTGGCGGAATCCAGTCCGTTGGCCGACCTTGCAACTCAAAAGGATCACCAAGATAAGGGTGATAAGAGCGGGAATTTCGCATACCTGAGTCTTCGAATTCCTCGTCGTCGAACTTCTCAAAGGCATCATGGATCGTCGGCGTCGTGGAGGCATAGCCATAGGAGCCATAGCGTGGTGTGCGCGCACTCTGGTAGCCAAGGTGGTCACGAACGTCGAACGTGATGGGTGTTATGGCAGGTGTCTTCACGCGAGGTTCTTCGCACCGTGGGCGTCGACTTGGTCGTCGCGGTGTAGTAGCTTCTCGCGCGTTGTGACGTGCTCTGCTGTCTTGCGACGCGGATGATGGTTCATTGCATTGCACTTGGCGTCGTAACACCTGTATGGCTTGGAGTTGAGCAACTTGGCGTCGTAACTCCTATATCTCGTGTTGTGGCGCGGAGAGCTCCAGACTGGGAGGTTCATTGTGTTGGTCTTGTTGTGGCACCAAGGGTAGATTTGGTGCGTTCTCATTTCCTAAGACAATGTGACTAGACATCGTGAGTAAAAACGAACAAAAGACAATACAAAACCAAAGAACAAGCAAGCACGTATCAAGACACAAGTGTTCACGTAGGAAGGCGCGTTCTTTTGGTCGTGAGGGAGGCTTAAGGCAAGCAAAGCAAGTGTGATATGCAAGCACAAAAGCAAACGAAACCAAAAGAATGAAGTCCTAACCTTTTACGTAAACAACGCAGACACACAAGACACACCTTCAAGTGTGACACTAGACGGTGGAGAGATGAAGAAGATGAGCCTAGTTGAATAGGGGGAAGAAGGTTGCCTTATTTTGGCTTTCCTTTTTTTTTTTTTGAATTATCGCGTCTTTTATTTTTTTAATGCGACCTTGACTTTTGAATTTTGAAATTCAAATCCGAATCTTAGTCTTTGACTTGTGATTGAAGATCGGATAAGAATTCAATGAAATAAAATAAAAAATAAACGGCTAAGTAACTTAAGGAAAGAAATGGCGAGATTTACGCGATAGGGGAGAGAGAAGATTTGTTGCAGATTTATAACGGTCACACGAGAGAATATGGCAAGATATCCTAGAGAAATTTAAGCAATTAATTAAGGAAATCAATCAATTAATTACGGCAGATTTCATGCAAAGCAAATCACACAATTTTCGCGAGGTGATCAAGCAATTATCGGTCAAGAGATTCTCTTGTAGAAACCGAAAGGACTAGCATGTGTTTGAAGAGTTTTTTTTTTGACAAGACGCGGAAGCAAGGATGATGGGGGAGAAAAATTGTGAACAAATGAAACTTGACAAGCGACTTACAAGATCAAAGGCTCTGATGCCAGTTGATGCGTTCCTGCTTGTGAATGCCGGATCAATGATCTTGGTGGGAAGTCGCGCGGGTTGCTTCTGTGGTTGGATAAGTGGAATGCTGTGTTTGGAGCCTCGCGTGAGTAGGTGAACGCGATGGTGGATCGAGAGGTGAGAGAAGCCGTAGCGTCGGCAGCGGAGGGGATAGACTCGATGGAGATCGAGTGGAGGCCATAGCGTCGACAGCGGAGGGGATAGACTCGAGTAGATCGAGTGATTGGCCGTAGCGTCGGCGGAGGAGTTGGATAAACTCGATGAAGATCGAGTGATTGGCCGTAGCGTCGGCGGCAGAGTTGGATAAACTCGATGAAGATCGAGTGGATGCCGTAGCGTCGGCGGCGGAGTGAAGGAGATGAGAAGACAAAGATAAGTGTTTGACGTCCAATCAAAGGAAGGAGGCGATAGGCTCTCAAACTTAAGCTTTGATTCAATTTAGACGTAACCTAGTACAGAAGGTCGAGATGACCTTTTATAGGAGATAGCGGGACTCGGATGGGCTGAGTCTCGCTTAATGGGCTGGCCCACGCGACACGCGTGGAACACACACCCAAAAGAAAATCACTGAAAATAATGATGTTTAATAAATACAAAACAATTCAAAGAACGCGGTCATTGATGGTGGAAAGGATCTTGAGATAGAACGCGATCTCTGGGCTTGCTGGAGGCGCTTGAAGGGGATCGCGGTCTTTGTACCAGATGCGAGAAGTATGACAAAGATCGCGGTCTCTGTACTCGATGCGAGTGGTGTGAGGAAGATCGCGATCTTCGTACTTGGTCCTTCTGAGCTCACGGTCATGGCTTCTTCTTCTATGGCCGTCATGGAGGATGGAGGGCAGGGTCGCATCAGTTACCCATCCTAGTACTACTCTCGCCCTGGCACGTTTAACTTCAGAATTCTTTGTCTTCACTTAAATCCTGAAAAGGAAGAGTTCTTGTTGACATGTGTAGCACTCTAATCCTTATAAAGGATTACAAATATGGGGCATTACAATCACGCCCACTTAATCCCTTGATGACCTCGTCAAGGCCCAAAAGGCCACCCTCTGGGTCGAGTGACCGCCATCCAGGCCAAGTCCACTCGTAACCCAAAGTCGACTCTGCTACCATTTGTAAGACCTCAGGCCTTAGAAGCGTTATACCATGCCAACTCGGGGACTTCCCAGAAGGTCACCCATCCTGGTACTACTCTCGCCCTGACACACTTAACTTTAGAGTTCTTTGTCCTTACTTGAACCCTGAAAAGGAAGAACTCTTGTTGACATGGGTAGCAATCTAGTCCTTATAAATGATTACAAGTTTGGGGTATTACACAATCTACTATAAACTGTTGACTAACAGATTAAGAATGAAAATATTATGCATTATTCTATGAATATTTTATATAATCAACATATAATAAAAATTGTTAGCATTAGGATTATTGTGTATACTTGAAATGTTTGAATGACGGATTATGAATGAAAAGATTCAGCATTTCTCTGACTATATTATATAACCAGTAGGAGAATATTTTATATAATCAGTAATATCATTTTGTATATGTTTAGATAGTTTTTTTATTCGATAATATCTTTTCATTATTGTAAGTTTTTTCATTTTCATATTCTGATTAGAAACGATTTCTTCAATTATGCGTGTCAGACTCCCCAAAGCCTCAACATAAAAACGTGGATTGAAGAGAGATTAGAGCAACACTATTTCAATCGTGAACATGTATATGTTTCTTTAGTGCCGTGCATTTTGACTCTTTATACATTTAGATATGATATTTTAATTTTGGTGATGTGATTTTTGGCTCTTTGTATATTTACTGTATTATGATTATAAGTTGAACCTACAAATCCGCCTTTTCACCATATAAACTATTGAAGGTGTGGTTTCTTGTCTGTCTTTCTTTTGGGAATAGACTTGGGCTTGGTCTTTAAAGGACTGTAAATCAAAAGTCAAAAATATAATTGGCATTTGTCGTCATATAATTCTTCTACGAATTTCAAGTATTACAGGAATCACAGAAAAATACATGTTTGAACTATTTTACAAAATCCAACCAATTCAGGGATTATAAAACATGAAGAGCTCTTCTACTCCAAAACATTACTAGGCGCAACATCGGGCAATTAGAATGAAGCAACACAAACTGCATTGGTATACATGAGAATTTTTGAATGTCACTCATATCTATGATTAGTGGCAGATCTAGAACTTAATCGAATGAGGGCGAATTTCATATATTTTTACTTCACAAATCAATATTTATATTAATATTTTAAAACTTAAAAAAATATGAGATTTACCTTTTGAAATTTGATTAATTCATGCAATATATATACTCTATTTTTTAACATTTTGAAAAATTATTTAAATAATATAAGATTTTTAATTTATGTGTTAATAAAAAATTTAAAACATAGAAGGAAAAATAAAAGAGAAATAAACATGCTTAATAAACACAAAGATTTTAATAAAGCAATTAAGACTCAAATTTTTCACAAAAGTAGAAAAAAAGGGTTAGGGAATGGATTGAAAAATTAAACTCATGACCTTTAGCTTTTTTTTTCACACAAGTTCCAAGACAAATACCATTAAGCCAATGCATTTTTCTTGTCATTTACTTATCATTTTATGTATATATAATAAAAATTCAAAATTCAAAAGAGACTTAACCAAATATTCAACATATATATATATATATATATATAAGGGATTTGCCCGGGAGAAGCGGAGACTGCTGCCCCCTAGCCCCCGTAGATCCGTCCCTGTCTATGATAACACATATTGAAAACTCATCTAAAATCTTTGCAAGAGATATGTGAGTTACATTCCGATGTATTCATTCTTTATACTTTCATTTTATGACCTCTTTATTTTTCCTTTTTATTAGGATTTGATGAGTGGTCCCAATACCATCATTTTTTTTCTTTTGGTTTTTCCAAAGTTTGGAGGTGGGAAATGTGATTATTATTCTTACTTTTTTTAGGTGTGATATGATCTTGTAAACTTTAAACGTTAGTGGAAAATGTCAATATGATCAATGCACCCTTCCAATTCCAAATAATGACTTATGTTCGTGTTATATCACTGCTTGTAATATATTCATGAGTGTCTAGCACGGTATGTCTTTATACGTAGTTTTGTAGATACGTCGGAAGATATACAAAAAATCAAAGACATTTTATCAGGTCGAGGTATATATACACTAAAGTTTCGTGTAATTCATTTATTTAAGGTTCTTAAGAAAAATAATCTTATGCATTAAAGTGCAATCGAAATTATACTAATGGAAGAAAAAATATCTCTTACACTCTTAATATTATCTATTATGGTTTTTGAAATTTCGTGTCTAATATTGTGATACAATTGAGATATATTCATAATTATATTTCATAATTTTCAAGATTATAAAATTCATGAGGTTATTAAGGAGGTTTTTATGGATAACTTGAGTATTAAAAGAGGAAAATATTTCAAAATATGGAGTTGCACTTTATGATGTACCTTATAAATTCACTTGTCATAAGTAGAAGCTTATATATTACCGCAATACACTGTTAATTCATGTTCATCAATATATGTTCACATTCATGCATTCAATCTACTATATAATACTAAAGCATAACATTTTAAATGTTATGTGACGCTCCCAAATTAAGCATATCATCATTGCCACGTGTCATTGCCACATTTTCCTACGTAATTTTATATTATTTCTAAAATCAAATTCATGTCTTATTTCTTTCTAATTTCAGCAACAACATTTCCTTTTTAGTATATTTATAATTTTGTGTTTCTTAAATATTTTTATTTCCTCTTTATAATATCTTAAGATCTTAATTTTTCTTTTTTGGTATATAGAATATTATAGAGATATTTTTATCTTCAATCAAAATATATGAGTTTTATTTTTACTATCAATATTATAATGATTATTTTTTATTAAAAAAGTGTATTAACATATAGGTGAAAAGATAAACATAATTAAATTTGGTTTGATTTCCTTTTCCATTTTTACTTGTGTAGAAAGTAAAATAATTCATCTTTAGAGCCCTAACTAGTAACTATAGAATTAATCAATAGGTATGAGAGTTTTATGTATATAAGATTAAAATGTGTTTATTTCTAATTTATATATACCCATCATGAGCCACATCAACTTTTTTCACGTGTCATTCTAATAAGTTCTTTTTTATAAAATTATTTTCATCATATAAATATCAAGGTTGTAATCATTACATCAAAAAATAATGTCATTTTTTATGAAATCATTATATAAATATCTAGGTTATAATCATATAAAAAATAAGTTGTAGTTTTATCCTTCAAATACTATATGCGACCTTCGTAATGTTTCATTAGATTTTATATTATACTCCATCCATTCAGTAATAAATCTCATTCTAGCCTTCAAATTTTCTTCAGCAATAGTCGTTATTTGGGTATTCAAGGTAATATTTTATTAATGAATTGTAATTATCGCTCTTGAAAATTGGACAAGCTAGCCATTCTTATTCCATATTCTTCAACTATTGTTAAAAAATGTTTGTAGTCAACAAATGATAATAAAGACAAGTAAAGTAACTCAAATTAGGGTTGTGTATAATGTGCTCGGACTGGATCAAAACTATCCGGACCGGACTGGGTGTAGTTCGATTCGGTCCACGGTCCATGCATTTTAGAACTTTGATTTCCGGTACGGATCAATTGTTTTTATTATTATTTATGTATTAAAAATTCATTAAACTATTAAAAAGTAATATTTTTATAAAAATAAAGTAGTAACAAAAGATGTTGTCCATTATTAAAAGAATGATTTGAAGAAGATAGAAAAAATCTTTAAATGTTATTTATAAATGGTTATAAAATTAAAAAAAGTATATTTCGGTCCAATCTGTTCTAAGACCGGACCAGACCAGACCATGTTGGTTTAGTTCGGTCTTCGGTCCAAATACCTCCCAAAGGTCCATTTTCCGGTCGGGAACGGATGCACACCCCTACTAAAAATAGATATATTTCAATTCGGGTTTGTCCGGAGGTGGTGGCATTTTCCATAATGCCAATGGTTGTTTCTTGAAAGCGTTTGCATTTTCTCAAGGTTATGGAAGTGCTTTGGAGGCCGAACTCAAAGCTATCTTCCATGGGCTTCGTTTGGTGGCCGACCAAGGATACCTCAAAATAATTGACAAAATGTCGAAACATTACATTAAAATAATTGACAAAATGTCGAACAAACAGATTACTAAACTATGGAGACTATCGACACAAGTCATCGCTCCTTATTCTTGAAAAGCATTACAAAAATACCACTACTCGTTCAGGGTTTCCTTCTCGTCGGGGTGACGTATCACAAAGAGTCGTTGCCTTTGATCCAAAGATTCGATAGACGTCTTGCCTCTATTACGAGCAACAGATTGCTCAGGAGCGGACACCTCCGACTTTGGGTTCTGCCTGCTGCCAACATTTGAGGCCTGATATGATTGTGTTGGCCCTTGACCCTTCTGCCTACAGTATGTTTGCATGTGGCCATCCTTTCCACAATTATAACATACTCGCTTCTCCTTTTGGCAATTAAAACTTTTATGCCCAGCTTCACCACAGTTGTGGCATTGAATCACACCGCTACTCCAACTTGAGCCTTTGGCAGAGACAGACTGAGTCATCTCGGTCTTAGCACGACCAGACTTCTCAAACTTGGTGGGCGATGCCGGCCGCTTGAAGGTATTAGCCTTCCAGTTTTGTTGCACACCCTTCGCCTTATTGTGTTCCTCCCTCTTTTGGGCGGATTCCTCCAGCGTGACCTCTATTTTGTAGGCCGCATCAACATATTGCTCCAAAGTAGAGCAACCGTGACACACCATCAGAGGTTTGATTTCTGGATTCATCCATCCAAGGAAGTACCAGATCTTTTGTTCTTTAGTATGCACTTCAGAACCAGCGTAATGCAGCAAGTGATTAAACTTTGCCGCCAACTCAGACACTTTTAGTCCTTCAGCCTCTGGGTAGAGGAACTCCTTCAGCTTATCTTCCCTCATAGCATGAGAGAAGAACCGATCAGTGAGCTTGGCCTTGAACATTGCCCAACTCAGGTTTGGGTGGTTGTACAAACCAGTTCCTTCCCACCACTCACTTGCTCCGTCTTTCAGATGTAACGAAGCAATGTGCACCCGTTCAGCCTCGATGCATACCACATTTTGGAACAGTCGTTCCATATGGGAAAACCAATAGGCAACCTTGACTGGTTCCCCGATCCCATCGTAGCTATTCGGGCGCATTGAATTGATCGCCTTCAATGCTCGATTGTAATTCCCGTCATTTCTCTCGAGAGCCACCGGATGTGTAGGACCTTCACGTCCCTCCACATTAGTTGCAACTTGAGGATTGGGAGCCGCTTGAGCTTGCGGTATCCCTTGGGTCGTCAGTACCTCGACCACCTGTCTCACTATTTGCCCAATGACCATCACATCCAACACGATCGGGGCAGGACGTGGAACTTCCCTTGCAGCTTGGGGGTCCACTTGTCCATGATGAACATCTTGTCGCAGGGTCGGGTCATTATTATGCGAGCCAGATCCCGCGTCTTCCCCTTGATGAGTAGCACTCCTCATCTGAATTCGGGAACCGTCACTAGGACCTTCATTAGCTGCTTGGTTGGTGGATCGGGTGTTCACCACCTGTTGATGAAGCATAACGTTAGTTTAGAACTTTTCCAACTTGTACATGATACTTAATCAATTACGTTATGATACGAATTATAAGGGTCCAAATCAATAACTTATATTAGTTTGACTGACCCTCCACCATTAACCTTAAAACGATATTCTTCTCTTACTTGAGAATGGATCAATTAGGAGAAATGTCAACCTTTAAATGACATTAAACCTAAGAAAAAACGATATCCTTAAGAATGGATCTAAGGAATAAGTAACAAAACCGAAGCTTGCAAAAGTTTGAAAAACCACTTAAACCATATGCTTTCAAACTTTATACTTTATACTTTTAAACCTTATATATTTAACTTAATAAAATAATTATTTATAAAGTTAGTTTCTCAAACTAACAACATTGTTATCACCTACAACCCTTACTAAGACCCAAAAAAAAAATCACACTTTTAAAGTTATAGCACAAAGTAAATGTTAAACGTTTATAACACACCATTTATAAGGCAACTATAAAATAATGATTCAATTCCTAATAGTTAAACCATTATTTTAAAATTAAACTTTAAGAAATCATTGAACTTTAAGTTTGATACTAACATTTAGACTCTCGAAAATCCTTTTTAAAAGAAAATAGTTTGAAAATAGTTGCGAAATTAATTTTTGAAAATTCTCAAACCTAACAATAGGCCAAGAATTTTAAAACCATTGCTCTGATACCATAATTGTAACACCCCCGACTTATGTCGGTGGTGCCATACGCCAGTGACCTCAGACGTTAATGTCCAAAGTCACCCTAGGCTTTAATCGGAACAATTAAGCTTAAATAAATACATAAATATTAAATATGTAATACCCCTCATTTTTAGTAAGGGTATTTGCGTAATTTACTCAACCCTCGTTCTGTGATCGTATCGTTTTTGGAGAAGTTTGGATTTCTGTATCGAGATTTATCTCTGTAAAATTCTCTGAGTGATATAAAACACATTCGACGTATTTTTCGGGGCATAGAATATTTGTTTGGGTACAAATAAATTTAATCCGAGGTTTAAAACCCACGCCAAACCTTTCCCCGGGCAAACAGACGCGGAAAAGGCATTTCCGCGACCGCGGCGGCATTTCCGCGACCGCGGAAAAATGGGTTTCAGAAGGGCTGGGCACAGGAATTTTCCGCGACCGCGGAAAACTCCAACACGCCAACGTCACGTCGCCTGCACCTCGCCGTTCGCGCCACCGTTGATCGTCTGACTCGCCGTTGATCTGGGTTGGGAGAGATCCTTCTTTGGGCTATAAATAGAGTCGATTTGGGAGGGTTTAAGGGCACCCAAATCTGATATCCCTCTCTCTCTCGTTCGTTTTCTTGCTCGCCGGAGTTCCAAGCTCTCGCCGGAATCTTCGAAGCTGTCGCCAGAGCCTTCGCCAAGGGTTGTAGCAGCCCCGGAGTAGTGCATTGGAGGCGCAAGGTGTCCAGGAGTCGGAGCCACCGCGAATCGAGCCCCAAGGATAGTCGCCGGTGAGTTTTTCGCCAATCGGAGATCGCCGTGTTCATGTCCGCGACTGTGACAAGGCCTGCCGCGTCCGCGGCCGCTGCCTTTGTCACTCGCGGACACTCGTCCTCGACGCCCGCGACTGCGGCAGAGCCACCGCGATCGCGGATTGCCTGGGCAATCACGATCGTGGCATTGGGCTTGTCAGTCCCGGGCGAGGCTTTCGTCCTTTCGATTTGGTTCGTTCTTCCTTAGATTCGTATATTTTATTATCGAATCTAACCTAGGGTTTCGTTGTGGGTCATTTCCGTAGGAATCTGTAATCCTATTTCCGTCCCCGTTCCAGACCTAGAAACCCGTCGTTGATCAATCGTTCGTCTAATCTAAGGCAAGTGGCGGTTCGCTCTTGCTTATCATTCCATATTTCCGTTAATTATCAATTGTTTAATTGTTAATTAAATTGGGATGAATATTGTTTTCATATGGGAACAGTTTTGGTAAAACGTATGTGATATAAAAAGTGATATTATAATAGGATGTATATACTGCTAGAAACAACGCTATTATATATATATTATTGCCATAATGGTATTGATGTGGACTATTGTGTGATTTTAACTGTTTAGTTAGAACGAGTATTCGTAGGAACGCTATGTGCCTTGCGAGGTCTAGTTGTTTCTTTATAACTGGTACTAGGAGGATTTTTCCCTACTACTTTCTTTGGTCATGACCATACCCTTACTCAGGATAGGTGCACACAGCTGGTGCCAAACAATCGGGATTTATTCTCTCTGATATCTCTCGCGATGAGATGATATATCTTAAAAGCTTGTAACGTAAATGTACGCTTTGTCACTAAAATAAGATAAGTGCCGCTATGCACATAATTAATGAACCTTGGGCGAGAAGTATAACTTGGAACCTCGTTTGGACTTCGATTAGAGTAAGTCCTCCTTCCATATCTGAATTCGCATTACGCGGTGAGGTTGGTCGTGGACCCAAATGGTCAAGTCTTTTTAAACGCTTGTGTGAAATTATAATGTTCCCGAACACTTGTCATACTTTCCGATAAGACTCAAATCTCTTGGAGTCTTCTCTTCATACATTTCCAGTAGACTCGATCTTTAGGAGTCTTCTCTTGTTCTTTCTGTTTCGTATATTCCTGTAGAAGTATTGAGGTTTACTATCGTCATTGGCTTTCATTCGAGAAGCGATGGGTCTAACCTAATACGACTACCTTAGAACCTTTCTGTTTTACCCTTGCATAGTCTTTCATTAGACTAACCAACCGGTTATTTTCCCTTGCATGGTTGGCTGGTGTCATCCGTCTCATACGGCACATCATGTAAACTACCATTCCGTGAAGGCTAGAATCCGACTATGAAGGCAGATGAAGTTTTTAAGAGTTTTATCCAGGTTGAAGATCCTAGGTGGGTGATCGCTTCGATCAAGACCCTTATGTTATTTATTTAAAAGACTTCCGCTGTATTAAACGTATTCTGTATTTCTGTTGTATTTGAGATTTACGGATGTAATTCCGAGACTTTGGTTTCAATAAAGATTATGATATTTCATATTATCAGTGTGTTTTATATATTGTATAAATTGGTTAAGCCTTGGGTGGCTTCAGATGTGGAATCTGAGGTCACTGGCGGTAATACTTTCAAGGTTATATATTTGGGGTGTTATATATCTGGTATCAGAGCCGATTTTTTTTTTTTAAAGGTTGGGTTTTAAAACGTTTTATCTAAAACGGAGATTTTATAAACCATATACTCGTTTGGAACTAAGAATTTTTTTTCATTCAAATTTTTTTTCCAAATAACATCATACTTGACTAGAAAATGTGTTGTTTTGAAATCTCCGCCGTTCTAGTCGTGCCTTCTTTCCAGTCTGATATAGTAAGTTCGCTTCTATATTTAGAAAGACTAATCCTTTTCTCTTCGCCCCGCAGAGTATGGGCGCAATCATCTCTCACCAGAGGAACCCGAAAGAAGCCGAGGTGGCCCCGCCATCTCCAGTTAGGCTTGAGTTCCCAGTTCCCCCGACGTGCTTTGAGGTCGGGGAGCCCAGTAGTCCACCCGATGAGGTGAAGACCGTACTCCCTGAGTCGGTAGTGTTAGTGTCCGATAGGGCCGAGGTTCCCGAGGTGGAGCCTGAAGCGGACCCAAGGGAAGACACAAAGGAGGAGTCGGCGCAGTACCTTGGAGGGTACTACGACGACGACTTCGAAATTGAGGAGGATCCAGAAGAAGACCCAGAGGAGGATCCGGAAGAGGACCCGGAAGAGGAGGACCTCGAGGGGCAGGACTCCGAGTCCGATGGTTTGGAGCATTTGCTGGTGACCCACGAGGATCCAGAGATGAAATTCATCTTCCCGAGTCCGACGTCGCCACTTGAGCGGGACTATTCGCCATTGTCCCCTATCACTTGGGATGAACTTAGTGGTGAAAGTACTGTCAGGAGGAGGAGTGGGCCGCAGGATGCATCTGAGGGCTCAGAATTCATTCCTACTCCGAGGAGGCCAGTGTCGAGTCCTGACTCGCGGCAGGTGTTTCGCCAGAGTCAGATGGCTTCCTCTGAAGCGTGTCGCCTGGTGGACAAAGCGGTTGAGAATGCTCGTAAGAGGGCAAGGCCGTTGGAATCAATGGGTACACCGAGGGTGGTCCCGACCCAGCAGGCCAGGCCAAGGCCCCAAATGCTGGAGGAATGACTGGAGGAGTGGCCGAACGCCCTAGACAACATGGAGGAGAGGACATACGAGGTTGAGGTCGGTCTCTCCCGAATGCTTGTGGACGTCTGCGAACTCCAGGAGTATATTCGCCAAGCAAGATTACTACTTGACCCTTTGTACGAGGTGAGCAGGGCAGACTTCCAACCAGGATTTCTGGAGGAGTTTTGCTACCCACCGGGATATGATGGGGCTGGACCAAGTGTTCCCGCGCCTAGAGAAAGGCCGAGGGCACCAAGGCCGGGGGATGAGCCGTGTGCTCCAGGGCCGGGTAGGTCAAAAAGTCCGACACCAGACCCCGATGATAGACCCCGTGCGAAGAAGCCATGCATGAGGGCTTCCGATTATAGGAATCATTTCCAGGCACCATGATGGGGTCCGATGTTAAGTTTAGCAGTTTTCTTTCCTAGTATTTCGGTTGTTTCGTTTTGATAGAAGTGTAGTCTCCAAGCAATTTTGTCATGTCGCTTGGGACAGCTTTCCAATGTAGACCCCATCAAACTCAGTTTCAGTTCATCAATGAAAGTTTACCAAGTTTGGCCTATTCTAAGTTGATTTTTATACGTTGTGCATGTTGAAATGATATTAACGTTATAAAATACTTGGGATTTGATCGGTAAACAGATGGTAAACACAAGGAATACCATTTGTGCTGGTGTTGGGCCAAGCAACGACCCCTGACAGAATTTGAGGAATGCCGCGAACCCATTGGATGAGAACGAGTCTGTTTCTCACAACAATCATGTGGGCAGTGACCAAGTTCCGGTCCACGCTCCAGTGGTGTTCAATGCTGCGGCAATTGAGGCTATTCGGGGGATTGTGATGCAAGCAGTCACCGATATTATGCGACCAATCACGCCTCAGGCACAAGGTGTGCCAATTCCTCTCGTGGTTCCGAGATTCGAGGAACCAGTTGTCCATATACCTCATGAGGATGCGGTCAGGAACAGAGGCAATTATGACCGAGCGCTAAAGGCCATAAGCTCTATGAGGCCTGACATCTATGATGGGAAGAGAGAGCCAGTCAAAGTGGCGTATTGGTTCTCGCACATGGAACGACTGTTCAGAAAGGTTGAGTGCACAGAAGCTGAGAAGGTGCACATTGCTTCCCTTCAACTGAAGGAGGTGGCTAGCGAGTGGTGGGAAAGCACCGGTCTAGCTGATCACCCTGGGTTAAACTAGGGGATGTTTAAAGCAAAGATGACTGATCGATTCTTTTCCCGAGCTATGAGGGGAGAGAAGCATAATGATTTTCTCTATCCAAGGACGGATGGATTGAAAGTGACTGAGCTTGCGGCCAAGTTCAATCACCTGTTGCGGTATGCTGGACCGGAGGTGTCCAGTGAAGAGAAGAAAATCTGACATTTCCATGAGTGGATGAATCTGGACATCAAACCACTGATGGTGCGCCACAGATACTCTACACTGGAGTAGTACGTGGATGCAACGTATAAGTTGGAGGTGACTCTGGAAGAGTCGGCTAAGAAGTGCAATCGCCAGAGACCGGCACAGAGCCAGCCTCAGGCAGGTGGGTTCAAGCGACCCGTGCCACCGTCAAACTTTGCCAAATCTGGCCGGGCGAGAACAGAATGACTCATGGAGGGTCTACGCAACGTTCGGGTCAAGACAAGAATCCGATCCAGTGCTACAACTGTGGTACACCCGAGCACAAGAGCAATGAGTGTCTGAAGGAAAGAAAGACGTGTTTTGGTTGCGAAAAGGAGGAGCACTTGCAGACATTTTGTCCGCAGAGGAGGCAGAAGGGAGATGAGTCACAGCAAGGGTCCGTTAGTCATAACAACCGACCTAGATTCAGACTAGTGGAAGCTCCTAGTCCTTCGACACAGACAACTGCGCAGAACAAGGGGAAAGCCCCAGCTGCTTCAGGAGGTCAAGGTCAGCGACTCTACGAGATGCGTGAGGCTGATGGACCAAATGCTCATACTTCTCAAGGTACTTTATACCTTCATTCTACTTCTGTGTGTATGCTTTTTGATTCGGGTGCTACTCATTCTTTCATCTCGGAAAGTTGCGTAAGTAAGCTAGGCTTAGTAAGCAATGAGGCTTGTGAGCCTTTCGTAGTCAATCTTCCCAATGGTGAACATTTGGTTGGAACCAAGCGTCTGTCAGAATTTCCAATTTCCATTCAAGGTAGGAAGTTCGAAGCAGATTTGATCTGTATAGCCATGGCTCCATACGACATTATTCTCGGTATGGATTGGTTGACGCGTCATGGGACGGTGATCGATTTCAACTCAAGAACTGTGACGGTGTCATCTGGTTGCCCGTTCGTATGCAAATTCAAGGGTCGTAACGACGCTGATAACGGCAAGCTCATCAATGTGATGGCCGCGTGTAAGCTATTTCGACAAGGTTGTGTCGGGTACCTGTGCTATCTGGATAAGCCCAAGAAAGATGAGCCTTCAGTTCTTAATATCCCGGTCATTCATGAATTTCCGGATGTCTTTCCAGAAGAGATTCCCGGTTTACCCCCGAATCGTGACGTAGAGTTTACCATTGATCTCGAGCCTGGTACCGCGCCAATCTCCAAGGCACTATATCGGATGGCTCTAGTGGAGATGCAAGAGTTGAAGAAGCAACTCGAAGACCTTCTTGAGAACGGATATATAAGGCCGAGTGCATCGCCTTGGGGCGCTCCGGTTTTGTTTGTCAAGAAGAAGGATGGATCGTTCCGACTTTGTATCGACTATCGAGAGTTGAATAAAGTCACGATCAGGAATAAGTATCCGTTGCCAAGGATTGACGATCTGTTGGATAAATTGCAAGGAGCAAAAGTCTTTTCCAAGATCGATCTGAGATCTGGTTACCATCAGCTCAGGATTCGTGAGGAAGACATTTCGAGGACTGCTTTCCGGACAAGATATGGTCACTACGAGTTCGTAGTCATGCCATTTGGACTTACCAATGCTCCGGCAGTCTTCATGGATCTGATGCATCAATGTTTCCACCAATATATGGATAAGTTCGTGGTGGTCTTCATCAACGATATTTTGATCTATTCCCCGAGTGAGGAGGCTCACGAGGAACATCTTCGGATCACCTTGTCAGTCCTTAGACAAAATAGGTTGTATGCAAAGTTGTCTAAGTGTGACTTCTGGATCAAAGAAGTGGCTTTCTTAGACCATGTGATCAATGAGAATGGGGTTATGGTTGATCCCCAGAAGATTGAAGCGGTAGTCGACTGGAAGCGGCCTTAGAATGTGAAGGAGGTGCGCAGTTTCTTAGGACTTTCTGGTTATTATAGATGGTTTGTAGAGGGATTTTCTAAGATCGCTCTACCTATGACCGGTTTGTTCCGCAAGGTCCACAAGAAGTTTGTCTGGGATGACAAGTGCGAGGCCAGTTTTCAGAAACTGAAGAAGTGTCTGACCTTCACACCAGTGTTAGCGCTACCGGAAGGGAATGATGGTTATGTGGTCTATAGTGATGCTTCAAAGAATGGGTTAGGGTGCGTACTGATGCAGAAAGGAAAAGTTATTGTGTACACATCTCGACAATTGAAAACCTATGAGGCAAACTATCCGACGCATGATCTGGAGTTAGCAGCTGTAGTATTTGCGTTGAAGATTTGGAGGTACTATCTCTATGGTGTGAGATGCCAAGTCTTCACCGACCACAAGAGTCTCAAGTACGTGTTCACTCAGAAGGAGTTGAATATGAGACAACGTCGCTGGTTAGAGCTACTCAAAGACTACGACATCGAGTTGTTGTATCATCCGGGCAAGGCTAATGTAGTAGCCGACGCATTTAGCCGAAAGACACCGTACGAGACTGTAGTGGCTCTACTCACTGCTCAGACCAAGCTGAACCAAGGGTTGTACGAGATTGAAGTCTTGTACAATCAACGTCGAGGATACCTGAGTATGCTTGAGATTCAGGCTACACTACTTGATCAAATCAGGGAAAAGCAGGTTGATGACGTGGTCTTGGTAAAGCTAAGCAGTGAAGTAATGGACGGGAAAGCTCCCGGATTCGTGATTCAAGAGGATGGATCACTCTGGTTTCAGGACTGGATTTGTGTGCCTGACGTTGATGGTCTTCGCCAGTTGGTGATGAAGGAGGCCCATGAAGTGGGATGTAGCGGAATTTGTGGCGAAATGCTTGACTTGTCAGAAAGTCAAGATAGAACACCGTAGACCAGGTGGTGAATTGCTACCTCTTCCAGTGCCAGAGTGGAAATGGGAGGATATCGCTATGGATTTCGTCACAGGGTTTCCAAAGACTCGGAGTCAAAAGGATGCGATATGGGTAATCATTGACAGGCTCACGAAGAGTGCTCACTTCGTGGCTATCAAGTCAACATGGGGAACCCAGAAGCTATCGGAAGTGTTCCTATACGAGATTGTCCATTTGCATGGTACACCAAAGACCATTGTATCGGATCATGATGGTCGATTCATGTCGAGATTCTGGAAATAACTCCACAAGGCCATGGGAACCGAGTTGAGGTTCAGTACTACGTTTCATCCTCAGACAGATGGACAGTCTGAGAGGACCATCCAGACATTGGAAGATATGATGAGAGCTTGCATACTTGATCGTCCGACTAGCTAGGAGAACATCCTAAGTCTAATTGAGTTCACGTACAACAATAGCTGGCATGCTACCATCAAGATGGCTCCATTCGAAGCTTTGTACGGTCGAAAGTACAGATCTCCAATTTGTTGGGATGAGAATGCCGACAAGGTTCTGCTCGGACCAGAATTAGTCGAAAGGACTGCTTCGGACATTGCGTTGATTAGACAGAGGATGTTGACAGCTCAAAGTCGACAAAAGTCTTATGCAGATCTGAAGCGCAAGAATGTAGAATTTAAGGTTGGTGACAAGGTGTTTGTCAGGGTGTCGCCATCCAAGGGTGTGTTCAGGTTCGGCAAGCGTGGGGAGCTTAACCCTCGCTACGTGGGACCGTTTGAGATCTTTGATAGGGTAGGGTCTCTAGCGTATCGTTTGGCATTGCCGCCATCGGCACATCCAGTGCATAACGTGTTCCACGTGTCCTTGTTGAGAAAGTATGTGCCAGATGCATCTCATGTGCTGAGTTATGAAGACATCGAGATTCAGGCAAATGGTACCTACGAGGAGATACCTGTGCGTATTCTCGAGCGTTGCGAGAAGCAATTACGGAACAAGGTAGTACTATTAGTACGGATCCTTTGGTCCAAGGCTGGATCTGAAGAGGTTACTTGGGAAACCTGGGAGACTGAAGAGGATATTCTTAGCCGTTTTCCCAAGCTATTTTCGTCCTAGTTTCGGGGTCGAAACCTTTTTAAGGGGGTAGTGTTGTAACACCTCTTTTTTTTTTGGCAAAGTTTCGGGGTCAAAACTTCTTTTTAGGGGGAAGTGATGTAATACCCCTCATTTTTAGTAAGGCTATTTGGGTAATTTACTCAACCCTCTGACGTGCTGTCGTTCCTAGCTGTCAAATATAAAACCTCACAAATAAACTATTATAGTCAATAAGCAAAGGTCGATCCCACAGGGAAGGAGCGAAACTAATGGTGGTTGCATGCAATGTCACTAAAGGGGGGGAGGATTGTAGGTTGATTGGTCACAATTAAGTCAAACACAGCAAAGTATATGATGAAAATATCAAAGAGAGAAAACACTTAGCCAAGTAATGTCCACATAAGTCATTCAAAGGTTGTTCCTTGATTATGCCCTATCTTCCTATTCGGTTATTCCTGTCCTGATCTTGTGTAGATTAATAGGGAAACCATCCCTAAGAACCCTTACCAATGAATAACCCTAGCACCACTAGTGATTCAACCCAAAGGCAGCAATGAACATAAGAATTAACCAGGATACACATAACACCTCAACCAGAAGCATTCAACATGTAATCAATTCCCTACATAGATAAATTCCACAGTGGCAGATAAGAATCTATGCTCGCTACTCGAACTAGAGCGTTAGCCCAACAGTTCCCTAGTATTAGCAATATGAATGAAAGCAATAAACCTAGGTGATTAATCTAGATAAACCAACAAACATCCAAATAAGAATTTGCTCAAGAGAAAAGATATAACTCAATAGGATAAGATAGATAGGAACAAAACCTCACAACCAGATGAATAAACTTATGCTTCCATTACCGGACTAAGCAAAAGAGGCTTAGCTCCTCATAAACATGATGAACTCCAAAGGTATGAAAAGTGGCAACGATGAATTGAAATTGCAAAAAAACTAGAACTTGGAAAACTCCTCCCTTTAAACCTAATGCTAAAGAGAGTATATATAGGGCCTCTAACAAATGACCTAGCCCAATAAGAAAAGAAACGAAATAAAATGGAAAAATAAGAAAACAAATTAGAAAAGGTAGACTCGGGAAAAGTCAGAACTTCCAGCGTCGACGACCCGCGATCGCAGCCCATTTACCGCGATCGCGGCCTCTTGTGGCTCCGTGCTCTTCACATTCCTCCGCGCCTGCGGAAAACTCTCGACTTGCCCAAGGAACCGCGATCGCGGCACCCTTGCCCGCGGTCGCGGTTAATGCTCGGCTTTCACTCCTTGGCTTCGCCTCCTAACCTCTCGTATTCACTTCCTTGGCGTCTTCTTTTGGTGGCTTCCTTCCTCAGTGTCTCCTATGATATCCAAAATAGCTCATACACCTCCAAAAACACCAGACTTCGCCCCCAAACGCCATGCACAAAAATGTGTCTAAATCTACCCGAATGGCACCAATAAAACCCTCTAATAACTCTTAGTTAAGCCCTACAAAGTAGTATTTATCAAACTCCCCCATGCTTAGACCGTTGCTCGTCCTCGAGTAAACTAATAAAGAATTTACCCTCCAATGTAACACCCAAGATCTCAGGAAGCATGTCCTCCAACTAAGAGTCACCTAACCCATGCCAAGCTCCTGGCACCAATCTCATTCACGACACATCCACAACTCAACAAGCTTAAGGGGCAAGCATAGTACTTCCCCTAAGCTTAACCCGGACATCCAATGGTGTGAGTAACCTCTAATCCTAGCCTCCATCTATGACTCATTATGCCTCCCAGAGTGACCTACCCGACAATCCTTCTTTGACTCCTCTTCTTGTGCCGCCCCGTCGGTAAAATGAGATCCTAGAAACACTCCTTTTCTTTTCACTCATTTTGCCTAGGAGCCCTTTCGGGTTTTCATCCTAGCCACTCATTTTTTTTTTCATAGATGTGCTCATATAAGCTCACGTCACTCAAACACCTTCTTACCCCAGCCTAGAGCTGGTCCGGGCCACCTGCTTTTTACCCAAGTCACCCTTTCGGGTTTTCGACCTGTCCCTGGATTTTCAGGTTTTTTTTTTTTGAATATAAAATGCTAAAAATCCAAAGTACAATGCTGGAAAAGAAATATATACAAGATAGGTAGTGAGCACTTCTACTCCCCCATGCTTAAATCATTCATTGTCCTCAATGTATGAGGGACAAATAAAAGATAAGGGAAAAATAGAAGGACTCACTGAGGTGGAGGCCAATACCCATAGGCGTTGAAGAAAGCCTCAGCTCTCCTCTGCAGATGAACCACCTGGTCCTCAACGGTGGTGAGGTGGTTATCCAGGCGATTGGCGTGGTAGGCAAGGTTGACCTCCGTGTTGCGCTGCCACTCAGCGCTTCTCCTCACATGCTCCTCTAGCCTCTGGGAGATGCCGCGTTCCCACTCGGCGCTCTTCCGTATCTGCTCATCCTGCCTCAGCTGCAGGTTCGTCATTCTGTCCAGGAGCTGGTCCCAGGGCGCCCCGTCATAAGCACACTACCAGACCCAAATGCCTGGTGAGTGTAGTTAGGAAGTACAGGGGGGACCCTGGAACCCGGCGGCGATGGCACATCTTTCTCCATGTCCGCCGCCGCAGTCTCTTCCTCGTCGTTGTCGTTGTCCCCTTCATCTTCGGACGATGACCCCTGCTCCCCGTCGGCATAAAGGTAGAAGTCCCTCGCCCGGGGCCCAAAAGGCATCGGACGAGGCAACCTCATGTGGTGTTGGTTGCCGGTCAGGGAGAGCCAGGTGTACACTCTATTACGGGCCTCCAGCAGATGGGACCTCCTCATGAGCCTGATGTTGTATGTGTAGCTCTTGTCGGGGAATTCCCAATGGTCCGCAAGGATCTCATACTGTCGGGCGATAAGCGTCACCATGCCTCCCATGGAGATCTTACCGCCCTTCTTCTCTCTCAGTCGTAGGCAGCTGGAGAGAAACAGCCCGACCCAGTCGGGGATGTTGTGACTCTCTAGTGTCAAACACCAGAGCACTGTAAGGTCCTGCCTGAAGACCTTGTTCACCTCCCCCTGTCCAAGGAAGGTCATGGCTAGCACCTTGTGAGCCAGCCTCAAACAGGGGTGCGTCAGCTTGTAGTTGTACTCGCCGACGCTGGGGTTGATCACATCCCGGGTCGCATCTTGCCAGAAGAACTCTGGCAAGGTGCCTACATCTTCCCAATCCTCGGTGGGTTCCTCAGTAATGCCAAAAAGGTCCCGTAGACCTTGGTAGGACATCCGTCTCTGTCGCCCCAGCAGGTTGAACGTGATCTCGTCGTCGTGGCGTTCCAGCGTGGCCAGGAACTCCAGGGTCAGTTCGTCGGATGTCGGGGAGGACAAGTCAATGAAACTACCGAGCCCTCTGTGGCTCAACAACTGTTGAGTGCAGTCCTCCAAACCGAGTAGTTGCAGCGTCGGTCGATCGTAGAATTTCGTCGGGACGATCTTTCGCAGGCTGAACGTCTCGAAATAGCGCCAGTGCCTCGGGCTTCTCATGCTGTTTACGAAAGCAGACATGGTGGGAAGAAGAAGTAAGAGGCACGGAAAGAATACCGGAGAAGCCCGCAATCGCGGAGTGTGGGCCGCGGTCGCGGTTTATGCTTGAATGAAGTCCTCTGGAGAAGAAGGGCCGCGATCGCGGGGCTGGCGATCGCGGTTTCTGGGCAGCAGAAAGCTTCAAAGAAAAATGGCTCTGGTGGTCCTTGGTGCTGCTATAGTAGTCGCGGGGCTTCGGGCGTGGGTCCGGCGATCGCGGCTCGTGAGGCAATGAGAAATCCAAGGGGAAAATGGAGATCTCACCCAAACGACGTCGCGGAGGCGGAACGATGGTCGTGGGGCTGTAGGGTGTCATCGCGGTGGTCGGAGTCGGAGATCCGAGTGGTTTGAGAGGGAGAGAGCGTGGTGGAGGTGTTGTGAAATGCCTCTGCCACACCCCGCTCTTATAAGCTCGGCGACGAGGGGCCGCGATCGCGGGGCTGAGGAACCGCGATCGCGGGGTTAATACCCTGCAGCGTAACGGCCGACACGAGTTACGAGGGTTGACTGCCTCAAAAAACGCACCGGTATTGAATTCTATGGGCCTTTTTTTTGTAGAACTAAACGCCGTGGAACACCGTGGGGAAACCGCGATCGCGGGATCGATACCGCGGTCGCGGGTCACTGAGGTTTGGGCTCCGCTGCAAGGTTAGTTCTAACGGCCCACAGAAGAAAGAAAAAGAAAAGAAAATGGCAACTAAAGCAAAGAATTCTAAAAACACAATAAAAAATCTTAACGAAGCAAAGAAACAAAGATGAGTTCAACAACTCATACCTCGGGTTGCCTCCCGAGCAGCGCCATAGTTATCGTCCCGGCACGACGTCCTGCTGTACTTCTCAACCTGGGTTGCCTCCTGCAACCGCACTCTGCACTCTTGAATCTGGGGGATGCTCCTGAATGGACTTCAGCTTGTGCTCTACCTTCCTCCGGTCAAACTCCATGCTTATCGTACCTATGCCCACGTCGATCTTTGTGTTGGAGGTCTTCATGAAAGGACTCCCTAGCATTACTCGTCCTCCTTGTTTCCATGTGTTCATGACGAAGAAGTCTGCAGGGAAGACGAGGGTATCGACGTTCACCAAAACGTCCTTCACAACGCCCTCAGGAATGATGACGGAGTTGTCAGCCAGTTGGATGACGATTTCCGTGCTTTCTAGTGGTCCGACATTGAGGGTGTTGTAGACGGACAGTGGTAGGACATTGATTGAGGCTCCCAAATCCAGCAATGTCTCGCTGAACTCGGTTTCCCCAATCTTGCAGGGTACACTAAACATCCCGGGATCTTCACACTTTTTCGGGATCTTCTTTTGCATCACAGTCAAGACATCCTTCTTGACTTTCACTTTTTTCTTCGACCGCTGCTTTTGCTCCTTCTTGAGCTTGCATAGCTCCCTCAGGAAGTTTGCAAAGCGAGGCATCGCTTTGCTCAATTGGGGGGTCACCTTGTAGTTCCTGAATGTCTCGAACATTCCCTTCAGTCCCTCAATGGGTTAGTCATCTTCTAGTGCTGCAGGGAATGGCACTGGGATGTCAAAATATCTCTCCGGGTAGATGTACCGCGTCATGAAAGTAAGTGAAGACGGCCCGTTTTCCGAAATTTGATCGCGGTTTTCACCCCGCGATCGCGGTTCTTGCACTGGGGCCCCGTGGTCGCGGCTATCCTGCCCGCGATCGCGCTTAATCGGCGCATCTTGCCCATTCTCTTGCTCAACAGACCCGCGATCGCGGCAAATTGCCCGCGGTCGCGGTTTATCCTCGTAATTTTTGGTTGGCAGCTTTTCTTCTTCGTGCTCCCATTTGGGCCTTGACGTCATGGAGTTGACGTTTTGCCTAGGGTTTATCTCAGTTTGAGATGGGAGTGCTCGTGACTCTCTAGCTTCAAGCTTGCTAATCGCCTGGGAGATCTGCCCCACCTGCTTCTCTAAGTTCTGTATACTGGACTTGGTCTCGTGCTGAAACTGAACCATGTTTTGCTGCATGGTTCCCACGGTCTGCGTCAGCGTAGTCATGTGCTGCGCCAGTGTGTTGACCTGGTCCTCAAGATTGTTGGTGCGGGGAGCTCCCTGCCCTTCCGGTCTTTTATATACTTGGCCTCTGAACTGCTGGCCTCCTTGAAACTGCCTCTGGGGGTACTGATGCTGCTACTGCTGGTATTGCTGAGGGGGTCTTGGATGGAACTCAGGGGGGTTCTCTATGTTCTGAGTGTTCTCGTACCTTAAATTCGGGTGGTCTCTCCATCCGGGATTATAGGTACTGGAAAAGGGGTCGTACCGTGGTCTTTGTTGGTACCCCCAACAGCGTTGACTTGCTCAGTGGACTCCTCGTGGAGTGTAGGACATGCGTCAGTTGCATGCGTAGTAGCATAGCAAAACTCGCATTCCTTGACCCTCTGCGGTCCCTCCTTCCTCATCAAAACCTTGATCATCTCCTTCATTTCGCTCATGTCTTTCACCATAGATGGGGGAGCATGATCACTTGAAGTGGCTTTCACTGCCTGGGCGCTCGCCCTCTTACTGAATTGCCTTGAGCCTTCCGACAACTCGCTGAATATCTCGAATGTTGCGGCAGGTGTCTTGTTCAGTATGTTGCCTCCACATGCCGCATTCACCATTCGTCGTTCTTCATCCAACAATCCCCCATATAGGTATAAGACCAAATCTTGGTCTGAATACCCGTGGTAGGGACAGTTGGAGCACAACCTCTTGAAACGCTCATAGTACTCGTAGAGCGTCTCCATCTCATGTTGCTCAGGTTGTGCTTGAGACTGTTCAGCTTTGTTGCTGGAAAGTACTTCTCCAGAAACGCCTTCTTCATCTTTCCCCAGGTGTTGATGCTACCTGGGGTGAGGTAATAAAACCATTCGTTGGCCGAATCCTTAAGCGAGAAAGGAAAAACCCTCAACTTGATTTGATCCTCCGTTACGTTGCGTGGCTTCATGGAGGTGCACACGGCGTGAAACTCCGAGAGGTGCTTGTTTGGGTCCTCTCCACTCATCCCATGAAACTGGGGCAAAAGATGAATAAGCCCAGACTTGAGCTCAAAGTTCACTCCCGCTGGGAGCTCAGGAAACTCTACGGCCAGTGGCTGCTGCTCCAAGTTAGGAGCAGTCAGCTGCCTCAATGTGGGTGGATCGTCAGCCATCACTTCTTCTTCGTTGTTTTCTTCCTGCAGTATCGCCCTAGGTGGATCTGCCAAAAGTGTTGCTGCTCTCCGATTCTCCCTCAGTGTCCGCTCAATCTCTGAATCAATAGCTAAAGGGGAAGAGTCAGCAGTACGGGTGTGGACCATAAGATAGGTCCACACACACACGCAAACACACGGAACTCACACAAAAATTTCGAAACACACAAAAACACCAAAAGCTCAAAACTTGCCTTCCCCGGCAACGGCGCCAAAATTTGACGTGCTGTCGTTCCTAGCTGTCAAATATAAAACCTCACAAATAAACTAGTATAGTCAATAAGCAAAGGTCGATCCCACAGGGAAGGAGCGAAACTAATGGTGGTTGCATGCAATGTCACTAAAGGGGGGGATTGTAGGTTGATTGGTCACAATTAAGTCAAACACAGCAAAGTATATGATGAAAATATCAAAGAGAGAAAACACTTAGCCAAGTAATGTCCACATAAGTCATTCAAAGGTTGTTCCTTGATTATGCCCTATCTTCCTATTCGGTTATTCATGTCCTGATCTTGTGTAGATTAATAGGGAAACCATCCCTAAGAACCCTTACCAATGAATAACCCTAGCACCACTAGTGATTCAACCCAAAGGCAGCAATGAACATAAGAATTAACCAGGATACACATAACACCTCAACCAGAAGCATTCAACATGTAATCAATTCCCTACATAGATAAATTCCACAGTGGCAGATAAGAATCTATACTCGCTACTCGAACTAGAGCGTTAGCCCAACAGTTCCCTAGTATTAGCAATATGAATGAAAGCAATAAACCTAGGTGATCAATCTAGATAAACCAACAAACATCCAAATAAGAATTTTCTCAAGAGAAAAGATATAACTCAATAGGATAAGATAGATAGGAACAAAACCTCACAACCAGATGAATAAACTTATGCTTCCATTACCGGACTAAGCAAAAGAGGCTTAGCTCCTCATAAACATGATGAACTCCAAAGGTATGAAAAGTGGCAACGATGAATTGAAATTGCAAAAAAACTAGAACTTGGAAAACTCCTCCCTTTAAACCTAATGCTAAATAGAGTATATATAGGGCCTCTAACAAATGACCTAGCCCAATAAGAAAAGAAACGAAATAAAATGGAAAAATAAGAAAATAAATTAGAAAAGATAGACTCGGGAAAAGTCAGAACTTCCAGCGTCGACGACCCGCGATCGCGGCCCATTTATCGCGATCGCGGCCTCTTGTGGCTCCGCGCTCTTCACATACCTCTACGCATGCGGAAAACTCTCAACTTGCCCGAGGAAGCGCGATCGCGGCACCCTTGCCCGCGGTCGCGGTTAATACTCGGCCTTCACTCCTTGGCTTCGCCTCCTAACCTCTCGTCTTCACTTCCTTGGCGTCTTCTTTTGGTGGCTTCCTTCCTCAGTGTCTCATATGATATCCAAAATAGCTCATACTCCTCCAAAAACACTAGACTTCGCCCCCAAACGCCATGCATAAGAATGTGTCTAAATCTACCCGAATGGCACCAATAAAACCCTCTAATAACTCTTAGTTAAGCCCTACAAAGTAGTGCTTATCACCTTCGTTCTGTGATCGTATCGTTTTTGGAGAAATTCGGATTTCTGTATCGAGATTTATCTCTGTAAAATTCCCTGAGTGATATAAAATACATTCGACGTATTTTTCAGGGCTAAGAATATTTGTTTGGGTACAAATATATTTAATCTGGGGTTTAAAACCCACGCCAAACCTTTCCCCGGGCAAACAGACGCGGAAAAGGCATTTTCGCGACCGCGGTGACATTTCCGTGATAGGTGCCATTTCATGCACCTTTACTAGCAACTATTAGCATTATTTGGAGGAGTTTATGATAAGATTTGAGGCTAAGTCTGTAATCCAGAAGATGTGGGGAGAATTGAAGATATCCAGGGATTTACAACTTAGATGGAGATGATGAAGATGGATGAGGATCTGCTAGAGATTAATTGGAGAATACTACCAACACTTGGTAGTAATGAAGAGCAGAAGAGAAGAAGAGCTGAAGAGAGGACTGGGCGAGTGTCACCGCCCCGCGCCAGAGCCACCGCGACCCGGCGATGGATCTCAGAGAAGGAACTGACGCCCCGCGGTGGATCTCACCGCCCCGCGGTAGACACGTCATGTCTCGCGGCCAGCAGAAGACATTATTTCCTTTTATGCATTTTCGGACTTTCTTATTTCTAGTATTTGATTTCCCTTGCTATTTTAATTAGGTTAAACTTATTTCCTAAGCCTATTTAAGACCTCTTTCTAGGTTAAGAGGCAGAGAACTTTTTGACACTTTTACTTTCATCATTATCGTTGTTTTTCTCATTAGGGTTTCATTTACATCTGAATGTAGCACTAATTTCCCCTTGTTCTACTAGACGTTTGAAGCAATACAGTTGAATTGTTTGTGAGATTTCTATCCCTTGTTCCTATTCTTATATGTGTTGGTTTGATTCTCTTGGTTATATTGAATATTGATTCATTATTATTCTTCATAGCCTGATCAACTAGGTTGAATACTATTTATCCATTGCTAGGGTTTGCATATAGTGGAATACGAGTGCATATCTTGTAGCAAACATAATTGTTGCATATAGTGGAATACGAGTGCGCAATTGTGAGTGAGAATCATTTGCATGTTAAGTAGTAAGGTTTTCTTCTATTTGCATGTATCCTATATCCTTGTGTGCATTGCTATTGCTTTATTAGTGGTAAGGTTTTCTTCCATTGATATTGTAGTAAGTACTATCAACAACTGTCTGAATTGGTAGTTAATCAAGATCAGGGTGGGAACAACTATAAGAATATATAAAGAACTTGGATTTAATAGATTTCGGTGATCAAATTATATCTTTGTATTGTGGATCTCGTTCTAGTGGAACTTCTTCTCCAATCATATTCTCAAGTCAACTAAACATGTTCATTTTGCTCTGTTTGATAACCAACCCCCCCCCCCCCCCCCTCCTTGTTACTTGTTAATCATAATTGCATACTTCATCAGATCTTCCCTGTGGGTTCGACCCTTACTTGCTTACTATACATCTGTTTAGTAGGTTGTTAGGACTTTTACTTTGACTAGGCCATTCAACGATATTTGCATTGCATATTTTAGCCACGTCAAATTTGGCGCCGTTGCCGGAGAAGTTTTCTGTTTTGTTGTGTGTTTTTGTGATTGATTTTTGGTGGAGACCTATCTTATGGTCGACACCCGTAGTACTGACTCTCCTCTAGCTGCTTTTGATCCAGAAATCGACAGATCGTTCCGTGCGAACCTACGCGATCAAGGAGAAGAAGAATAACAGGTTGAAACAGTTGAGCCGGTTGACATCCCTCCTGCTGCAATGGCCGAAACTCTGAGAGAGCTTACTGAGCCGAATATTGGGGCACAACCCCCCTTGACTGTCGTCATCCCTGCACTTGACGAAGGGGTGAACTTTGAGCTGAAATCTGGAGTTGTTGCTTATCTCCCGAAATTCCATGGTTTGAGTGGAGAGGACCCAATATCTCATCTGGGTAAATTCCACAATGTCTGCATGACTATGAAGCCAAGGAATGTGACGGAGGATCAAATCAAGATGAGAGCCTTTGGTTTTTCTTTGCTAGACTCTGCTAGCGACTGGTATTATCACTTGCCGCCAGGGACCATATATTCCTGGAATAAACTGCACAAGGCGTTTCTTGACAAGTACTTCCCAACAAAGAAGGCGAATGCTTTGAAAAAGGCAATTGCTAACATTGAGCAGGGTGCTGATGAGACACTATATGACTATCTTGAGCGGTACAAGAGGCTTTGCTCTAGCTGTCCGTTCCACGGATACGCCAAACAGGATCTTGTTCTCTACTTACACAATGGTTTGCTAGATCAAGAGAGAAGGATGGTTGACGCTGCATGTGGTGGGAGCATTCTTAATCTGACACCGGACGCAGCCATGGCAAGATTTCAGGAGATGAGTGAGAGTACCAGGAGCTTTGGTAGGACGTACCAGAGAAAAGTTGTCAATGATGTGACTCCTGCAGGATCTAGCCATGTGCTGAATGAGTTAGCTGAGTTGAAGGAGATGGTGAAGAGAATGGCGAACCAAAACACTCCTCAACAAGTCAAAGCATGTGGGATTTGCTATGATCAATTCCACCCTTCTAATGCTTGTCCTCAGCTACAGGAAGAAGGTACTGCTGAAGTGAATGCTGTAGGAGGTTACGGACCCCCTAGACCGCGTTTTGATGGACAACCCAACTACAATCCGAGAGGGCGAGACCACCCAGGTTTCAGATGGAGCGACCCACAAGGTGGTCAATATCCCGTACAACAGCAATACCAGCAGAGAGTCCCATACCAACAGAGGCCCCAAGGCCAAAACTCTGGTGCTACTACTGAAGAGATGCTCAAAACCTTGACTCAGCACTTCGCCACTCATGTGCAGACTACTGAATCAAGTATAAAGAATATGGAGAGGCAGATTGGCCAATTGGCTGATGTTGTGACAAAGATTGGCCAGAGAATATCAAATTCCTTGCCGTCTCAGACTATAGTGAATCCGAGGGAAAATGTGAGTGCCATCACCCTCAGAAGTGGTAAGTAACTTGTCGTTCCTCCTATTGCTGAAGAGGAGTGCGAAATTGAGACGGAGAATATCGGTGACCGCCCCGCGGTGGACCCCACCGCGACCCGGCGGCGAATTGGGTATGAGACCAGTAAAGGAGAGTGCTAGTCACCGCCCCGCGACGACACTCACCGCGACCCGGCGGTGAGTCCCAGTAATCCCTCCTCACATCTGACGCCCCGCGGCGATGACCACTGCCCCACGGTGACACCACCGCGACCCGGCGTCCAACATCCCAACTCCGCTGAAGAGGTTTATGTTGATAATTATGTTCGTCTAGTTTTTCCCCCTCTCGGTTCTGAGAAGCCACCAGCACATTTTCCCGAGGCGCTAAAGGCTAGAAGGGTCACCGACGACAGTGATCTTTTCGAGACGTTCCGAAACTGTGAGGTGAACATCCCCCTTCTCAAGCTTATTAAGGTTGTTCCTCGATATGCCAAGTTTTTGAAGGAGCTGTGCACCATTAAAAGGACACAAAAGCTTAAGGTCTAGAAGAAGGTTCCGGTTGGTGAACATGTCTCGGCAGTATTTCAAAGGCGTATGCCTGAGAAGTGCAAGGATCCAGGTACGTTCACTATCCCTATTGCTATAGGTGAGCATCGATTTGAGAAAGCATTGCTAGACTTGGGTGCCTCTATTAATGTTTTGCCTTATTCATTGATTGAGGATTTAGGAGTAGGACCTTTGCATGATACCAATATTGTGATTCAACTTGGTGATGGTTCTTGTGTGCCTCCTAAGGGTGTTGTGGAAGATATTCTTGGTAAAATTGGCTCCTTAATTTTCCCTGCTGATTTATTTGTTATGGATATGGACTATGATGAGCAGGTTGCTCCTGTTATGTTAGGATGACCTTTTATGAAAACATCCATGACGAAGATTGATGTGGATAGTGGAACTTTGACTATGGAATTCGATGAAATAATTTTTTAGCATAATATTCATAAGATCAACTCCATCGAATTGCCTTCCCTTTGCTGCATTAGTGATATTGATGATCCTATTCAGGAAAATGTTAAGACTAGTGTAGTGGAGACCATAGTTGTATACTTCGTTGTTGCTGAACCTTTTGATTTACCTGAGTATGATGTCTTATTTGATGACTTAGGAGATCCTATTCCCTCTAATTTGGGCATTTACCCCCCTGCACTAACCACACAAGGCTGTAAGCCTTCATCTAGTATCGTGCAGCGTGATCAGGTTGAGCCATATCGGCCCCCACATCGCTCTAAGTATGGGGGAGATGCTCCAAAGGCAATAATCATGGAGTCATTGGCTAAGAGGGAACATGGTCTAAGGTCCAAGCCTTTCCATGGGAAGTTCCAGCAGGAAGAGTTAAGTAAGAGGATTCCGAAAGGATCCTATTCTAGGTGGTGATTGATTTGAAGTACGTCGAGCCAACGACGTTAACTAAGGCGCTATCCGGGAGGCAACCCGAGGTAGTTTTCCTTAATTTTTCTTTTCTCTTAGATTAATTTCGTAGTTTCGTTTGCTTTGTTTCGTTCGCCTGTCACTAACATTTCAGGTACGAAAGTAAATGGAGAAGAGACGTGTTTTCCCAGCTTGTTCACCGCCCCGCGGCGACGTCCACCGCCCCGTGGCGACGTCCACCGCCCCGTGGCGACGTCCACCGCCCCGCGGTGGAGACCACCGCCCCGCGGCGACTTTCTGGTATACCCTTCTCAACTCCGAAAAAAAAAATATTGTTACAAAAGGATTTGACGGATTGGGCCCCCTTTTGGGCCAAGTGTCTCTTTGGGCCTTGTACATGACCGGCCCATCAACCCTTCTTCCCTTTCACTTTCCCTAACCTAGCTCCGCTCTCCAAGCCAAACCCCCCATTTTCCCACACTTCCCTCTCGTTCTTGGTCCAATTCTAGCCTCCAATAACTTTAAACCTTGAGTTCATTTGCCCAATTTGGAATCTAGCCTCACAACCGAGACAAACACAACCCCAACGCCTCGCGTCACCCCGCCTCGCGTCGCCAGTCACCACCCCGCGGCGACCCCCACCGCGACCCGGCGAGAAGGCCCAGTTATCTCACCGCGACCCGGCGACTCGTTCATCGCCCCGCGGCGAGACTACCAGGTTGTGTGTTTTTCGCTCATTTGAGAGGAAGGTGTTGGCTACTAAATTCTTTGACAAGCCGACGTTGATTGAGTTTGGTATGTTGGAGTGTGTATCCCTTTGTTTAGCAGAGTGTGGCCTGGGGACCTTCCTGAACAAGTCCGCTAATGCTTACCCTGAGCTATGCTACCAGTTCATTGTCTCTGTTAAGAGGTATTCTGATGGTTCCGCCGACAAGAGGTTGACGAAGATCACGTTCACGTACAATGGTCATGAGTATGCTTTGTCTGATGAGGAGATTCGTGGTGCCCTGGGCATTACACAGGAACCGTCTGATGGGTGGTCTGGTGGTCTGATTGAGATGGATATGATGGAGTTTTGGGAGGCTGCCATGCACAGAAAGTTCAAGAAGGGTCAGGAAGTGAATTCGAAGTTGGTGCACCCTTGCTTAAGGTTGATCCATAAGGTGTTGATGAGAAATTTCTTTGGCCATGCTGATGATGGTAAGGTCCTTTTGAAGGATTTCCAGTGGTTTTTGAGCATCTTGTCTATTGTCACGTACACCTCGTGTTGGGCTAGTTTGTTTCTGAGCTCCTTGAAGAGGATTCGAGATGGTGAGCCACGTGATATCTGTGGGGGTGGTTTGATCACCCTTCTTTGTGCTGAGATTATTGCCACCGATCGTATTCCTCGGCCTGTTGCTCATGCCGTGTATGACATGGCGCACATGAGAGTGTGCTCGATGCTGAAGCCATTGGGCAGGGATGGTGATTTAGTTTGGTCTTCATATGATGGTCATATTCTGATTCTTCCTCGGGTTTTTACTTATTCCCATTCATTTGCGGATTGGTGGATTCCCAGTGATGGCAGAATTATGGCTGATGCTACCCCTGCTGCTGCTCCTTCGAGTCCGTTTGGAGAGGGCCCTAGTGCTGGTGTTGATGCTGCTGCTGTTGATTCTGTGGGTGAGGATGCACCTCTGCCTACTCAGTATGATGCACCTTTGTCTTCTTATGGTCCTGCCACACCTTGGCAGGAGTTGTACGCAAGATTTGATGCATTCTCGGTGCAGCAGACTCACTGGAACACCCGAGTAGAGACCGGTCTGCAGACTTGGCAAACCCAGTTTCGTGCTGATGTAGATGAGCGTCTGGACGCTATGGACGCTCATATGAGGGACTACTTTGGGAGGTTCCCACCACCACCACCATCCGGCCCACAGTGAGTTTATTTCTCTTTCCCCTATCTCATTTGTTGTTCTCTTTTCTACATTGAGGACAATGTTCGGTTTAAGTATGGGGGAGGGATTTAGACTGTGCTATCTATCTAGCTAGTGTACATAGCTTTATTTTCTGTAATTTTCATTCAAGTATTCCTTTCAAAAAAAAAGATGTGAAAGAGGCAATTAAAATCTTGGGATGAGCTGAAAACCCGAAAGGGCAGTTCAGGTAAGAAGCAGGTAGTCCGACTGGTATAGACCGGTGCAAAATTGGACTGGAGTGATGCGAGTATTTGTGAGACATCTAGCAAAATGAAATGAGTGGCTAGGTGAAAACCCGAGAGGGCGCCTGGGCAAAATGAGCATAAAGAAAAAGAGTGATTTTAGGATCATTCTGGAGGCTGGAGTCATAAGAAGAGGAGTCATAAGGAGGACTCGGGTAGGCCACTCTGGAGCGATAAGGAGTTAGATTGGAGTTAGGATTAGAATAATCTTTGCATCACTTGTTTTGGTTGTCTGGAGCTGATTGTTGGGATGTTGTAGTTGCTGGTGTCATATTTTCTTGTACTTCCTGAGACCTTGGTGTTTAATTGGTTTATCATTATCTTACTCGGGATGAGTAAAGGTCTAAGTATGGGGGAATTTGATAGGTGTCATTTCATGCACCTTTACTAGCAACTATTAGCATTATTTGGAGGAGTTTATGATAAGATTTGAGGCTAAGTCTATAATCCAGAAGATGTGGGGAGAATTGAAGATATCCAGGGATTTACAGCTTAGATGGAGATGATGAAGATGGATGAGGATCTGCTGGAGATTAATTGGAGAAGACTACCAACACTTGGTAGTAATGAAGAGCAGAAGAGAAGAAGAGCTGAAGAGAGGACTGGGCGAGTGTCACCGCCCCACGCCAGAGCCACCGCGACCCGGCGATGGATCTCAGAGAAGGAACTGTCGCCCCGCGGTAGGCACGTCATGTCTCGCGGCCAGTAGAAGACATTATTTCCTTTTATGCATTTTTAGACTTTCTTATTTCTAGTATTTTATTTCCCTTGCTATTTTAATTAGGTTAAACTTATTTCCTAAGCCTATTTAAGACCTCTTTCTAGGTTAAGAGGCAGAGAACTTTTTGACACTTTCACTTTCATCATTATCGTTGTTTTTCTCATTAGGGTTTCATTTACATCTGAATGGAGCACTAATTTCCCCTTGTTCTACTAGACGTTTGAAGCAATACAGTTGAATTGTTTGTGAGATTTATATCCCTTGTTCCTATTCTTATATGTGTTGGTTTGATTCTCTTGGTTATATTGAATATTGATTCATTGTTGTTCTTCATAGCCTGATCAACTAGGTTGAATACTATTTATCCATTGCTAGGGTTTGCATATAGTGGAATACGAGTGCATATCTAGTAGCAAACATAATTGTTGCATATAGTGGAATACGAGTGCGCAATTGTGAGTGAGAATCATTTGCATGTTAAGTAGTAAGGTTTTCTTCTATTTGCATGTATCCTATATCCTTGTGTGCATTGCTATTGCTTTATTAGTGGTAAGGTTTTCTTCCATTGATATTGTAGTAAGTACTATCAACAACTGTCTGAATTGGTAGTTAATCAAGATCAGGGTGGGAACAACTATAAGAATAGATAAAGAACTTGGATTTAATAGATTTCGGTGATCAAATTATATCTCTGTATTGTGAATCTCGATCTAGTGGAACTTCTTCCCCAATCATATTCTCAAGTCAACTAAACATGTTCATTTTGCTCTGTTTGATAACCAAACCCCCCCCCCCCCTTCCTTGTTACTTGTTAATCATAATTGCATACTTCATTAGATCTTCCCTGTGGGTTCGACCCTTACTTGCTTACTATACATCTGTTTAGTAGGTTGTTAGGACTTTTACTTTGACTAGGCTATTCAACGATATTTGCATTGCATATTTTAGTCACGTCATTCCGCGACCGCGGAAAAATGGGTTTCAGAAGGGCTGGGCAGAGGAATTTTCCGCGACCGCGGATAAAGTTCCGCGACCGCGGAAAACTCCAACACGGCAACGTCGCGTCTCCTATACCTCGCCGTTCGCGCCACCGTTGATCGTTTGACTCGCCGTTGATCTGGGCTGGGAGAGATCCTTCTTTGGGCTATAAATAGAGTCGATTTGGGAGAGTTTAAGGGCACCCAAATCTGATATCCCTCTCTCTCTCTCGTTCGTTTTCTTGCTCGCCGGAGTTCCAAGCTCTCGCCGGAATCTTCGAAGTTGTCGCCGGAGCCTTCGCCAAGGGTTGTAGCAGCCCCGGAGTAGTGCATTGGAGGCGCAAGGTGTCCAGGAGTCGGAGCCGCCGCGAATCAAGCCCCAAGGATAGTCGTCGGTGAGTTTTTCGCCAATCGGAGGTCGCTGTGTTCATGTCCGCGACCGCAGACATGAACAGCCGTGACCGCGGGTGTGACAAGGCCGGCCGCATCCGCGGCCACTGCCTTTGTCACTCGCGGACACTCATCCTCGACGCCCGCGACCGCGGCAGAGCCACTGCGATCGCGAATTGCCTGGGCAATCGCGATCGTGGCATTGGGCTTGCCGGTCCCGGGCGGGGCTTTTGTCCTTTCGATTTGGTTCATTCTTCCTTAGATTCGTATATTTATTATCGAATCTAACCTAGGGTTTCGTTGTGGGTCATTTTCATAGGAATCTGTAATCCGATTTCCGTCCCCGTTCCGGACCCAGAAACCCGTCGTTGATCAATCGTTCGTCTAATCTAAGGCAAGTGGCGGTTCACTCTTGCTTATCATTCCATTTTTCCGTTAATTATCAATTGTTTAATTGTTAATTAAATTGGGATGAATATTGTTTTCATATGGGAACAGTTTTGATAAAACGTATGTGATATAAAAAGTGATATTATAATAGGTTGTATATATTGGTAGAAACAACGCTATTATATATATATATTATTGCCATAATGGTATTGATGTGGACTATTGTGTGATTTTAACTGTTTAGTTAGAACGAGTATTCGTAGGAACGTTATGTGTCTTGCGAGGTCTAGTTGTTTCTTTATAACTGGTACTAGGAGGATTTTTCCCTAGTACTCTCTCTGGTCATGACCATACCCTTACTCAGGGTAGGTGCACACAGCTGGTGCCAAACAATCGGGATTTATTCCCTCTGATATCTCTCGCGATGAGATGATATATCTTAAAAGCTTGTAACGTAAATGTACGCTTTGTCACTAAAATAAGATAAGTGTCGCTATGCACATAATTAATGAACCTTGGGCGAGAAGTACAACTTGGAACCTCGTCTGGACTTCGATTAGAGTAAGTCCTCCTTCCATATCTGAATTCGTATTACGCGGTGAGGTTGGTCGTGGACCCAAATGGTCAATTCTTTTTAAACGCTTGTGTGAAATTATAATGTTCCCGAACACTTGTCATACTTTCCGATAAGACTCAAATCTCTTGGAGTCTTCTCTTCATACATTTCCAGTAGACTTGATCTTTAGGAGTCTTCTCTTGTTCTTTCTATTTCGTATATTCCTGTAGAAGTATTGAGGTTTACTATCGTCATCGACTTTCATTCGAGAAGCGATGGGTCTAACCTAATACGACTACTTTAGAACCTTTTTGTTTTACCCTTGCATAGTCTTTCATTAGACTAACCAATCGGTTATTTTCCCTTGCATGGTTGGCTGGTTTCATCCGTCTCATACGGCACATCAGGTAAACTACAGTTCTGTGAAGGCTAGAATCCGACTATGAAGGCAGATAAAGTTTTTAAGAGTTTTATCCAGGTTAAAGATCCTAGGCGGGTGATCGCTTCGATCAAGACCCTTATGTTATTTATTTAAAAGACTTCCGTTGTATTAAACGTATTCTATATTTTTGTTGTATTTGGGATTTACGGATATAATTCTGAGACTTTGGTTTCAATAAAGATTATGATATTTCATATTATCAGTGTGTTTTATATATTGTATAAATTGGTTAAGCCTTGGGTGGCTTCGGATGTGGAATCTGAGGTCACTGGCGGTAATACTTTCAAGGTTATATATTTGGGGGTGTTACAAAATAACGAAAGAATAATCAGCGGAAGACATTTTAAAAGAATAAAACTCAACCTTTTATTAAGATTCCTCTCGTAAAATGAGAAGGACGGTTTTACAACAAAGTATAGTGACAGCGGAAGACTTTTAAATTACAGTGGAAGACTCTTTTAAAGTAGTCCTAATTACATGACTATGTATTACATTTATTTCAAATTAAACATACACGCCTTGGAAATATTACTTCTTAAAACGCAAACTTCAACTGCAAGCCTTCTCTTCGATTGGTTACTTCAGTCGTCGGAGACCAACCTCTGATGTGCCGTATAGGACAGATGCCACCAGCCAACCATGCAAAAGAAAAATAACGGTTGGTTAGTGTAATGAAAGACTATGCAAGGGTACAAGCAGAATGGTTCTAGTGATCGTAACCGTTTACTATCATTGTCCCTCGAATAATAACCGAAGGAACGATACATAACCCGAAACTTTCACGGAATGATAGAAGATGATATGCATCGAAAATAAGACTCCAACGGAATTGAGTCTTATAGGAAACGTATGTTATTGTTTGGGAATGTTAAGTTTTCACACAAGTTTATAAAAACGACCTTGATTATTTGGGTCCACGACCAACCTCACCACGTACTACGAATCCAAATTGGAAAGAGGACTTACTCTAACAAGAGTCCGGGCGGGTTCCACATTGTACTTCTTGCCCGAGGGTATATTAATTATGTGCGTAAAAAGCACTTACTTCTTTACTTTTAAAAACGTACATTCATGTTAAGGCTTTTAATTCACATCATCTCGATACGAGAGATATCTTTGGGATGAATCCCGAATATTGGCACTAGCTAAGTGCACCTACCACTTATATCCGAATAAGGGTACAGTCATGACCAGGAGTACTAGGGCAAAAACCTCCTAATACTTGTTATAACGAAACGACTAGACCTCACAAGGTACATAGCGTTCCTACGAATACTCGTGCTAACTAAGCATGTAAAGTCCACATATAAATCCACACCAAAATCCATTTATCACTTTATGGTAATATCATATAGAATTATATATAATAGTGTTTTTTCTAGCAATATATACAACCTATTATAAATTCATATTTTTAACACAACATTTTATCGTTTAAGTTCCCAAACACAAATCAACAACTTTATTCCAACTTAATTAAACAATTAAGTAATTGATAATCAAGAAGAATATGGAATAAATCAACAAGAGCGAATCGCCACTTGCCTTAGTCTGGACGAACGAAAAGTTGGGTCTGAAATCCGAAACTTGAACTTGTGCACGGCTGTCTACTAAAATTCCCGTTGGAATTTATCATCATTCAGTAGGGCGGATTCCAATCCGTACAATCAGCCATGGGGACGAGCACAATCCAACACCGACGACGCATACGAGACGAGTTTTAAAACAAAACCCTAATTAGTTACGGGTACGAAGGAACGAAAAGATGAAGAAGAGGCAGTGCCGCGATCGCGGTTTTCAATGCCGTGATCGCGGTTCTATGCCTAGCCGAGATCGCAGGCCTCTGCCCAGCCGCGATCGCGGTATTTATGCCACGGTCGCGGGATCCATTATCGAACGACAAGCTAACGAACACAACGGAGCCATACCGAGGGAAGACGAGGCTCGGATCTTGCTTCTTGGACAAGTGATGCACTCCTACCCACCATGATTGCAACTAAAGAAGAGGAAGTCATGAGCATTCGCTCACAAGGCCCTATAACAAGATCGTGTGCCAAAGCCATCGCCAACGCGACACAATCATTGATTGTGCGCATCGTCGCTAACCAAGGGACGCAAGAGACCACGTTCTCCCTCAAGCGCCTCCAGCCAAGTCCAGAGATCGTGTTCTCCTTCAAGATCCTCTCCACCATCATTGATCGCGATCTTTGATTGTTTTGTTATTTTTGAACATTATTATTTTCAGTATTTTCTTTTGGGTGTGTGTTCCACGCATGTCGCGTGGGCTAGACCATTAAGCGAGACTCGGCCCATCCGAGTCCCGCTACCCCCTACAAAAGGCCATCTCAGCCTTATGTATTAGGTTACGCTACATTTTAATCTAAGATCATTTGTCGAGAGCTATTGCCTCCAATCTCTTACATCGGTGTCAGCCCTCTTACTTCTCATCTCTCTTCCTCCGCCGCCGACGCTACGGCACCCCACTCGAACTCTTCGAGTCTATCCCTCCGCTGCCGACGCTACGACACCCCACTCGAATTCTTCGAGTCTATCCCTCCGCTGCCGACGCTACGGCCTCGCTCGATCCACCGAGCCATCACCCTTCGAGCCTAGCCTTGAGGTCGCGAGTCACCTTCACTTCATCGCATCATCATTATCACCGCGCTCGCTTGCTCGTGTGTAGTCACAAACACCGCGTTCCACCCATTCCTCACCTGGATTAGACATGCGCGACTCACCACCAAGATCTCGATCCAGTATTCGAAGGCAGGAACGCATCAACAAGCGTGCACCACCACCACTCCTGGCTTCGCTTAGATGGAACTCTGACTCCGACAACGAATGACGACGACCAAACTCCAACGACAACACCAACACTGAGCTAAAACAAGAGGAAGAGGATGAAGGATGTGAAATACCCTTGGATCTGCCTCTATTTATAGGGCAAGGGTGGAGCTCTCCCACTAAATAAGAGGAAGAGCAACCGTTTAGCCTCCCTAAACCGGCCGCTCGGAGAAGAAACGTCGAATCCTAAATCGTCGACGTCACAGAGAAAACGAGGAAGATGATGAAGCAATGGCACCGTGATAGTGGTTTCATAACCGCGGTCGTGGTTTCATAACCGTGATCGCAGGCAATGCCGCACCTGCGGCTCCCGGGCCTTGATCGCGGGTCTAGCTTAATTCCGATTTTAGCAACCCTCCAATAATTAGAACCCATATATTTTATTAAATGTGTATCCACACATTCATATGGTTCTTACAGGGTTACAGAACATGCTTAACACGTCTTGCTTACAAAACAAAAGTTTGAAAATTACACAAATACCCCTACTAAAATTGAGGATTATTACAGCCGCAGTCACGGCTGTCACAGTAGAGGGCATTGGTGCGGGTACGCTCAGGCACGGACTCGCGGCAATGGGCACACCAGTGGGCACGTCAGCGGGTGGGCACGAGACAAGGGCCGCATCTGGGAGCGTGGGTGCGTGTCGCGTCCGTATTGACGCGCGGGGGCACGGAGGTTGCGGCGCGGGGGCATAGTCGTACCCGTCGTGGTGGGTGTGGCGTCGAGGTGGAGAAGCGTGGGCGCGACGCCGAGGTGGTGGAATCCAATCTGGATCGACGTCGTGGTAGCGGGTGCGACGTGGTGGCAGAATCCAGTCCGGGTCATATCCGCGAGCGCGGCGTCGTGGCTGAGAGGTGTGGGAGCGTAGGAGCGGGGGCTGGGGTCCATAGGTGCGAGGCGGCGTGATCCAATCCGGGTCCATCTCGTGTGGGCTCACGCCACCGAACCAAGGGTCATCGATGTCCCACTCATCGGGTTCAAAGTGGTGGGCCATGGAGCGGGTGCGGCTGGCTTAGGGTCGGGCCATGGTGTGGGTTGTTGGTTAAGGAAAGAAGAGGATTGATTTTGAATTTGAATTTGAAATTCAAAAACAAGATCAGCCAAGATATGGTGGGAGATTTGAGAATCCGAGATTGAAGAGAGAAAATCTCGGATTTGGTGGGAAGTTGTTGGCTGTGGATAAGGAAAGGGAAGGGGGTTGGGTAGGTAGCGGCTACTGTGGCCGCGGTCGCGGGTGTTGCGGTTGTGGCCGCGGTCGCAGCTTGCGGCTAGGGTTTGGGCAGCAGGAAAGGGTTCGTATTTTGACCTTTTGAAGGATCAAATGATGTCTGTTTTTGGCGAATTTTATATGTCCGGACTCGTATCGAGATGCTCTACAAGGTTATGGAAGAATATTTAAGAAAACAGAAAAAGTATTTGGGAGAAATCTGGACAGAAGTCGAGGGGGATTTCTTGTGGTGGCGGAAGGGGTGGTGGCGGAAGGGGTTGTGGCGGGTGGGCTCGGCTATGGGCGCGGCGGTGGGTCTGGAGTGGGTCGCCGGGAGCGCGCGAGCGAGGGAGAAGTGTGCCCGCTGGGTCGCTCGCGGGCGCGGCTGCGTTGCTGGCGTCGATGGGCGCGCACACGAGCGAGGGCGAGAAGGTGCACGTTGAGTCACTCGCGGGTGCGCGGCTGGAGTCGTCGGAGAAGGAACGCACGCTGCATGCCGGCTGGCTGCTCTGATACCAGTTGATGCATTCTGAGGTGGCTCGGAGGCACGTGGTTGCCCGATCTAGGCAGGGAGCGGCCTATGTTCCTTCTCGTGGTAACCGGGATAGGTACGAACCACCGAATGGATGGTTTGCGGGTCTCTTGTGCTTGCTTTGGGCGAGTGCGGGGCGAGACGCTCGAAGCGACGATCTACGGAATGCAGTAGCGTCTGCAGCGGAAGAAGAAGATGCGAAGTAAGATATGTGTTTGACGTCCGAACCCGAAGAAGGAGGAAAACTCGACTCGTACTTTACTTGGGTTAATTTGAACGTGAATGATAAGAGGTACAACGATGCCTATTTAAAGGCAAAGGGCACAACCAAGAACCCTAATGGGCTTGAGCCGAAAACACACTAATGGGCTAGCCTTCTCTAGCAAGAGAAAAGCACACGTCCGAAATAGAAAGTACGGAAATGGAATTGCTAAAAAGGGAAACATGCTAAAACGGGAAATAATATAAAATAGGCTAAACTAGACTAAGTCATATGCCAAGGGGGACGTCACGGTCTCGGTCGCCTTGGGCTCGCCGTAGCCCGGCTTGGATTGATGTCGGGACGCATCATTACCCATCCTGGTTTTTTTTTAATCAAGCAGTGTTGGAGGCTCATTGACGACAACCCATGGCTAATATGAATTCAACACACCCGCAAGTCGAATAATGTTGTGGCAGATGGTATCGCTCAATTGTCTTTTATATCCCTTTTTGAGTTTATTATTTATCATGAACTTCCTAGCAGCATTCAGTTTATGTATGATTTAGACCTTCTATCTTCTCTGGAGGATATTTCAATTTCTAGCTAATAAAATTTCATCACGAGCTAGGCTCATTTCTTGACAAAAAAAAAGTAATACATATAATAAGCTATTATCTTAATATACATATCTTAATAGTCATTATTTTTGTTAAATATATTATTATTTATCATACTTTATATTAATTGATTTAAATTATCACTACTATAAAAATAAATTATATTATTCAACTATAGAATTGTCCTATATTTTTTTCTAAATGTAAATTGATATACTTTTTATGCATAAAACACGTGTGAGGAACGCACTAAGCTAGTTAGGACTAGGAGTCTTACAATATGTTTAGTAAGATTACTTATACGATAACTAATAATCTATCTATATGAGTCCGTTTCACGTGCGAAATATGTTTACCATGCGAAATGCGAAGCAGTCACGTTTATTCGAGTTCATAAATAGACACCACATGTTCATTTTCTAAGCGGTAATGTTCATTATCTGGGGGTAATATTCAAGGACACTGTACTGTTAAAAAAAGGGAGGGATAGTGAATAGTGATGCGGTGGCATAACCGTAAATATGGTGAATTTTTTTTTTTTCGATCAACAATTTATTTATTTTTTGTATATATTTATTGTCTCTTATCGTTCTGGAATAGACAATTATTAACGTTCACATATAAGTACTATATGTTCATTGTATGTGCCGTATAAGTTCACATATAACATGATCATGTTTCAACAGATGTCTTTGAACATTCAGTGCTTATTTGTGAACGTGAATGTATAAATAAAGGAACATCTAGTGCTTATTCGTGAATCTTCTATATAGGCTTTTCCAGAATGATCATGGGACGAAAATGAAAAAAAAAAAGTTGTTGACCCAAAAAAAAAAAAAAAAAAACGTACGGCCGAGATTTCTTCGCATTTCGCACGGGAACCCAAATCCTATCTATATTCTATCTATCTATCTATATCTATATATTATACTAAAGCTATAATTATCTCTTCTACATGTCAGCCCGTGAATTATACCACATAAGCAAATCTCGATGTACAATTATAGTTGTATCCTTCTCCAAATTTTGATATTTATATATATATTTTTTTATCAATTTCTTTATTTTATCTAAAATAACTTACCTTTATTATACAGATACTATCATCTCAAAGATTATTTATATATTTTTATCTTATTAGTTTTTTCTTATTTGTTAATAAACTTATCTATAATATGTTTTTACCTTATTAGTTATGTTATATCTTATAGTTTTAATACTTAAATCCATATAATTGGTAACATGCAATTAAACATAATTGGTAATATATGATTCATGATGCAAAAGTGGTAATAATATATCAAAAATATTTGAAATAAATATGTGATATAATTTAAGTATTTTTTCTTTTAATTAATTATACATAATTAAGTTCTCATGACTTAAATCTAAACTTAGATGTTTTCTTATTCAGTTATTTGTATGAAATTCCTTATTTATTTTCATTTTTTGTATATATATATATATATATATATATGGGGACGCTCCGGTAAAACGGTTGTTATGGTATAACGAAAGTACTAATTTGGAGCGTCGGATTGATGTTGATGGATGGTTGAATTAATGGGTTATAGGAGAGATATGGTAGAGCCCTAACCACCAAATCTAACCTAATAAGGATATTATTATTAATAAAATAATTAATTTTGGTTGTTACAGGAGAGAGAAATTAAGATAATATTCTCTTTCCTAATCGATTTTGCTCCCATTCAAATATTTAAAATTTAAATGGAAAGAACACTTTAAAACGTTCGTGAATATCGTTAGTGTGTTCACGAATATCAATCATTTGTTAATGAATATCGTTCATGTTTGTTTGAATATCGATTTCTATTTAATAAGTGAATATTTAATATCTTAAAAATGTGAATATCATCACTTAAATCATGAATTTCACCACTTGATAATATGAATATCACACTAAGTTACATGAATATCTCAATTAATCACGTGAATATCAAATTCACTTACATGAATATCACCACTCAATTTGTGAATATCACTACCCATTTTGTGAATATCGCCCACCGCCCACCACCCAATTACATTAATATAGTCACCAAGTACATGAATATCATCACCTAACTACACGAATATCACCACCCAATATCTTCGAAGCTTCGATTCATGGCGGTAAGGTTTAACAATGACATTGTCGCGTCGATTTTTTGTCACACAGTCACACGATCAACCTGAATATAAACATTATTATAATGAATATCAACAACATTATATTGAATATCATATCATAAAATTTGAATATCGACTATTCAACGCATGAAACCTCATGAATATGAACAACATTATAGTGAATATCACATCATACAATTTGAATATCAATTGCAAATAGTACAAACAACACCATCAACAAGCAATTTGAATATTATAATAGCGATATTCATTCCATATGTGATGATATTCACGTATTTTGTACGCATAGTCATACAAGTAAGTAGTCAATATTCATAAAAATAGCAAATTTCCAACAAATTGCACTAAATCCAGTTTCAACAATATTGAACTGTAACCAAAATCAACAATGAAAATTTGGACAAATTCAAGGTTCAAATCTAGAAAAAAAATCCAAAAGCCGTAAAATCGATGCCAAATATGCCAAATTCTCATCAAAACTCTAATTTTGTACGTTAAAAGGAAACGGCGATTTGTTGACTTAGAATGAAAAAGTTCTGAAGAGGTTCAAGTACCTGGCGTGGATGATCTTGACGCTGGTGCAAGGAATTGCTCTTCAACTTCTGCAAGAATTGACAGCAAATTTCCAGAAATCCAGCGTGACTTCAACTAGCTCATTCTCTTTCGTCTGGACTTGGAATTGGATGATTCTAACTCCCAGAGTTAGATCTGGAAGTCTAATTTCGTCCCTCAAAATTTGAGAATTTTCTGAGTTGTGAATCAAAAGATATGGCGTTTTAACTGAGAGGTCATTGAGATTTTCGGGAAGGAATCCACCGCTGCGAGAGGCAGTTCGAGAGGCAACGACAGCAACAGAGGGGCTCCGATTCTACCCAGATCCACCGTGGGGTTGGCGACCATCGCCCGTTGTTGTTGTGCGACCGCCAGATCCGAACCCATGTCCACCGCAGGGCTGACGACTTCACGTCCTTTGCTGCTGCTCGCGACCACCCCACTGATGCTGCTCGCGACCATCGTCCCTTGCTGTTGTTCGCGACCACCGGCGAGCCCGGAACTGGGCGTTGGAGGAGGTTGATCGGAAGCATCATCGGGTTCATCTTCGAATGGAAAGAGAGAGATGAGTAACTGAGAGAGAGGGTATAATTTTTCAAATAGGAAGGTGGAGATTTTGAGGGATTTTGGTATCCCTAAAATCATGGGGAATAAAAAATCTAGTGTGTGTGCAATTTAATATAAAAATTTATACCCTTTTAGTTTCAATCGGGATCATTGATTTGATTCTAATCTAAAGGTCATTATTTGTACTTCCGTTTTACCTTAGTAGGCTGTTTTACTAGATCTTAATTCTATATATATATATTTGCGTATATATTTTCAATTTTAATCATACAAAAAACATTATCACCATATGTGTCAAGAGATTAAGCTTATAATTACCAGATTAACTTTCATAAATATTTAATAATATTTTAATTTTGAGTTTTATCAACCAAAACTATACAGAGCATAGAGATATATACAAATGCTTGGTCACATTATAACTAATAATGCCTTATCAAACGAAACTCCCAAAAAAAAGTCTAAACTCTTATTATCGTACAAAATCTCTACAAGATTTGAAATTGATTGAAAGTTTCCATCTTTCATTATCTGGCCTATAAGATCAGTATAAACTCCATAAAAAGAAGATTCGTATAAACAAAAAAGGAAAAACAAATCAAAGAGAAGATATGAAGGTAGAGAAGATATGAAGGTAGAGATTTGGAAATTAAGGATGGAGATGGGTGTGGGGGAGTAAAGAAGAAGCACATGAGAGTCCACATCGAGGGAGAGTGGGCATTTAAGAACCCTTGATTACGACCCATCCCTTGCAAATCTACTTCCCAATTCTCAATCGCTTTTTTCCTTACAAGAATTACAATAGATTAATTTTCAGTTTTATGTAATTTCTCCAATTTTACAAACACAAAGGATTATTTAAGTGTTATGATTGAGGAAGGGAATTTATATAAAAGAAGAGAAGTTTGATGAACAATACTCCATCTTATTTAAATTAAGTATCATTTTAACATTTATATTTTGATCAATTTCATATGTCATTTTAAGTATTTTAGGCATCTAATTAAGAATTAGTTATGAAAATTGTTACTAAAAAATAGTTTTTACATCAATCCAAATCTCATAAAGGGTTTATAATAAGAAAAAAGGTCTGTTGAACGAACTTGTTTTTATTAACTATTTTGTTTTCAAACTCTATATTCATTGGGTAAAACACGTGGTAAACATTAAAAATGATAGAAGTTTGAACAATTTAAAATTTTAGATTAATATTTTACTCAAATATCATGTCCAAAGCTAAGACGATATTTAATTTAGACCGGGATTAATATCATTGAGAGTGGAGAACAAGGAAGGATGTACGTCACACAATATATACCAAGTTTAATTGTTTAGATCAAATATTTAATATGCCCGATGTTGAAATGTATATGATACAATCGTTATATAGTTTTTTTTTATACAGGCAAACAGAAGATATCTTTACAAACCAAAAGACATACCTAAATCATTACAACAGATGATTTTTACAAAAGATTTACAAGCTGAAGAAATAGGAGAGCTCGAATCTAAAAATAGAAGTCGAGATCGTTGCAACTGTGCATAGTCATGTTGAGACAGAAGGTAATCTGAAATAGTGTTGTGGAGTAGAGTAGGAGAGATGTTAGAATTAGCCAGGAAATCAGCAGTTTTGTTGGACTCACGGTAGCAATGATGAACCTGAACATAATCCAAACCATGTAATAGTGAGCGAATTTCAAAAATTATGGTAGAAATTTTCCAAGAAATTTTCCAAATTCCACGAATTGAATTAATGACAGAAAAATTATCTCCTTCAAGAACTATCCGCGAAAACCCTTGCGAAATAGCCCTGCGAAGGCACTCAACAGCGGCCAGCGCCTCAGCTTTAATAGGTGAGGAGCAGAGAAAGAATCTGCATATGGTCTAAGAAGACCACCTCACCTGAGTGGTTGCGGAAAACGTATCCAATGTGTATAGAGCCATTAAGTTTGACGGATGCATCAAAATTTAATTTTATGCAGCTAGAAGGAGGTTTTCGCTAGCGGAAAAATTGATTAGAGCGCTTCCTTTTATTGGCAAAGGAGTGAGGTTGCTGTGATAAGGATAGAGTCCAGTCTTTATAGGAGATGTACGCACGATTAACAGTTTGCTGAATATGAGTAAGAACTTTTCTAAAAATTAAAGCATTGCGGTTTTTCCAGATATTCCACCAGAGAAAAAGTACGGGAACAATCGTTATATAGTTAACTCTATTAAAATCAAACTCATGTGTCGCGTGCAAGTGTACATAGACCTAATTCTTCTATTCATAGTGGAGAATGAACGACTAATAAAAAAAAGGCGAAAAAACCGCGCACGCATTTGTTTTTTACTTCGCACTCCTCCGTGGGCGGCACATCGGGCCGCCCAGAAAACCCTTTCCAAAAACCGGTTTGCCTCTGGGCGGCACTAGGTGCAGCCCAAGCAAACCGAATTTTTGATAACCCGGTTTGGCCCTGGGCGGCAATACGTGCCGCCCAGTTTTTTTTGCGGGAGAACCCGGTTTAGGAATTTAGTTTATTTATTTTATAATAAAAAATTTTGGTTTTTTGGAAACCGGGTTAAACCTGGGCGGCACTAGAGAACCCTCCAAAATTTGGGCGGCAAATTTTGCCGCCCAAATTTTGAATTCAAAATTCAAACATGAGCGGCACATACTGCCGCCCAGACTTATCCCCCAAAAAAATCCCAGCTCGGCGGTATTTAGGGCTGCCGAGGGGTCGTCTTCTCCGAGCAACGAAAAAACCAAATCCGAGAGAAAAAAAATGGATTTCGGCGAGTATTCCTTTGAAGACATATGGGCAGAGGTAGACTTGATGGACCATCAGATGGCGGCGGTGGGAGTTCTCGGCGGCGACGGCGGCGATCCACTAGTGTCGACGGCGGAATCGACGGTGGTGACGGCGGAATCGACGACGGCGGAATCGACGGCGGCGCTGAATTTCTGTTTTATTGGCGGCAGCGGCATGGGAGGCGACACAGCGGAAGAGGGAGGCGAGGCGGGGGACATGGGAGGCGACGCGGTGGAGGAGGTGGCGCCCATGACCGGGGAAGAAGGGGTTGGGCTGCACGTGGAGCCGCCCATGACCGGGGAAGAAGAAGTGCTCTCTGGGCTGCACGACCTGCCGCCCAGGACCGAGGAGGTTGTCGGCGACCATTTGGGCGAGGAGGGGGATATCGGGGCAGACAATGCCTTCGACGTGGCGTGCGCTGTTGCGATGGAGGCGATGTTAGATTTGGGGGGAAATCCCGTTCGTCAAAAGCGGAAATATGAACGGAGGCTTACTGAAAAGGTATGGTGTTTGTAATTTTTAATTTGTTAAATCTAATTTATTTAATTAAATTGTTACTGTAATTGTAGATTTATAAACTTAGTTTTTATTGTATTTAATCATTCTTAAAAAAGACTATAGGTAATAGGCTCAATTATACTGTGAAATAATATTACATATATTATCGTAATGAAAATTTTAATATATTGATTTTGTTTGTAAGAAAACAATTTTCTATATATGTAACTAGGTTGTATTGGGAAAATAAATATAGTTATATTTCTTATGGAAAAATAGGAAGTATTGGGTAAGATCGCACGGTCGGATTGAGACAGTCGCCCTACTACTGCATCTGCTCGCAAGAGGAGGGTTGTTGGTGTATCGCAGGACACGGAGGTGCTGCTTAGTGAGGACGATAGTGAGGACGATGTTGGTCCCGTCCGCTCAGATGAGGACGTGGTTATGGAGGACCCACCTCAGGACGACTTTACTACCGGTCCTTCTACTATCCCTCAGGATCCGGAGTTGATTATCGACCCACCAGAGCAGCAGTCACATCAGAAGGATCCACCTCATGAGGACTCACCTCAACAGCAGCCACCTCAGGAGGACTCACCTCAGCAGCAGCCATCTCCGACTGAGCCACATCAGCAGACTCCATCTCAACATGCCCCACCTCCACCTGAGCCATCTCAGCAGGCCCCGTCTCCGCCTGAGCCAGCCACGCAGGCCCCACCTCCGCCTGAGCCAGCTGAGCAGTTTCTTTCTTTGTTGAGGAACTTTGATACGCAAATTGCGGAGCTGATATGGAAGAAGGCGTCGTTGGACCCACCAGAGGACGTTGTTAGGACTTTGAGGGTTCAGACACGCCCTATGCAGTTTGCATTTTGGAGGGATCGTATTCCTATAGGGGTCCCTGAGGAGGGTTCCTGGTTTTGGATTGCACAGCAGACGGGGTTGACCGGTTTACTTGATTTACAGTTCGGCAATGCTGATCACATCCTCATTTCAGTGTTCGTTGAGAGATGTCATCCAGAGACGAACACCTTCCACTTTCCCTGGGACGAGATAGGTCCTACTCTACATGACGTTCAGATGATTTTAGGGCTGCCGATCGAGGGATTTGAGGTGACGTCACCATGGACCGGTCAGGATAGCGAGCTGGCGGAGTGTGAGGCCTTGTTCGGCTATCTGTTTGGGATAGATCCGGAGTACAGCTTTGATGAGGATGATGCTGACATGGTCCGTGACCTTAGGAAGGGTTGGGTCAAGCAATTCCAACTTGGGAGGCATGTGATGAGGATGATTGAGGAGGGTGCCTATCCAGAGGATATAGCAGCCGGTTTCTTATGGCACGCCATGTCGGCTAGCATCTTCGTTGACAAGTCAACGAATGAGATGAAGACCACATTGCTACCTCTTTTTGTGGACTGGGAGCGTGTCGTTCATACTGCTTGGGGTATCGGGGTTTTGGCTCTCTTTTTTAGGAACCTCCGAGAGGCTTCTCGACGCGGAGCTGCACAGTTCGCCGGCTGCACACGTCTTTTAGAGGTAGACCTTTATTATAGTTAAATTACAATTCAAATCATTAATATATATTATTGAATTGTTTATAACTATTGGTTGTCTTCCTCCGTACGCAGGTTTGGATTTGGACGTACTTTGTATACTTCCCGGGCAACCCTAACCTCAATGAAGGTGCGGACGACGACCTCCGACGCGATGGACGATACTCCATTGGCAGGACCCCTCTCCGGTCCCCCCTGTGACCAGTCACACTACAGACGGATTCTGGACGAGTATAGGCCAGAGGATGTACGTATTCTTATTCAATTTTAATATACTGTAAGATAGCTTAATGAATTAATTTATGTTTTTTTCTTTTTGGGTTAATTGCAGATACGGTGGATGCCGTATGAGGGTCTTGATTTTCGAGGTGCTCACAGGGCCTCCACTTATCGAGGGAATATTCATTTTCTCGGTGTAGAGGAGCCGTACATGCCAGATCGGCTTACACGCCAGTTCAGTTATCGACAGAGCAGGCCGATGGATATCATAGAGCCTCTGGTTGCAGTGCGTCCTCATGATTTTAGGGGGACGAGGCGATACCAGTTGCACTTTGACCCGTGTTGGCACAGGTGGGACCAGCGTGAGCATCATCTTTGCCCCCACATCTTGACGAGTCTTCCTGCCACGATGGCTTGGGATGTCCACGACGCGTACCTAGACTGGTATCTACAGGTGTCGCATCCTTACGTGAGTCCGAGTGCGCCAGTCCAGCCTCGTATCAGTAGAGGACCACCTCCGGCTATCAACTTGCAAAGGATATGTTTTTTGTCCCACTTGCCCATCTTTTTAATTATTTTATGAAAGTCTATGTTTTTAAAATGTTTGTTTTCATTTGTAGCGTGTGGCGATGAGCAAGGCCCGTCTTCTGGAGCTTATAGATGCAGGTGGTTTAGGGTGTTTGGAGCACTTTCAGCATATATATGACATCCTTTCCGGTGATGATATTTCTGTAGCTCCACCGCTTGTACGGGCTTCACAGATGCCTTCCCATGCATATAGTACAGACTCTACTATATTTGATAGAGCCGAATCATCTAGGATGGCGGAAGAGCGTACAGCAGCTCAGCAGACATCAGCTCGGCAGACAGCGTCTCAACCGACGCCGATGGTTCCTCCAGTTTGGGCACCGGGCGTGGATTCGGGTGTAGGTGTGTCCTTGGCTAGTGATTCTCCACATTTAGCTGAGTCCTTGGATAGTGAGACAGAGTGTTTGTAGAATATTTATTTCTAGTTTGACTTCTGTGTTTATTGGTTTTTTTAGATTGACGTTCTGTTAATTCTAGTTTGACTTCTTGGTTTTTTTAGATATTTGTTCAGTCATTTCTACTTTGGCCTCTTTGTTTATTGTTTTTTTTAGATTTTCGTCCGTTATTTCTAGAATAAAATACATATGCATATTCGTAAAATACATACACATTCTAAAAACACATACAAATTCTAAAAACACATACATGGATGCCATACACATTCTAAAAAAACACATACACACTGCAACGAGGTCGGGTGGCAGAGTACGGGTAATAAAATACCATTCTCACAGTAGGTCACTCATCTCCAGCAATTAACTTCACGAACTCCAAGGGCTCTAACCCAGCGGTAATGATGATGATTCGGATGAAGATGTCATTATTTGTTGTAGTGTTTGATTTCCTACAAATATCATGAATATAGTAACATAAGTTCTTCTTATATAGTAAAAAAGCTTTCTGGGCGGCTCGTAGTGCTGCCCAAAGGGCCCAGAAATCTCACAAGTACCCTACTGGGCTGCACTGTGTGCCACCCAAGTGAACCCTCCTGGGCTGCACTGTGTGCCGCCCACAACGGTCATATATTTCCTGCAATAAAGCCTTATAAATACGCAACGAAAACATCTCCAAATCCACACAATTCCCACTCCTCACTTCTCACAAACTTTTCTTGTGTTCTATTTAGGGTAATGGCGCCTTTGGTTCTCAAAGTTTACGAAAATGGGCGAATCACCTACAATCGAATGATACGCCAACGAAGTGGGATGGACATGTTTTTCCATGGCTACGAAGGTGGCGAGGTCCGCACGTTGCGGATGGGGGATGTCTCGCCTGGAGAGGGGGGGTTGTCATTAGGTTACTTGTTCATGACGTTATTTTACCATCCAAACGGGGTTCGCCCTGGTTGGATTTTTTACTTTCCACCGGGTGTGGATCCTCCACGACTCCGTAAGGTGGTACATGAGGATCAAGTAGCTAAAATTATAGCTCTTTACAGACCTGGTGTTTCAGTCACCATTTACACAGAGTCTGCACACCCGAGACGTCATATCCCTAGTCTCTTAGAAGATCCGGAATCTGAGGTGGACAACGATAGCTCTAATGATGGCGGGGAGACCGATTCTGATGAGGATTATGATGGCGGAGAGAACGAATCTGATGAGGAATAGATAGTTGTTTATGATTCATGTTCAACTAGTGTAGGCTTTAATGTTTATGTGTACGTGGATTTGCTAAGTATTTCCAAGTAATATTATTGTCTCGTATTGCATTTTCCCGAATCAAAAACAATTCAAAAAAATCAAATGATTATAAACACAGATTCCGGATCAATCTCAATCAAACTTTCCCACAAAAAGAAATACAATATCATATATAAAGTCGATTACAATCCAAAAAACCTAGGTAAGTATATCAGGTCGCCCTTGAAATGCTCGCTCCTCTACATAATTCTTGAACCTATCCTTAAAGCGCTCATGACTATCCCATCCATCAACACTTGGATCCTTGTAAATGCGCCGCTGTCTTGGAGGCGGTGGAATGGGACAATGATCATTAACAAGCCAAATCTGTAAACATAAACAGTATAGTTATAAAAATTTATGAAAGAATAAGTAAATACGAGAGAGTAGGACTCCACGTACCGGTACGTAATGGTCTCTCATGCCTACATGTGCTATCGCATAAGCCTTTGTCGGAGGCTCAGCACCCGGGGGGGCACAATGGAAGACATGTGTGCGGTCCGAACCATGATAACACAACAACAGCCACTTGGTGTTCTGTGGCAAATGCCAAACCAGTAATATGCATTATACACCAGAAGTTCGTCGTGCACGGTGAAGCAATATAATTCAATCTCCTAACAAATGCTTCCACCGTCAACGCTTCCTCTGTAAGCATCGCTAGGTAGTTGGCTCCATGTGTCTGGACGTGCTTCCAAAGCTCTAATCGGACATCAATGTACTCGTCTTCTCGGCGACATAGCAAAACGGCAAGAGAACGAAACCCACAATGACCATCACCTTTGACATTTTGTACTCTAGAAATGTATGCGAGCATGAAATGATCAATATTCTCGTGTCCCCAGTTGAAGCCGAGATACTTGACTGACTTGTTTGAAGCCGACTTGGACTTGCTTGAAGCAGATTTAGGCTTTGCAGGTTTAGTGGCACTCCCCTTTGCTGTTGAAACTCCACTGTGAGGTCGTCCGCTAGAAGGACATCCTTTCGATCCCTTTGATCCCCACGGACGATTTCACATTGGTCGTCTCTTTCTCTGCAGGCGCATCCTCCTCTTCCACTCCCAGCTCCTCATCCTCCATCTTCATCTTCTGCTTCTCCTTCATCTTCTTCATTTTTGCATCCACATGCTCGTCCCAACCCATATTCCTCTTGGTGTCGGTCTTTCTCGCATTCATCCTAGGCCTCCCCTTCTTGGTCTCACCACGTGGCGGGTCTTTAATATCGCACGATGTAGGGTCCTTTGACTCACCCACTTTTCCGCCATCTTCTTCAACGTAAATCCTTGAACTGTCCCACAAAAGAACTCTTCAATGAAGTCCTGCACCGTGACATTGTCCGCTGTGACTGCAACACCATCATCGACATCAAGATCCTTTGCATCCACCCCTTCCCATCGGATCTGCTTCCAGAAAATATCAACCTCTTCAGGCACTAACGGGTAATCCGTCTCCACGTAGACCTTAATTGTGTGTAGGCAAGGCAGTCCTAGTGTGGACCTCCACCAAAAATCATCACATTTGTCCCCAATTTTCCCCTCCTTTGCTAATACAGCTTGGGCATACAACATTCTCAAGCATTTCTCAGAGCACTTTTCAAGGATGCGCTTGAAGAACACCTTAACCCACTCAGGGCCATTTACTATCTCCATGGGAAAGGCAGTGCAGTTCTTGGTCATCTCAAATCGGATCTTCCGATGATGATCAACAAACATGTTGTCGATGTGCTGCACAATTGTGTCGAACCCTCCAACGGATGTCTCAATCATGTCCTTAAGCATAGAGTGCTAACCCTCAACCCTGAAAATAATATAATCGTTTACAATTTACTAAATGAATTTTATAACCCAATTTGATTGCAAATGTTTGTATGAAAGTTACCTGTTTGATGTTCTTGTGGAAAAATGGAGAACATCATCACACCATGCCGCAACTAGCTTCTTCTTATGCTCATTAAACCAAGTTTGCTCCACATATTTCACCAGGCCTTCACTCCATATCTCCTTAAAGTGAGCAAGTCGCTCTCTATACTCCTCCTTTGTGTGAGACCTCATCACCCGACGAACACTTCCCGAGAATTTCTTCTCGTCAATCTTAATCATCTTAGCATATGCCTTCACATTACGGTCTACATGGACCTGGCACAATAGATGACGAACCTTCGGAAACACCAATTTGGCAGCCTTGATCAGTCCTAGCTCTCGATCAGACATGATGCATACGGGACTTTTCCCCCCGTACAACCACTTCAATCGTCTCAGTGCCCATGCATAGTGGCTTGTCGTCTCCCTTTCCATGAACACAAGAGCAATGCAATATGTGTAGTTGGTGCAAGTAAACCCAACAATCTGGAACAAAGGCATACCGTACCTATAAATGCAACACAAAAATACTTTAAACCCGCAGAAAATACCATTATCTACACATAATACAAAAACGAGTAAGGTTTACCTGTTGGTTTTGTAGGTCGAATCCATGATGACGACATTAGGGAACATGCACAGCAAATGTCGAGCGTCTGGATGAGAAATAAACAAGCACGCCAAAACCTCATTCCCATCTTCCCTCGGCTTAGTAGCAGTGTCCAACAAATAGCCTTTCTCATTCAAAAACCCCAATGACCATTGTGTTACATTCAGATTGCTTAGGGGTTTCAACCTCTCCTTAGCCCTAACAGTGTACACCTGCCTCCTCGAAATCGTTGAACCCGTGTATTCATTCCTAAGCTGTGTAGAAATAACATTGGGTCTTGCACCCGCCGCAGTATCAATCATCACTTTCCTACGCTGCTCCTTCGTAAGTCGGGAAGCAAATGCATGCCCGATCAAGGTGCTCGAAAGCATATGGTTATGGCATCCACTAACAACCGATATGGTCCACCCAGGATCTCTAATAGCATTTCCTTCCCTAAAAGTACCATGCAACAAAAAAGGACAATCCTTCTTCTTTGACCTAGCTTTATTCACTCGTATCGGGCTGACCTTTTTACCATCGACTAACTTATTTTTCTTGCCGGACCTAGGTAACCCGGATCTCTCACAATGAAATATAATCTTTTTAGGCTTTGATGATTTAGTAGTGATCACCATAAAAAGACTAAAACCGACCTTTTGCACCCAATCTCTCAATCCTTCCATACTCGGAAATATCTCATTAGTAGTAAATTGGGATGAGAAGTCGATTGCTACAAATTCATCATCACTAGAATCACCCTATTTATATACAAAAATTAGTACATTTGAGACTAATTAATAATTAAATTTATACAAACTAATATCAAAAAATTATAGATTATTTCAAAACAGTCTAACATTTCAAAGACTAAGTACATTTAAGATCTAATCATTTTATACAATAAAAATTAAAATATTACGTACCTTGAAGTATTTAGGAGAAATCGGCGACTGAAAATCACCCTCATCATCTAGAGATGTGTGCGTGCTCGAAGATGACTCCGACAACCCCCTCCAACCAGGATCGCTTGACGATGACATTTTTTAAGAAAAATTGGGTATGAAGTTTTGGGTTCCAACCATTACTATTACATCTCCAATATATATAGTTGGCCACATGACCGTTGGGAGTGAAACGGAGTATTTCTGGGCGGCCCTATGTGCAGCCCAAATTGACCATTGTCAATCGTACACTCCCTAGGCTGCACATAGTGCCGCCCAGAAGTACTCCGGTTTTCGTGAACCGGTTCACTGGGCGGCACATAATGTCGCCCATAAACCCTTCTCCCCCAACAAACCCGATCACTGAATCGGTTCTTTGGGCGGCACATGTTGCCGCCGACTAAACCGGTTCAGTGAAACCGGTTTTTAAAAATACATTTTAAATAAAATAAAAATTGAACCCATCCTGGGCTGCACTACGTGCCGCCCAGGAAACTCGGGTTTTCTGGGCGGCAAGATGTGCCGCCCAAGGAGGAGTGCGAAGTAAAAAAAAACTGGAGTGTGCGGTTTTTCGCCGAAAAAAAGGGTCAAATATCGAAAACTACATGCCGAAGAAGTCATATTGTCAATAACCACCTGACCTATGCATATTTACCGGAAACCACCCCAATATGGCCATCCGTTAGCGAAATGCCACCTATCCTCACTTATCCGTCAACTCTCTATTAAATGCGTGAAATTACCTTTTTGCCCTTTATTATTTTAATGTTTTTATGGCTTTTTTAACCATTTAAAATTCACCCTAAACCCAACCCTTTTTTTTATTAAACTACCCGACCCATTTTTAATTAAGCTACCCGACCCATTTCTTACATTTCACTATCCGAACCCATTTCACCCATTTCCTCTTAATTTCTTTCACGATGGCGATTTGGGGGCGAAATTCTAGGGTTTGTGGGAATTGAGAAATCGGAATCCAATTAGTCCCTTCGACGACGAATTTGGTGCTCGATTTGGCTTGGAATCTTCACAGGGAGGGGATGGGAGTTCGCGCGCGGGGAGAATTTGGTGCTCGAGTGACGAATCAAAGCTGGAAAAGCTCAAGTCAAGAAGGAATTTGGAGAAGTTGGTCGAGAAGAATTTTATCGAAGTTGGTCGACGAATTTAGTGCTCGATTTAGGGCTTCTACTAAAGGTTGGTTTAGGAAGGTGAGTTCACTTCATCTTTTTGGTAAGTCGTTCAAAAGGTTGGTTTAGGGTTGTGGTTTTCTGACACATTGAATAAGTTGAACCGTGGAAGTCAGAATGCATGTGGACATTATTTATTGCATAATTTTGATTCCTTGCTTTGGATTCTTGCTCTGCTATATGACACTTGACATATACAGTTCAAAAAAGAAGTGCCATTTCGTGCGTGTGTAAAGACATGTGTGTGTTGGTAGAGGTGAAAAGTAATTTATTGTTGATGTGTGTGTGGCATGGAATTGTGCTATGGGACCCTAATGTTATTTAATTCTTTTGAAATGAAAAGTGAAGTTATTTATGGTATAAAAAATTATGTGATAATTTAGTATCATTATGTGATTACATTGTGCATCATTATGTGATAACCTTATACTAAAATTGACTGATGACCTTGTACCAAAACTGAGTTGACTTCTTTAATTGCATGGATAAATATTACTCTTAGGTTCTTGTATGAGGGACAATTTTACATGTCCAAGCTAGGAGATTTAAGCTATAGAAAAGGGAAATTGTATATGTATAGAGGTGTGGATCCAGATCTGGTGTCTAAGGTTGTGATTGAAGCTAGAATAAAAGAAGAAATTGGTGTGATGGGGTGGAGGAAATGTGGTTCTCACAACCAGGGAAAACCCTTCAACAAGGGCTCAGGTACATCAATGGAGACAATGATGTAATGGAAACGGTCCTTAAATCAGTTGGCTATGATAGAGTTGCCCATATTTATCATGTGAAAGCTAATGAACCTAGTCCAAAACAGTTGAGACCCCAAGGCCCGTCTTTCTCAAAGGCCATCTCTGGATGTACAAATACCAACTCACATGTACAAAGCCCATCTTCATCATCTCGGCCTCACACTTCCCAATCCTCATCACATAGGGTTAGAACCCAAAAAACCCTAAACACTCCTCCCATCCATGTATCTGAAGATTTATATGATTCTAATGATCTTCATGAATCTGGTGATTCTAAAGTCAGTCTAAGTGATGAAGATGATGTGGTGGGCACTGAAACTTCATCAGATGATGATTTCAATTTTTTAGAGAGTGATGATGAAGATGATGATTTGTTTCAGCAGAATGTTGATCCTGAAGTTGCTGAGTTCGGGGGATCATGTGTTGATCTTGAAACAATTGGCAAAGAGCCTTATGTGGATGATGAGAAATCCATAGATGATTCTGATGAGTTGCTGAGTTTAAGTGATTCTAATGGTCCTCCACGTGTATAGTATCATGAATTTAACCCTCTCGTAGACTTTAAGAAAAAAAAAATAAGTTGAAAGTTGGCATGATATTTGGCTCTAATGACATATTTAGAAGAGCTTTGAGGCAATTTCCATTGAGAATGGTGGTGATTACTACTATTTGCACAATGATAAGTCTAAGGTTTCTGCTTACTGTAAACTTAAGTATGATTGAGCTATGAAGCATGCTAGGAAAAAATGTGTTTGTAAGAAAATTCTTTGTGGTTTTAAGGCTTGTGCTAGAAAAATGGGGTCAGATGGAACTTTTCAGTTGAAAACCTTTGTTCCTAAGCATGACTGTGGCTGGCAACATCACAACACAAAGCTTACCTCTATCTGGCTTACAGAGAGATACCTTGAGCATTATAGGGATGATCCAAATTGGAAATTGACTGGGTTTATTAATGTTGTGAGAAGAGAGCATAATATCTCAATCTCATACAACCAAGCTTGGAAGGGTAGGTTCATGGCATGCTTGATGTCATAAGGAGATGCAAGGGTACAATGTGCGTCCATATTATACAAGGGAGGCTTACCTGAGGGCTTACAACTTGATAATCAATCCTATGCCTGGAGAAATTCAATGGAAGAAGACTAGTCAACCACATTCTAAACCTCTTACATTGTACAACCAGGAAGACCAAGGAAGTCTAGAAGAAGAGAGGTGGGAGAGGAGATACCTAGTAAGGTGAAAAGGATTAGAGTTGTAGGAAAGACAAGGTGCTCCAACTGTGGTCAGCTTGGTTATTACAAGAATAGGTGTTCAAATCCCCCAAAAGGACCTGAGCTCCGAAAGCCACACAATCTTGGAGGAAGACCAAGAAATCCAAATATAGTGCTTGTAGGGTCCCAAAAAAAGAAAGTATACAAAAAGGTAAAAGTGAATTGCATTTAAATGTTACCCCTAATGCTTACATAGACATGCTAATGGTTAATTGTATCCTCTCAGAAGCACAATGGAGCATGTCCTTCCACAACTCCACAAATGGGTAGTTTCTAGGCTAGACATGACATGGTTAGTATTACTTCCTAATGCAAATGACATGGTTGTAGTTCTTACTAACCTATTTGTTTGGTTTAAACAATGGTAGGGTTCTGAGCAAAACAATAATGGAGATGGTCCTTTCACAACCCCAGAATTGGGTAATTTCTAAGCTGCACATGAAATGGTTAGTATGTACTTAGGGTTGTATTACTTACTAATCCAATTGTATGATTTCCAATGTACCTTAAACCCTATAACTTACTAATGCATTTGTATGGTTTAAATATTGCCAGGGCTCGCATCAATGGAGCAATGTCACAGGTCCTTCAGCACAGCCTGGCATGAATTATGTTGAAGCTGCAAATGTCATGGTTGGTGATCTCAAATGTGATGGTTAGTGATCTCATATGTTTGCTAGTATTTACACTTTTTGGGTCCTCTTTTGTAGTACAACTTTGAGGAGCCCAACCACAACAATGGAACACAAAGCTCAGTGAATCAGGTTGCCCAACCCCATGTTTCTGCTCCACCAAGTCAATCTGCACAGGTAAATCATTATAAGCACAATCAACCAATCTATTCTGGAAATAGCTTACTTATCATATATTCTTTTGCTCAAATGTTGTAATTTCTTGCAAGTTTCTGAACCACAATTAAGCATTCAAAACCAAGGATCAGGAACAAGAACCAAATTTGTTCCAGTTCGACAGCCAAGAAGAAAGTTGATTGCAACAAGAGGTGCTCTTGCTACTGTACTCAAGTGCTCACCCATGAAGCATTCCAAAGACAAGGGTCCTTCACATCCATAGTTATGCACCCTTTGGTTATTTGGATGTTTTTGGCCAGACTTTGGTGTTGTGAAATTGTGTTTTAGCAGACTACTTTTGGCCTGACTTTGTGTTATGGAATTGTGTTTTAGCAAACTGAGTTTGGTTAACTTTGGATTATGAACATGTATATACTGCTCGAAATGCAAACTACTCTTGTAATGGGAATTTGCTACTTTTGTCACATGTGCAGACTTCTCTTTTATATGTTGGCAATAAACACATAGCAAATGAACCAATAGAATAGAACCTATGAAACAAACACATAAGCCTTGAAACAAACACATAGCAAATTCATAACACCTAATCCACTGAACACATAACCTGTTCTTGCATAATTCATAGCAGCTAATCCATTACAACACAAAACCAAACACATTATCCATTCCAATACAAGAACACAAACTCACTAAATTCATATCTTGTGTTACATATGACCCTAAATTGCCAACTTAACAATTGCAACATTCACCAACATGACAACCACCATAAAACAGACAATTACAATGAAACGATGATGATCTTGAACCTTCATTTTGATGCACCCTACAAAAGACTTCCTTGTTGATAGTTCACGTGCTATCTTCTACATCTCAATCTGATGCACCTTGTTAAGTCTTGTAGTCTCATATTCTCTACTTTCGATTCTTTTTTCTCCTTTACCAATCTGTTGATAACATAAACTGCTCTATCACTAAATTCGTCATCCCTCCACACAAAGTCGTTACATTTGGTAGGTGAATTGTACAGACGACAACCATAAAACCTTCTCCCATAGTTCAACTCTGTTCGTGCAGTGGATTCCTTCGCTAGAAAATTGCAATAATATACCTTTTTGTGGGAATTAATGAAAGTACAACTTGAGCTTGACATTGTTGATAACAACCTGCAAAAATTATATTGCTCAACGCATCAATTAGCATTCATAACTAATTAACTCGTTGAAGCTTGAAATCAATTTATCCCTTAAACCTCAAATTAGAGACAAAATCAACAATGTCAACACTGACATCAATTCATAACTAATTAACTCCCGAATTTGCCAAAAAAAAACTAAATTTCTAACTCTCAAATTTGCCAAATTTCAAGCTTGACATCGATTCAAGACAAAATCAACAATGACATCAATTCATATCCCTAAACCCTAATTTCCCCAAAACCCTAAAATTTACCCAACATTGTTTCGTATTACCAATTCGCGACAAAATCAACACTAATGCGCAACAAAATCAACACTAAATCAAACACTTACCAATGCTTATCCTCTACCGCGGTTATGAATGACAATTCGTCGACCCGAGCACCGAATTCTCCCCTCGTGCGAGTTTGAAAGCTCTCCTGGACAGATTCCCAACCAAATCAAGCCTCGATTTTGGCCTAATTCGATTCGCCCTTGTAAACCCTAGAATTTCTCCCCACAAATCGCCCCCAAATCCATCGTGAAAGAAAGAGGAACAGGTGAAATGGGTTCGGGTAGTAAAATGTAATAAATGAAATGGGTTGGGTATTTTAATTACAAATGGGTCGGGTTTGAGTGAATTTTAAATGGTTAAAAAAGCCAGAAAAATATTAAAATAATGAAGGGCAAAAAGATAATTTCACGCATTTAACAGAGAGTTGACGGATAAGTGAGGATAGGTGGCATTTCGCTAACGGAGGGCCATATTGGGGTGGTTTCCGGTAAATATGCATAGGCTCGGGTTATCGACAATATGGCCTATTCGGCGGATGATTTTCGGTATTTGACCCTAAAAAGAATGGTGTTTATGGTCATCTTGATCGAACGGGGGGTCACTTGAACACACATCTAAAATAAATCAGATAGGATGATCGATTAACGCACTCTACTATAGCATCGTTATTTACTTAAGATGTTATTTTCCCTACAGAAATCATTTATTTTCCAAGTACGAGGGTTTTCCAACCCATGGTAGGTGGTTGACGCTGGTTCGAGGGTTCTTCTCATTGGATGAAAACGAATAGGAGATTCTTCGCTAAATAGATCGTTTCATTTTGGAGTAAGCACAAAATATCTAAATCACTGTGGCCTTGTTTGACCCTCTATTTATAAAGACATTATCTATAAAAGTACTTTTTTCACCCTTTACACATTTTCTCATACCACTCAAATTTTTAATTTCAAAAACTATTTTTATAAAAAAGTCTTTATAAGTACATACACCAAACAAACCCACATTAATTTATTGAGTTAAAATCTCTAAAGTAAGTGATATTTAACATAGTATTTTCAAAATATCTTTTTTAACCTATGTACCAAGGACATAAGTTAGAGAAATCCTAATTTTACTAGGCATATCACCGCACATAGATTCTCCAATTTTTGTGGCTTCTATGATGGAAATCTACTATATATATATATATACTAAAACAAAATATGCCAATGCCACATGACACCCCACATTCAATTTGCCACATATCATTTTCTCATTTTTTTAATTTTTTAGTAAACTTAATTATATATTAAAGATTTATATCCTAAACCTATTACTAATCTATCCTTATTTAAATAAAAAATAATAAGGAAGTTATAAATTAATCAATTAGGACGATTAAAAATCAATCAATTAGGAAGATTACAAATCAATTATGAATACTACAAATAAATTACAAAAGATTACAAAAAAAAATGGACTCAACAACATGCGTCTTCTTCAACAAAATATAATCGACAGAACCTCATTTGAGTTTTCTTCCTATGGAGACTCCATGTGTTCTAGATTTTTATCTACATAAGTTGAGAATCAGAGTTAACTTTTATAAGGTACACAATATTCGATGATGTAAAAAAGTCAAATCTATCGAACTATAGACTGCACATTCCCTTGGATGATTAAAAAGATTCAATTTCATATTGATCAAAATGGACACTTATATCACATTCCCAACATATCAAACACGACAACAAAACGAATAAAACACACATTCAACAATAGAGCAAGTAGCACATTGTTTTGCTCAATTTTAGTATGATTGAAGAACTATTTTTTTCTCAAAATTATAAAGTATTTCATTTAGACCATTCTCAAGTTATAATCTATAAAGCGACTCAAATAATAGGATCATGAAAATTATTCAATGGAACTAATAAAATAAAAATGTTCCTACTCTGATTGAATAAAACTCAAGATGTAATTTCACATACTCTGAATATGTTATGATAATATTCCTACAATGAGAATTGATTTTGAAGCAGAACACTTCACACCACAATTCAATGGTCGGTAGAGCTGTATTAACAAAATATTATGCAACAAGGTTGAATAACTTATTAGGAAAGAAAAGATTAGGAGAATATTATATATTATCAGCAATATCATGTTTTATATTTTTAGATAGTTTTTTATTCGTATTATCCTTTCACTATATTGTTAGGTTTTTCATTATTATATTTTGATTATAAATGATTTCTTCAACGTGTAAGACTCTCCAAAATCATGGACTGGATAGAGTTTACAACAACACCATTTCAATCGTGAACAAGTATTTGTCTCTTTGGTACCGTTTAGTTTGACTCTTTATACATTTCAATATAATAATTAATTCAAATGTTATGGATTTTTTGCTCTTTTCACTATCATGCTCTCAAGTAAAGATGGGCAAAAGTAGACTGGATCGTAAGACCGGACCGTAACGTGACGGTCCGGTCCACGATCCGAGAATTTGATATTTTCGGTCTTACGGTCTAGTCCAGTCTGGACCGTAATTTTTACGGTCCGGACCGGTCGGACCGTAAAAATTAAATAAAAATTCCATTACTATTTTGGGTGTAATTTTTACGGTCCGGACCGTAATCAAACAATTTAAATGTCGAAAATTATGAAATCCGGTCTCCTCGATCCGGACCGTAAAGGACCGTACCGTATCGGTCCGGTCCACGGTCCATATATTAAAATTTTTATGGACCGGATGCCCATCCTTACTCTCAAGGTTGAATTCATATATTCTATTTATAAATCTACTATATATACTAAACTAGAACCTAGCTACATCACATGACACCTCTCATTAAAACTACCACATGTAAACTCATATCAAAATTCATGCATTTCTTTTATATTTATATTTTTTTGTCAGTACAACATGTAGATCAAAATTCATTTTTGTTATATTGATTTTTTTTCTAGATTTAAAAATCCAATTTAATCATAAATATATCATCTAAATAATACATTATAAATACTAGGATAATTTAAATGTTTCCTTAATTAGTAGTATTTAAATATCTCAGAAAATTAAGTAGATCTTTATTGTTAGTTGAACAACATTATTTAAAAATGAATCTAAATAGTGTTAAGGGACTACATATTATCATATCTTTAAACCAATTTATCACACTTTTATATTTCTAAATTTATAAAGTTACCCATTTATATGATTGGTTTGAAACTTTGATATTTAATCTACTATATAATATTAAAGTAAAACCTAACTAAGACCACTTGTCGTTTTGACATTGTAATACGTCATTTATTATCACATGTCTACCTCATATTGTGTCACATCACTAAATTATCTTTTTTTCTATTATTATTATATAAAATATTTTAGATATGTGGATCGTTATTATCAGTAGCCCTTCTAGTCATTACACTTCACAACAATATAAGTCTTTTTGGTCAATTTTTTATATTAAACGAGTCTTTGTTATTTTGGAGTCATATATGGTTTGGCATTGCTACCGCACATGATTTCGAGAGTCATGATGATATTACCGAAGAACGTCTTTATCATAATATTTTTGCTTCTCATTTTGGGCACTCAGCGATAATTTTTTTGTGGACTTCTGAAAATCTGTTTCATGTAGCTTGGCAAGGAAATTTTGAGTGATGGGTACATGACCCTTTACATGTAATACCTATTGCCCATGCAAGTTGGGATCCTCATTTTGGTCAACCGGACCAAAAGGAAATATATCTCTGAGAGCCGTTTCCTAGATCCGAAAGAGAGTACTTGGGTTCCTCCAATAACTAAAAGGCGTAAATCTAACAGCGGTTCGCGGTGGTACTTCTAGTACAATTAACAGAATACTTCCGTGGATTTCACTTCATTTATCATATAGTTTAGTTTTAATTTCTTTAATTTAAATAAAATGAAATATCAACAACAATAAATAAGGAGTTCATCGAGAAACGAAAGAAGACTTTCATCTCCAAGTTTCACCCAGGCGTCGCTCGACAAGTCGTTGCATTAGCAGCGCATAAACCATGTTTGTCAACCAAGTTTGTTCAGTGGTCGTAACATAATTAGTTAGTGGAAGGGTCGAAAGTTCTATTATGGCGACTAACTTCTACCTCTAGCGCTTTGACTTTCAAGCTAAATTACATCCTACCATTTCGTCATTCAACGAATGAAAATAAACCGCTTACCAAAAAATAGAAAGGGAAGACAGGTTGGTTCGAGAACCCCTTGGTCAAAGGAAAGAGGAGGTCCTTATTCTAGGACGAAGCTGTATGACGCGAGAATGTCACATACGGTTCCTTTATAAAGGGTGTAATACCACCACCTATCAAGCCCGACTAGCGGTCCACGGAGCTACATCCTTACTCACCAGGTAAAAAATGCACTCTTGACAACAATATATGTATTGATCCGAAATCGACAGCACTTATGTGTACATAAGAAATGTATTGAATCAATTCTTTTTAATAAATAGATCCGATCGCAACTTCGAATCTGGAATTCAAAAGGATCAAATAGGAAATGATACTCTGAATCATAGAACTATAATGAAATATACGACCTACGTACGTACATTCCATTTCGGATTAGGAATAGGCATAATCGGACCTTCTTTTTACATATCTCTTGTTATTTGATTTGGGACCCTATTCATCTCTTTGGGCTTCTATTGAATCAAGAAATAAGTTTGATTGTCCATCTTTTGAAATATATAAGTATAGGATCCTTGCGGAAAAGGAGAATAATTTACGGTTTTGCCTTTCGCGAAGGGAGGATTAGGGAAGTCCTATTGATTGCACCTTTCTCCAGACCTTCGGGAAAGCATGAAAAAAGGCTCGAATGGTATGATCCTTCCTTCACCCTAGAATGAAGAGGGTGATCTCGTAGTTCTTGGTCTGTAAAGATGCGTTGTATGAAAAAATCTGAGAAAAACAAAAAAAAGCGGTATTAGATGCATTTGACCTATATGTGCAAATCAAAATCGAGCATAGTTTTACCCAAAGTAAAGCATAAACCTAAAGAATTAAAGAGGCCCCTTCAAGAACAAGAAAATGACATCGTGGTTTACAGTCGATCTCGATGAAGCAAGAAATCAACGAGCAATTCGTTCAAAAATTTTACCTTTTATTCACTTATAGAAAGACTCTTTCTTTATACATACTATTATTTTTCTTCCGACCTAGGATAATAAGCCCATGAGCTTGGTCTTACTTCACTGTCAAGAAACAAAAAAAAAAGACTTTTATCTCCAAGTTTCAACTAGACGTCGCTCGCTTTTTTTTTAGTGTGAAGTAGTGTCAAACGAAAATACCCAACAAGCATTAGCTCTCCCTGAAAAGGAGGTGATCCAGCCGCACCTACAATACGAAAATGTTATTGTATGTATATCTATAATAGATATATTATTATTATTATGATACTCCAGTTATGATATTTCACTGAAAATGCTAATGGAATGGAATATTTACTGACTGGGCCTTGAATTAGATTGGATAACCAAGGGGGTCCTCCGTTGTTCCTCGGTAGCTCAGTGGTAGAGCGGTCAACTGTTAATTGACTGATCGTAGGTTCGAATCCTACTTCACGGAAGGTGAGAAGCAGATGAATAATCATCGGCTTTCGAAAGAAATCAAAGAACTTCTTGGGAATCCTACAAGATCCATTCGTTCTTTTTTCTCTAACAAATGGTCAGAACTTCATATGGGTTCTAATCCAACTGAGAGGTCCACTAGAGATCAGAAATGGTTGAAGAAAGAACAAGATGTTTCTTTTGTTCACTACAGGCGATCGGAAAATGTGAAATGGTTAATATACTCAAGACAATTACGTATTTACAAAAGACCGTCTCAATTTATCCTATTTCATCACATCGAAGATGTGAGAGGGTTCTGAAGGATGAACCGATCGTATAATACTGATTTCCTTTTCAACATATAGATTATTCAAATTTGATTATGATTTCCACGTTAGATAGAATATATTGGGTATTTTTTGAATAAGCTCTTTAAAATTTTCTTTTAGTTCATTTATTTATATGTACAAGACCTGATTTAACATATTACGTATGTACGAAATCACATTGATCTTTATTAGTTAATTATTAGTAGATATTTCTATATATTATTGTACTTATTCTAATTTCATTTATATTGTCACTAATTAGATATAATTTTTATTTAGTTAATATTTTTTAGATGTGAAATCGATATATTTTTAAAAATTAATAAAAATATTAATATAAAATTTATTCAAGCTCTGTGCACGCCACGAAAACTAAGCTATCAAGGAATTTAAAGGGATGTGTGGGATAACAAAATTTCCACGCAGAAATGGAGATGAGCATCGCAACTTGTTCCCAATGGGTTTTGTGGTTTCTAAATGGGATTTTCTTTTGCGGAAATATGTATAAGTAGGATTTTTAATAAAGGTTTTTCATTTTGGGATGATAGATAATTATAAGTTATCAAGGAAGAAAATATTTTTAATTCTTAAACGAAGATAAAAACCAAAGTAATGTTGTATTGTTGTTGATTTTAGTATCATTGGTCATTTGGTGTGATTGGGGTTGCTCAATTAAGATCGATAGGGTTCGAGCTGTTTATTGCGGGTTCTGGGGTGCGGAGTGCACACCCGCATGTGTGGGGTTTGAATTCGGGTTACAAATGTCTCACTTTGTAGATTAGCACGGGGGCGGAGCCCCTAGCGGGGTGTGGGGCAACACCTCGCTCCAAACGGCATAAAACGCTTACAGAGTGAAGTACACAAAACGTGTGGTTTTCTGGCGTGAAATTTCATCGAGTTCGGGAGAATGCACAGTCTAGGCATGGTCCATGCGCTTCAGTGCGTGGACCGTGCAATGCTCGCTATAAAGAAAGTGCACGGTCTGTGCAGTTTGGTGCACGATTCGTGTAGTGGTCTCTATAAAGTAACTACCCGTGACGCGAAGGAGTGCATGGTCTGTGCAGCTTGGTGCACGGTTCGTGCACTTATGCAGTGACTTGGTTTGGCGCGGTTTTAACCAAATTAAACCGACTTAACCTCCATGTAACCATTGTGGTCGACATATGTCGTATTTAAGGGTATGTTAGGGTGAGGTTTTGGTCTCCTAAGAGATTATTCTCCAAGTGTGTGATTACATCCATTCTAAACCAAAAACTCTAAGTGTACTCTTGTGTTCTTGTCTTTAACACTAGAGAATCGTTTGTCTTATCCCGGATCGGAGTTCGCGTAACCCTAAGGCACATCATAAGTGTCGAATTACTGATTTTGGAAAGTGCCTCACACGATTCAATTTATATCCTAGTCAAGTCCGAAGTTCGATCAACAACAACGTTCTTTTTATACAACATTCAAAATCAGTAATTTGGTTGATCAATGGCAGCTGCATCGGTGCGCGAGATGACTTCCAAATTCGGAAAATTGGAGAAGTTCGAAGGTGTGGAATTCTGGAGATGGCAGAAGAAAATGCACTTCCTCCTCATTACGCTCAAAATGGTGTACATTATGAGTACGCCTATGCCTCCCGTGTCGGAGGATGTGGAGAACGAGCCTTTGGAGGAGACTTGGAAAAGGATCGAACAAGTGGGAGAATGACGACTACATATGTCATAGTCACATCTTGAACGATATGTCGGATTCGCTCTTTGATGTCTACCAGAATGTGAAATCCGCAAAGGAGTTCTGGGGTGCGATGGAATCAAAGTACATGGCCGAGGATGCTTCTAACAAGAAGTGTCTCTTGAGTATTTTAACAATTACAAGATGTCCGATCTAAGGTTGATTATGGAGCAATACAATGAAGTGCTCTGTATCTTAGGGCAATTCTTCCAACACAAGATGAAGATGGACGAAACCATCTCGGTGTCAAGTATAATTGTCAAATTGTCGCCTTTGTGGAAGGATTTCAAACACATGCTCTGTGCAACTCGATAGCCATTTGCGCAAAGAGAAGTCTCTAAGGGCGAAAAGAGGGCGGAAAGTCAAGGGAGAAGGAGGCTCTTGGATTTTCCGTCATGAATATGATGGAGGAGGGTGGGAGTAATGAGAAGAAGAAGGGGAAGAAACACCCCAAAAGAACATCAACAGTTGGACCAAGAAGAAGCCTAAGGGCGTGTGTTGGATGTGTGGCAAACCAGGTCACTACAAGAGTGATTACTGGTATGCGAAGGATAAGAAAGGAGCATGACAAAACCGTTCGGGGCAAGGATCTAACGACCAAGGCCCATCCACTCATCATTGTAAGATTTCATATTTTGGTTCAAATTCAGATGTGAATTATGTACCACTAATTTTTAAAGCATTTTATATGCAAGATGATGAAGTGGCTTGGTGAATGACTTGGGTGCAACAAAACATGTTTGCAAGGATCGTGGCCGGTTCAAGAAATATGAACTGGTGTATGACGGATATGTTCTTCATAAGGATCGTGGTGTTAGAATGTAGTTCCAGAAAGACCCTTAATCTTTGGGATGTACTACATGTACCCAAAATTAGGAAAAAAAAATAGTCTATAATAGTATTTTAAATAAATGTGGCTTTAAGCAAGTGTATGAATCCGATAAGTATATCTTATCAAAGTGTGATGTGTTTGTAGGATTTAGTTATTTGTGTAATGGCATGTTTATGCTTAATATTAATAAAGTTGTCAATTATATTTATATGGCATGTTCTAGTAAAAATGAATCTTCTCTTTGGCATGCTAGAGTATGCCATGTGCATTATATTCGTACGAATGAGATGTCTAAGGAAGGTTTAATTCCTGCATTTAACATGAGTTTAGAGCAGTGTAGAACTTACATGTTGACAAAGATAACTAGGTAGCCATTTGAAGGCATTGAGATAAATGTTGCGGTGCTAAGACTTGTGCATAATGATCTATGTGATTTGGATGCTACTCCGTCTCTAGGGAACAAGAAGTATTTCATCATTTTTATTGATGATTATTATCGTTTTTCTTATGTATATCTATTGCCTGCTAAAGACAAAACCCTTGATAAGTTTAAGGTCTATAAAACTGAGGTTGAATTGCAACAAAATGACTTGATTAAGAAATTACGCACCGATAGAGGTGTATAATATTATGATCCTTTGTATTTATTATTCGTAGGCAATATTTATGAGACTATGGCTCCTTATACACCATAACAAAATGGTGTCGGAGAGGAAGAATAGAGTTCTAAAAGAGATGGTTCATTCCATGTTGTCCTACTACAGATTTAGTGATGGATTTTTAGGTGAACCCATGTTAATGGCTCGCTATTTACTAAACAGGGTTCCTAAAAAAAGGAACAAGGTTACCCCTTATGAACTTTGTACAAAAAGAAGTCAAACTTGAATTATTTTCGAGTTTGGGGATGTAGGGCGGTCGTGAGACTACCCGAGTCCAAGAAAATGACATTGGTAGAAAGAGGTATTGATTGCATCTTCATTGGATATGCTGAGCATTCCAAGGTTTATAAGTTCTATGTGATAGAGTCTAATGATTCTCTTTCGGTTCACACCGTGACTGAGTCAAGAGATGCGATATTTGATGAGAGTCGATTCTCGTCCATACTTAGACCAAAGGATTTGGTTCCTAGCACTAATGAAACTAAAGAGGGAGACAACACAAATGTAACTCCTCATGAGTCACCCGTGCTCCGTAGGAGCAAGCTAGGAATGATTAAAAAATCTTTTGGTCCCGATTTCCAAATTTATTTGGTTGAGGGATCTAGAGATGAGGTTGGGTTCAAATACTCATATTGTTAACATATTGAGGAGGATCCTAGGACTTTTGATGAGGTTATGAGGTCTCAAGATGTTGCATTCTGGAAAGAAACAATATATTATGAGATGGACTCCATTATGGGAAATAACATTTGGGTCTTATTAGATCTCCCACCGGGATACAAGTCTTTGGGCTGCAAGTGGATCTTCAAAAAGAAGATGATGGTTGATGGATGTATCAGCAAGTTTAAGGCTCGATTGGTTATCCAAGGCTTTAGACAAAGGGAATGCATTGATTATTTCGATACCTATGCTCTTGTTGCTCGGATATCCACTATTAGATTGTTGATTGCCTTGTCGGTTATTAACAATCTAGTGATTCACCAAATGGATGTCAAGACGTTGTTCTTGAAAGGTGATTTGGAGTAGGAGGTATATATGAAGCAACCAGAAGGATTCATAATGCCTTATAATGAGCGTAAGGTGTGTAAGTTGGTAAACTCATTGTATGGGCTGAAGCAAGCACTTAAGCAGTGACATCAAAAGTTTGATGATGTTGTTTTGTTGAGCGGATTTGAGCTAAATAAGTCGGACAAGTGTGTGTACAACAAATTTGATAAGTCCGATAATAGAGTAATCATTTGCTTGTATGTTGATGACAAGTTGACCTTACAAAGGTATTTTTTTCATCAAGCTTTGCCAGGATGAGGAAGCAGATGTGATCCTTGGTATTAGGATCAAGCATAAGAACAAGGGACTTTCTTTAATGCAATCTTATTATATTGAGAAAGTGATTAAGAAGTTCAATTATGATACTTGTTCTCCGGTGATCACTCACATGGATCTGAGGGTGAAGCTTATCCCCAACATGGGTAAAGCGGTATCATAACTCGGATACTCTTGTGTTCTTGCCTTAAACACTAGAGAATCGTTTGTCTTATTCCGGATCGGAGTTTATGTAACCTAAAACACAAAATAAAGATCGAATTACTAATTTTGAAACGTGTCTCACACAATTCAATCAATATCCAAATTAAGTATGAAGTTTAATCAACAACATCTTTTTGGGGCGAATCCTATTTGCGCCGGCTGCAGAGGGCTATTTGCACCCTGCAGGCCGCGCGGCGGCGGATGCCGCGTGCGGTCCCGAGTGGAAAATGAGTTTGATGCCTGTTAAATTCTACGTAAACTCGGTCGGGCGGATCGGGTTTGGATAGATCGAGTCGTACAAATTTTCGGGTTGAGTTTGGGTCGGGTTTAGGTCGAGTCGTACAAATTTTCAGCATAAATAACTTCATATTTTGAATATGAAATTCGTTCGTTCAATTGTGAAAGCAGCAATGCTATATATAGAAATCACCGAAAAAATTGTGATTGAAATCCACCGAAAGTAATTCGTTCACGGACACAACAATAATTCTGATTGAAATCCACCGAAAGGCTAGGAAGATGCATGTTGTCCTCCTACGAATATTTTACCCTAAATCCTAAACCTTAAATCATAAACCCTCCACCTTCTCCCCCGTCCTCCGACGTCCATCACTAGTAAGATCGTCCATCACCGACGAGATCGAACCCCCGGTACCACCACCACCTCCACCTTCCCTTCGCCTCCCCTCCGCGGCGCCCACTGTCGTGCGGTAGTGGCTGCCACGCGCTCTGACACCCGGCGCAAATAGTACTGTGTCAGGGCGCAAATAGCTTAATCGCTTTTTTATACAACAAACAATAGTCTCTACTCTAAACATGCATAATTGTCATTCCTAAATGGCCCTAACCGGACATCAATGTACTCGTCTTCTTGGCGACACAGCAAAACGACAAGAGAACGAAACCCACAATGACCATCACCTTTGACATTTTGAACTCTAGAAATGTAGGCGAGCATGAAATAATCAATATTCTCGTGTCCCCAGTTGAAGCCGAGATACTTGACCGGCTTGTTTGAAGCCGACTTGGACTTGCTTGAAGCAGATTTCGGCTTTGCAGGTTTAGTGGCACTCCCCTTTGCTGTTGAAACTCCACTATGAGGTCGTCCACTAGAAGGGCATCCTTTCGATCCCTTTGATCCCACGGACGATTTCACATTGGTCGTCTCTTTCTCTGCAAGCTCATCCTCCTCATCCACTCCCAGCTCCTCACCCTCCATCTTCTGCTTCTCCTTCATCTTCTTCATTTTTGCATCCACATGATCGTCCCAACCCATTTTCCTCTTGATACCGGTCTTTCTCGCATTCATCCTAGGCCTCCCCTTCTTGGTCTCACCACGTGGCGGGTCTTGAATATCGCACGATGTAGGGTCCTTTGACTCACGCCACTTTTCCGCCATCTTCTTCAAATCAAATCCCTCAACTGTCCCACATAAGTACTCTTCAACAAAGTCATCCACCGTGATATTGTCCGCTGTCAGTGAAACACCATCATCGACATCAAGATCCTTAGCATCCACCCCTTCCCATCGGATCTGCTTCTAGAAAATACCAACCTCTTCAGGCACTAACGGGTAACCCGTCTCCACGTAGACCTTAATTGTGTGTGGGCAAGGCAGCCCTAGTGTGGACCTCCACCAAAAATCATCACATTTGTTCCCAATTTTTTCCTCCTTTGCTAACACAGCTTGGGCATACAACATTCTAAGGCATTTTTCAGAGCACTTTTCAAGGATGCGCTTGAAGAACACCTTAACCCACTCAGGTCCATTCACTATCTCCATGGGAAAGGCAGTGCAGTTCTTGGTCATCTCAAATCGGATCTTCCGATGCTGATCAACAAACATGTTGTCGATGTGCTGCACAATTGTGTCGAACCCTCCGACGGATGTCTCAATCATGTCCTTAAGCATAGAATGCTGACCCTCAACCCTGACAATAATATATTCGTATACAATTAACTAAATAAATTTTATAACCCAATTTGATTGCAAATGTTTGTATGAAAGTTACATGTTTGATGTTCTTGTGGCAAAATGGAGAACATCATCACACCATGCCGCAACCAACTTCTTCTTATGCTCATTAAACCAAGTTTGGTCCACATATCTCACCAAGCCTTCACTCCATATCTCCTTAAAGTGAGCAAGCCGCTCTCTGTACTCCTCCTTTGTGTGAGACCTCATCACCCGATGAACACTTCCCGAGAATTTCTTCTCGTCAATCTTCATCGTCTTAGCATATGCCTTCACATTACGGTCTACATGGACCTGAAACAAGTGATGACGAACCTTCGGAAACACCAGTTTGGTAGCCTTGATCAGTCCTAGCTCTCGATCAAACATGATGCATACGGGATTTTTCTCCCCGTACAACCACTTCAATCGTCTCAGCGCCCATGCATAGTGGTTTGTCGTCTCCCTTTCCATGAACACAAGAGCAATGCAATATGTGTAGTTGGTACAAGTAAACCCAACAATCTGGAATAGAGGCATACCGTACCTATAAATGCAACACAAAAAATACTTTAAACACGCAGAAAATACCATTATCTACACATAATACAAAAAAGAGTAAGGTTTACCTGTTGGTTTTGTATGTCGAATCCATGATGACGACATTAGGAAACATGCACAACAAATGTCGAGCGTCTGGATGAGAAATAAACAAGCACGCCAAAACCTCCTTCCCATCTTCACTCGTCTTAGTAGCAGTGTCCAACAAATAGCCTTTCTCATTCAAATATCCCAATGACCATTGTGTCACATTCAGATTGCCCAGGGATTTCAACCTCTCCTTAGCCCTAACAGTGTACACCTGCTTCCTCGAAATCGTTGAACCCGTATATTCATTCCTAATCTGTGTAGAAATAACCTTGGGTCTTGCACCCGCCGCAGTATCAATCATAACTTTCCTACGCTGCTCCTTCGTAAGTCGGGAAGCATATGCATGGCCGATCAAGGTGCTCGAAAGCATATGGTTATGGGATCCACTAACAACCGATATGGTCCACCCAGGATCTCTAATAGCATTTCCTTCCCTAAAAGTACCATGCAGCAAAAAGGGACAACCCTTCTTTTTTGACCTAGTTTTATTCACTCGTATCGGGCTGACCTTTTTACCATCGACTAACACCTTCTTCTTGCCGGACCTAGGTAATCCGGATCTCTCACAATGAAATATAATCTTTTTAGGCTTTGATGATTTAGTAGTGATCACCATAAAAAGACTAAAACCTACCATTTGCACCCAATCTCTCAATCCTTCCTTACTAGGAAATATCTCAGTAGTAGTAAAATGGGATGAGAAGTCGATTGCTACAAATTCATCGTCACTAGAATCACCCTATTTATATACAAAAATTATTACATTAGAGACTAATTAATAATTAAATTTCTACAAACTAATATCAAAAAATTAAACATATTTCAAAACAGTTCAAAGACTAAGTACATTTAAGATCTAATTATTTTATACAATAAAAATTACAATATTACATACCTTGAAGTACTCGGGAGAAATTGGCGCCTGCAAATCACCCTCATCATCTACAGATGTGTGCACGCTCGAAGACGACTCCGACAACCCCCTCCATCCAGAATCGCTTGACGATGACATTTTTTATGAAAAGGAGTTTCAAGATTTTGATACAATACAATACCACCATCCCCAATATATATTGCCGGCTACACCTGTCCTGGGCGGCCCTATATGCAGCCCACATTTACCGTTGGGAGTGAAACGTATACTCCCTAGGCTGCACCTAGTGCCGTCCATGACTCTCTTTTTAAAGTAAACTGGGCGGCACGTCTTGCCGCCCCTGAACCCTGTCCCCCAAAAACCCCGGTTCACTGAACCAGTTTCTTGGGCGGCACTTGTTGCAGCCCACAACCCCGGTTTCAATGAACCGATTTTTTAAAACACATTTTAATTTATTTTTAAAAATAAACCCAAAACTGAACCCATCATGGGCGACAATTCGTGCCGCCCAAGGAACTCGGATTTTCTGGGCGGCAATGAGTATCTTCCATAGGGGAGTGCGAGGCGAAAAAAAAAGGCGTGCGCGATTTTTCGCGGTTCCTAAATCCAACCTAGAGCAACCTATCATATAAGGAATTGGGTAACTGATTTAAAAAAATTAGATCACCACATGACGTATAATACATATTTGTGAGTTTGTCTATAACTTTAATAATTTTCCTAAAACAATATTCAATTTTAAATTCATATGGAAAATGATCAATTTTATCTTTGGGACATTTCAATACCTTCTATTACTTACTCCATCGATTAAGAAATAAATGTAATTTTAGCATTCAATTTTTATTATAAAATATTTATCATTTTAGAATTTTGGATAATCACTTACTGATGAGTTACGGGGTATATTATTGAAAGTTGCACGTACTGATATAATTTATACAAATTTATTTATTCATTGGTTAAAAATAAGACGAGTATTTATTAAATTATAAATTTTAAATAAAATTTCTAATATTTTAACTTAATAAATTTTTTTTTTAATAATTATGTCAAAAATTAAAATGACATTTTTCTTTAACAAAGATAGTATTGTTTAGTAGAGCTAGGATTTTCTCTAAAAGTGGATTTCTGTCGACAATTATATGAACGCAAGCCGGGGATCTTTGCTTTGTGATTCATAATATCTAAGATAGATTTTTTGTTACTAATTAACATGTACCAAAAACAATGTAACCCACAATATGATCATATCATCTTAATTATAGAAAGACTTCTAGAATTAATCGAGACCAAAAATGTAGTAGGAATGATGACACTTGAGAAAATTGAGTGATGAAGAAAGCAGATTGGAGTACAAATGGGATTAGACGGCTGTGATGCGATTAGATTTACAAGGGCGATTCTTCATGATTCACAAATCATGGCTTCTCACCCACCCACATCCTTTTACCTTCTTTTTTCCTCCCCTCTTTATTTATAAGAAACTTTTTTTGCTAAATTAAATTCAAACAAACCAAAGCTTATAATGATCCATCCTTTATATTTTTTTTTCTGTCTCCCTCATTAGGTGGTTACTTACAATTGGAAAATATAGAGCTAAAAATAGGGTCTTATTCGGGGAGAAGTGGACACTTATATATGGACATGAACACTGGCGGATCTAGGATTACTCGAAAAGAGGGTGAAAGTACGTAATTCGAAAGCGTTCTCTTTTATTTGATGTTTTATATATTAATGTTATTATTAATATTTTGACTCATTAGGATTATTTAAAGCTAAATATTTGAAAATATGACATCTTTGAACAATTAATTTCTCCATAAATAAAATTAATTTAATTAATAACTAATTAATTTAATTATAAATATAAACTATACAAGTTTTATTTTAAAAAAAAATCATAACAAACTAAATTAGGTAATTTAAAAAAATAGAAAATTGGAAAAGCGTTTTTGATAAAAAAAAATGTTGTATAAAGGTATTTTGAAAATGCTGAAACTGAGAAAGCGTTTTTTTTTATAAAAAAGCATTGTAAATAGTTATTTAAAGTGCTGTAAGAGGGATATGGACAACATTTTTTTTAAATAACCGTTGTTCCACTTAATTTTTTCAGACCATACTTTTTTTTTGAACTATACTAGGCTCGGCGGATCCTAGCAGGGGCGGCCACCCCCTCCGCCCTGCCCCCTAGATCCGACACTGGACCTGAAAACGTATACAACATAGTATAATATATATAAAAATATAATACAAAATTATTGCCTATATTGTAGAGCAATACGATACAAAATAGATTCACCCACTATGTAAAATAAATAGACACACATTGTTAATAAAAACTTGTGCTATGTGTATATATTTTATACTATATGTAAAAGTTTTCATATTTGACATACAAACATAAGTTACAAATGATTCATGCTCACTAAAATTAAAATAAAGTGAGCAAATGTGACAATAATTGGTTTTACTCATGATGGTACATTACTAGAAAATTATAAATACATGCTTACCCTTTTTGTAAGATAAGGGCACGTTTATCAAAAGATCCTGAATGAGATCTTCAATCCATTTTATCTTATTTTTCTCTTTGCCATATCATAAATTTTCGCACAACAGAAGTAAATAACAAATCTCTACAGATGAAAATACTATGGAAATTAATTACTAGACCAAATAATGCATGGGTATAAATTATTAAAGATAAAATATATCAAAGAAGATAATATCTTTGAAATAAACCCAAAAAACTTCTCATGACAATTCTCGAGACTTCTTAGTCTGAAAACAGAATTTCAAAAACAATTAAGATGGGCAACTAGGAAATGGCAAATCAATAAATTTAGGCTGTTGCTATTTAGCGCACCGGCAAAATTTCTATTTAATGCACTGGTTCATCTGTGACGGACGAAACATGTTCATCCGTGACGGACGAAGCATTTTCATCTGTGACGGATGAACATGTTTCGTCCGTCACGGATGAACATGCTAATCCGCGACACGATTTTGGAATCACTATAATTTTTTATTCCCTAGTCCAAACGCTCTGAAATATGGAGGAGTTATAGTTGACATCTTGATCTTTAATATGACGTTGAAATCACTCAATTCGGAGTTACATAGAAAAAGCTATACTTATCCAAAGACGGGATAAAAAATAGAGATCTTTTAAGCGCCAAGGCGAGTACAATAGCATTTAAGTCGGATTACAATAGCATTGCAATCATGGATCACAATAACATTACAATGTGCGAGTACAATAGCATTTAAGTCGGCTTGCGACCTCGTCTCTTTCTTGTAGAAGAAGGTTCGAACGCCATCAGGTGAGAAACGAATGGATCATATAGACAAGCAGCAAAGAATATTTGGTCTAGAAGGTTCTTGAAACGAATGGATCATATAGACAAGCAGCAAAGGATATTTGGTCTAGAAGGTTCTTGAAATGAATGGATCATATAAACGAAGGTTCGAACGACCTCGTCTCTTTCTTGTGGAAGAAGGTTCGACCTCGTCTCTTTCTTGTGGAAGAAGGTTCTTGAAAGACTTCTTGACTATTCCACATGGTAGTCTAGACACGATATTTGGTCAATATCATTCAAAGATGGGTAACCAAGTAAAAGACATCAAGGGGACCTTCAACGAGAGTGTATAAAGCACGATGACTCTTGGGACATGAGCTGATGTTTTCAAGCGATTGAAGTACAAAGTATCTAAGGTTGCACTTGCCTGCTTGGCGGAGGAATACAAAAAAGGGGAAAATCCATTTTGTGACAAGATCTGCACATGCCAGATGAGGGTGATAGATGGATTGCCGTGTGTGGATGACATCGCTAGAAATGTGACGAGTTCAATCCCTATTAAGCCTTCAGCGTTGCATCCGTTTTAGAGACGATTGAGTTTGTCAAAAGTGCAAGACGAAGGTGAGGTGAAGCGCAAAGTTGTGAGATCTTTGATGAATCAATTTTATACGGATCATTTCCTCAATCTGTCAGCAGATGATCAAGAAAAATGTGTCTTGCAACTTTACAACATAGCTCGCCCCGAGGGGACTAGTCTACAAAAGCCGATTATTGTGAGGCATAAAGGACGACTAATGAGAGTTCTAAACAAAGATACCACTAAAAGACATCATTCTTCATCGGAGTACACAGACAAAGATACGGAAGGGACACCTCTCAAGAAGCAACGAGGTAGGCCACCAATGCCCACTAGCACACATTCACGAAACCCTAAAGCTCCTACCACTCCTTTGAGGCCATCTCAGGTTAGAGCTCCCAAGAATTCAATGGGTCAAATGTTTTCACCAGCTTATATGCCTCCACAATCCTTCATTAAAGACTTTGAGCCGTATAAGCTTAAGACGATCTGCATCTTCCATGTTGAGAAGAAGAGACATTTCTTTTCGATATGGTACTAATCATTTAATTATTTTATATTCATTATTTGAACCCATGAGTAGATGGTCCTATCAGAGGCGTCACCATTGCCTCTAGTATTTGTCATGTAGGAGCATGCACATGATGTAATATCCCTCATTTTGTAGGAATAATTTTGAAATTTTCCTAAGCCCATGTTGCAAGACAGATTAAATTCAGAGGAGATATGGACATCCTGTGAGATGTTTGGTCTCTGTAATATTTTCTGAGCAATATAAAATACAGTTAAGGTGATTTCGGGCTAAAAGGTCGTTCGTGTACGAATATATTTAACCCGACGTTAAAAACATTTACCACTTAAGGTAAAAACGTCAGAAAAGCGACGTGGCCGATTCTGGCCTTCACCGCACCCAGCGGTGGGAGGGGTGCCGCACCCCGCGGCAAAGGCCAGAACCGAGCAGCTGCGTCGACCTGCAAGCATTTGTGGTTGGGCTTTTCGTAGCTTTGCTGACGTGCTATGCCTACTCTACCTAGCTTGAATGACTCATGGTACTTGTGTCTAACTGATGTGCAACTCGCCGGACCTATTTAAGGAGGTGAGATGGAGCAGAATTGAGCCAAAAGTTAGCTCCTCAGTCATCTTCCACATCAGGAAATCTCCATTTTCTTTGCTGAACTTGAAGCTGGTTTGAGAGCTTGTTCAAACCTCTTTTCGAGCAAGGAAAGGGTGATTCTAAGAGGTGGTTTGTATCCTTAGAAAGAGGGAATCTAAGCCAAGAACGAATCGAAGCCGAAGGGGGTCGATTTGGGTGAGTTCTCCTCGTTGTCACCGCTGTTTTTCGCCTCTGTCCAGGCACCGCACCCCGCGGCCCCATGACCGCCGCACCCCGCGGCAAGCGTGGTTCATGGTGCCGAGTGTGTGTTTTGGGTGTTTGGGCATGGATCGAAGCCTCGTTCCTTGATTCGTTTTGTATTCCATTAGATTCGTATATGTAGATATTGAATCTAATTTAGGGTCTTATTATGGGTCGTTCCAGAAGGATTTGAGATCCAAGATTTGTCCATGATCAGACCCGGGAATCGTCGTCTTTAAGAGCTCGTTAAGCTTTCTGCAATCTAAGGCAAGTGACGGTATTGGAAGAAATGGTAGAGAATCTCAGACTATCCCTACTCAAAGGATAAGGAGGACAGAATCAGAACTATGAGAGATTCTTCGCCAAAGCGAGATGATCTCTTCTGAACAGCAATACCAGATGGATAAATTGATCGCTAGTGCTCACAGAAGGGTTGGGCTAGGAGAGCCAAACATGGAAGATCCATACTTCACCATGACTGAGATAAGGCCAGGAACACCAGAATCATGTGTTCCAGGACCAAGCAGGGTGCATAGTCCATCGTCAGAATCCGATGGAGAACCCCGTCCGAAGAAGCCTTGCATGGGAAGTCTACCATATAGGAAATGTTTCGGAACACCGTGATAAGAACCGACGTTGCATGTAGCAGTAGTTTCCTTTTCTTAGTATTTCAGCATGTACCGTGTAAAGATTCTAGTATGGCGACGTGTACTTTGTGAAATACCATAATTTCCGAGCAATTTTGACCTGATGTTCGGGAGATCGACTAATGTGTAGTTTGTAAAATAGTTCAAAGTTCATCTATATAAGTACCAAGTTGATCTATTCTGAGTTGATTTTTTTGTACATTAAGTATTTTGGGAGAAATATTAATGTATGAAGTCCTTGGAATTTGATCGGTAAGCAGATGGTGAACACAATGAACAACACTCGTTCTGATGCTGGTAACCATCCCAGACACAATAAGAGGAGCGTTGGAACTCCTGAGAATGTACGTGAGTCCAATTCTCAACATGATCCCAGGAGCAATGCTCCGAGGATATTTGACGAGGCGGCCGTTGCTGAAATTCGGGAAATTTTCATGCAAGCAATGATTGATGTCTTACACCCGAGTGTATCTCAGGCACAGGATGTGTCGGCATCCTCAACAGCCCCGGAAATTGAGGAACAAGAGACTCATGTACCCCGGCATCAGAGGACAATAGTCAGAAGCAAGAATGATTGTGGCCGAGTACTGAAGGCCATAAATTCTATGAGACCCGACAGCTTCAACGGGAAAGGTGAACCAGTTGAGGTGGTGCATTGGTTTTCCCACATAGAGCGGTTATTCCGCAGTGTGGAGTGCACGGAAACCGAGAAGGTACACATAGCTTCTCTGCAATTAAAAGGAGATGCTAGTGAGTGGTGGGAAAACACTGGTCTTGCGGATAGCCCTGATTTGAGTTGGGCAATGTTTAAGACTAAGATGATCGACCGATTCTTCTCTCGGGCAATGAGAGAGGAAAAGCGCAAGGAGTTTCTTTACCCTAAGACTGAAGGGTTGAAGGTGGCTGAATTGGCAATTAAGTTTAATCACTTGTTGCCATACGCCGGTTCAGATGTATCCACTGAAGAACAGAAGATTTGGCATTTCCATGAGTGGATGAACCCAAAGATTAAGCCAATGATGTTAAGCCACAATTGCTCTACTCTGGAACAATATGTGGATGCGGCTTATAAGCTAGAGGCAACTCTAGAAGAATCAACCAAGAGGAAGAATCGCCAGAGGTCGACACAGAACCAACCGCAGGCAAGCGGATTCAAACGTCCTGCGCCACCGTCCAACTTTGCTAAATCCAGCAAGGCGAAAACGGGTAGAACGCAAGGCGGGTTGACACAACAATCGGGTCAGGGCAAGAGTTCGGTTCAGTGTTATAACTGTGGTGACGCTGGGCACAAAAGCATCGCATGTCCACGGGAGAAGAAGACGTGTTTTGGCTGTGGGACTGAGGGGCATGTGCAGAAGTTCTGTTGGCAGGGAAAGAATAAAGGAGCAGAGTCGCATCAGGGGTCTGTTAGGCAAAGTAACCGACCCAGGTTCAAACCAGCAACGACTCCTAGTCCTTCGATGCAGACAACTGCCCAGAACAAAGGAAAAGCCCCAGCAACTTCAGGAAATCAGGGTCAGCGCCTGTATGAGATGCATGAGGCTGATGGACCTAATGCACCGATTGCTCAAGGTACCATCTACCTTCACTCTACTCCTGTACGCATACTGTTTGATTCAGGTGTTACCCATTCCTTCATTTCAGAAAATTGTGTTAGTAAGTTAGGTTTAGTTTGCAACGAAGTTTGTGAGCCTTTCGTTGTGAATCTTCCTAATAATGAACGCTTAGTAGGAACTGAGTGTCTATTCGAGTTTCCAATTACCATCCAGGGTAAGAAATTCGAGGCAGATTTGATCTATATTGCCATGGATCCCTATGACATTATCCTCGGTATGGATTGGTTGACACGTCATGGGGCAGTAATCGATTTTAGTTCGAGAACAGTGACGGTGTCATCTGGGGCCCAGAGTGTGTGCAAGTTTAAAGGTCGGAATGACGCTGATAATGGTAGGCTTATAAACGCAATGGTTGTGTTTAAGCTACTTCGTCAAGGTTGTGTCGGGTACCTTTGCTATTTGGACGAGCCCACGAAAGATGAACCATCAGTTCTTGATATTCCTGTGATTCGGGAATTTCCGGATGTCTTTCCAGAAGAGATTCTTGGATTACCCCCGCATCGTATTGTAGAGTTTTCAATTGATCTTGAACCAAGTACTGCTCCAATTTCTAAGGCACCATATAGAATGGCACCTGCTGAGATGCAGGAATTGAAGAAGCAATTAGAGGATATTTTAGACAAAGGCTATATAAGGCCGAGTACATCGCCTTGGGGTGCTCCGGTCTTGTTTGTCAAGAAGAAAGATGGATCGTTTCGGCTTTGCATCGACTACCGAGAGTTGAATAAAGTCACGATCAAGAACAAGTATCCTTTACCAAGGATTGACGATTTGCTAGATCAGCTGCAAGGAGCTAAAGTCTTTTCCAAGATCGATCTGAGATCTGGTTACCATCAGCTCAGAATTCGTGAGGAAGATATTCCGAGGACTGCATTCCGGACAAGGTATGGCCACTATGAGTTCGTAGTTATGCCATTTGGACTTACCAATGCTCCAGCGGTCTTCATGGACCTGATGAATCGATGCTTTCATCAGTACCTAGATAAGTTCGTGGTGGTTTTCATTGATGATATTTTGATTTATTCCCCGAACGAGGAAGTTCACGAGGAACACCTGCGGATTGTGTTGTCAATCCTTAGACAAAATGAGCTATATGCTAAATTGTCTAAGTGTGACTTCTGGATTAAGGAAGTGGCCTTCTTAGGCCATGTGATCAACGAGAATGGAGTGATGGTTGATCCCCAAAAGATAGAGGCGGTAGCCAACTGGAAGCGGCCTCAGAACGTGAAAGAGGTACGTAGTTTTCTTGGACTTGTCGGATATTATAGACAGTTTGTAGAGGGATTTTCCAAGATCGCTCTACCCATGACCGGTTTACTCCGCAAGGTCCATAAAAAGTGTGTCTGGACTGACAAGTGCGAGGCCAGTTTTCAAGAATTAAAACGACGATTGACCTCGACACCAGTGTTAACATTACCAGAAGGAAATGACGGATATGTAGTCTATAGTGATGCTTCTAAGAATGGTTTAGGATGTGTGTTGATGCGGAAAGGCAAGGTGATTGCTTATGCATCAAGGCAACTAAAAACCTATGAAGAAAACTATCCGACGCATGATCTGGAACTAGCGGCGGTAGTGTTCGCGTTGAAGATTTGGAGGCATTATCTCTATGGTGTGAAATGCCAAGTCTTCACCGATCACAAGAGTCTCAAGTACGTATTCACTCAGAAAGAGTTGAACATGAGGCAACGACGCTGGTTAGAGCTGCTCAAGGATTATGATCTTGAATTGTTGTATCATCCGGGCAAGGCTAATGTAGTAGCCGATGCACTGAGCCGGAAGACACCGCACGAGACAGTAGTAGCTCTCCTCACTACTCAAACCAAACTGAATCAAATGGTGTGTGAAGTTGAACTGTTGTATGATCAACGTAGAAGATACCTGAATATGTTGAAAATTCAGGCTACACTATTTGATCAGATTCGAGAAAAACAAATTGATGATATAGTTTTGGTAAAGTTGAGCTGTGAAGCGTTGAACGGGAAAGCTCCCGGTTTTGTGATTCAGGAGGATGGATCACTCTGGTTTCAGAACCGAGTTTGTATGCCTGACATTGATGATCTTCGCCAATTGGTAATGAGGGAAGCTCATTCATCAGCTTATTCTGTACATCCAGGCTCTAGTAAAATGTACAAGGACCTCAGAATGAAGTTCTGGTGGCCCAACATGAAGTGGGATGTGGCAGAATTCGTGGCGAAATGCTTGACTTGTCAGAAGGTCAAGATAGAACACCGTAGACCAGGTGGTGAATTGCTACCTCTTCCAGTTTCAGAATGGAAATGGGAAGATATCGCAATGGATTTTGTCACAGGATTACCCAAGACTAAGAGTCAGAAAGATGCTATTTGGGTTATCATTGACAGGCTCACAAAGAGTGCTCACTTCGTGGCTATTAAGTCAACCTGGGGAGTCCAAAAGCTAGCTGGAGTGTTTTTGCACGACATTGTCCGCTTACATGGTATTCCTAAGACCATTGTATCGGATCGTGATGGCCATTTTACATCGAGATTCTGGAAGGAACTCCACAAGGCCATGGGAACCGAGCTAAGGTTCAGCACTGCATTTCATCCTCAGACGGATGGACAGTCTGAGAGAACTATCCAGACCTTGGAAGATATGTTGAGAGCATGTGTACTCGATCGTCCGACTAGCTGGGAGGACAACTTAAGTCTAATCGAGTTCACATACAATAATAACCGGCACGCTACTATCAAGATGGCTCTATTTGAAGCTTTGTATGGTCGCAAGTGTAAATCGCCAATTTGTTGGGATGAGAATGCCGACAAGATTTTACTCGGACCAGAGTTGGTCGAGAGAACTGCTTCAGATATTGCTTTGATCAGACAAAGAATGTAGACCGCTCAAAGTCAACAGAAGTCTTACGCCGATCCAAGACGTAGGAATGTTGAATTTGAAGTTGGCGACAAAGTCTTTGTCAGAATTTTGCCATCCAAAGGCGTGTTCAGATTTGGTAAGCGTGGGAAGCTTAACCCTCGCTACGTGGGACCATTTGAAATCCTCGATAGAGTGGGATCCCTTGCATACCGTTTGGCATTGCCGCCATCGGCGCATCCTGTGCATAATGTGTTCCACGTATCCTTGTTGAGGAAGTACGTACCAGATGAGTCTCATGTGCTGAGCTATGAAGACATTGAGATTCAAGCAAATGGTACTTATGAAGAGATACCTGTGCGTATTCTCGAGTGCCGTGAGAAGCACTTGCGTAACAAGATCGTACCATTGGTACGAATTCTATGGTCCAAGTCCGGATCCGAGGAAGTTACCTGGGACGCTTTCCTGAGATGTTTACGACCTAAGTTTCGGGGTCGAAACTTCTTTTAAGGGGGAGGTAATGTAATATCCCTCGTTTTGTAGGAATAATTTTGAAATTTTCCTAAGCCCATGTTGCAAGACAGATTAAATTCAGAGGAGATATGGACATCCTGTGAGATGTTTGGTCTCTGTAATATTTTCTGAGCAATATAAAATACAGTTAAGGTGATTTTGGGCTAAAAGGTCGTTCGTGTACGAATATATTTAACCCGACGTTAAAAACATTTACCACTTAAGGTAAAAATGTCAGAAAAGCGTCGTGGCCGATTCTGGCCTTCACCGCACCCAGCGGTGGGAGGGGCGCCGCACCCCGCGGCAAAGGCCAGAACCGAGCAGTTGCGTCGACCTGCAAGCATTTGTGGCTGGGCTTTTCGTAGCTTTGCTGACTTGCTATGCCTACTCTACCTAGCTTGAATGAATCATGGTACCTGTGTCTAACTGGTGTGCAACTCGTCGGACCTATTTAAGGAGGTGAGATGGAGCAGAATTGAGCCAGAAGTTAGCTCCTCAGTCATCTTCCACATCAGGAAATCTCCATTTTCTTTGCTGAACTTGAAGCTGGTTTGAGAGCTTGTTCGAACCTCTTTTCGAGCAAGGAAAGGGTGATTCTAAGAGGTGGTTTATATCTTTAGAAAGAGGGAATCTAAGCCAAGAACGAATCGAAGTCGAAGGGGGTCGATTTGGGTGAGTTCTCCTCGTTGCCACCACTATTTTTCGCCTCTGTCCAGGCACCGTACCCCGCGGCCCCATGACCGCCGCACCCCGCGGCAAGCGTGGTTCATGGTGCCGAGTGTGTGTTTTGGGTGTTTGGGCATGGATCGAAACCTCGTTCCTTGATTTGTTTCGTATTCCGTTAGATTCGTATATGTAGATATTGAATCTAATTTAGGGTCTTATTATGGGCCATTCCAGAAGGATTTGAGATCCAAGATTTGTCCCTGATCAGACCCGAGAATCGTCGTCTTTAAGAGCTCGTTAAGCTTTCTGCAATCTAAGGCAAGTGGCGGTTCGCTCTTACTCATCATTCCATATGTACATTGATTATCAATTGCTTAATTGTTAATTGATTTGGAATGATTTATTGAATTGTTGGGGACAGTTTTACTAAATGATATAAAAGGAATATGATATTATAATAGGTTGTATATCAGTTAGAACAACGTTATTATAAATATATATATTTTGGCCTGAGGGCTTTGATATGATTATTGTTGTGCTTGGACTGTTTAGTTAGCACGAGTATTCGTAGGAGCGATGGACTAAATTGAGGTCTAGTCGTTTCTTGATAATGAAAATGGTGCTAAGAGTTCTAAACTCAAAGACCATTTGGTGGGTCATGACCTTTCTCTGTACTTGGTATAGAGATGGTGGCACGAAGTTGGTGCTACAAACTTGGGATTCGTCCCTATCAGAAGTATGTCCCGCTGTCGGCAGGCATATAATTAAAAGCCTATAACGTGATGTGCGTTTTGGAATTAAATAAGATAAGTGCCCGAGCACACATGATTAATAAACCTCAGACGAGTAGTACAGCTAGGGAATAGTGTAGCTAGAAAAAACTCGTCTTGACTTGATCAGAGTACGTTCTCTTTCCAATCTGGATTCGCATTATTGCGGTGAGGTTGGTCGTGAACCGAAACATCTAGTCGTTGTTGAACACTTGTATGAGATTATTATGTTCCCCAACATTTGTCATAATTCCGATAAGACTCAATTCATTGGAGTCTTCTTTTAGGTTGATTGCTGTAAGACTCAGTCTTTCATAATCTTCTCTTGATCATGCTGCTTAATATATTCCAGTAGGAGTATGATGGTTGACTATCGTCATCGGTTATTGTTCGACAAGCGATGGGTCTAACCTAATATGACTGCTTCGAACCACTCTGCTTTGTACCCTTGTGTAGTCTTTCATTAGACTAACCAACCGTAATTATTCTCTGCATGGTTGGCTGGTGTCATCCGTTCGATTCGGCACATCAGATAAGCATCCGAGGAATGGAGGCTAGAATGACTATAAAAGTAAACGGTGTTTTAACAATTTATCAGGCTACGATCCTTGGCGGGTGATCTTTTATGATCAAGACCCATGTATTTTTATAAAGACTTCCGCTAAATATTCTGTTTTGTCCTATGGGGATTGGGATGTAATCCCCAGACATATGTTTTAATTAAAGGTTTTGATATTTATATCTTAACCGTTGTTTATGAATTGCGTTGAAACCGGTAAAGCCTGGGGTGACTTCGGTATGGAAACCGGGGTCACTGGTGGTAATACCTTTCCAAACGGATTGAAATTTGGGGGTGTTACACATGATGTCTCTGCTGCTTGTCTATATGATCCATTTGTTCCTCAGCTGATGGCATTAAGACCTTCTTGCACAAAAAAGAGACGAGGTCGCAAGCCGACTTAAATGATATTGTACTCGCACATTGTAATTCTATTGTGATCCATGATTTCAATGATATTGTAAGTCGACTTAAATGCTATTGTATTTTCCCTGACGCTTAAAAGATCTCTATTTTTTGTCCTGTCTTTGGAGAAGTATAACTTTTTCTATATAATCCCAAATTGAGTGATTCCAACGTCAGATTAAAGATCAAGATGTCAACTATAACTCCTCCAAATTTCAGCGCGTTTGGACTAGGGAATCAAAAGTTATGGCAATTCCAAAATCGTATCGCGGATCAGCATGTTCATCCGTGACGGACGAAACATGTTCATCCGTCACGAATGAACATGCTTCGTCTATCACAGATGAACATGTTTCGTCCGTCATGGATGAACTAGTGCGTTAAATAGAAATTTTGCCGGTGCGCAAAATAGAAATCGTGTAAATTTATGGAACGAGAGGTGGGTGTATAATACTAGCATAAATCATATCATGAAAACAGACAATCCACCATTAAAAGTATCAGATTTTTAAATCTGAAAATAAAGAATGGAATGTGATTAGGCTCTCTAATTTATTGTATACACATATAGTAGAAAAAATAAAAGAAGTACAGATTCCGATCCACAACTTTGAGGATCAATTAGTTTGGAAACCCTCACCAAATGGAAAATATTCAGTAAAATCTGCAACATGGTCACTCCAAAACCATACTCTTAAAAATAGTAATAGAAACTTGGGCTGGATTTGGAAGTTAAATATTCCTCCCAAAGTCAAACATTTCCTCTGAAAAGTTTGTTTTGACTCCCTACCCACCAAAGAAAGGCTTAATAGATATTATAATAGAGTCTATGCACAATGCATCTTATGTAAAACTTCAAATGAGGATAGGAACCATCTTTTTTCCAAATGTGCATACACTAAAAGGATTCTGAATGAAACTGTAAAAGCACTCAACGAAAATATAAATACTATAACGATAGGTGAAAATTTTATCGATAATTTGTCTTAAAACTGAGGAGCCAGTACTAACTTTGAACTCACATGTTTTGCCTGGTGGCATATATGGAACTATCGAAATGCGATAATATTTCGAAATACAACACAAGATTTACCCAATTATGGTCCCACTATAGCTTCTTATAGAATATTTAAAAATGCTGAATTAGAAAACAAGATAAGCAAACTGGGTGACAGAAATGAAATTATAGCTTGGTCAAAACCTGCAAGAGATCACTTAAAACTAAATTTTGATGCCTCAAAAAGTAAAAATGTTGATTCGAAAATAGGTTATATTAGTAGGGATAAGGATAGTAATATTATCTGTATGGATAGTATAAAGATCATGGCAATTTCAATCTTACAAGCATAAGCAATTTCGATGTGGGCGGGTGTGGCTTAGGCACATCGGCTTGGTATTAAGAAGATTACAATTGAAGGAGACAGCCTCGATGTCATTAATGCAATACATCATTAATGCAATACAAGGTATCTGGGACACCCCTTGCGAGATTGATATGATTATCAGAGATATTAGAAGATTTTCTGCTTACTTTGAAGAAGTGAAAATCCGTCAATGCTATCGTGAAACTAATCAAGCTGCAGACTTTCTGGCTTCTCAGAAAAGCAATATTGAGACTCTTCATCTCCTAGGTCATGGCCGTTAACCTGAGCGCCACGCGTTGCGTGACACTTTTTTTATTTTTTTGTTTTGCTTTTGTAGATGTGAAACAAAGTGTTTCAGCTCTCTTATACTCCAAATAACGTGTTTTATCCCGTAACAAGCACGAGACGAGCACATAATCCGGCTTTACTTTTTAAAATCTGCTTTATGAGAATTCCCAGAAATCTGCTTTATGAGAATTCCCGGAGTAGAATCAAATTTGACTGATCTTGAACCTCTTCTAATAAAATAATATTAAGGCTCCGTTCGGTTAAAATGGGTTGAAATTGAAGGGGGCACTTCAACTCCATTTTTCATTAATGTTGAGGGGTGAGGGTGAGGGATTTGCTTAATTTTCAACTCACTTAATGCCCCTTCAACTCTCATTTCATCTCTACCAAACAAGCCCTAAAACCATTAAAGATCTTTTGGAGATCAACTATTATTCATGGCTTAACAAATAGGTGTAGACCTTCTACATATGAATCCTACATGGTTAGATTATTCAGCATTCTCACATATTTACTTTCAAATATATTCTCCTTTTAAATCGATTCCTTACTTATTACTTCATTCATGTTTAGTGATTCTTTTCCTCTTTGGTTTATATTTTTTTTAAAATAAAATCAAATGAATGTGAAATGTTTCAAATACAGTAAAATTTACTCTCCAAAGATTTTTGTAATTTGGATTGCCAATAACAATATGGTTTTTTCTAATCTCTGAAAATTCTATTTTTAGTAATAATTTTTTTAATTATTAACTTAATTTTTTTAAGGATTTATTCATTCTCTTTTAAATAATATTTTAAAAATAATTTTCTATTTTAACTTATTAGCATGTATCTGTAAACACACTAGAAAAACCGTAACAATATTACTTTTTTTTAGAGCATAACAATATTCTTATTTTTCAATTCAATTTTCTTCATATCTTCTGATTCAATATGTCAAATAGTGAATTGTAAAGAGTGATGAAAACACTATTTGATACGTCAAATAAAAATTGTCCTGGATTCTAAATAATAATCTATTTAATTTTCAATGGTTGAAATATTACCAACCTTTAACTTTTCAGATAAAAATCTTCCTTTTCAATTCAATTTTCTTCATTTCTTCTGATAAATGTAATTATTGTTTGGTAGGCAGAACTCGAAGAAAATCTGGTGCGGGTAAAAACTAAAAAGCCACAACAAAGAAAAGAGGAAAACAGTGATTGGTGCTGATGATGAGCTGGAACCTACCATCCATCTCAGTTTCACTTTTTCACGCTCGGCGCGTGTACTCACTTCCTTCTCCGACCCCATTTCTATGATTTGCACTTTGTACCACAAAGTTGACATTTTGCCAAATAAGTCCATCAAAAGAATTTGCACTAAAATTTTTACTTGGTACGATTTCATGTTAATACGAAAGATATATCTGTCTAATCATGAAATCATAGTAACTCAAACTTATATTTAAGTCTATTTTGACTCAACTTATCAAATTGTTGGCCTTTAAACCAGTAACGGATACAGAATTTCAGTTCAGTGGGATAGAAATAAATTAGTATCACAATATATATAAAATACTAAGGAATAGTTTTTTTTATTATTATAATAACTTTTTTTTGAGGTGTTATATTCTAAAATCTCACAATAATATTTTTAATCTAATAAAATGACTATACATTTTTTTCAATATACGTTTTTAGTTTCTTACAAGAACAACTTGATTAGAACGTCCTAATAAGCACAAAACATAGACAATTAAGATTAACACGAACTAAATTATAACGGTAAACTTTTTTAGTATGTTTTATTTCCAACATTTTTTATATTTCTAATCTTTATAAGTCATAATCCATGATTCAAGTAATTATTGTAGCCTTTTTATTACTTTTTGAATATATAATTTGTCTAATTACAAGCCTACCTCCATATTTCATTTTTCAATTCTTAATTTATAGATTTATATTTTTTATATTTAAAAAAAAATGTGGCGCCCCTTGTGTCTGTCCCTACTTTAAACACGAGCATGCATGAACAATGAATATATGTTCACATATCCAAACTTCATAGGACTCGTTTAGTATTATAATAGGAGTCAGACTGTGTATGAGAAATATGGTTAAGTGATTTCTAAGACTTTGTATTTGATATAATTTTGGAATGATATCAACACAACATATGCAAGGAATAAAATTAAGTTTAGGTCATAACTTTATTTTTAGATGGCTATGGAAAGTAGTATTGTGAGCTGATATGAGCCATACCCTAAATCAATTTAATTTACATCCCTATATCTACCAAACAACAAATTCGGTTTGACTCAATCCATTTCTTATATCTATGCTATAGAAACAAATGTACCCTTAATTTGTTTGAAATGAAAAGTTAATTGGCAGACCCTATATACACGCAAGTTCAACCCAAGCTTATTTATCATAACTTAGTGTAAAAGATTTATAATAAAAAAACGCCATATGTTTATCATAGGCAGACCCTATATACACGCAAGTTTTTAGCCTTATACACGCGATTTGATGCGCCAAAAATAGGCGTGCAGGCATAAGGGTAGTGTTTGGAAAAAAATGTGATAAAATTAGTACGCCAAAAGGAAGCGTATCAAAAACAGAGTAAAAATTTGACACGCCAAAATATGGCGTACGAAACGTGTGGGCCTTTAATTGGGCCTTGAATGACTGCCCCAACTAAATGCCCATAATATATAAGTTTAAGTATACTAGATTTAATGAAATACTATAGTACATAAGTGTAACTATATGAAATATAATAAAATACTATAGTACATAAGTATAACTATATGAAATTTAATAAAATACTATACTATATAAGTGTAATATACTAGATTTAATGAAATACTACAGTATATAAGTCTAAGTATACTAGATTTAATAAAATACTATACTACATAAGTGTAACTATATGAAATTTAATGAAATACTATAGTATATAAGTCTAAGTATACTAGATTTAATGAAATACTATAGTACATAAGTATAACTATATGAAATATAATGAAATACTATAGTACATACGTGTAACTATACGAAATTTAATGAAATACTATACTATATAAGTGTAACTATATGAAATACTATAATATATAATGTAACTATATGAAATATAATGAAATACTATAATATATAAGTATAAATATACAAAATATAATAAAATACTATAGTATATAAAGTTTTTATTCTCGTTTTTTTGGCTTTTTGGAGGGGAAAACGATATCCGTTTTGGATGAATTTTAGATGTATGGACTCGTATTAAAATTTTATACAAAATTATAATAGAAAAATGCAGAAAATACCAAAAAAATTCACTACAATTAGGGGTGAGCAAATATATCCGATTCGGCTGATCCGATCCGAAAATCCGTCGATCCGTATCCTAAAAATCCGTATCCGAAAATATCCTTTAAGTTTTTATCCGTATCCGATCCGATCCGGGTGATTTTGCCGGATACTTGAACCGGATACGGAACGAGATATTTAGCTTATCGGATATCCGAAAATATCCGATACTATTCATATAATATTTATAATCATAAATTTGTTTATTATAACTAATATATTGAGTAATATATTAATAAATTTTACATCCTTAATCACATATTTATATTGTTGTCCAAGTAAAATATTGTAAATACATTTTCATATGAATAATAAGTGTGTATATAATTTAAATCGTACGAACAAATTAAGAAACAACCTACAAATTTTATTTCTTAATTTACAAATTTATTACTTTTGAATTTAAAAAATGAATATATTGATTTATTTTTAATAGATTTGTAGTAATCAGATAATTCGGATATCCGGCTCAGATATCCGATCCGATCCGGGTCCTTTTTACCGGATATCCATTTCAAAACGGACCGGATACGGATCGAGATTTTGTAAATTTTTTGAACCGGATATCCAGTATAACGGATCGGATCGATCCGTTTGCTCACCCCTAACTACAATGCGCTAGGAAGAGTAAGCCGCAGGCGCGGCCAATGAAGAATTCGCTGGAGTGCCAGGAAGAGTAAGCCGCGGGCGCGGCTAGGAGAACCGTGATCGCGGCTTTGCAAGTCAGGAAGGACGCAGAAGATCACGGTTCACGATTCTCCTATCCGCGATCGCGGTTCTCCTAGCCGCGCCCGCGGCCAAGAAGCAGCAGGCGCGGCCAAGGAAGAATTCGTTGGAGTGCCAGGAAGAGTAAGCCGCGGCGCGGCTAGGAGAACCGCAATCGCGGCTTTGCAAGTCTCCTAGCCGCGATCGCGGTTCTCCTAGCCGAGCCCGCGGCTTACTCTTCCTGGCACTCCAACGAATTCTTCCTTGGCCGCGCCTGGTGCTTCTTGGCCGCGGTCGCGGCTTATCCTTCCCAGCATCCTGACGCTCTGTTTTTTGGGCTTTTGGAGGGGCAAACGATGTCCGTTTTAGACGAATTTTATATGTACGGACTCGTATTGAAATTCTATACATGATTATGGAAAAAAGTGCATTTTTTTTTATATTGTTTTTAGTATGGTGCGCCATTTTATGGCGCGCCAAATGGGCCCCCAACAGTCGTTTTTTCAAACGGAGCAAGCGCGCCCATGGTAGCGCACTATGCGCCAGATTATGGCGCGTGAGTTTTATAGTCTTTTGTCTATTTCTTACTGTTTTACTCCCTACACGCCAAACTTTTGCGCATCAGGCATGTACGCCAAACATTAGCACACCAAACAGCGTGCGAAAAGTTCGAAAACCAGCGTGTATATAACGCCCGTTCTATCATATTAGTATTTTTATTAGTCTCTCAATATATTAATAAAACATTAAAACTTAAAAAACGTAGAGCATACATTGCCTAAAAAACTTGTATATAAGCACATTATTACCTTAGAAAGTCTCATCGATTACATTTGGACATATTTAATAAGCATGTATTTGTCATCTAAACCATACATCACATTATTGTCCATTTTGTTAAAACTAGCTTAGTTTTCCCGTGTGGATCTTGATAAATTTTTTGTTAAGATTTTGTAATTATTAAAAATATATCAATTTCACATTTAAAAAATATTAAATAAATAAAAAACATATCTAATTAGTGACAATATAAATGAAAATAAGATAAGTACGATAAAAAATATCTACTAATAATTAATTAATAGAGAAGTTTTGTTTTAGTAGGGAAATTTTGTTTTAATAGATATATTATATATAATAGATTAATTGAAAATTTATAGTATTTGATTTCAAATTTTATTGTAATCATCAATTATTAATCTGATATAACTTTTAAGTGAATTAATAAAGGAAAGTATTACATCAAGATATATTAAATCATATCTAACCAAATCATAAAGATTTCCCTAAGGCTTAAAATTGGAAACAAATATATAAAGTATTGAATTTTAGAAATAGGATAAAGATCTTATATACAATTATTATATTGGATTTAAAAAAAAAGAAAAAAAAAAAAGAGAAAATGTCATGTGACAAAATGAATACGATTGTGCCATGTGGCATAAGAAATTTGTAGGCTTAGTAGAGAGTGTCATGTGACATAAAGGTTTTGGTTTAGTAGATATATAATAGATTTAGTAGCATTATTGTTGTGCATGCTTTGTATTGATAATCTTTGTGTAACACCCCCAAATTTATAACCCATTTGGAAAGGTATTATTGCTAGTGACCTCGGTTTCCACACCGAAGTCACCCCGGGCTTTACCGGTTTAAACACAAATCATAAAGAACAATTATGGTACAAAATTACCATAACTTTCATTTAAAACATAGTCGCGGAATTTCAACACAATTCCAAAGACGACAAAATACAGAGTCATTACAATACAGCGGAAGACTTAAAATAATTTACAAGAGTATTGACTTCAGTAGTCAACGCCCAAAGATCGTAGTCTGATTAAAACATTTTCAAACACCATTCATGTTCATAGTCGATCTAGCCTTTTTGGACCTGTATGTGCCGAAACGGACGGACGACACCACCATGACGTTGCAGATAAATAAAATACAAGGGGTTAGTCTAATGAATAGACTAAGCAAGGGTGGAAAACATTAACAATTAATTCACACAAATGCTAACACAAGCAGTTCCACATATCAACAAATCACATCAAAGCCCTCAAGTGTTAACTAAACAGTTAAACACATCAACAAATCACATTAAGCCCTCGAGTGTTAACTAAACAGTTAAACACATCAACAGATCACATCAAATCCTCAAGTGTTAACTAAACAGTTAAACACATCAACAAATCACATCAAAGCCTCAAGTGTTAACTAAACAGTTAAACACATATAGTTATCAAAACTGTTCCCAACATAATTAATAATCATTCCAAATTAATTAACAACTAAACAATTGATAATTAATGAAACATGATTAAGCAAGAGCGAACCGCCACTTGCCTGGAATAGACGAAAGCTTGAACAAAGCTTAGAACAACGGGTTCCTGGGTCTGATCAAGGACAGATCTCGGATCTCAAGTCCTTTTGAAACGACCCATAACAAGACCCTAAATTAGATTCAATATCTACATATACGAATCTAAAGGAATAAGATCGAAGGGTCCGAGCCATGCCCACGAACCAACACACAAGAGACCCACACACCACGGGCACAAGGCTACCGCGGGGTGCGGTGGTGAAGAAGGGGCGAAAGTTCAGCAAGTTTTCGAGCGAAATTCTTACCCAAATCGATCCCCTTCGGCTTCGATTTGATCTTGGTTGAGCTTCCAAACTTCTTAAGCTATACTACACCTCTTAGAACCACCCTTCTACTGATTGAAAAGAGGTTCGAATCACTCCTGAAACAAGCTCTCAAGTTCAGCAAAAATGGTGTTTGGGAGGAAGAAGATGGTGAAGAAGCTAACTTATGGCCTCTCTCACGGCTCTCCCTCTCTACTTATAGGCCAACCAGGACAACAACAAGCAAGCCACGCATGCAAGGACGTGTCTCAACCAGAAGAAAAGCCTTGGGGAGCAAGGATCGGCCAAGCATGACGATGCAAAAAAACCTTATCGCGATGACGAACTCACTGACGTCTTACCGCGGGGCGCGGCACCCTTCTCACCGCGGGGTGCGGTGGTGACCATCAGGAAATCGTCCTGACTTCGACGGGGCCGTTCTCTCAGCTCCGAACTCCGAATGAGGTGATTCCAAATCGAGGAGTTAGATCTAGAAGACTATTTTAATCCTTCCAAATTTCACTTTGAACGGATCATGGAATCAAGAGTTACGACGATTTTGCTAAAGGGTCGCATTGAATGGCCGAGGAAAGTATGGGTACGGGTTCTTTTAACCCCGGATTAAATATATTCGTACCCAAACATCTTGTACAACCATCTCACACACAAATCTCATATAAATATCTTGCACGAATATCTTATATAAATATTTTGTACACAGATATCTTGTACGCACACCTGACACAAATATCTTATATAAATATCTCGCACAAATATCTTATACAAGAAAAGTTGAAAAAAATACCAAAATTTCCTTATCAAAATGAGGGATATTACACTTTGTTATTGATTTGTGTGTAAAGTATGAAGTAATTAGTTTATTTATGTGATTAATTGGTATCAAAATTAGGAAATTATATGTAAATTAGGAAGTGATTAATTCATTTATGTGATTAATTTATATCTAAATTAGGAATTATTCTAGATTTATGATACAAATCTTTTCTATATAAATTTATATTTAAAAAAAAGTAAAATTCTAAATAAATGACATGTGTCATTTTCATTGTGGGGATGACATGTGGCTAGACCTGTCAAAAACCGTTCTGATCCGAAAACCCGACCCGACCCGATTTTTTTGGGTTGAGACCCGACCCGAAAGTCACTAGGTCAAGAAGGACCCGAACCCAAATCCGAAGGACCCGACCCGAATAGTGAATCTGAGCTCGAGGGACCCCGTTATTTCATATATTTTATTTCATTTATATTAAATAATTTAAAATACTTTGTTAAATTATTAAATAATATTCATTTTTTAATATAATTATTTTATTAAATTTAAAAATCATAATATTAATCATAAATAAATGGACACCTTCGACCCACTGGGTCAACCCGAACTCGACCCGCCCGACCCAAAAATTTAACGGACCCGATTGACCCGAACCCGATTTGACCCGAGCCCGACTTGCTCGACCTAGTTGACAGGTCTACATGTGACCGATTTGAATTTACTAATATTTATTTGTTAATATTTCAGCAAAAAATGTATAACAAAATCAAGATTAAGATTTTGGTTACAGTTATTGAGATTGTTTCCTTAGTTAGAATCCGATTGATATTCAATGAATGATATTATTAACAATTTCTTTTCATATCAATTATATATAGATTTGGGTTAAAATTATATGATATGATACTATATAATTATAATGTACAAGGAAGAGATATGTTACATTATTCAACTTTTAATTTAGAAATTATTGATGTTAAAAATATTGCAAGATTATTTTAGTGCATTAGAAATATATTGTAGAGAATAAAAATCTGCATAAAATGTAATATTTTGTCTTACATTTTGGAAAGAAATGATTATAAAAATATTATAGATTTATTTTAGTATAATATGTATATGTTGTATATTATGGCAGATATTTGATTTTCAAAATAAAACCGAAAAAATGAAAACTTGTCACATGACAAAATTAATGACATGATGTCACATGACATTAGTAAGGGATGATTTTAATCATTGGACGCCATGTAATTTAATTGGGATTCTATTTTAGCATATATATAGTAGATTTATCGTCTATCAAATCAACATTATTTACCAAACATACCTGTATATACTTGCGACTTGCGAGTTACCACACACAAGATTTGGTGAACCGGAGTCAGAATCCTAATAAAACAAGAAGGGGGTGGAAAACACGCGCGAGCAAAGAGAGTGTAGACAACTAAAACCAGACCCTCGAGCAGTGCATTTGGGTCGACCCAACAGAAAAAGAAAAAAGAAAAATCTCTCCCTTCTTCCCTTATTTAAAACTACATCCATCTCCTTCCCCCTTTGGGCCTTCCTCTGCCTTTTTACCCCCACACACTCCACAACACACAACAACAATAAAAACACAGAAAAACAATTAGAAAGAGAGATTTGCTTGATCACAGCTCAACTCAAGAGAGTTTTTATATCTTTTTTACTACCTTTGTGGGAAGAAGAGGAGGGGGAGAGGAAACCAAGAAACCATCTCTTCATAGTTGTCATCTGTGAAGAAGAGAAGAGACCTGACACAACAGAACAGTAGCTTTCTAGGAAGCAGAGCAAAGGCAAAGAAATCCCCAAATCTCTCTCAAAAGTCTCTCAATTTTGAACCCACACCCCCATTTTGCTCTCCTCTCCACTTTCTTAGACACACCCAGAACAAACCCAGGTCTTTAAAAGCCGAAAGATTGAAGCTTTTCTTCTCTGTGAATCACAGAGAAAACAGGGGAAGCCTTTGAAGAAGAAGAAGAAAACAGAGTAAAACAAAAAGCGAAGATGTTTGCATCTGAGAATGGGCTTAAAGGAGACCCAAGGCTTCAAGCCATCTCTGATGCTATCAGGGTTGTACCTGATTTCCCAAAACCAGGTCCAATTTCTCATCATCCTTTGTTTTTTTTTTGTACTTCCTTTTGTTCTTGTACTCAAAACCCTTTTTTTATATATTATTTTCTCTCTAGCAAACCAACAAAAAGGTGAAGAAAATCCTAACTTGTGTTCTTGTGTTTGTTCTGTTCTTCTTATTGTTGGTGTTGTTAGGGATAATGTTCCAAGACATCACAACTTTGTTGTTGGACCACAAGGCCTTCAAGCACACTATTGACATATTTGTTGATAGATACAGAGACATGGATATCTCTGTTGTTGCTGGTAATTCCCCAAAACTCTTCCCTTTGTAATCTTCCCTCACAAACACCAATTTCACACCATGGCTTTTTGGTCTCTTGTGATCTCTTTTTGGGTTTCTCTCATCAAAATTGTGTTTCCCTTTAGCCTGCATGAGGTATTTTTGCAAAGCTTCTCAGGATATGGAGAATAGAAGTGGAAGAAGAAAAAGACCCAAACTTTTTTTCACCTTTTTCTTGCTTGTTTTTACAACAATGTAGGCCTCAAGATGGTTTTTACCTCATCCCTTGGAAGCAGTAAATACCGTGTGAAAATGGGTGATTTCCCAAGCCAATTTTTTTTGGTACCTTCCCAAAGCAAATAGTTCAATTGGGAAGGAAAAAAGTTGATTTTGTAAAAAAAAAAAAGATATTATTTTTTTTACTTGAAAGCAATCAAGTGTTGCCTAGACCTACTATCCAGGAAGATAAGGAAGAAAGATTTTGATTCCTCCATTGTTATCAATCTCAACTTGCAATTAATGATTAATCTCCTTTTTGCAATTGTTCATTTCAACTTTTTCCCCACACACAATTCAAAAAGTCATCTCCATTGTTGTTGCTGTTTGTCTGGCGGTGCTTTTGTTGCTCATAATTTATTGTCTTCAAACAATTCTGAATGCTCAGGAGTGGAAGCCAGAGGGTTTATGTTCGGCCCGGCGATTGCTTTAGCTATAGGAGCAAAGTTTGTCCCTCTTCGCAAACCCCGAAAGTTGCCCGGTAAAAACCCACATCTCCATTATGTTGTACTATTCAAATTGTTGAATGTGACTGAATTATGAGGTGTAAAGCTTACACATTTGCTATCCCGACACAGGGGAAGTGATGTCGGAGTCGTACGTGCTCGAGTACGGAACCGACTGCTTGGAGATGCACGTCGGTGCCGTTCAGCCAGGGGACCGCGCATTGATAATCGACGATTTGGTGGCCACCGGGGGAACTCTTTCAGCTGCAATTAGGCTCTTAGGTGTTCAATTTTATCCTCCTTTGGTTTTTAAGTTTTTTTAACAGTTGATCATTTTGAATAGTGTTTTGTGATTTTGGTTGATGCTAATCATGATGTGGTTCTTGTTTCGGTGTAGAGCGTGCTGGGGCGGAGGTGGTAGAATGCGCTTGTGTAATCGGGTTGCCTGAAGTGAAGGTATCTCCTCATATTGCACATCAATGGCTTTATGTTGTATTGATCATTGTGGTTTAATTACATATGTTTATGCTTTTGATATATATATATATATATATAGAGGAAACAAACATAGATAGACATCAATTCATTTGGAAATCGCGTTACTCGTGTGAGGGGAAAAATCTGACTTCATGTCACTCTTTTGAGTTCGTTGTCCTCTTTAGGATTCGAAAAAGAAGAATCCGTTCTTCTCTTTGAAGTACTAAGTGTCCGTTCGGTATGTTGGACTGGAAGTGAGTTGAAGTTAAAGAATTTGCTTCAACTCTCGCTTCAACTTCATCTCCACATCCTCCTTCAACCCAACCGAACGGACCCTAAGTATTTTCAAGTCACTAGCGTCAAGTCGTCAACTGCCTAAAGTCTCTTCTATTGAAGTCACTATAGTCTTTTGCTTTGGTTGCTCATGCAGGGAAAATTCAAGCTGAAAGGAGTACCGCTGTACGTGCTGGTGGAGCCACGCCAAATGGAAGATTGTTGTTGGAAGGTAGTTTTTCGGGTCCGTTTGGATTCCTGAGATTATCTTGCATTAAATTGACACTTTAATGCAATTTAATGCATTATCTCGGGAATCCAAACAAACCCGTCGCTTCAATGTTTTATTGTATATAGAAATTAACCCCATAAGTAGTTAGTAATAGAAAATGCAAGGAATCAAGCCCCCAATTTGTCAACATGTTATAATTATATGGAGAATATCCTAATATCGTCGTCAAACTTTAAAAGGGTCCTTAAAGGTAACCAATATATCCATATTTTGGTCCCAAAAGCAAGCATATTCCTGGAACATAATCTTCTAGTTGATCACACCTGGAGAATACAGATGATATGGAATTTCGAGTTACACGTATGATAAAGGCCTTATCTTTATCATTCTTAGTAACTTGACCCTAAGAAAGTTCTCTTAGTGCACTCGTCGCCTCTAGTCCATTATCGTACGACACTGGAAAATAATGGAGATTGTAGAACATGTTGTAGGCAGTAGCTGTTCTGCTTCCTTCCTATTCTGAATCAAGCAAAGCATCCTAGTTTTGATTTGCTATATGCTTGTTTTATGGGTATCATAGAAACTCTTCTGTCTTCTATGCCATCCATTTTTGTATGCTAATCTTCTTGTTTTCTATCCCATTGTAGACTTGTTTGAAGGTTGTGGAAACCTGAAGATGCTTTTTAAAGCTCAAGATCTGATGATGGGAGGCTTCATAAGGACCAAATGAGTATCTGAGGAAGTTGTTTCTTCCTGATGATAAAGAAAGTAGAAGGATTTTTTTTCTTCTTTTTTTTTTTTTTGCCATTTCTCGAGTTGCTGTAATTTGAGTACTTTGGCTAGGCTGTTACTGCCTATGTGTAGTGTATCCCCCACCTGTTTTAGCTTTATTCAAAATTCAAATTGAAGCCCTACATTTACTTCTTGGTGCCAAATCTCTGCCTACTCTTTGGTTTGGTTGGGCACAGTAGTCAGTAACTTCCTTCAATAAATACTGCAACCCCAGCAGCCTGAATAATTTCCTAAGCTTGATTTTACATATTGATAGAAAGTTGGCTGAGACTCTCTGTGAGTCAACGTTACCCCCAAAAAGGAGAAAAATTCAAGCCTGCCTGTGTCAATTTATTATTGCTTTGCCATAAAAAAACCCTAAATGTGTATGTTTAGGTGTTAAAATGCAAGGTTGTATTCCACACACCTGAAGGTCAAAAGCTTAAATGCAATGCAAAAGTCCCATTTGAAATTTGAGAAAGCCATGAAAATTTTACAATGCATTTGGTTACCTGAATATATTGCAACTGGGGAACAAGATGAGAATTATTCTCAAAGCTGAGCAGTGCAACAAAGGGTAATATGCACACCATCAGTGAACAAATTGGATAATGTCCCAGTGAGGGCAAAATATGTATACAACAACAGATTGGAAGCAGTCATCTACATAAGCATTGGCCTGTTTTGAGCAGGTGGAACTATCAAATCCAAGTTCTTTTCGAACTCTTTTGCCTTCCTAAACGAAAATTTTCAACCTCTTATTCAGCAGAGGATATTACAGGCCGATGCGACATTCTCAAAGACCTATGCATGTCTAACAAAGAAACATGGTGTTCCAAAGGGTTAAAATATTATGGGAAATGATCATTCTTTTTCAAGGAAACCCGAAAAAAAAAAGTAGAGATATACACTCATATTCTGAATTATCACTCCCATGTTTCTACAATTTTCTTCAACACAGTTCCTACTGATGAGGATTCTTCCCCAGTGTCCTGATGAGAAGCCGTGTTAAGTTTGACAGCGGAACGTATAAGAAAGTTCACCTGTTTTCTGAGTTGTGTGTTATCGGCTATAATATCTTTCAGTATCATCCTCAGCTCATTATCCACCCTTCTCAAGTTACTACATATACTGTCATCACCCTCAGGAGGTATATCAATCTCATCGGCAAAACTGTGTACCTGAGCATGTTTATGAAGGATAAAACAGGAAAAAGTCAATCAGAGATAACATGAAGGACAGGCAGGCAAAAACAAGAAACAGGTACCTCTGTGAAGACTTGAGTAATCTGGGAGTCAGATTTTGTTAAGAGTTCTAAGACATTGTCCATCGTGGATGAATCTGCGTTAGAAGTGATCTCCTCAAACTTGATGCTGCACTCCTGGAGCTGAATATGAAGAATTTCACAATCTTCTAGCAGTTTTTTCCTAGAAGCCAGTGCATCTACATTATGTTGCCTCTCCTGCTGCAGAAGTTGCTGCAGATACCAAATATATTTCAGCATGGTAGCCTTTTTAGACAAAAAGAAAGAACGAATCCCTAATTTCATCAAATCTGTTTGTCAACAGGAATTTTTTAAATTTCTTTCTGGTCAAAATTAAGTTTAGAGGTACGAGGGCTATTCCCATCCCCGGTCACCAAGCCACGTTGTGAGCAGACATCATAGGCGTAAGTGTGTAATCAATAACATTGAGTAAAATTCTCCCAAGTGAAAAAAATGTATGCAACTATATGTTCAAATTGAGAAAGATATACTGTAGTTTCACATTGAAAAATAAAACTAGGAAGGCAATACTTATATCTAGAACTTAGGAAAGAGATGAAAGAGAGAATACTACTGCTGTTTCAGATTTTTCCAGCTGTGATTGTTGTAGCTGTTGCTTCAATTCATTTTGAGACTTCCTCAGAGATTTGACCTCCTTAACAAGGACCTTAATATCTGACTTTGCTTTTGCTTCAGACTCTTCATGTTGTTTCAGTAAGGTATTAATCTGCTCTTTAGCAGCATCTAACTCTCTTAGCAACTCATCCTTCTCATGAAAAGAAGATGTTGAAGCAGGGCCTCCTCGCAACTTATCCTGAAATCATCCAATTCATTTCACTACTATATTCCAGAAAGGAATCAATGGTCAGCCAGAAAATAGATCAAGTAGAAACCTCATGAGATTTTAAACTCAACTCCATCTCCACAGACTTCCGTCGCAGTTCCTCCATATCCCACTGCATTTTTGTAACTCTTTCCTTTTCAATTGAAAGTGCCTGCTGCAGGTTCTCTTTACTTTTTTGTTTCGTAGTGTCAAGCTCAACTTCCAAATCTTTGACCTGCATATAAGACAAGCTTATCTTAATTTTGAGGACAGTAAAATGCAGAATACCAAATGTATTAGATCTGATTAGTTCATCACAAACCCTGGTAGTAAGATATTCTTTCACAGCAATTTCTTGATTCAACCTAGTAATCATATCTTCCATATCAGTTTTTGCAGTAACTAATCTGCGTTGCATGAACATGAGAATCCGATTCAATTTACTTTGCTGATCAACTGGAAGAAGTATCTGTTTGCCGTTATGTGACTGCAATTCAGGGCTGCCAAGGCCTCCCATTGCTCTAGAACCTTCAGCGCTATTAAAGTCAAGAGTTGCTTCACTCAGCATATTTGGAGTCCATGAATTTGACAGTTCGCTGCCTCTAATTGAACTCGTGTCACTTCCTATACTCTCACAAGAAGGCCTTCGAGTATGAACCGCCCTACTTGGCTCTGCATCAAATAAATGATCAACCCTTTCAAAAGCCAAAGAAGCATCCTTCTGAAAACTCCCATTATCTGTGAGTTTTGTTAGTGCTTTATTCTTCCTATGACCTTCTAACTGATCCAAGATACTCTCCCCCATAAGCAGTCCCTCATCAATATTTGACATGCCATATCTGACCAGATTTTCTATGGGAGTAGTCAAATCTTCATACATTTTTAGGTCTTCCAGGCCAGGATCAGAATTGTCATCCCTGTCCAAACTAGTTCCTAAATCAGAAGTCTCGTAGACAGTGTCACTTCCATAATCAGATCTGATTGATAGACTGCCAACTAAAGCAGATGAGCTTGAACTGGCCAGACATTCATTCGAAGACAATAAACCACCAGAGGGATCTGCATCTGAAGATGGCTCATTTGCCTCCAAACACGCTGAAATTTTAGCAAACAGTATGAATAATAGAACTTCAAGATGTAGATAAACATAACTAAAATAAAGAAAATAGTAATTAAAGATAAGGGAAACATCCTTGCACACTGGTAATTTGTATAGAGGTAGCTGTTACAAAAAATGAAGCATTTGACACATGACAGATAAGCATTTTGACTTAAGATGAGCGCCTGAATCCTAAAGGCATGTTTATAGAGAAGAGAACTTACAAGACCGAGCAGCAGCTTCCAGTTCAAGAAAAGATGCAATAACAATGCTCCTAGAGATTTGAATATCAGATAAAAGCCTTGTCATCCAACCCTCCAAAGAGTATCTTCGCTGCAACAAACAGCAAGAACAGGATCATATATCTTCAAGTAATAGTTGGTAAACTAAAAAAGAGGCAGTACACATGAAAAATTCAAGTAACTCGAGTAAAAAACATAGAAAATTGCATGCTAGGGTACATCACGAACCTCTTCCAAAAGTGCCCTGCTTCTCATTCGTAGAAGGCCTTTAGGAGGAGCAGATGGGAGACTTTTCTTCGGAAATGCCCTTTTCAACTGCAGATGAAAAAAAAAGGATTACAAGATATTTCCTTTAAATGAAGCATCAGGATATTCAATTAAATACGTTATACGTATGAGAGTAATGTCTCTACAATATGAATGATCATTCCATAAATGCAGTGGCTGAATAGTATATATGTATGTATGTATAAGATGTAAAGAAGGGATTATATGTGCTTACATCAGCATACAACTTTAAGAAATCATTGAATCTCCTTAAAACTCCTCGAGTCATTGTAATGCCTTCAGGTGACTGAACACCAACTTGTACCCTGTAAAACTGTCCATATATAATGTCAGAAAGAGCTATTCAAGAATCTACATAACCTGGTAATATTTTTCTGTTCCTAAGTAGAGGTTTTTAACAATTCGCAGGAACAAAATAGAAGCTGGCTAAAATATTTCTTCATAAGACCCTCCCCAAACGGTCACAAAACAATATCCCAATGTTCTGCCATAAGATGCTTCCTTTCTGTAATTAACTTTAGCCTAGATATTTATGAATCCACTGAGGCTAAGACTAATAATGCAAGTATAATGACTGAAATGGCAAGCGTTTGAAATACTTCTTATTCAATTTTACTTAAATTCTTTTTATGTCATTTGGTATGGAGAATCCATATAAAGTAGTTGTACAGGAAAGCCAATTGATAGAATGAAAACAACATCTAACCCTTGGCATAGATAAACACTGATGAAGCATTCAATTTCTGTACCACTACGGGATCGGAAGAGCTTGAATGTGACTTTGGAAGGGCTATCCAAGAAGGTACGGTGGCACAATAACTCCATCCACTACGAGGATCATGAGGCCAAACTGTTTCTCGACCATTCTGCAATTGCAGCAAAACGTTTCATATTAAAAATTGAAGAGCCTAAATATAAGAAGGAAATGTCAAATATGTGGCATAAATGTTCTCAACTCAAAAATTAGTAGCTCAGCAAGAAACATGGAGGACAATTCAAACTAGACTACTACATTAGTGGGTTAAGTTCTTCACATTTCCTCAGAAAGTGCAAATAAGTGCTGGTTCAACCCAATTAAGGAAAGCTAAGGGTGTCTTTTACTTTGCGAACTGCCATACACAATCAATCATTCAGGGTCCACCTCCTTGTAAAACCCGCAATAGATGCCCAAGAAAGAATATAACATTTGGCAAGCAAAAAACGATGTATTAGAAAAGATGACCAAGCCTGTCATTGTATTAATATCTCATTCTCCTCTTCCACCAACTGATAGGGCTCAAAATTCTCATTTTTCCACAACATTATCTTGCACAGATCATAATAGATGTGCTCTCCATGCAAGAAAAATTAGAGATACTCTATTAACCCAATTTGATTAATGAAAAATGCAATCATACAGCCTGAATTATAGCCTTTAGTTGCACACTCATACGATCATTTAATAGCACAATGCCATCAATGAGCATGAATTCATCTAGCTCACTCCAAGAAGCAAAATCACAAGACAAATATAGGGCTCACGGGATGAACATTCATTAGCAATTGAGAATTACTCGAAGTTGCTAGTCTTATTGCTTGGGATAATTAGATATAATCCATCCTACTTCTAGACCTAGGTATATTTCAGCTCGAATTTCCCCATCTTGATGCGCAATTTAAGAATTAGCTAAAATAGACAAATGATAAATCAGAGTGAGAATCGATACCCATTTTTTAGGCGGAGGACTCCAATCCATCCCGAGAGGCAACGGCGACGTTCCATCGTGCCTATGCTTCGGAGGACTCGTCCTCCCCATCATCTTCACCGCCTGATCTCCACTGATCTCTTGAAATTCCCACAGAAAACAGCAGCAGATTCGAAATTCAACGAATTATGAAGCCGGGGGTGAACACCACTCCCTCTAAAGGCGAATTCACGATCGGAATGGCGACGGAAAAGCCCTAGAAAGGGGACATCGATCGGATCGGAGACAAGTAAGAAGAAGACGACCGAGAAAGAAAGAGGTCAACAGAAGAAAAGGGGAAAACAGAAATACGAAGGTGGGCACTAAGATTCGAGGGAAAGGGACGCCGCTAAAGTGCGCCGAATGGTGGTGTGATCAGCTGCAGCACCATGTAAATTGCTTTTGTGAAAGACAAATTTGGATTCTTCTCTGGCGTTAGTGCGAACAGGAGACTAGTGAAGAAGGAAGACTGATCTCAACTACCCGTCTTCTTGATTTTTGTTGATAAGTTCGGTGGGCTTGGGCCTCAAGTAAACATGCTAATGGGCTTTTGGCCCAAAACGTCTTTTTCTTGGACTATCAGCGGCCCAATTTGAATTTTAAGAGGTTGGGCCCACGTGCTTATCATTGACTCTTTTCCCCCTCTTCTCTTCTGAATATAAAAAAGGACGATCTCTTGGACCAAAAAAAAAGAAAAAAAAGATGATCTCAGTGCACTCTCACAATTTCTTTGTATATCTTCATTTTCAAAAATATGACAAATTTACTCTTTTGTTAAAATGTTCACCCTTTTATATGTCAAAATCTCAAACCTTTCAATTTTCTATACAATACAACTTCAGCTGTTTTTTACAATCTCCTAATTTCCTAGGATTTAGGATTTAGAATTTAGGATTTATGGTTTAGGATTTAGGGTTTAGGATATAGGGTAATTTCTAAATCTAATAAGGGTATAATTGTCTATATAGAGGTGTATAAAAAAATTAGTAGGATGCGCAAAGTAGCACCTATAAAAAAAAAAGCTCACTCCAAAATCACAAATAATATAACAAATATACTTATGTTGTAATTGTTTAATAAAGAAACATATAGAGTGACGATGTTCCGAGAGTCTGATAAGAATGTTTTATAAGCTACACGAGTGTTTACAAAAACCACACTAAACTTCATAAACACAAGTAATTGGTAACATACTCCTAACTTCATAAACACAAGTAATTGGTAACATACTCCTGATAATCATGCATCTAATTCGAAATGTGTGAATTAATATTTATACAAAGCTTATGGACATGTTTAGTATGACCACATAGCAACAGATCAGCTTATCAAATGCTAAACATGCTTTTACCATTAGAAAGTCACCTTATTAGTCATTTATATTTTGACATTCAAACTCGCAAACATAAATCGTTTTTTCTAAATGTTATAAAAATATTATATTAAATAAAAAAAAGTAGTTTTTTTTTTAATGAATTTTAATCATTTTCAATTAGAATAACAATTTTCTTCTAATAAATCCGAATACAGAAGTCTATGATCGAGACAAATATCACTACATCATTCTGGATGTCACTAATTGCCTGAAAAAAATAACATTGCTAAATTATGTCAAACAAAAATAAAATGAAAATTCCGAACGCCTTGAATTTAGGATTATTCTTGTTGGTATATCAAGATTAAGTTTTTTTCAGTTGATATCCTTAAGGTTTTTGTTTGTTCGCTTTGTAACCGAAATTTTTCATATCCGTATCATTTCGGTCTGAATTGATCAAATCGAAACTCATCATTATGTTTATTAACCACAACTTAATAGGATTCGACTCCTAATACAATCAAATCCATACTCGAACAATTTCGATTTGAATTTTTAAGGTCGGACACGGTTTGTTGCTTCGGAATTCAAATCGACATGGTTCGGACATGAATTTGTGTATTTTAGGAGTCAAATCTTACTAATTTGAGGGTGAGGAAACAATAGTGGACTTGGATTTAATCAATTTGAACTAGAATGGTAAAAACATGAAAAAGTTTGGTTACGAAAGCATACAAACCCAAACCTTAGGGGCACCAACCGAAAAAAACTTACCATCTTTTTGGCTAATGATTTATTAAAAAGAGGGAAGAGATAGTAAAATAGGGTAGTGAAAGGATTGGAAAATAAAAAATATAATTTTAAATAAATGTTGTTTGGTTAGGGTGAAAAGAAAAGGGTAAAATTTTAAAATTGTTATTTGTCTATTTAAGAAGAAAGTGTGAGAAAGAAAAAATTAGAATAGATGAACAAGAAATAGTTGGATGAGTTAGACCTGTCAACTGGGTCGGGTTGGTCGGGTTCGGGTCATGTCGGATTCGGGTCAAATCGGGTTCAGGTCGATCGGGTTGGTAAAATTTTTGGGTCGGGCGGGTTCAGGTTCTGGTTGACCTGGCGGGTCGAACATGTCCTTTTTTTATGATTATTATTATGATTTGTAACTTTAATAAAATAATTATAATAATATAATTAATATTATATTATTATTTAATAAAGTATATTAAAATATTTAATATAAATGAGATAAAATATACAAAATAAAGGGGACACGCGAGCTCGAATTTGCGTTCGGGTTGAGTCGGGTTCGGGTTCGGATCCTTCTTGACCCAGTGACGTTCGGGTCGGGTTCGGATTCAGATCCTTTCGTATCGGATCGGATTTTCGGGTTGGGTCGGTTTTTGACAGGTCTAGATGAGTATGATCTTTTCTAATATTGTCATAAAATAAGAATCTCTCTAAATTTCACCCAAATTAAAGAAATTGATTTACTTTCAATCCTTAACTTATTTTCTCTTCATTTCTCCCGAATAACTCTTAAATTTCTTCTAATAATTCAGTCAAATACATTTGTTAATTTTTCTTTCTTTCCCATCCTACTTTTCCCTTTTTTTTATAAGGTAAACATTAGATTGGAAATCACAGAAGAGTCGGTTTCTCAATCTATAGCATCCTTACGGATGAGAATTACAAATTCTAGACTATATCTAAAATCTTCCAAGGAAACCTGATGAACCTTCTTCGCGATGAAATCGGCTACAACGTTGATTTCTCGGAAGACGTGAGAAATCTGCACTGAAGAAAACAGTTGTAAAATACACAAGATATCAGAAATTAACATTTCAATATCCCATGGACAGTGCCAGATTTGTTTAAGGACGTTCACGATGGTAAGGTTGTCACATTCAAGATGAATGTTGGTAATGCCTAATTCATAAGCCTTTACTAGGGCATTCCTAACTGCCAGTATTTCTGTTTTAAGCGGGATTGAAATATCACATTTATCCCCATAGAGGAAAAGTGGTTTTCCCGTGTTGTTTCTGAAAATGTAACAAAAACTAGATTCACCATTGGTTTTGGTGGATCCATCTGTGTTGAATTTAATTATGTTATTCGGAGGTTTTTTCCATTTCTTTATTGGTCGTTTTACAATGTTTGTTTTATGAGTTTTTTTATTGTCTTCTGTTAGACAGTCATGGTTCCAGTTTTTTCGTTTTATTCCAGTTTTCCATTTGTTTCTTAATGTAATGTAGTACATCCTTAATGGGTTCAACATCATCATTTGTTCTACCAAAGCTTTGTTGGTTTCTATAGAACCAAATGCTCCACCAAGAGACCATTAATTCTAAGAATTGTGATCTATCAGCTTTTTGTCGAATTTCTTCAATGATTTCATGAATTTTTTTTGTTTCATATGTTTAGGGATGTGATTATGCCAAAAGTATCATGATTCAATTTTGCAATTGTTTTTAAGGTATGCTTGCATTGGAAGAGGAGGTGGTTCAAATCTTCCAACTGAGCATTGCAGCGTATACACCCCGGGGTGGTTGCAACGCCTTTTTCTGTCAATCTAGCTTTAGTTGAGATTCCGTTTTTCATTATTTTCCAGACAAAGTTTTTAAATTTGGGATACGTGTCCATTTTCCAGATTCAAGAGGAATCATAAGCAGTATAACTCTTATTTTTGTTAATTAGTTCCATAGCAGAATTAGTAGAAAACCATCCATTTTTGCTCGTTTTCCAGTACATTCTATCATGGATCTCATTTAAGGGTATTGGGATCGAGGTTAGTTTTTCGGTGAAATCATTTGATAAGTATTGTTCAAGTAAGTCCTTATTCCAGGTTTTATTTGGCAGCATGAAATCATCTACCAGGGCATCCTTATTCAGGATTGACTGTGGGTTTATGTTATCACATAAGGGGGTGTTCAAAGCCCAGTTATCCGTCCAGAATTTAATAGTTTTTCCATTACCAACTTGCCAAATTAGTCCAGATTTGAACTCAGACATAAGTTTAATCATTTTGGACCATTGCCAGGAACAGTTTCCTTTTTTCTCGTAGTGAAATATATGTTGTGTTTTCAGGTATTTATCCGTAATAACTCTAACCCAGAAGTTGTTTGGTTCGGCTAGGATTTTCCATTGTAATTTGAACTGAAGAGCTTTGTTCATGTCTTTAGCTTTTCTCAAGCCAAGACCTCCTTGATGAGTTGGTTTACAAATTTTTTTCCAACCTATAAGAGGTTTATAGGAGTTGTCTTTGTTTCAAAAAAAAGGATCTGTTTAGCTTATCAAGTTCATTATGTGTGTGTAGGTAACATGAAACTTTGCATAAGATAATTGGGTCTTGAAGCCAGATTGGTTTTTATTAGTGTTGTTCTTCCTGCTTGGGAAATGGAATTTGCTTTCCATTTAGATAATTGTTATTGGGTGCTAACTAAGAGATCATCAAAGGTGTTCGAGTTAACTCTACCATTGATGATAGGGCACCCCAGGTATTTTTCGAGAGATATCATATTTGTGATTGTGAGAATGCCTTGTAAAGCTAATTTCTTTTGGTTGGTGACCTTTTTTGTAACTTGAAAGGCCAATTTATGGAAATTTACTTTTTGTCCTGAGATTTTGCAGTAGTCATCAATAATATCTTTCATTTCTTTACAGTTTTATTGTTTAGCTTTTGAGAATATCATAATGTCATCTGCAAAAGCCAGAAACGGGATTCGTGTTCCTTGTTGATTGAATTGAAATCCTAGGGGATTTCGAGTTCGATCTGAGGCTTTTTGGAGTTTTCTAGCAAGGATTTCAGATCCTAAAATAAACAAGAAGGGCGAGAGGGGGTCTTCCTGTCAAAGTCCTCTTGAAGGTTTGAATATTTCTGTGGGTCCATTGTTAACAAGTACCGAGAAAGATACCGTTGTAATACATTCTTTTATCCAATTGATAAATTTTTCATGGAATCCATACTTTTCCATAATTTTTTTAATAAAATCTCATTCGATTCTATCATAAGCTTTTTTCATGTCTAGTTTTAAGGCAATAAATCATTCAGTTCCTTTTTTCGATTTAAAAGAGTGAAAGATTTCACGTGCAATTAAGATATTGTCTTGAATAACTCTGTTAGCAAAAAAAGGCACCCTGGAGGGGGTGTACCAATTTTTACATGGTTCCTTTGAGTCTAGTTGTTATAATCTTTGAGATGATCTTATAAATAGTAGAACACAGACTTATGGGTCTATAGTGATTTGTAGAGTTAGGATTGTCACATTTCGGGATTAAGGATATGAAAGTGTGATTTATTTGTTTAAGCAGTTTCCCAAAAAGGAAAAAACTTTTAACTGCTTGGGTAACAGAGAGGCCTACGATGTCCCAGTATTTTTGGTAAAATTCTGCTGTCATGCCATCCGGCCCCGGAGATTTATCTGCGCCAATGTTAAAGACCGCCTTTTTAATTTCTTCGTTCGATACATTTTTTATTAATTCCAGATTAGCCTCTGATGAGATTTCAGGTTGGATTAATTCAAGGTTTTCCTGAAATAGTCTTTGGTTTATATCCTCACTTCTGAATCTTTTTATGAAATCATTTCTGATGTTTTCTTCAACAGTGATGCTTGTTCATTCTTGGGTTCTGATTTCTTTTATAATTTTTCTGTTTCTTTTTCCACTTGCTATTTTATGAAAATAGCTAGCATTCGTGTCATTATATTTGATGTGTTTTACCTTAGCTCTTTGGTTCCAGTAAATTTTCTGGAAACACAGAAGTTATACTTTTTTATCTATGATTCTAGTTTGTTTTTTAATGAGGTCATTTGTAGGGTGATTACAGATCTCAGTTTGGATTTCAGAAAGTTGTTTTTCTATGGTTTGTAATTGTGTGAATACATTTCCGAATGTACTTTTGTTCCAGAGCTTAGCATGTTTTTTGAGTAGTTTTGTTTTGGATACCAGATTGTACAATCTGGATCCATGGTAGTTAGTTCTCCAAGCTTGTTTTACCACGTTTCTAAAATCCTTTCTAGTCATCCAATTTTTTTCAAATTTGAACGGCTGGTTTTTAAATGGTACAGCTGAATCTAGCTCAATGGAGATGGGACAATGGTCTGAACTGGAAAAAGCATAATGCTTAGTATAGATATCAGGATACCATTGGAGGATCTGGTGGTGGATAAGAACCCTATCTAGTTTTTCATAGATGTTTTCTATTTCTGTACTGTTCTTTCGCCAGGTATAGTTGTTTCCCTGGAAAGGAGTATCCAAAAGCTCACACTCATTTTTAAAATGACGTAGTCTTGCAAATTTCGATAAAGGCGGTATAATCCCGCCTAATTTTTCAGAAGGATTTTGAATTTCGTTCAGATCTCCCATAATAATACAGAGAAGAGAGCAATTTTTAATGTAGGATATAAATTCGTTCCAGAACATATTTTTTGCAGAATCATTTGGTGGGGCGTAAGTGAGGATTAGCATAAGTTTTTTGTTCGTGAGCAAGTTTGTATACTTAATACTAATAAATCTTGTTTCAATTTGTTCAATTTCAAGGATTTCGTTTGTAAGTTGGTATGTCTTCCACATAACGCAAATGCCTCCTGCGAATCCCGTAGCAGGGACACAGTAGAATTGATCAAATCCTGCTTTTTTCCATTCTTGTTCATTTGGTTCTTTGTTTGTTTTTGTTTCAAATAGTGCAAGAAGTTGTATTCGTTCGATTTTGCAGAAAGACTCAACATCCATCCAAAAGGTTTTCTTTTCGATTCCGCGGCAATTCCAGGTTGTGATCTTCATAAAAACCTATCTGTGTTGTTGCCCCATATCCAAGGACATTTAGGGGTCTTATTGTCATTTCTATTTTCGTTTTTATTTATTATTTTACCCATAGTCATGATAGAATTCAGAGGACTAGGCGTTTTGTTACTACGATTTTGTTCATTCAAATCCTTCAAATGGATCAATTGTGCATTCTCAGTGATCAAACAATATCTATATCAAAATTGATACAACATACTATGATCAGCAAAGATAAGTCTGCAGGGGTTCTCCCTATAAAGAAAACCAGAATCAGATGAGAGATATATGTCATGTATCATATTAATGGGTGAAAGGGTAAGGGGTTTCATCAAAGTCCCGTACTTTTTTTCATGTTTGTTCACATGTAAGGTAATACAGAGGAGGTTCAGAGAGAGATTGTTAGTGGAGTTAAAACTCCAAAAATTGTTAAAACAATTATCCAGCTCAAAATGTAACAAGCACTTCTCGTGCATACAAGAGACAACTTTAAAATTATTATGGAACCTTGTCTTTTCTTTTAAGCGATTGTTCATGGAGATGAAACTCCGGACAAGTTTGTTCATGGGATAGTTTTTCATATCTTTCTTTGTTTTCGAGGGGGAAGTTATCCCAATAGATGTACAATTCACTGCCTTTTCAGACTCCATTTCTGTTTTCAAGGGGGAGGTTATCCCAATAGATGTATAATTCAGTGCCTTTTCAGACTCCATTTCTTGTGGAATTGGATATTTGTAATTGGCTTGTAACAGAATCAAGGCATAAAGAGCTATCAGAATCACATAGTGTGCAACAACACTAAGGAAAAAACAATCAGCTTCACATTTAGGATTAATTGGTGACCCAGTCAAAAACCTGGACACTAACAAGGACTGCAAAAAAAGCAATCCTACATCTTTAGTCAAAACATAATTTGGTCCCCAGAGATCATATATCCAAGATATATATCTCCCAATTTGTTTGTTCAGAGGGTCAAGGTTCCAGAGATTATTTCGAATCAACAAAACAGGTTGGTTTCCAAACTGTTGGATATGCAATCCCTCAGGGAAACACCAACACTGCATTATCTCAAAGGTAATAATATCCAAAAAATTCGACATCTGTTTGTTCAGGGTTTGTGGGGTTTTCAGAGTCAAATCAAGAAGAGTGAAAAGCATAAAATAAAAAAAGAACAAAAACATGAGTAAGAGAAAGAACTGGAGAGGGTGCACAAGCATCCAGAAAATTTCTGTAAAAAGTTTAGAAATGTCAGAGATAACTGATGAGTTCCCAAATTTTCTAAGTAAATTAAGTGAAGAGCCAACAAAACACTTGGCCCTGGATGAACGCGACAAAACAATATTGATGCAAGGACACAAAGATTTGGTAACGCGGTTCGGTTACCCTACATCCGCGGGATCTCAAGAGGGGTGATCCACCCAATCCACTAAGCAAGAACACAAACATAGGACGCGATACATTACAGACGGTGAGTGACGCGATATACTACAGGCACGATGAGCACAAAGCTTTCCACTCTATTACAACTACATGGGCCTCATCACAGATCTCAAAAAAGGTCAAAACAGGCTCATGCCACCGTTCTTCTCCATTTTCTTCGACCCCTTTTAATGAGGAGTCTTGGGCTATTTATAGGCAAGGGATCTTACTCCAAGTCGGTCCAGATGTGGGGATACGTGTCGTCTCGTGATTCATCCAGTGACAGACATCGACATACAGGTGTAAGGTCGCGATTGGACCAGCAAGGCGGGAAGACACGTGTCGATTTGGAAAGATGCACGGTTGGCATGCCCGGATTGGTCCGATGGTTTCGAGGCAGTTTGATGGTGTCCAATAGCTTCTACGCGGTCAGAGTGAATTGACGCGCTGAAGATGCTTCGAAGCTTCTTTTTATTCTTCACGATAGCTTCTTTCCTTGGTGGAGGGTCATAAAGTTGGACGCGTTCTTTCAGGTTGACTCGCGATTCTCTCATTGATGGACGCGTTCTTCCTTGTTGGTTTGTGATCCTCTCATTGATGGGCCATGATGAACGTTGAGAGCTATGAAATTAGCGCGATCCATCACAACCCCTTGCATTGATGATGAACGTGTGAGGCATCGATGCAATCCCAGGAAAACGCGTTGAGTGGCTGCGTTTCTTTGCTTCACTTCAAGATATTTTTGAGATAGGGACGCCATGGTTCCTCAATGGTGGGCCTTTTGCTTAATGGACTTTCATCAAATCGGCCCAATAATTTCCTTACATAAGAGAAGTCAGAGGCGGAAATTCGTCACTTCATTTTTCTTCTTCTCTCTCTCTTTGAGAACCTTGCGCCGATTGAGTTTCTTCCATAGTCATTCCAGTCACATGTGCTGCTGCTTCATTGTCTTTCTCAGAATTACTCAGGTAAATCAGCTCCTCTGCCTTCTAATTTTTTAATGTGTTTGCTTTTTTGCTCGATTTCTCGGTGTTTTTTTGTGGATGATTGCACTCCCCTCTTTCTTCTCTTTCCTTTGCCCCTGCATCTTCTCATATTTCTCTCTTCTGGGTAATAATGGCGATGGTGACGGCACCGATGGGTGTTCTCCTAGGAAGGTGAAAAATAGAGATATGGGGGAGGGATTGCATAACCTGAGTTACCTTTGGTCCTGGAGCGCAAGGATTCGCTGCCGCCTCTCACTGTGACTTTTCCTCTTCTTTGCTTCATTTTTCCTCTTCTTTCCGACTTTTAAAATTCCACCTCTAGATATTTTAATAACCTCATCTGTTTCAACTTCTTGTTATTTGCGTTGTTTCCTAACAATGCTTTATTTTGCTTTACCTTGATTGTGCGTGTTCCTTCTTCTTCGAGTTAGGTCACTTGAACTTCCCTTTTAACCTGGCCCTTCGAATTTCGTTTCCTGATTCTTCGAATTATGTTGATCGTGTTCTTTTTCTAAGGACCATCACCAATCTTGTCTTGGTTTTGCGCGTTGCTTCTCCTTCTCTGTGACTAAACTCTTTTCTCCTTTTCAGAGAGGGATCGTTTTATCGAGCGCGATCATCCTTCCTCACCTTTTCATCATGTCAAGCGAATCGAATTCAGGGAGTGGCAACGCATATGGTAGAGCAGTGGGGAACGCGTATAGAGAGCATGAATCTGCCTCGAGTCCTGAGTCTGAGGCCGAGACTTCCTCTTCTAGTGACTCAATGCGTCAGACCATAGCCCAAGCTGTCTCAAAGAGACGAGCGTCGCGAGTTGAGCAGGCAAAGGGCAAGGGTGTGGTTTCTTCTCCCCCCGCGGCAAACAAATCTTCGAGTAATCCCCAAGAAGAAAGATCGCGAAGTGTGGAGAGCTTTGCGAGTCATCGATTGAAAGTTGATCCTCCCTCGATTCCCGCGGTGATTCCAACTGAGGTTCCCATGGTGAAGGATCATCCATGAAAGGACATGCGAAGTCTTGGATCCACCACCATTGTCTCACTATCCACTCTAGAAGACTTGGCGCGATCAATTCCGTGGCCGACCGGGATAGAACTCTGTCTTCCTGAGAGAGAGGGGACCTCCTTAGCGCGATACGAAAATTGCATGGTCATCTTTGTAGCTAGCGTCGAGGCCAGATTCCGTCTTCCTCTACCTGACTTTTATCGCGACTTCTTGAGGCTCATCAATCTCAACCCTGCCCAATTGTACCCTAACGCGTGGATGTATCTCAGTGGATATACAATGCGATGTTATCAATCTGGCCTTTCTCCTGATGCACAACACATGCTCAAGCTCTTCACTCTGAAGTATGACAAGGGCTTTTGTAATCTTGGCTTACCCACCCTAAACGTGATCAGTAAGCCTTCCAACGTGGGTAAATGGAAGGACAGATGGTTCCTAGCGCGATGCTCTTCTCACGCGGTGAAAAGAGATCAAGGTCTGAAAGCAGCGTTGACCCTGCTCCGATTGCTGTTACAGGGAGGATCGCCTCTGCCGCGCCAGTACCCTATGTGGCCGACATGCTTAAGCTGGCCATTCCAAATGGTGTATGTGTGAAAGAGAAAGAATGGCTGACTTCCTTGCCTCCTCAAGCACTTCAGTTGGAGGGCATGAGATACATGGAGATGGTAGGCGTTTCGGTGCTTGCTTCTACTTTATGTCACATTTATTTTACTTATCTGATCTCATCATGTTTGGGTTTACAGGCTCGTCTCAGCATGCTGACGGCCACGTCGTATTGCAATATCTTAGATGCCAAATGCAAAGGCGTCCGTGAAGAGAATGAAGCTCGTACAAAAGTGGTTGCATTAACCAGACAGGTTGAGCAATCTGCCGCGAAACTTGCTGAGGTGAAAGCAAACGCGACAAAGCTTGAGGGTGAGAAGTGTAACACCCCCGACTTATGTCGATAGTGCCACACGTCAGTGACCTCAGACGTTACCATCCAAAGCCACCCTAGGCTTTAATCGGAACAATTAAACTTAAATAAACACAATTAAATAACAAAAGGTTAAACATCGGAAGACATTTGTATATGAAACTCAGCTCTTTTATTAAAAGATTTCTCGTGAACCATTTACAATAGAGTGAAATTATAGCGGAAGACTTTAAATTACACTGCGGAAGACTTTAAGAATAAACCTATTACATGACTAGGTTATAAAAATACATATTAAAGTAATACTTAACGATCTTGAAATACCGGTACTTAAATCTGCGACTGCAAGTCTCTTCTTCAATTTGTTTACTTCGAGTCTTCGGGAACCAACCACTGATGTGCCGTATAGGACGGATGACACCAACCAACCATGCAAGGAATAAAACCCGGTTGGTTAGTCTAATGAAAGACTATGCAAGGGTGAAAACAGAATGGTCTTAGTGATCGTAACCGTTTACTATCATTGTCCCTTGAATAACAACCGAAGGAACGATATATAACCCGGAACTTTCACGGAATAATTAAAGTTTAGACATACACTAAAGAGGAATGAGCCTTAAGAGAAACGTATGAAGAGAAGACTCCAAAAGATTGAGTCTTACGGGAAAGTATGACAAATGTTTGGGAACGTTATCATTTCACACAAGCGTTTAAAAGACTTGACCATTTGGGTCCACGACCAACCTCACCGCGTAATGCGAATTCAAATTTGGAAGGAGGACTTACTCTAATCGAAGTCCAGGCGAGTTTCCAAGTTGTACTTCTCGCCCGAGGGTTTATTAATTATGTGCCTACCCGCACTTATCTTATCTTAATTACAAAACGTATGTTAATGTTAAGGCTTTTAATATGATCTCGAGTAACTACGAAAGTTAACGATATCGAGTGACTACGAAAGTTTACGATCTCGAGTAACTACGAAAGTTTATGATCTCGAATGACTACGAAAGTTTATGTTCTCGAGTGACTACGAAAGTTTACGATCTGAAAAGCATTTAGAGACTGGTTTCACTAATACTGAGTTATAAAGAAACGACTAATCCTCATAAGGAATTAGCGTTCCTACGAATACTCGTGCTAATCTAGCATTAAGGTTTACATTTAATTCCACAACAAAACCATTACAGTCATTAATAAGTATAATAGCGTTGTTTCTAGCAATATATACAACCTACTATAATATCATATTTTAATCACATTATTTATAAAATCTGTTCCCAAATGAAAACAACAGTTCACTCCGATTTAATTAATAATTAAAAGCAATTGATAATTAATAGAATATGGAATGATTAAGCAAGAGCGAACCGCCACTTGCCTTAGTCTAGACGAACGATTGAGCGACGACGGGTTTCTGGGTCCAGAACGGGAACGGAAATCGGATTACAGATTCCTATGATAACGACCCATAACGAAACCCTAGGTTAGATTCGACAATAAAATGATACGAATCTAAGAAAGAACGAACGAAAACGAAAGAACGAAAGTCCCGACCGAGACCGGATTGCCTAAGGCCACGATCGCGATTGCCCAAGCAATCCGCGGTCGCGGCAGGGATTCCGCGGTTGCGGCCGTCGAGGACCTCGTCCACGAGTGCCACAAGACAGCGGCCGCGGGCGCAGCCGGCCTTGTCACTGCCGCGGTCGCGGACATGAACTCCGGCGACCCAAAATAGAGAAAACTCACCGACGATGACTCGGCGGGGCTCGAGACGAGGGGGCTTCCACTCCGGTCCACCTTGCGCCTCCAAAGCACCACTCCTCGGCCACCACCACCTCCGGCGAGAGCTTCGACGACTCCACAAGAATTCTGGCGACTAAGGAAAACGAGAGAGAGAGAGAGAGAGAGAGAGAGAGAGAGAGAGAGAGAGAGAGAGAGAGAGAGAGAGAGAGAGAGAGAGAGAGAGAGAGAGAGAAAGATCAGATTTGGGTGCCCATAAACCCTCCAAACTCGCTTCTATTTATAGCCAAGGAGGAGAGCAGCCCCTGCCCAGATCGACGGTGGCTCAGAAGATCGATGGCGACGAAGAACACACGGCACGCATGTCGGTCTGCACATTCTGCACATTTCCGCGGTCGCGGAAAATTCCAATGCCCAGCTCCTCTGGGAGCTATTTTTCCGCGTTCGCGGAATTGCTGCCGCGGTCGCGGAATTACCCTTTCCACGTCTGTTTGCCCGGGAAAAGGTTTGGCGTGGGTTTAAACCCCAAAATAAATATATTTGTACCCAAACAAATATTCTAAGCCCCGGAAAATACGTCGAATGTATTTTATATCAATCAGGGAATTACTACAGAGATCAAGCATGTTACAGAATTTCGCCAACGCGTCTTGCTTTTCCCAACGAGAGTTGGAAATTTACCCAAATACCCTTACTAAAAATGAGGGGTATTACATCACTACCCCCTTAAAAGAAGTTTCGACCCCGAAACTTAGCATTGCTAAACTAATGGGACCCGTTTCACCATAATCTCACTACCTGATCTTAACTTCCTTAATCATTGCATCAGTTTCGCTATACCTTAAGCATGAGATTATACATATTTCTCTTTCACCTTTCTCTAAACTTCTCCTAAAGTATGTACCTTATCTTCCTTAAGTCGATATCCTTGAATAAATTTGGTTTCCGAAACCTGTACCACCAAAAATCGAACTATTTACTCGATCATGATTCCACTTACAACATACTGCATACATTCCTTACTCTTGCTAGAACAGATGTGATCATTCACAAGATTATCATTGCCTCGATCAGAGTATCCATTATAATCTCCAATATATCCTCGCTGTTATGCCCTTTTCCTCCTAAAGACCTTAATGTCCTTACATAGAAGAATACAATATTTTTCTACTAACTCTCTTTCGATAATCCGATCCTTGAGTACATACATAGAATTCAACTATACCTCAACTTGGTACCTCTCTTGTCATATAGACCTTACTCCTTACATACACGGTTCACCTTTTCCTCAAGTCTACTTGATATCTACATACTTACCTTATGCCATACTATTGACTTTCAAAACCGTAACAACTTCTACCGGTCGAGTTTGCTATTCACCCATAAATCCTTAGGCAACCAGTTGTCCTCATACGATTTATTATCCCAAATCAAGCACCATTTTGCTTTACTGATATTTACCATTTATCCGAGATTAACCTCACGTATTCTATTATTCAATTCCTAACTTAAACCTTTAAGGTTCCTCAATTCTATTTACTCAAAAATACCATATTGATGCCTTGCCATCAATTCAATCACTTTACGTCCTAATCCTTCAATGGGTATATACGTGTAACATTTGTTACTTTACTCCTTAAACGCACATTCACCAATCCTCTCCACTAAATCCTTTAATTTATCGGAATCATCAACATAATCTATCCTTAAACTGTAATCTCTCCATTTAAGTGGCCTTTTTCCCTAACATAGTAACTTCACAACTTAATCTTCTCCAAAGAATTGCACCAAAAGCCTTATAACTGACATACTCGCATAAAATCCAATATCAAACCTTGCAACCTTACAAGTATCATAACTCCTTATTCCCTGAAAGTACAACTTATCAAATTCAATCATTTGGCCCAATTAGGTTTGGCCCATACGCCCATTTCCTGACTCAAATTCCAAAGGTTTGTTTATCTGTCTCAAATAACTTATTTCTAACTTAAGGTCCTTATATTCCTCACACAATCTACTATCCATCCCAGACTTAGTCATATCATTTCCTTATAACACCTCAAAACGAAACCTCGAATAGGTCTTCCCAAAATGATGCCTAGGATTTCGTACACTTGGTTGCTCCAAGAGCTCTAACCACTGGTCCTACACTGGCCCTACTCATTTATAATTCTGATAACCATAGCTCTGGACTCTAAAGTCTTACTCGAGATCGTAATAGAGGAAACGAGTTCCCTATGAACTAACCCTCTTATACATTCATTCCCTTCTTAACAATCTATCCACATTAATGCCTACAGCATGACCTCATAATTGTAACAACAACGAATTCAGTAATTTCCGAAACAAGGACACACTTCTTTATTTATTCAAAACATTACATTACAACTACTAACAAAAAGTTGAACAGACAGATTACTAAACTATGGAGACTATCGATACAAGTCATCGCTCCCTATTCTTAAGGAAATGCTTAACAAAAATACAATTACTCGATTAGGGTTCCTTCCCGTCGGCTTGATACATCACGAAGAGTCGCTGCCCCTGACCTGAAGACTCCATAGGCGCTTTGCCTTTATTACTAGCCATAGATTGCTCAGGATTAGATACCCCTGGCTTTGGGTTCTGCCTAAAACCAACATTTGAGGCTTGATAAGACTGCGTTGGTCCCTGACCCTTCTTCCTACAATATGTTTTCATGTGGCCTTCCCTTCCACAATAGTAGCACACCCTATTTTCCTTTTGACAGTTAAAACTTTTATGCCCAACTTCACAACAATTGTGGCACAGAATCACCCCGCTACTCCAACCGGAGCCTCTGGCAGAGTCTGACTGAGTCATCTCAGTCTTAGCACGACCAGATTTCTCAAATTTGGCAGGCGATGTCGGTCGCTTGAATGTATCAACCTGGCGATCCTGTTGCCCACCCTTTCCTTTAACCTGCTTCTCCCGCTTTTGGGCGGATTCTTCCAGTGTGACCTCTATCTTGTAGGCCGCATCCACATATTGCTCTAATGTAGAACAACCGTGACGCACCATTAGAGGTTTGATTTTTGGTATCATCCATCCATGGAAGTACCAAATCTTTTGTTCCTCGCTCGACACTTTTGGCCCAGCATATTGCAACAAGTGATTGAACTTAGCTGCAAGCTCAGTCACCTTTAACCCATCGGTCTTAGGATATAGAAATTCCTTGTGCTTCTCCTCCCTCATAGCACGGGAAAAGAAATGGTCAGTCATCTTTGCTTTGAACATTCCCCAATTCAACTCGGGATGATCGGCTAAACCAGTGCTCTCTCACCATTTGCTAGCCACATCCTTGAGTTGAAGGGAGGCGATGTGCACTTTCTCAGCCTCAGTGCAATCCACGTTCCTGAACAGCCGTTCCATATACGAGAACCAATATGTCACTCTGACTGGTTCTCCAATACCGTCGTAGCTGTCAGGCCTTATTGAGCTCACGGCATTCAAGGCTCGATCGTAAGTTCCTCTGTTCCTGACGACATCAACCTGGGGTACGTGATCCACTGGCTCCTCAACTTCAGGAATAACCTGAGGAACCGGAACACCTTGTGCTTGCGGTGCAATTGATCGAATTACGTCGGTGACCGTCTGTACAATAAACCCACGAATGGCTTCTTTGGTCGCGACATCCAACACTATCGGAGGATTATCCTGTGCTTGGCCAACGCCTACGGGGTTATTGTGAGAGACAGACTCACTTTCTTCCCCTTGATTAGCGACGCTCCTCATATTCAGCATTGGGTTGTTACTCGGTCCTGCATCAACACGGACTGTGTTTCTTGTGTTCACCATCTGCTGATGAACCATAACGTTGATTGAGAACTTTTCCAACTTGATCATGACACTTTAGTCAAATACGTTATGATACAGATTGTAAGGGTCCAAACTAGCTAATAACTTTATATTAGCCTGACTAACCCTTCACTGCTAACTACAGAAACGACCTTCTTCTCCTTACTTGAGCATGGGTATTCTAGGAGAAATGTCAACCTTTACATGACATTAAGCCTAAGAAGGGACACTATCCCTAAGAATGAATCTAAGGAATAAGTAACACTCGAAGCTTGCAGAAGTTTGACAACCACTTATTAATAAACTTTATACTTTCAAACTTCATACTTTATATCTTTAAACCTTATATATAAAAATAGTTATTTATGAAGTTAGTTTCGCAAAACTAGTGATATGATTATCACAAAACTTTTCTAAGACCCAAATCATACTAATAAGGTTACAACCATAAACTTAGTTTAATCGCTTATAACACGACATTTTATAAACCAGTTATAAATAGCTTTTGAAGTTCAAATAGCTAAATCATTAGTTTAAATTAAATTCCAAGAAATAATCAAAACTTTTAAATTTAACATTAAAACTCTCGAAATTTATTTCAAATAGAAAATATGTTGAAAAATAGTTTCGAAATGAATTTTCGAAACTTCTCAAACCTAACAATAGGCCAAGAATTTTAAAACCGTTGCTCTGATACCATAATTGTAACACCCCCGACTTATGTCGGTAGTGCCACACGCCAGTGACCTCAGACGTTACCGTCCAAAGCCACCCTAGGCTTTAATCGGAACAATTAAACTTAAATAAACACAATTAAATAACGAAAGGTTAAACAGCATAAGACATTTGTATATGAAACTCAACTCTTTTATTAAAAGATTTCTCGTGAACCGTTTACAATAGAGTGAAATTACAGCGGAAGACTTTAAATTACACAACAGAAGACTTTAAGAATAAACCTATTACATGACTAGGTTATAAAAATACATATTAAAGTAATACTTAACGATCTTGAAATACCGGCACTTAAATCTGCAACTGCAAGTCTCTTCTTCAATTTGTTTACTTCGAGTCTTCGAGAACCAACCACTGATGTGCCGTATAGGACAGATGACACCAGCCAACCATGCAAGGAATAAAACCCGGTTGGTTAGTCTAATGAAAGACTATGCAAGGGTGAAAACAGAATGGTCCTAGTGATCGTAACCGTTTACTATCATTGTTCCTCGAATAACAACCGAAAGAACGATATATAACCCGGAACTTTCACGGAATGATTAAAGTTTAGACATACACTAAAGATGAATGAGCCTTAAGAGAAACGTATGAAGAAAAGACTCCAAAAGATTGAGTCTTACGGGAAAGTATGACAAATGTTTGGGAACATTATCATTTCACACAAGCGTTTAAAAGACTTGACCATTTAGGTCCACGACCAACCTCACCGCGTAATGCGAATTCAGATTTGGAAGGATGACTTACTCTAATCGAAGTCCAGGCGAGTTTCCAAGTTGTACTTCTCGCCCGAGGGTTCATTAATTATGTGCCTACCCGCACTTATCTTATCTTAATTACAAAACGTATGTTAATGTTAAGGCTTTTAATATGATCTCGAGTAACTACGAAAGTTTACGATATCGAGTGACTACGAAAGTTTACGATCTCGAGTAACTACGAAAGTTTATGATCTCGAATGACTACGAAAGTTTACGATCTCGAGTAACTACGAAAGTTTATGATCTCGAATGACTACGAAAGTTTATGTTCTCGAGTGACTATGAAAGTTTACGATCTGGAAAGCATTTAGAGACTGGTTTCACTAATACTGAGTTATAAAGAAATGACTAATCCTCATAAGGAATTAGCGTTCCTACGAATACTCGTGCTAATCTAGCATTAAGGTTTACATTTAATTCCACAACAAAACCATTACAGTCATTAACAAGTATAATAACGTTGTTTCTAGCAATATATACAACCTACTATAATATCATATTTTAATCACTTTATTTTCAAAATCTGTTCCCAAACGAAAACAACAGTTCACTCTGATTTAATTAACAATTAAAAGCAATTGATAATTAATAGAATATGGAATGATTAAGCAAGAGCGAACCGTCACTTGCCTTAGTCTAGACGAACGATTGAGCGACGACGGGTTTCTGGGTCCGAAACGGGAACGGAAATCGGATTACAGATTCCTATGACAACGACCCATAACGAAACCCTATGTTAGATTCGACAATAAAATGATACTAATCTAAGAAAGAACGAACGAAAACGAAAGAACGAAAACGAAAGAACGAAAGTCCCGACCGAGACCGGATTGTCCAAGGCCACGATCGCGATTGCCCAAGCAATCCGCGGTCGCGGCAGGGATTCCGCGGTCGCGGCCGTCGAGGACCTCGTCCGCGACTGCCACAAACAGCGGCCGCGGATGCGGCCGGCCTTGTCACTGCCGCGGTCACGGCAGTTCATGTCCGCGGTCGCGGCCATGAACTCCGGCGACCCAAAATGGAGAAAACTCACCGGCGATGACTCGGCGGGGCTCGAGATGAGGGGGCTTCCACTTCGGTCCACCTTGCGCCTCCAAAGCACCACTCCTCGGCCACCACCACCTCCGGCGAGAGCTCCGGCGACTCCACAAGAATTCCGGCGACTAAGGAAAACGAGAGAGAGAGAGAGAGAGAGAGAGAGAGAGAGAGAGAGAGAGAGAGAGAGAGAGAGAGAGAGAGAGAGATATCAGATTTGGGTGCCCCTAAACCCTCCAAACTCGCTTCTATTTATAGACAAGGAGGAGAGCAGCCCCTGCCCAGATCGACGGTGGCTCAGAAGATCGACGGCGACAAAGAACACGCGGCACGCATGCCGGTCTGCACATTTCCGCGATCGCGGAAATGCGTCCGCGGTCGCGGAAAATTCCAATGCCCAGCTCCTCTGGGAGCTATTTTTCCGCGGTCGTGGAATTGCTGCCGCGGTCGCGAAATTACCCTTTCCGCGTCTGTTTTCCCGGGAAAAGGTTTGGCATGGGTTTAAACCCCGGAATAAATATATTTGTACCCGAACAAATATTCTAAGCCCCGAAAATACGTCGAATGTATTTTATATCACTCAGGGAATTACTACAGAGATCAAGCATGTTACAGAATTTCAGAATTTCGCCAACGCGTCTTGCTTTTCCCAACGAGAGTTGGAAATTTACCCAAATACCCTTACTAAAAATGAGGGGTATTACAAGAAGGCAAAGCTCGAGGAGGAGAACGCGAAGCTTGTGGAGGAGAACGCGCTGATGAAGATGAAAGTTGAGAATCTTCAGCGCACCATGTCCGAGAGAGATGCTGAGTTAGCTGAGCTTAGAAGGCAGCATGACGCTTCCAACTTTGAGGCTGAAAAATGGCGTGCCAGGGCAGAACACGCCGTCTCTGACTATCTCAAGTCGGACGACTATCAAATGAAGCTGGCCGACGAGGTGAGACCCCATTGGGAGCAGGGCATAAGGATTGGAGTCAGGCAAGCGGTGGCGAGGTTCAGCGAGATTGATCCCAAGATTGTTTATTTCACTCCAGATTACACGGACCTCTTTGGCGAGCCTCCTATCGAAGATCCAGTGGAAGGAGATAACCAGGCCATGGATGTGGATATGAATGCCGCGATAACTAGTATAACCTTGCCCGAGAATCGCGACGCTCCTTGATTTCTCCTAGGTGACTTGTAGACTTTCTTCAAATAATCTACCTGTATATTATCACGTGAAACAATTAACACGATATGCGGACGAATAGAAAACAACATTTTTTTTGAACTTCATCTTTCTAAGTAGTGACAATTAGTAAGATATCAGATGATTCTTGCTAGCGACTTCTTCAACTTTTTCTTCCCGTTTTGAAGAACGCGGTGGCAGCCCCAAGCTTGTTGGGGGATCTCACCCTTTTGGAAGACCCGTTTTGAAGAACGCGGTGGCAGTCCCAAGCTCGATAGGGGATCTCACCCGTTTTGAAGAACGCGGTGGCAGGCCCAAGCTCGATGGAGGATCTCACCCGTTTTGAAGAACGCAGTGGCAACTCCAAGCTCGATGGAGGATCTCACCCGTTTTGAAGAACGCGGTGGCAACTCCAAGCTCGATGGAGGATCTCACCTGTTTTGAAGAACGCGGTGGCAACTCCAAGCTCGATGGAGGATCTCACCCGTTTTGAAGAACGTGGTGGAAACTCCAAGCTCGATGGAGGATCTCACCCGTTTTGAAGAATGCGGTGGAAACTCCAAGATCGATGGAGGATCTCACCCGTTTTGAAGAACGCGGTGGCAACTCCAAGCTCGATGGAGGATCTCACCCGTTTTGAAGAACGCGGTGACAGCTCCAAGCTCGATGGAGGATCTCACCCGTTTTGAAGAACACGGTGGCAACTCCAAGCTCGATGGAGGATCTCACCCGTTTTGAAGAACGCGGTGGCAGCCCCAAGCTCGATGGGGGATCTCACCCGTTTTGAAGCCCAGTTCACATATTCTTCCGCCGTGTTCACAGAGGACCAAGCAGCCCTAGTGTGAGGACGTTCCCCAGGGACGGCGCCAGTGATGAGTTCCCAAAATTTCTAAGTAAATTAAGTGAAGAGCCAACAAAACACTTGGCCCTGGATGAACGCGACAAAACAATATTGATGCAAGGACACAAAGATTTGGTAATGCGGTTCAGTTACCCTACATCCGCGGGATCTCAAGAGGGGAGATCCACCCAATCCACTAAGCAAGAACACAAACATAGGACGCGATACATTACAGACGGTGAGTGACGCGATATACTACAGACGCGACGAGCTTCAACAAGTAAGTGGTATCATTTAATAAAACGAAAGAAACAACAAACATATCGAAAACAGAAGCAAACACAAAGGGAAAAACCACACCTAAGCCAGGAAACGAGAGTAAAGAAACAGAGAGAAGCAAAAGGAGGGAAGGGTTAGAACAAAACAACCTGGGAAAGCTGGAATCGAGGAGAGAATACATCGTGGACCCCTTCCCTCTGAGAAGGAGCCACCAGAGACTCCCCGGACGGACAGAGTAGAGCGGAGGACCACCGCAAAGCTTCCTTCGACCAGCAGAAAAGTCTCCAATCGCAGTCCAAAACTCCATCAAGCCCGGATCCCAGACCACCGCAGAACAACCTTGGTCGACGAACTCCTCAGAGAAGGACAAAGAGATCAGGGGCGACGAGATCCTCAAAGATGGAGTCGAAAGCGGGGAGCAGACGACGACCACACTGACGCGAGGAAGAGCGTCCCAACCAGCGAGAGACGACTCCCAAACAGAGAACACGGTCCCGCCGACGAGGAGAAGTTGGTGAGGAGTGATTTGGTTAGGATGGAGCTTGAGGTCGAGTTAAGGCTTGAGATCTGGGATGGTTTTGTAGAACGACGGTGGCCGAAATTTTTCTAAGGTTTCAATGCTTGAGAGCGTTTTCATGTTTTTCATTCTTTTTTTCCTTTAAAATACTAGTTGAATTTCCGAAAATAAAATAAAATAAAAAATTCACCTACCGACCTAACCTAAAATGGCCTATACCGCTAGTTTTGTGATCCCGCTATATTATCTACTTAATATTGTCATCCTCACGTCATAATGTCATGTCGATTTGTCCAACTATATTTTCCTGTCGGTCATCAGTCTTCCCTTACCTTCCTCTCGTTAAGGCGCTTCCAAATTCAGCCAAAGCTCCGGAATTTCCCTCAAAATTTCCTAGTAAAGGGGACAGAGGAAGATAATTCGCTAGATCGCAAGCTACTTGAATTACAGTTATACAAAGCCACAAGTAAGTAAGATCAATAGTGCAGATCAAATTGGCACAGAAATTATTGATTGAGATGGCTAGGGTTTTTTTTAATTGGAAGTTTATCTGCTTGTCCTGTTACAGCGTTGCTTTATCTGCTTGTCCTGTAGTTCTTGGGGGTGCGAAACATCAAACGTTTTTGATTGAGATGGTCAGGATTTAGCTGGAAGTTTCCACGGCGAGAAGAAGCGGCGGTGGAAGATGGCGATTTTGTATGCGCTGGTGGCGAGAGGATCGGTGGTGCTGGCGGAATTCACGGCGACGGGGACGAACGCAAGCGCGGTAGCTCGTCAGATACTTGAAAAGATCCCCGGCACCAATGATACTCACGTTTCCTACTCACAGGATCGCTATATCTTCCATGTGAAGCGTACCGATGGGGTTACTGTTCTCTGTATGGCTGACGAATCTGTCGGTAGTAAGTGTTTCAATCTGTTATCTCAAGTGAAGCTTCATTTACTTGCTTTGTGTTTAATTCATGCTATTTTGATCGAATTTTGTCAATGGAAGGTTTATAAGGAGTGAATTTTACAGTGTTTAGATGGCAGACTGAAGCAATTAGGAATTTTAGTGATCAACTGCATCCAAAATATGGATCTTCTTGCTCTCTATTTTATTTTCTCGGTTGTTGACAATAGGTTGGTAAAGCTGCTTTCAATTTGATCACCTATTATGCCTTTAGGTTCATGATCTCATGATATTTCGGTGGCGTATAAGCTAGCTTGTACTGTTTTTTTTCTTCTTTTTTGTATCCTAAGTTGTATACCCGTAGCAGGGGGACGATCATGCTGTACTCTGATAGTATCAATGGGTGTCTGTACTGGATTTAAGACAAACTTTGGCTCAGTTGTTGATTGTGTTACATTTTGTCAATATTTTTTAGTTTATCAAGGGAAGTGCGGCATTATAAGCAATATTGTGGTTTTCTTGTTCATTTTATTATCTTTTACTTAACGAAATTGGTTTATATTTGATCAAGGTGGACACATGTTATATGATTCTTGTAGGGAGAATACCCTTTGCATTTTTGGAAGATATGCATCAAAGATTTGTGAGGACGTATGGACGTGCAGTACTTACTGCTCAAGCGTACGCTATGAATGATGAATTTTCAAGAGTCCTCAGCCAGCAAATGGAATACTACTCAAATGACCCAAATGCTGATAGGATGAATCGTATGAAAGGTGAAATGAGCCAGGTACTTCTGAGCAATTCGTCTATACTAACAAGCTGATGTTCCTTGCTAAAGACATTTTCCCCTTTGTTGTGTTTTTTTTTTTAACAAAGTACAATCTATCTATCTATATATTTATTACTCATATACCCTCCCTCATCCTTTTGCTCCTGTCATTTCAAATATTGTGGTGAAGGGTATCATGGTGTTAAGGTGACATGGGTGTTTAATCAATTATCAGTAGGATGCATTGCAGTGCACAGCAGTGAAGGGGGCATACTGATGACAGATGTTTTGGGCTATTGTTACAATCAGTTTGACCTAGCTGACCTGTGTTCGATGTTATTAACTCTCTCCACTTCTAATTGTAACTTTGCAAGTGATGCTTGTGCTGTTGCTTAAAGGTTTGGAGTCTCAAAAATTGTGTTTGACTAATGGGCATAGTCCAATCGTTGTATTATTAGGTACGCAATGTTATGATAGACAATATCGACAAAGTCCTAGACAGAGGGGAGCGTTTGGAGTTACTAGTTGACAAGAGTGCCAACTTGCAAGAAAATACCTTCCGTTTCAAAAAACACGCTCGTCATTTCAGAAGCAATGTGTGGTGGAGAAACATCAAGCTTATGTAAGTCTATATTACCATGTCTTCATGTATTCGTGTCTCCATGCATGATTGATATATCTTTGGTTTACACCAATTCCTTGCAATTTAGGGTCAGTTTGGTAAACATGCTTATAATGTAACTGGCGGCATGGTGCTGATAAGGTAGTTGATACTTTATGAGGCCTGATAGGTGAAAGCGGAAGGTGATAATGTGCGGAAATGGAAATCATGTAATGTAAGCTGGACCATGCTAAACAACAAGTAGTGGTTGAGTTGGTGGATTAAAGTAATGATTTTCTTGCCCATCTAATTGGATAAAATGACTGATAATGACAGACCATTAGTGAGTGGGTGGTTGGGGATAAAATAAAATGTTTCTTCACATTAGCCACCATCCCAAAAATGGGAGGATTAATCAACTGTTTAGGGGATAAAAGTATCTGAGGTTATGCTTGTAAATGTTGATTGATCTATGATGCGAGATTCTGAATTGTAGTTGATCTTTTGCTTTTTCTCTTGTGATGCATGTTTTATACATTTTAAAAAGAATGGTACGTATACATTGGGATTTTGATATGGAGATCTATGCTTCAAAAAGGTTGAAATGTAAAAGTATCTTCTGAAAGAGCTCTTATCAGTTTACTTACCTGCATATTAAATTGATGCTTGAACGTTTCTCTCTCGCGCACTAGACAGTATACTTTATCTTGCAGGGTTGCGTTGATTTTCGCTCTGCTGGTGATTATTTATGTCATCCTTGCATTTGCATGTCATGGGCTTGCCCTCCCACGTTGCGTCTAATGAAGCTAGTGAAAGCTGAAACTGATGCTCAGTTTTTTTGTCAAGACCATGTGCTTTGATCTATGTTGGATTCTCACTTTCCTCTTCCCACGCAAGTCACAACTAAAACCCTCTTCTTTGTCTGCGGCTTTCTTTTGAGAGTTATGTTGATTATATAGTTCAATTGTAATTTAGCCTTCCCCGTGATAATGCTAGTTTCTTTGTTCCTCCTGATTATGTGAAAGCGTTGCGTTGCTTTGCTTATGACCGTTTTTTCAAGATGTTCAAAGAAAGGATGGCAAACAATTTATTTGTCTTGAGATTATATTACATATGGCACTGGCCAGTTTCTACCTATTTTCTCAACATATATATCCTAAAACGTATAGATCGTTTTTATTATCGTCAGTCTTTTTTATGCCATTTGGTTTTCCTTATAATTAGGACGTGATAACCAAAATCCTATAAATTACATGTAACTCCAATCTTAGTCTATGTTTGAACCCTTCACATAGCAATATTGTTGGATTTCAACATTACTTATCTGTCTGATTGGAGGAAGTTCTGAACAAAAAGTGTCACAAAACAGCGTAATCTCATAGAGGCAGGGAATTTACCGTTGTTTATATTGGTGACAAAATGCTTATTCTCTAAAAAATGCAACTCATAAATAAAATACTCCTTGCCTTGCCGTCAAATAATTAGTGTGATTAATGTACCGTGTACATCTCTTAGGAAAAAAGAAGTAATTTTTTTGCTGCTACATGAAGCCCAGGAATGCTACTTTTGCTTGTAAGTGATGCGTTCTTCGCCTCCCATGAAAGGCCTCAAAATCTCCGGGATGACCACGGAGCCGTCTTCTTGCTGGTAGTTCTCCAGCAAGCACACCATCATCCTCGGAATAGCACACGCTGTCGCATTTAGAGTGTGCACAAATTGTGTTGGTGCAGCTGTTGATGGCTCAGATGGGCGGTAACGGATCCCGAGTCGTCGACTCTGATAGTCGGTACAGTTCGAGGCGCTTGAATTTTTTATATTTCATCTTGTTCGTCCTCAAAAGTAGAGATAATTCATTCTTCTTTTTCATAAACAGTCAAAACAACATTCTCTTCCTCATAACATCTCCAAGAGGCATGGTAATTTTTTTTCTGCTTTCATTTTCTTTTTCTAATTTGAAAAAGAGGACGAATTCTGGGCATACCCCTAACCATCATCGATTTTCCCCATCTTCTTTTCTCTCCTCCTCTCCCCTCTTCCAATCTCCTCTCAATTTTCAATTTTATGGGAAAACAAGGCACCTATTTATTTTTTATGAAATACAAATTCTTTGGTGAAATTTTTGGATGAGTGAGGAGGTGGTGACGGAGCAGAGGGAGAGGCGCACCCAATTAATTATGAAATTCAAATTGTGAAATTCAAATTCGAACATCATTTGGTCCGGTTATTTACAAAAGAAATTCAAATTCGAGCAAAAGAAATTGGGAGGTCGAATCAACACACCTTCTGATCAACTTGAGCAAAAGAAGCTTACGACACAGAGAATGAAAACGCTCCCGAAGAAGAAAATCTCAACCCTAGAAACCCAGCCGCCGCCGCTGGCTCTCAGCCTCACCGGCCTCACTACCCTTCCCGTTGACAACCACACTCCCCATCAGATCCACCCTAACCTTAACCCCAACAATCCTAATTCTTCTGACCCTTACAAAGCCGACGACCCTCCTCTGAGAAAGCAGACGGATGTCCCTTCTAAAGCTAAGATTTCGACTTCAGAATCTTACCCCTTCAAAATCTTACTTCAGATCCTCACCAAGCCTTTTGCGTCCGCCTTTGTAGTGAAGAAGTGGTTTCGGTGGCGTCCCTCCGACGGAGGTTTGTCTGGTGGTGTCCATAACAGCTCTTCGAGGCAATACGAGACCCTTGTTGGCCTTTCTCTCCTTTGAAAACCCAGATCTAGACTCTCCGCCTCAACGCCGCCCCGAGCCCTTATTCAACAACTCCTTCCTTCTGCTTTCGGTGTGGGATCTAGGCTTGCTAGAGTTTTGGTTGATTGTTAATGAAGGCAGAGAAGACCGCTTTGTGAAGCTTTGTGACTCTGAGTGCTCTTTGTTGGCCACGAACGCCGCTGCTGCGAGGACGCGGGGCAGGTGGGATATGGTTGGTGAGAAGCACTTCTGGGGAGCTTTTTGGGTGTGCAACCCTGCCAGCATATGCGCTACTAGACCCAGGTACTATCGTTCTAACTCTAAACCTTTGAATCTTCTCTTTGAATCTTATTTTCTAACTAGTTTGGTTTGTTTAGTGTCTTTGCTTTGCTGTGTCTGTATGCGTGAATTTGTGCTTCCTACCTTTTACTCTTTAATGGATATCCCGATCTGCAATCTGAACTGGAATGAATCCTTGTATCTTGTGTGTCACCACACTTTCAACCCTGAATTTCTGTCTTTCTTTCCTTTCTGCAGATGCTCTTCTCTGAAGTGCTATTTGATTAGGGTTGATCTCTTCTCTTGGAACATGTTATTATTGATTTATAAATTGATGGCTTGCATCATTAATTCTTCTTCCCCTGACTCTTTTGCTGGGTATATGGAGTATAAACCTAAACCTGAAAATGTTTGCTTAGTCCAGATTAGTTTGTATTTTGTACCTCTGAACTTTAAGTATGATATGACTTTCTTTGTGTCTACCTTATACTTCATTGCTCATAATCTTTGGAAACTCAAGTTTGAAAGCTACTGGATGGTTTCTGTCTGGGACATCCATCTTGAATCTCTTTTGAATCAGAATGAGCACTCGAACCTGATCCTCTTACCTGTGACAACAGTCAAGTTGTTGATTTCTCCTTTGCTTTCTTACTGCTGGACAAATGTGACTAAATTGAACCCTTTGAACTTCTTACAGGAACCAGAAAAGCTTGAACAATATCCTAACCAAATCCTTGAAGGAGTATTCGGAATTCTGCATGGAGAACATATGATTTTATCTCATTAAAATCTCCTTCTGAACCCTTTTCATCTGAACAAACATTCTGCTTTGCAGAACATCTTGAGAATAGGTGCCTTGAAACACCGTTGTAAAGTGAATAAAGCTTCTGGTTGGCTTTTGGCAATCACAACGGATAATACCAAAAATACTGAAAACTTTGAACAATCAAGTATGGAAATCTTGATTGTTGATTGACCCACCAGAGTCATCGACTAAACCCAAAAACACAGTTGAACACCTTTCTTTGTATATGATTACATGCAAACAATTGTATGAATGGAAAAGATTTACACTTTGTATCTTGAATCTTTACAATCCGAAGAACAATGATACCTCATGGTACCTTAACCAGAGTGATAACAATGTCAAATATGAAATGACAGAAAAATATATTTACTCCCTCCAAATGCTAACAAAACTCTATCTGCTTTGGAAAATTGATAGCAATATCATAAATGAAATGATAAGTTCATGCATTTACTTCCTCAAAACACTAACAATACATCTATTGTGTTGGAAAATTAAAAGTGAAAATCAAAGCGCTTTAGAACATTGGATGCGAAGTCACTGTATACAGAAAGGAATCTCCTATGAGATCTATCAACATAAGGAATTCTGGGAGGCTCATTATAACTATTTGAAGGTTTGCTCTCGAAAAATCTGTTATTACTATGAATGACGGAACAAGACCCCTAACTGTCTTTGGATATGGGGCAATCTTTCAATTGGTTTTTTATGAAGATCACAACATGGAATTGTCATGGAATCGGAAAGAAAACCTTCTGGATGGATGTTGAATCCTTTTGTAAAATTGAACGAATTCAATTAATTGCACTCTTTGAGACAAGAACAAACAAAGAACTAAGCGAAAAAGTGTGGAGAAAAGCGGGTTTTGACCAATTCTACTGTGTCTCGGCTATGAGTTTCTCAGGTGGTATTTGTGTTATGTGAAAAACCTACCAACTTACAAATAAAATCTTTGAAATTGACCACATTGAAACAAGGTTTATCACTATCAAATATACAAATCAGCTCACGAACAAAAAACTTATGTTGATTCTAACTTATGCTCCACCCAATGAATCTGCAAAGACTGTAGGGATGGACTCACCTCCTTTATTAAAAATTGTTCTCTTCCGTGCATTATTATGGGAGATCTGAATGAAATTCAAGACCCTTCTGAAAAATTAGGTGGTCTAATACCACCTTTGATAAAATTTGCAAGACTACAACATTTTAAGAATGAATGTGAACTATTGGATACTCCAATTCAAGGTAACATCTATACATGGCGAACGAACATTACAGAAATAGATAACATATATGAAACACTGGATAGGGTACTCATTCATCACCATATCCTTCAATGGTATCCTGATATCTGTACCAAACATTTTGCTTTTACTAGCTCAGACCATTGTCCCATCTCTATTGAGCTTGACTCAGCAATACCCTTTAAAAATCAACCTTTCAAATTTGAGAAAATTTGGATGACCAGAAATGATTTTAGAAATGTTGTCAAACAAGCCTGGAGAACCAACTATCATGGATCGAGATTGTATAATCTTGTATCCAAAACAAAATTACTTAAGAAACATGCCAAGATCTGGAACAAAAACACTTTTGACAATGTATTCACTCAATTACAAACAATAGAAAAACAGCTATCTGAAATCCAAATTGAGATTTGTACTAATCCTACAAATGATCTCATTAAAAAACAAATTAGAATCATAGAAAAAAAGAAGAAAAACTCATATGTTTCCAAAAAAATTATTGGAACCAAAGAGCAAAAGTCAAACACATTAAATTAAACGATACGAATACTATCTATTTTCATAAAATAGCAAGTGGAAGAAGAAGAAAAAAATCATAAAAGAAATTAAAACACAAGAAGGAACAAGTATTATTGGAGAAGAAAACATTAGAAATGAAATCAGAAATGATTTCATTAAAAGATTCAAAAGTGAAAATATGAACCATAGACTATTTCAGGAAAACCTTGAATTAATTCAGTCTGAAATCTCTATAGAAGACAACCTAGAATTAATAAGAAACGTATCCAATGAAGAAATTAAGAAAGCTGTCTTTAACATTGGCTCAGACAAATCACTAGGGCCTGATGGTATGACAACAGAATTTGACCAAAAATATTGGGATATTGTAGGTCCCTCTGTTATTCAAGCAGTTAAAAGCTTTTTCCTTTCCGAGAAATTTCTCAAACAAATAAATCATACAGTCATCTCCTTGATCTCAAAATATGACAATCCAAACTCTACTAATCACTATAGACCTATAAGTCTATGTTCCACGATTTATAAAATAATCTCGAATATCATAACAACAAGACTTAAACGAACCATGGAAAAAATAATTCACCCCCTATAGGGTGCGTTTGTTGCTAACAGAGCAATTCAAGATAATATCTTGATTGCCCATGAAATCTTTCACTCTTACAAATCGAAAAAAGGAACAGAAGGCTTCATTGCGCTAAAATTAGATATGGAAAAAGCTTATGACAGAATTGAATGGAATTTCATCATTAAAACTATGGAAAAGTTTGGATTCCATGAAAAATTTATCAACTGGATAAGAGAATGCATTACAACGGTATCCTTTTCGGTACTGGTAAACAACGGACCCACAAAAATATTTAAACCAACAAGAGGACTTCGTCAGGGTGACCCCCTTTCTCCTTTCCTATTTATTTTAGGATCTGAAATCCTTGCTAGGAAACTACAAATTGCTTCAGAAAGACCACGTAACCCTCTAGGATTTCAAATCACTCAACAAGGATCAAGAATTCCGTTTTTGACATTTGCGGATGACATTGTGATTTTCTCAAAAGCTAAACAGGAATATTGTAGAGAAATCAAGGACATTATTGATGACTATTGTAAAATATCAGGACAAAAAGTAAATTTCCATAAATCGGCCTTTCAAGTCACAAAAAAGGATACCAATCAAAAGAAATTAGCAATACAAGGTATTCTCACAATCAAAAACATGATATCTCTCGAAAAATACCTTAGTTGCCCTATCATTAATGGTAGAGTCAATTCGAATACTTTTGTTGATCTTTTAATTAGCACCCAACAACAACTATCTAAATGGAAAGCAAATTCTCTTTCCCAAGCAGGAAGAACAACACTAATAAAAACCAACCTGGCAGCAAGACCAAACTATCTTATGCAAAGTTTCATGTTACCTACACACACACAATGAACTTGACAAGTTAAATAGATCTTTCTTTTGGAACAAAGACAACTCCTATAAACCTCTGATAGACTGGGAGAAAATATGTAAACCAACACAACAAGGAGGCCTTGGATTGAGAAAATCAAAAGACATGAATAAATCCCTATAATTCAAATTACTATGGAAAATCTTAACAGAACCAAATAACTAATGGGTAAGAGTTGTCACTGAAAAATATTTGAAAACAATCCATTTATTTCATTATGAGAAAAAAAGAAATTGCTCTTGGCAATGGTCCAAAATGACTGAACTCCTTGAGGAATTCAAGTCTGGACTAATTTGGCAAGTTGGTAATGGCAAAACAATCAAATTTTGGTTGGATAATTGGGTCTTAAGGACCCCTCTAAGTGATATCATAAACACACAAGCAATCCTTAACAAGGATGCACTGGTAACAGACTTTATGTTGCCAAATAAAACCTGAAATAAGGACCTAATAGAACAATATTTACCTCATGATTTAGCAAAAAAAATAACATCCATCCCAATACCCTTAAATGATATTCATGATAGAGTGTACTGGAAACTAGTAAAAATGGTTGGTTCTCTACGAACTCTGCTATGAAATTAGTTAACAGAAACAAGAGATATACTGCATATGATTCGTCATGGATCTGGAAAATGGACACATACCCCAAAGTTAAAAACTTTTCCTGGAAAATAATAAAAAATGGACTACCAACAAAAGTGAGATTAACAGAAAAGGTGTAGCAATTCCCCAGGGTTGTATACGATGCAATGTTCAACTAGAAGATTTGAACCATCTCCTATTCCAATGTAAACACACCTTGAAAACAATAGAGAAGATGAACTATCATATACGTATGGTATTATTACTTCCCTAAATCTAGGAAGCAAAAAAATCAATGAAATCATTGATGAAATTCGACAAAAAACTGATACATCACAATTCATAGAATTAATGGTTTTTTGGTGGGGAATCTGGTTTTATAGAAACTAACAAAGCTTTGGAAGAACAAACGATGATGCCGACTCCATAAAGGATGTACCAGTTTATATTAGAACACAAATTGAGAACTGAAACAAGACGAAAAGTTGGAACCCTGACTGCTTAGCAGAGGACAGACCTAAATTACATAGAATGAATAATGCCAGATGATCAATAAAGAAATGGAAAAAACCACCGGAAAATATTATTAAGATTTTTACAGATGGATCCACAAAAACTAATGGTGAATCTAGCTTTGGCTACATTCTCAGGAACAACACGGGTAAACCAATCTTTCTATTTGGGAATAAATGTGGTATCTCAACCCCTTTAAAAACATAAACGCTTGTAGTCAGAAATGCCCTAGTAAAGGCCTATGAATTAGGCATTACCGACATTCATCTTGAATGCGGTAACCTAACCATTGTAAACGTTCTGAATCAAATTTGACACTGTCCATGGGATATTGAAATGTTAATTTCTGATATCCTGTGTATTTTACAACTCTTCTCTTCAGTGTAAATTTTTCATGTCTTCCGAGAAACAAACGTGGTGGCCGACTTCATCACTAAGGAGGTCCAACTGAGTTCCTTGGAAGATATTCGAGCTAATCTAGAATTTGTAATTCTCATCCGAAAGGATGCTCTTGACTGAGAAACCGGCTTTATGTGGTTTTCCAGTTAAATTTTTACCTAATAATAAAAATATAAAAAAACAAAAAAACTTGAGCAAAAGAAATTATATACTATGCACACCAAATTAATTATTAATAGCAGAAGAAATTGTGAAATTCAAATTCGAAGAGGTGGTGATGAAGCAGAGGGAGAGGCGCTTACATGGTGAAGTTGGACTGCCGGAGATCGAGAGGGAGCCTTGAATGGTAACATTAGTTTACTGAGCTTGTAATTAACGAGAGCTGATGGGGAGAGAGAGGAGTGAGAAGAAGTTGAATTAGTGAAAATGTAAAATGACTAAAGGGTACATTAATACTTTTTATTATTTTATTTTATCATAAATTAAAGTGCCACGTGTATCAAAAATATTGGACCAAAATCTTACACAATTTACACATTTACATACAAAGGTCCTTGAATGGGGGTGTTTTCCCATTTTAATTTTGTGATTTGTTAGACTTGGATAGTTTTGGTTTGATAGTTTTGATTTTAGTGGTTGATGAGTTTGGGGGTTTTTAAGTCCCATTGTTCTTTCTTTTATTTGATCTGAACATTTTGAATATTTATAATGTATTTTTAACTACATATGGATTAAATATTATTAATTCATATTTTTGTTGAATCTTTTCATTTAAGAAAAAATAAATCTTTGACATAAAATTATATCTTTGCACACATCCTACCAAAACAAGAAAATAAAATCAACATTAAACTTCTTTTTTATCCATATTTATACATTTTTACGTTAGATAATAGTGATTCAAGCTTGGGTGTCAATTTTTCGATGCATTTATGGAGCTGAACTAGGGTGGAGTTTGAGCTGTTTCGGTCGTGGTCGCGGTCGTGCTCGAGGCTCTTGAAGATCCCTCTTTTTGTGGGGGCTACGTCATGGTTGAGACCCCTGAATGGCAACGTCATTGTGGTTCTTTCAACACTTCCGTAGGATTGATCTTGTCTGATCCGGTTCCTGACGGCTCTTTCTTTCGACTATGCTTTGCTCTCCTTTCTCCCTAGGTCGTTTATGATCTATTTTTTCTTTGTTGTAATTTTCTTGCTTGTTTAGTTGATGTATTCTGTCCGGTTTGTCCGACACCGATTTACCGGCCTCTCGATTTATCCTACATTACTATGTTGGGTAATTCGAATTCTTTCTTCTTAAAAAAATATTTATTTCATATTTTTTACAACAGCCTACCTAACTTACGGCTTAATTTAAAATATCCTAATATATAATACCTAATACAATATTTTTCTAAAATAAGCTTTTAAATTTAGGCAGTGGCTATATGCACGCGGTTTCGTGTCTAAACGGACGCGAAACTGTGCGCGTAGCTTAGTAGCACGGTTTCGTGCGCATAAGCTACACGCACATGGGTAAAATAGGCATTTTTGAAAAGTGTGTGACAAAACCTGTGCGCGTACGTTACGCGCACCAAAAAAATGCAAGGTTAGGTTACCTATGCGCGTAAGCTACGCGCACAAAAAAAAAATTGCACTTTTTTTTTCCATAATCATGTAGAAAATTTCAATACGAGTCCGTACATATAAAATTCGTCCAAAACGGACATCGTTTGCCCCTCCAAAAGCCCAAAAAACGAAGCCTTCCTACCCATTTTTTTTACAATTTGGTCCCCGACATATAGCGCATTTTAGTGAAATGTTTTGGTATTTTTTGCATTTTTCTACTATAATTTTGTATAAAATTTTAATATGAGTCCGTACATATAAAATTCATCCAAAACGGATATCGTTTTTCCCTCCAAAAAGCAAAAAATCGAGAATAAAAACTTTATATACTATAGTATATACTATAGTATTTTATTATATTTCATATATTTATACTTATATATTATAGTATTTTATTATATTTCATATAGTTACATTATATATTATAGTATTTCATTATATTTCATATAGTTACACTTATTTACTATAGTATTTCATTAAATTTCGAATAGTTATACTTATATAATATAGTATTTTATTATATTTCATATAGTTACACTTATGTACTATTGCAATTCATTAAATTTCATATAGTTACACTTATGTACTATTGCAATTCATTAAATTTCATATAGTTACACTTATGTACTATAGTATTTCATTAAATTTCGTATAGTTATACTTATATACTATAGTATTTCATTATATTTCATATAGTTACACTTATATACTATAGTGTTTCATTAAATTTTATATAGTTACACTTATGTACTATTGTAATTCATTAAATCTAGTATACTTAGACTTATATACTATAGTATTTTATTATATTTCATACAGTTACACTTATATACTATAGTATTTCATTAAATATAGTATACTTAGATTTATATACTATAGTATTTCATTATATTTCATATAGTTACACTTATGTACTATAGTATTTCATTAAATTTTATATAGTTACACTTATGTACTATAGTATTTCATTAAGTCTAGTATACTTAGACTTATATACTATAGTATTTTATTATATTTCATATAGTTACACTTATATACTATAGTATTTCATTATATTTCATATAGTTATACTTATGTATTGTGTAACTATATGAAATATAATGAAATACTATAGTATATAAGTCTAAGTATACTAGATTTAATGAAATACTATAGTACATAAGTGTAACTATATGAAATATAATGAAATACTATGGTATATAAGTGTAACTATATGAAATATAATGAAATACTATAGTATATAAGTCTAAGTATACTAGATTTAATGAAATACTATAGTACATAAGTGTAACTATATGAAATATAATGAAATACTATAGTATATAAGTGTAACTATACGAAATTTAATGAAATACTATAGTACATAAGTGTAACTATATAAAATTTAATGAATTACAATAGTACATAAGTTTAATTATATGAAATACTATAGTATATAAGTCTAAGTATACTAGACTTAATGAAATACTATAGTACATAAGTGTAACTATATGAAATTTAATGAAATACTATAATATATAAGTCTAAGTATACTAGACTTAATGAAATACTATAGTACATAAGTGTAACTATATGAAATATAATGATATACTATAGTATATAAGTGTAATTATATGAAATATAATGAAATACTATAGTATATAAGTCTAAGTATACTAGATTTAATGAAATACTATATTACATAAGTGTAACTATATAAAATATAATGAAATACTATAGTATATAAGTATACCTATATGAAATATAATGAAATACTATAGTATATAAGTCTAAGTATACTAGATTTAATGAAATACTATAGTATATAAGTGTAACTATATGAAATATAATGAAATACTATAGTATATAAGTTTAAGTATACTAGACTTAATGAAATACTATAGTATATAAGTGTAACTATATGAAATTTAATGAAATACTATAGTATATAAGTCTAAGTATACTAGACTTAATGAAATACTATAGTACATAAGTGTAACTATACGAAATTTAATGAAATACTATAGTACATAAGTGTAACTATATGAAATCTAATGAATTACAATGGTACATAAGTATAACTATATGAAATATAATTAAATACTATAGTATATAAGTCTAAGTATACTAGACTTAATGAAATACTATAGTACATAAGTGTAACTATATGCAATTTACTAAAATACTATAGTATATAAGTCTAAGTATACTAGACTAAATGAAATACTATAGTACATAAGTGTAACTATATGAAATTTAATGAAATACTATAGTATATAAGTCTAAGTATACTAGACTTAATGAAATAATATAGTACATAAGTGTAACTATATGAAATTTAATGAAATATTATAGTATATAAGTCTAAGTATAGTAGACTTAATGAAATACTATAGTACATAAGTGTAACTATATGAAATTTAATGAAATACTATAGTATATAAGTGTAACTATATGAAATATAATGAAATACTATAGTATATAAGTCTAAGTATACTAGATTTAATGAAATACTATAGTACATAAGTGTAACTATATATAATATAATGAAATACTATAATATATAAGTGTAACTATATGGAATATAATGAAATACTATAGTATATAAGTCTAAGTATACTAGATTTAATGAAATACTATAGTACATAAGTATAACTATATGAAATATAATGAAATACTATAGTATATAAGTGTAACTATACGAAATTTAATGAAATAATATAGTACATGTAACACCCCCAAAACTTAACCCTTTTGGAAATGTATTACCGCCAGTGACCCCAGTGTTCCTTACCGAGATCACCCAAGGCTTTACCATTTAAATACAATTTATGAAATACAAATGATACATAATGATCAAAGCATTCAATTCCAAAACATAACATTGTCAAGGAAACATGAGTTACGGGATTACAACCCAATCCCGAATAGGCTAACACAGAGTTTAAACCAAATACAGCGGAAGTCTTATAAAGTAGGGTACAGAAACTCCTTGTGTTTCTCCTCTCTCATAGCTCGAGAGAAGAAACGGTCAACCATTTTGGTCTTAAACATCGACCAGGTCAATACAGGGCTATCAGCTAAGCCTGTACTCTCCTACCATTCACTAGCATCCTCCTTCAGCTGCAGAGAAGCTATGTGGACCTTTTCAGCCTCAGTACAGTCCACATTACGGAACAGCCGTTCCATGTGAGAAAACTAATGGGTCACCTTGACAGGTTCCCCTTTCCCGTTGTAGCTGTCAGGCCTCATAGAACTGATGGTCTTCAGAGCACGACCATAGTTGTCCCTAGTCCTGACTGCATTCTCCTGGGCATCATGGTTTTCTGGCTCCTCAAACCTCGGAACCGGTGGGTGAGTTGGCACTTCTTGAGCTTGAGGCACACTTGGTCGCAGTATATCAATCACTGCTTGCATGACCATTCCTCGAATTGCCTCTAACGTTGTAGCATCAAAAGTCATTGGTGCTTAGGTCTGATCTTGACCTTCGCGTCTAGGATGATTGCGGGACTCAGACTCATGCTCGTCTTGAGTGACATCCCTTGCAGTTGGTCTGGGATCCTGACTGGTCCTAACACCAGCTCGAGTCGTGTTCCTTGTGTTCACCATCTGTTTACCGATCCAATTCCAAGTATTTCATACATTAATATTTATTTCATAAACTTAATGTAGCAAAATCACTCAGAAATAGATCAACTGGGTATTTTATAGATGAACTGGAACTATTTTACAAGCTACACATAAGTCGATCTTCCGAGTGTCAGGACCAAATTGCTCGGAGATCGTAGTATTTTACAAGGTACATGCCGCAATACTGGAATATTTTACACGGTACATGCGGAAATACTAGGAAAAAGAAACTACTCTAGGCACGTTGATCCACCTCATGGCGTCCCAAAATGTTTCCTATACGGAAGACTTCCCATGCAAGGCTTCTTCGGTCGTGGCTCTCCATCGGAATCTGACGATGGACTACGCGCCCTGCTTGACCCTGAAGCACATGGTCCTATCTCAGTAATGGTAAAGTATGGGTCGTCCATGACTGGCTCTCCTATCCCAGCCCTCCTCTGAGTACTGGTGATCAGCTCATCCCTCTGACGCTGCTGTTCTGCAGAGATTACCTCGCTCTGGCGGAGGATCTCCTGCAACTCAGATTCTGACCTCCTTCTTCTTGGAGTAGGGATAGGCTGAGATTCCCTGTCACTTCTCCTAATACCGTACTCGGTATACAGTGTCTCCCAATCAGCTTTTGACATGGGTGCGTACTCTGGCACTGGTGGCAACTCTTGCATAGGTGATAACTCTGAACTGGGGTGAATAAATTGCATCCCCGTTTCCTGACTATCCACCAGCAAGTGCCTCAAGTCATCGGACTCCTGGTTTTGTCCGCTGAGGTTCATCTCGGTATCCTCCTCGGGATCATCCTCGATGGGGTCCTCTTCCTCTTCGGGGTCATCCTCTATGGGGTCCTCTTCTTCATCTTCCTCCTCGCTCCCTTCAATAATCATATCCATCAGGTAATCGTCATTGTAGTACCCTCTCGCGTACCTAGACGATTCATCTTCTTGCATTGCTTCCTCCCTTGGTGGCTCCACTGGCGCTGTCACAGGAACTACAACATTTCTTGACACCAGGACTACCGACTCAGGAAGCACATGCTTGATCTCCTCAGGTGGGCTGCTCGGGCCTCCAACCTCGAAGCACCTCTGGGGTATAGGGAAGTCTAGCCTCTCGGGAGACGGTGAATCCATCTCGGCATCTTCCAACCCCTTCTTCTGAGAGAGACATGCACCCATCTCCTATAGGATAACGAGGAAGGAATTAGTCTTTCTAGACATAGAAGCAAGCTTACTACATCAGACTGTCCAGAAGACATGACTATGAACGGTATTTTTAAATTCTTTTTACTTTGAAAATCCAGAGCCCTTTTTAAAGCATTTTCGAAAACGGATAAATGGTTTATAAAAACCCCAAACCCGTTTTAAAACCTTTGGCTCTGATACCACAACTGTAACACCCCCAAAACTTAACCTTTTTGGAAAGGTATTACCGCCAGTGACCCTAGTGTTCCTTACCGAGATCACCCAAGGCTTTACCATTTAAATACAATTTATGAAATACAAATGATACATAATGATCAAAGCATTCAATTCCAAAACATAACATTGTCAAGGAAACATGAGTTACGGGATTACAACCCAATCCCGAATAGGCTAACACAGAGTTTAAACCAAATACAGCGGAAGTCTTATAAAGTAGGGTACAGCGAAAGTCTTACAAAAACACATTACAACCAAAGTCATTGTCCAAAAGATCTCAACCTGATTAAGAAAATAACTACAACATTTGAAAACCACCGTCGAATCCATAGTCCTTTTGTTCTTCTGAACTACTTTCTATCTGATGTGCCGAATCGAACGGATGACACCAGCCCACATGCAGAGAACAAAGTTCGTGGGTTAGTCTACTTGAATAGACTAGCAAGGGTATAAAGCAGAATGGTTCGAAGCAGTCGTATTATGTTAGACTCATCGCTTCTCGAATAATAACCGATGACGATAGTCAACCATCATACTCCTACTGGAATAAACAAGAGGTATGCACAAGAGAAGATTCTGGAAGACTGAATCTTCACAGAAATCGACTTGAAAAGAGACTCCAAGAGATTGAGTCTTTAAGGAAATATGACAAATCTGGAATGTTTACAGAATCATACAACAATGATTTAAAAGTTGACTGAGATGCTTCGGTTCACGACCAACCTCATCGCATACAACGAATCCAGATTGGAAAGAGAACGTACTATGATCAAAGTCGAGACGAGTTTTCCTAGCTGCACTATAACTTAGCTGCACTACTCGCCGAAGGTTTATTAATTATGTGCGTCGAGTAGCACTTATCTGATTTATATTTCAAAACACGCATCACGTTATTAGACTTTTACATGTGTACCCCACCATTGGGACGACACATCTTAGTATACGTTTCATCGAGAGTGACGCACACCGGAAGGTTTGTGACACCAGCTAAGTGTCCTGCCTCTACACACTTGTGAAAGAGACCGATCATGATCTTAGAATAGTACCAGATGGAGACGAGCCACCCCGATACCAGATTATAAAGAAACGACCGGACGAAGTCCGAGTACATTCCTAACTAACAGTGCTAACCACACAGATACAACACAATAACAGTTACAGAATAAATCCACATAAAGGCCCGAAAGGCGATCACAGATAATAGCGCTGTTCTAACAGATATACAACCTATTATAATATCAATATTTTGTTTTCCAAAACAGTTTACCAAAACCATTTCCAGATGAACACAATAATCATTCCAAATTAATTACTCAGATGAACAACTGATAATTAATGTAAATATGGAACGATGAGCAAGAGCGAACCACCACTTGCCTTAATCCGCAGAGTTTGAACGAAGCCTAACGACGACGGGATTCCGGGCTCGACACAGGAACAGATCCGACACACAGATTCCTTCGAATCGACCCATAAGGAAACCCTAAGTTAGATTCGACATAACTAGTACGAATCTAAGGAAAGACGAAAGAAACCGAAGGGAATGACGCCTCGACGACGACCACCAAAGCCAAAAGCCAAAGAGGCATTCTGGGATCTGGCGGCGGTCGCCGTTCTTGGCGGCGGTCGCCGCAGTTCATCACGGCGGGCGCCGTGAAGAACACGGCGGTCGCCGTGAAGAACTCTGACGACAGAAACGGCGAGAAAACTCACCCAAAACACGAGCGACTCGGCCTCCTTCGACTTGCTTTGGGTTCTGACCTCCAAAGGCAACTAAAAGCTTCTCGAAGGGCTACTGGAACAACACCAAAGGCCACCGGCGATCGCTCCAGAAATCCGGCGAGGTGCACAAACTCCGGCGAGAGGAAGATTTGAGGATTTCAGCTTGATTTGTTCATGAATCTGACCCCAATCCTCTTCCTTTTATAGCCACAGATCATGTGGACACCGCGATGGTCTAAGCGAGACGTGGCGAGGCTAAATCGGCGCCTTGTCAGACGTCTCCGGCGACCACAGGGCTACGCCCCCGCTAGGAAACGGCGGGCGCCGTAATTCCCTTGGTCGCCGCTTCACAAATTGCACTACGGCGGGCATTTACGGCGGGCGCCGCAAAAGCGCAGAGGGCGCCGTTTTCTGGTCGTCGCGCCCAGCTAGAAGACGAGGGCACTATAGCCTCGAGCCATTCGCGGTGGGCGCCGTAATAAATGCGGCGGGCGCCGCCACCGTGGCTTTGCCCCTCTCAGCTTTTGGACGATGACAACTTAAACCGGGATAAAAATAATCGTACACGAACGAGTATTAAAATCCAAAGTACGTCGTCTGTATCTTATTTCACTGAGAAAAATATTACAGAGATAGAGCACATTACAGAATGTCTCAACCTATCTGAATTAAATCCGACGTACAAAACGGGTACTCGGGAAAATTCTCAAAATTCCCAAAATAACCTTACAAAATACGGGGTATCACATCTCCTCCCCCTTAAAAAAAGTTTCGACCCCGAAACTTAGGTCGAAAATAACTCGGGAAAATGCCTGAGCATATCTGACTCGGTTTCCCACGTTTTCCAAGTAACTTCCTCCGATCCAGACTTGGACCACTGAATCCGTACCAACGGTACGATCTTGCTACGCAGCTGCTTCTCACGATGCTCCAAAATGCGCACGAGCATCTCCTCATAAGTACCATTAGCTTGAATCTCGATGTTCTCATAACTCAGCACATGAGACTCATCTGGCACATACTTTCTGAGCAGAGATACGTGGAACACATTATGCACTGGATGAGCCGATGGCGGCAATGTCAAGCGGTACGCTAGAGATCCTACTCTATCCAGAATCTTGAATGGTCCCACGTAGCGAGGGTTAAGCTTCCCACACTTACCAAATCTGAAACTCCTTTGGATGGCGATACCTTGACAAAAACCTTGTCACCGACCTCGAACTCGACAGTCATGCGCTTCCGATCTGCGTAGGACTTCTGTCGACTCTGAGCGGTCAACATCCTTTGTCTGATCAAAGCAATGTCTGAAGCCGTCCTTTCGACCAACTCTGGTCCAAGCAGAATTTTGTCGGCATTATCATCCCAACAAATCGGAGATCTGCATCTGCGACCATACAAAGCTTCAAACGGAGCCATCTTGATTGTAGCATGCCAACTATTGTTGTACGTGAACTCAATCAGACTCAAGTTGTCCTCCCAGCTAGTCGGACGATCGAGTACACAAGCTCTAAGCATATCCTCCAGGGTCTGGATGGTCCTTTCAGACTGGCCATCTGTCTGAGGATGAAACGCGGTGCTGAACCTCAACTCGGTTCCCACAGCCTTATGAAGTTCTTGCCAGAATCTTGACATGAAACGGCCATCTCGGTCCGATACAATGGTCTTAGGAATGCCATGTAAGCGGACAATCTCCTTTTGGTAGACTTCTGCTAACTTCTGGGTTTCCCATGTGGTCTTGATGGCTATGAAATGAGCACTCTTCATAAGCCTATCCACAATTACCCAAATAGCATCTCTCTAACTTCGAGTCTTGGGTAGCCTAGTGACGAAGTCCATGGCGATGTCCTCCCATTTCCATTCTGGCACTGGGAGAGGTAGCAACTCACCACCTGGCCTGCGGTGTTCGATCTTGACCTTCTGGCAAGTTAAGCACTTTGCCACAAAGTCTGCTACGTCCCACTTCATGTTTGGCCACCAAAACTTCTTCCTGAGATCCTTGTACATCTTGCTAGAGCCAGGATGCACAAAATAAGCAGATGAATGAGCTTCTCTCATCACCAAATGACAAAGACCTTCTGTGTCAGGCACACAGATCCGATCCTGAAACCAAAGTGATCCATCATCCTGAACCACAAAATTGGGAGATTTCCCTTCCATTACTTCACTGCTTAACTTCACCAAGATGATGTCATCGACTTGCTTTTCTTTGATCTGATCCAGCAGTGTAGCCTGAATTTCCATCATACTCAGGTACCCTCTACGCTGGTCATACAAGACTTCAATGTCGCATGACTCTTGGTTTAGCTTGGTCTGAGCAGTAAGTAGAGCAACTACAGTCTCGTGCGTTGTCTTCCGGCTTAGTGCATCAGCTACTACATTAGCCTTGCCCGGATGATACAACAACTCCATGTCGTAGTCCTTGAGCAACTCTAACCAGCGGCGTTGTCTCATATTTAGCTCCTTTTGAGTAAATATATACTTGAGACTTTTGTGGTCAGTGAAGACTTGGCATCTTATACCGTAAAGGTAATGCCTCCAAATCTTCAGCGCAAAGACAACCGCTGCTAGCTCAAGATCATGTGTCGGATAGTTTTCCTCGTACGTCTTGAGTTGCCTGGATGCATAAGCAATGACTCTGCCCATCTGCATCAAAACACAACCAAGACCACACTTTTAAGCATCACTATAGACCACATAATCGTCGTTCCCCTCTGGGAGTGCTAACACAGGTGCCGAGGTCAGCCGTCGCTTCAACTCCTGGAAACTGGCCTCGCACTTGTCATTCCAGACAAACTTCTTATGAACCTTGCGGAGTATATTGGTCATAGGTAGAGCGATCTTTGAAAATCCTTCTACGAACCTTCTGTAATACCCGGCAAGTCCAAGAAAACTGCGCACCTCCTTCACGTTCTGGGGCTGTGTCCAATTAGCCACCGCTTCAATCTTTTGGGGATCAACCATAACCCCATTTTTATTGATCACGTGGCCTAAGAAAGCCACTTCTTTTATCCAGAATTCACATTTAGACAATTTAGCAAAAAGCTGATGTTGTCTAAGGATTGACAAAGCAATCCGCAGATGTTCCTCGTGGACTTCTTCATTCGGAGAATAGATCAGAATGTCGTCGATGAAGACCACCACGAACTTATCCAAGTACTGGTGAAAACATCGGTTCATCAAATCCATAAAGACAGCTAGAGCATTTGTAAGCCCAAAAGGCATCACTACGAACTCGTAATGACCATATCTGGTCCTAAACGCAGTTCTAGGAATGTCCTGCTCATGAATCCTGAGTTGATGATATCCAGATCTCAGGTCGATCTTGGAGAAAACCTTTGCTCCCTGCAACTGGTCCAACATGTCATCAATCCTAGGCAAAGGATACTTGTTCTTGATCGTCACCTTGTTCAACTCTCGGTAGTCGATGCAAAGTCGGAACGATCCGTCCTTCTTTTTGACGAACAATACCGGAGTACCCCACGGAGATGCACTCGGCCTGACATAACCTTTGTCAAGAAGATCTTCAAGTTGATTCTTCAATTCTTGCATCTCAGCTGGAGCCATCCGATACGGTGATTTGGAAATCGGTGTCGTACCAGGCTCAAGATCAATTGAAAACTCTACGTCACGGTTCGGGGGTAATCCAGGAATTTCTTCCGGAAAGACATCCGAAAACTCCCTAACTACAGGAATATCAAGAACCTCAGGTCCATCCTTCGCGGGCGAATCCAAGTAGCAAAGGTACCCGACACATCCTTGTCGTAGTAGCTTAAACGCAACCATCGCATTGATCAGCTTGCCGTTATCAGCGTCATTCCGACCTTTGAACTTGCACACGAACTGGCCCCCAGATGACACCGTCACTGTTCTTGAACTGAAGTCGTTCACCACCTTGTGACGCATCAGTCAATCCATACCGAGGATAATGTCGTATGGCACCATGGCTATACAGATCAGATCTGCCTCAAACTCCTTACCCTGAATGGTAATCGGAAAGTCAGACAGATGTTTGGTTCCCACCAAACGTTCTCCATTAGGAAGACTAACAACGAAAGGATCGCACGAATCGTTGCACACTAAGTATAACTTGCTAACACAGCTATCCGAAATAAAGGAATGCGTAGCACCAGAATCAAACAGAATGCACACTGAAGTAGAGTGAAGGTATAGAGTACCTTGGGCAATCGGAGCGTTGGGTCCATCCGCCTCACGCATCTCGTACAAGCGTTGACCTTGACTTCCAGAAACAACTGGGGCCTTTCCCCTGTTCTGAGCAGTCGTCTGAACTGACGGGCTAGGAGTCTCGGCAGGCTTGAACCTAGGTCGGTTGCTCTGATGAACTGACCCTTGCTGCGACTCTACTCCCTTCTGCTTCCCCTGCTTGCAGAACTTCTGCAGATGACCATCACGTCCATACCCAAAGCACGATCTCTTCTCCTTCTGACACTCATTGCTCTTGTGCCCAACAACACCACAGTTATAACACTGAACTGAACTTCTGCTCTGACTGGACTGCTGCGTTGACCCTCCGTGAGTCATGTCCGTCTTTGCTCGGCCAGACTTGGCAAAGCTAGACGGTGGCGCAGGTCGCTTGAATCCACCACCCTGATTTTGATTCTGCATCTGCATCGACCTCTGTCGGATGCGTCTCTTCGTTGACTCCTCCAGAGTCACTTCCAGCTTGTAGGCAACATCCACATACTGCTCCAGAGTAGATCATGTGTGGTGCACCATCAACGGCTTGATATCTGGACTCATCCACTCGTGGAAGTACCAGATCTTTTGTGCCTCACTGGTTATCACAGCCATTTCTCTATCCATGGGCTGCGGCCCATGGATAGAGAAATGGCTGGCCCGATAAGGTCGGAGCCCCTCTCATTCAAAGTGTATTTTTTTGTAACATCCCAGGCCAAGCTACCCCAGCCACCAAGCCGCCCAGCCACCCAACGGTGCCGGCGCCGGTACTGGTGCCGCCTGGTTGTCCAAGGGCATGCAGCCCACACACCCAACCCTCCCCCCATTTAAATGGGTAGGTTGTTGCCCACGGGGATCGAACCCGGGACCTTTAGATACAAGGGCAATGCCTTACCACTTGTATCACCAATTGTGCTGCAGCTCAATTGGTGATACAAGTGGTAAGGCATTGCCCTTGTATCTAAAGGTCCCGGGTTCGATCCCCGTGGGCAACAACCTACCCATTTAAATGGGGGGAGGGTTGGGTGTGTGGGCTGCATGCCCTTGGACAACCAGGCGGCACCAGTACCGGCACCAACACCGTTGGGTGGCTGGGCGGCTTGGTGGCTGGGGTAGCTTGGCCTGGGATGTTACAGTACATAAGTGTAACTATATGAAATTTAACGAATTACAATGGAACATAAGTGTAACTATATGAAATATAATAAAATACTATAGTATATAAGTCTAAGTATACTAGACTTAATGAAATACTATAGTACATAAGTGTAACTATATGAAATTTAATGAAATACTATAGTATATAAGTGTAACTATATGAAATTTAATGAATTACAATAGTACATAAGTGTAACTATATGAAATATAATGAAATACTATAGTATATAAGTCTAAGTATACTAGACTTAATGAAATACTATAGTACATAAGTGTAACTATATGAAATATAATAAAATACTATAGTATATAAGTGTAACTATACGAAATTTAATGAAATATTATAGTATATAAGTGTAACTATATGAAATATAATGAAATACTATACTATATAATATAACTATATGAAATATAATGAAATACTATAATATATAAGTATAAATATATGAAATATAATAAAATACTATAGTATATAAAGTTTTTATTCTAGATTTTTGGCTTTTTAGAGGGGAAAACGATATCCGTTTTGGATGAATTTTATATGTACGGACTCGTATTAAAATTTTATACAAAATTATAGTAGAAAAATGCAAAAAATACCAAAAAAATTCACTACAATGCGTTATATGCCGGGCACCAAATTGTAAAAAAAATGGGTAGGAAGGCTTCGTTTTTTGGGCTTTTGGAGGAGCAAATGATGTCCGTTTTGGATGAATTTTATATGTACATACTCGTATTGAAATTCTCTACATGATTATGGGAAAAAAGAGTGCAATTTTTTTTGGTGCGCGTATGCTACGCGCATAGGTAACCTTGTATATTTTTTTTCGTGCGCGTAACATACGCGCACAGGTTTTGTCACAGACTTTTCAAAAATGCCTATTTTATCCCTGTGCGCGTAGCTTATGCGCACTAAAGCGTGATGCTAAGCTACGCGCACAGTTTCGCGTCCATTTAGACACGAAATCGCGTGCATATAGCCTTTTCGTAAATTTATGTACTAAAAGCATAGGTTTAAAAAACTATTTTTTATTTGCAATAGAAAAAAAAAACACTTGCTGATAGACTACATTTTATTATATTATCTCATTTCAACCGAAATGTGAAAATGTAATTCCAAGTCATTGGCTAATTAGAAGGATGATTAATGCTAATTAAATTAAATAAGAGAATAACTGATAATAACTCTTGTCATTTATCAATAAGGGGATTTGGATGGGACGGTTACAAAACAAACGTAAAAGCCAACTTTCATTTCATGGAACATCATTTCAAATTAAGCTTCCTTCCGCTATTAACTTAAAAAAGATGTTTCATACAATTAAATTAGGTTCCCTCTAAATTAAGCTTCCTTCCGCTATTAACTTAAAAAAGATGTTTCATACAATTAAATTAGGTTCCCTCTAATTGCACCTGCAGTGGTGCTGCAGACACTACTGCAGGGCCGTTCATTTGAACGGTGATAGTCACCGTTCAAATGAATAATTTTTTTTTAATTTTGGAACGGTGATTATCACCGTTTCAAACTTCTTATTTTATGTAATTGTATTTTTTTTAGCCACTAGTTTAAATTTTAGTCACTAGTTTAAATTTTTTAGCTATTAGTTTAAATTTTTTAGTCACTAGTTTAATTTTTTTAGCCATTAGTTTAATTTTTTTAAGGGTTTATCCATTCTCTATTAGGGAATATTTTGTAGGGTTTCATAATTTAAAATTTTAGCCACTAGTTTAATCTTTTTGAAGGGTTTATCCATTCTCTATTAGGAAATATTTTGTAGGGTTTCATAATTTAAAATTTTAACCACTAGTTTAATCTTTTTTAAGGGTTTATCCATTCTCTATTAGGGAATATTTTATAGGGTTTAAACTTTACACCATTTTTAAATCAAATAAACCCAAAAAAAAAACCAAACGGCTTTAGAAGCTGTTGCAACAAAAAAAAAAAACGAACGGTTTCTGAAACCGTTCAAATCAACAAATTGGGCACATTTTTCAACCGGTGGAAGTAGCAATCCCCTTAAATTAGACTACTAAAATATTCGTGTTTGCACCAGATTATTTCAATTGGTAAAGCTCGAGTCATGGTGATTGTGGGTGAAATTAATAAGGATAAAATTACATATTTTTTTGATACGGTAAGGATTAAACAGGAAACCACAGAAAAAAAACGTTTTTTCAGTCTATAGCATCATTGCGATTTGCGGATGAGAACTAAAAGTTCTAGATTTGTTTGAATATCTTTGAAGGAACTCCGCTGGGTCATCTTCGCAATACAGTCGGTCACCGCGTTTGTTTTTCGAAAGACGTGACATATTTACACTGAAGAAAACAATTGTAAAAAACAAAGGATATCAAAAATTAAAGTTTCAATATCCCAAGGACAGTGCCAGATCTTGTTCAGGACATTCACAATAGTGAGATTGTCGCATTCTAATACAATGTTGTGAAGGCCTAGTTCGTAGGCTTTGATCAAAGCGTTCCTGACTGCTAAGGTTTCTGTTTTGAGAGGTGTTGAGATTTCGCACTTGTCGCCAAATAAGAATATATTTTCACCCTTGTTATTTCGGAAAATGAATCCATAACTAGAGTCACCATTAACCTTGATTGATCCATCATATTATTTTTTATGGTTTGGTCTGATGGTTTTTTCCATTTTTTCTTTGGTCGTTTTCTTTTGTTCTTGTTATCTTGTTTTTGTTTAAAGTCAGTTAAACAATCTTGGTTCTAGTTTTTCGTTTTCTTCCATTGAATGATTAGATTTTTGATATAGAGTGACACATCCTTAATTGTGTCATTATCATTATTTGTTCTTCCTAAACTTTGCTGATTTCTATAAAACCAGATTCCCCACCAGGAAACCGCAAGTTCCACAAATTGTGCTTGATATGTTTTGTTCCGAATTTCCTCCATTATTTCATATGTTTTTTTCCCTATATTTAAAGATCTTACTATTCTGTAAGTTTGGTTGTTGATCTTTTCTATTGTTTTGAGGGTATGGTTACATTGGAATAATAGATGGCCAGAGTCTTCTATTTGTGCATTACAACGCACACAACCCCGTGTGTGAGCAACTCCTTTCTCGGCTAATCTTGCTTTAGTCGGAGTCCATTTTTTATAACCTTCCAAAGAAAGTTTTTAACCTAAGGGTATTCAACTTCCAAATCTTGGAAGTATCATTTGTTGTATATCTCTTATTTGTAATAATCATGTCCATGACAGATTTTGTCGAAACCACCCATTTTTACTGGCCTTCCAATACATTTTATCATGAATATTAGTGAGAGGTATGGGTATTGAAATGATTTGTGTAGAAAGATCTGCTGGTAGGTTCAATATTTTGCTTATTCCAGGTATTGTTTGGTAGCATAAACTCCGCGACTGTCGCATTTTTATTTACCATTGGTTGTATGTTGATCATGTCACGCAAGGGGATTTCTAACATCCATCTATCAGTCCGGAACTTAATAGTTTTGTCATTTCCTACTTGCAAAATGAGTCCTTTTTTAAATTCATCTATAATTTTAGTCATTTCCGACCACTGCCAAGAGCAGCTTCCGTTTTTCTCATATTGTAGGATATGTTGTGTTTTGAGATATTTTTCAGTAATAATTTTCACTCAATAGTTATTTGATTCAGCCAAGATCTTCCATATGAGTTTAAATTGTAATGCTTTGTTCATATCCTTTGATTTTCTCAATCCAAGTCCTCCTTGTTGTATTGGTTTACAAATCTTTTCCCAACCAATTAATGGTTTAAAGGAAGAGTCTTTATTCCAGAAAATGATCTGTTTATTTTATCCAAATTCATTATGTGTTTGTGTGGGTAACATAAAGCTTTGCATAAGATAATTAGGTCTTGATGCAAGGTTAGCTTTAATTAAAGTTGTTCTACCTACTTGTGATAAGAAGTTCGCTTTCCATTTGGTTAACTGTAGTTGAGTGCTAACTAATAAGTCAGCAAATGTATTCATGTTTACTCGACCATTTATGATGGGACAACCAAGGTATTTTTCAAGAGAATTTCTATTTGTGATAGTGAGAGTACCTTGAATTGCCAACTTTTTTGTGTTGGTTACTTTTTTCGTTACTTGAAATGCAGATTTGTGAAAATTCACTTTCTGTCCAGATATTTTGCAATATTCATCAACAATATCTTAATTTCCTTACAATTTTCTTGTTTTGCTTTTGAGAAAATCATAATGTTATCAACAAATGCCAAAAAAGGAATTCGCGTACCATGTCTAGCAAGTTGAAACCCAATAGGGTGTCGGGGTATGTCGGATGCTCTGCAGTTTTCGTGCTAACATTTCAAATCCAATAATGAAAATAAAAGGTGAGAGGGGATCGCCCTATCTAAGACCTCTACTTGGTTTGAAAATTTCAGTTGGTCCATTGGTTACTAGCACCGAGAAGGAAACAGTCGTGATGTATTCTTTAATCCAATTGACAAATTTTTCATGAAATCCAAATTTCTCCATAATTTTGATGATGAAGTTCCATTCAATTCTGTCATAAGCTTTTTCCATATCTAGCTTTAAGGCTATGAATCCTTGGGTTCCTTTTTTCGATTTACAAAAATGGAAAATTTCATGAGCTATCAAAATATTATCCTGGATGGCTATGTTAGCAACAAAGGCACCCTTCAAGGGGTGAATCAACTTTTCCATAGTTCTTTTTAGTCTGGTAGTTAAAATCTTTGATATTATTTTGTAGATTGTGGAACACATACTTATAGGTCCATAATGGCTTATTGAGTTAGGATTGTCACATTTTGGGATCAAAGAGATAAACGTATGGTTTACTTGTTTAAGTAGTCTACCCGAGAGAAAGAAGCCTTTCACTGCTTGGATAACAGAAGGGCCTATAATATCCCAATATTTTTTATAAAATTATGTTGTCATGCCATCTGGCCCTGGCGACTTATCAGCATCAATATCGAAGACAACTTTTTTGATCTCTTCATTAGATACATTTTTTGTTAGTTCAATGTTATCCTCATTTGACATTTCGGTTTGTGTAAAGTCAAGGTTTTCTCGTAGAATTCCATCATTCATTTCTTCACTCTTGAATCTTTTGATAAAATCATTTCTGATCTCATTCCTAATATTTTATTCTCCAATTATGCTTGTTCCTTCTTGGGATTTAATTTCCTTTATAATTTTCCTGTTTCTTCTTCCACTAGCTGTTTTATGGAAATAACTAGTATTTATATAATTAAATTTAATATGTTTTACTTTAGCTCGTTGATTCTAAAAAATCTTTTGGAAATTTAGAAGATGTCCCTTTTTTTCAATGAGTCTATTTTGTTTTTGAATAAGAGTATTGTTAGTTCTTATGCAGATCTCTGTTTGAATGTCTGATAACTGGTTTTTTATGTTTTGAAGTTGAGTAAAAACATTTCCAAAAGTGCTTTTATTCCATATTTTTGCTTGTTTTTTTAGTAGTTTTGTTTTGAATACCAGATTATACAGTCTAGATCCGTGATAATTTGTTCTCCAGGCTTGTTTGACTACATTTCGACAATCCTTTCTGGTCATCCAATTTTTTTCAAATTTAAAAGGTTGGTTTTTAAAAGGTGTTGAGGTCATTAGCTCGATGGATATTGGGCAATGATCCGAGCTAGTAAAGGCATAAGTTTTTGTATAAATGTATGGGTACCATTGTAGAATCTGATGTTGAATCAACACCCTGTCTAATTTTTCATAAATATTATCAATTTCTATTTTGTTTTTCCTCCATGTAAATGTATTACCTTGTACTGGTATGTCCACCAATTCACATTCGTTTTTGAAGTGTCTAAGGGTCTGTTCGGTATGGCTGAGACTTATTGGGGCTGAAGCTAAAGTAGGGGCTGAATTGGGCTGAAGCTGATTGGAAGAATTTAAGCTGGAGGATGAATTGAGTTGAGGCTGAAGCTGAATCTGATGGTTGAAACCTTAGGACGCGTTCGGTATCGATGACTTATCCCGACTTAATTTTAAATGAAAATTACAAAATTACCCTTATTTTAATTTTGTGAAGGGTATCATGTGCATTGATATTTTTTTCCCAAATTTTGATTGTTTCTTCTTCAAAGCTGGTACAAGGCTGATACTTCAGGTGTTGAACCCACCTCCGTGTACATAAACCTTCACTAATCTAATTTAACCATGATCATAATAGTGTTGAAATATAGATTAGCCTATGTGGGACTCGAACCCACATCCGCGTACCTAAGGTACGTTGCTCTACCATTGAGCTAATAGGCTTGAATGTTAATTCATGAAAAAACAACTACAACAACATAGTAGAACAAATCACAACTGCCATACGTATATAAAATAGATAGACTTGCAGCTAAACTATACTGATGCAATTCTTTTGATACTGCAGCTAAACTATACTGATGCACCGTATTCCATCAGACTTGCAACTAAACAGATAGACTTGCAACTGCCATACTGCCAACTACCAATAACACAGTCATAGTTTAATAATCGATTATTTGCAGGAAGTTGGCATAAACTATACTGATGCAATTCTTTTGATATTTATAAAACAAGTGCAGTTAACCACATACCAATTACCAAGTATACCCACTTTCTATTTTTTCTACTGTTGATCCCCTGGACATGATCAATTATCTATTTTGTCAAAAAGGCTTTGGATGGATCTTGTTTAGAGCTTCCAATTTATGTTTGAGGTGTTTGTAAATTGAAATCCACGATATTTGTTCCAAGCTAAGTACTGATCTCTAGTGATACAAGAATGAAATAATACTAAAAGTAGCAATATTTGTGTTAAAACTTAACCAATGTCAGGGCATTGCATAAAACACATAGCAAAGATATTTTTTACACAAAAATTTAGCTAATGCTAATCCAATATTCATGAACCTACAATATACAATATGAGCTAACCAACACCAGCATAATAGGCATAACAATGAGCAAAGGAACATATATAAGTTACTAGAGAAATGTGAAATGGCATCTGCAATAGTCGAGTCCCGAGCAACAACATTCCTCAACCAATTTCAACAATTAGCACAACGTGTAAAATACAATAACAACCAATCTTAATCGACAAATCCAATCCCTTAGTCCACAAATCCCATATCCTAAATCCCCAAAATCAAAATATGTGAAACCCTAAAATCGCACATAGAACCGAACTTGTACAACATCCTAATCAAACGAAACCTAAAAAAAGTCACAAATATACTTAAATCTATGAGCTAGACGAGGTGAAGGATCGAAGACCCAAAAAAGACCAAAACCAGAGATAAAAGAAGAGTGAACTCGCACCCAGAAATTGCTTCTGTGAGCAAAGAGGAGGAAGAAGATAGAAGAGGAAATAGAAGAGGAAGAACATGGAAGAAGATATGGAAAAACCCTAAACAAGTGGGCGATGGAGCTTCGATGTTGTCAAAGAGGATTACAGATCTGGAAATACAAGAACAAGATCGGCGAGGAGGAAGAGGAACATACCTTTGAGCTCGACGAGGAGGAAGAAGAGTTGCCTTCGAAAGAAGACCAGTCGACGCTTGCTCGAGGAGGAAGAGAACTATCGGGGTAGAAATGCCCAGATTCAGGATAAGCCACCTCAAATAATTCCATAAGCTTCAAACTGAGGCTGAAATTTTTGCCCATTTTTCAGTCAAGATAAGCCTCAATAAGCCTCCTTAAAAGACTTACATACCGAACGGGTCTTAGAGCTCCGTTTAAGCCTCCATGGCTGATCTGGGAAATAAGCCCTGATAAGTCTCCAAATAAGACATACCGAACGAACCCTAAGTCTGGAGAATTTAGTAAGAGGTGGTGGTAAACCACCCAACTTTTTGATTGGATCGTGTATTTCATTTAGGTCACCCATGATAATACATGGATATGAACTATTTTTTACAATGATATAATACCATCCCAAAAATCATTTTTACCAACTTCATAAGGAGGCGCATAAGTCGGAATCAACATGATTTTAATAGTGTAGGGATTAGTATACTTGATACTAATAAGTCTCGAGGTTATGTTGTCTATTTCCAATATTTCATTTATTGATTGATATGTTTCCCACATGACACAAATTCTCCCCGAAAAGCCTGTTGTGGGAACAAAATGGAATTGGTCAAAACCTGCCTTTTTTCAGATTTTTTCATTTGGTTCTCTGTTTGTTCTCATTTCAAATAATATTAATAATTGGATTCGTTCTCCTTTACAGAAGGATTCAATATCCATCCAAAGCATTTTGTTTCCAATCCCCCTACAATTCCAAGTTGTATTCTTCGTAGGAAATTAATTAGTTCAAAACTGGTCATTGATTTATGTCTTGCTTTTAAGAGGAGATTTGTATCACACATATTCTGTATGAGTTGTTTCTATTGTATGTTCTTAGACAAGTTTATACACATATTTCGCAGCAATATCTGCTACTTGATATGATCAATATGCTTTCACACAGACGGTTACATTTTTGTGTGGCACCTCGCCCTTAAGTGATATGCTTTGATATTTTGTTATTCTTCAAAGACTATGTATGCAACTGTATTAATTGACCATTGCAAAATGGGCACTTCCTGAAGTAGCAATGGGTTTTAAAGCGCTGTTGAATGGAGGAAACTCTCTTCCTGTTATTTTTCCAACAACTACTATAACTCTATAAAAACCTTAAGAAGCTTAAACCGCTCCCTCCCCTACCCCACTCGAGAGATAAACAGCAAAACAGGATGCTTATGGCTATCATCTACAGAAATGATTTTTCCATCATCGATCATGCTTATCACCCACTCTTGTTGATGCTTAGCTTCACAAGAATTTACTGTTTGTTGGTGTCTCTTTGTTAAGGTGGTTTGGTTTATGCAGGTTGACACTAATGGAAAGGGAACTTTGGACTATGGTGAATTTGTTGATGTCTCTTTGCATCTACACGAGCAGGCCTTCTCCTACTTTGACAAGGATGGAAACGGCTTCATTGAGCTAGATGAGCTCCGAGATACCTTGATGGAAGATGGAGTAGACGATTGCACCAACGTTGCAAATGATACTTTTCCCCATTTTGTTGGACAATAAATCTTGAAACCAAGCCACCAAAGTTTCACCATCTCATCTCTCACTATATTTCATCGTGTTTGTTACCCCGGATGGCAAAATCAGCTACGATGAGTTTGTTGCAATGATGAAAACGGGAACAGATTGGAGAAAGGCCTCAAGAGGCAGGTTTAACAGCCTAAGCATGAATCTAATCAAGGATGGTTCTCTTAACTTCCACTCCAATACACCTGAGAAAAACTGAGTTGATTTGCATATATGTGAAACCAGTTCCAAGTTTTACACACGTCCTGGAAGCAAGGACTACGTTGACACCCTTGTCAAAATGCTTTCTGGTGCGTTGTATGATTCCCTTCCTCTTTTCTTTGAGAATTCCAATTCATTGCAGTTCCTTTAGTGATGTAGTATATGTGTTTTGTTAGCTAAGATGTTTAATTTTTCATGGTTCAAATTGCTCAAATTTGTCATAGTTTTACTCTGATCGTTACATTTTCATAGGGCTTCCTTTATTACCTCAAACTAAGAAGGCACACAGATGAATGCAAACCACGTGGTTTATCAAAATGGGAATTTCCTTGCAATACTTTAGAAACTAATGTGAACCACATGCTGTATCAAAATTGGCAAATTCAATAACATTGATTAGCACCTCCAGACAAGTAACAAATGAGTTTATGCTCAAAGTCTGTTAATAATAATCCAAACATCCTATAAATTGGTGATAGATTTCTCATATGACATGAATATGCCTCACGGGGAACACAAAAAAAAACTTCTTCTAACTACAATTGCTTTGCTATTCTGAGTCAAATAACCCACCAAACTGGCATTAATCAGGCTGACTTGGGCCAGTTTGTGCTTCTAGCGCCATCTACTACTGACTGCCTTTCTTCATGCAAGATGGGCAATTATAATTCTGAATAACCTCTTCCTCTACTGGGGTTATACTCACACACTTCCCATGGAACCAACTTTCGCAGACATATCCAGAATTCGTCACTGCTATACTTTACACCACAAGAAATTGCAACCTCCTCATCTTCACCACTTGATGACCCCTGGAAGATACAAAAAACAACATTGTGAAGGACAAACTGAAGTAAATCTGAACAAGGTTTTGTTGAGTTGTAAACCACTTGTGATGAGGGTTAGTGTTTACTTCAAGGCATTCCAACTTTTAAGTGCAACTATAGAGCTGTTGTTGATATCCACGAGATTCCTCTGGTTGCAAGTTGGAGCTCCTCAGCACCGGGCGTGGAATTTGCAGCTAGTGTGAAGACTCGAACACGGGTGGTTGCTTATGTGGGAGCGGTTCTTATGTTCTAAATAATTGTGGTTTAGTGAACCCGGTTTGTAGCTAGTATAAATTGTCGTTTCTTCATTTCAGTTAGTTAGACGATTGTCAGACTACTTTTCCATTTCAGAGAATTTCTCTCTCTTGTTCTCGGATTGTAGTTTAGCTCAGATTTCCTTTTTGGATCTGAAGCATTTATCAATCGTTTGTTCTATTCTTCCGCTGTTCGTTTTCAGTATTAGATCGCAAATTCCACATGGTATCAGAGCGACCTTGGAATAATTGCGATTGATTGAAACTAGTTTGATCTAGATCGAAGCAGATTTCGCAGAAATTGAAGCTATGGCGATAGACGACGCAACTCGCGACGAAAATCAGACTAGAAACATGGCGAATCCGTTGATGTTGACTAACTCTGATTATCCAGGGATGGTGATGTCGAACGTGAAGTTTGACGGAAGCAATTACTCCATCTGGAGTCGTCAATTGAAGATGGCGTTGATGTCCAAAGTGAAGCTAGGCTTCATTGATGGCACAGAGAAGGCTCCTGAAGCGACTTCAAAGGAATTTATAGTCTGGAAACGGTGTGATTCCATGGTTGCGTGCTGGATAATTAACTCCATGACTCCAGAGATTTCTCGGACCTTCATCTACAAAGATTCGGCGCGCAAGCTTTGGCAGGAGATCTCGGAGCGATATCACCAGAGCAGTGGACCTTTGGTGTATCAGCTTCAACAAGAGCTCAGTCAGATAAGTCAGGGAAGTTCCTCTGTCACCGAGTATTATGTTAAGTTGAAAAATGTGTGGGATGAATTAGAGAATTTGACTGCGATGCCGTTGTGTACTTGTGGAAAACTTGTTGCCTGTGCTTGTGGTATTTTGACTAAGGTCTTAGAAAAGGACAATCGTGATATGGTTATGCAGTTTTTGATGCGTCTAAATTCTGATTATGAGTCGGTGAAGAGTCAAATTTTGGTGATTGAACCATTACCGCCTATTAACAAGGTGTTTCACCTTGTTACTCAAGTGGAAAAGCAAAAACAAGTGTCTAATGCAGTGTCGGCTGAAACTTCAACGTTTATGGCAAATCAATCGACCAATGCTAAGTCGTTTGGTAGGGAATCAGAGAATGGACAGAGGAACATCAATTCTAATGGAGAGAAATGTGATAATAGGCGATCTCGTGGTTATGAGAAGCGCTTTTGTAGTCATTGTAAGGAGGAGGGCCACACAAAGGATAATTGTTTTGAAATTATAGGATTCCCTGACTGGTACAAAGGAAAGAAAGGAAGAAAGAATTCCAGAGTTACTGCTGCAGTTGAAGAAGACAGAAGTTCTGTTGGTGACACACCAGTTGATCTCAAAGCTAACAGTGATGCTAGGGGCAACATGGATCAACAGCTTGTGCAAGAGGTGTTGAGCCTATCTACAGCATGTCAGGAAGTGATGAAGGCTTTTAGATCTGACAAAGCTATGCATGTTGTTGCCAGAGCTGGACAGTCAAACTACCACTTTGCAGGTATATCCATATCGTTTTGAGTGCTTATCAACATAGTTGCAATGATTGGATTGTGGATAGTGGTTCCTTTGATCATATGACATCTTACTACAATCTCCTGTTGCATCCTAAGTCCCTGCCTTATGTTATTCGTATTATTTTGCCTGATGGAACTACTAAGGGAGTACAAACAGTTGGAGATGTTCGACTAAGTGATGATTTGGTCTTGAAGGATGTGCTTTATGTGCCAAACTTCAAGTTCAATCTTCTTTCTGTGAGTAAGCTGGTGAATACAGGGCAGTTAAGTGATGTTTTTCACAAGGATTATTGCTTGCTGCAGGACCTTTTGAGTAAGAGATATATGGCTCGGGGACATGGCTCTGGAGGTCTATTCAAGATCCAAGCAAATGGCTCTCCAAGGGAAAGCTCATCAGCTGTTTCTATTGCTGCAAATAAATTTGGTTGTACTTCAGTTGGGGATTTCAACTCTGAACTCTTTCACAAACATATGGGACATATTTCTGTTTCCAAAATGTTACATTTGCCTGGTTGTCAAGGCACTTTGAATGATAATTTCAGTTGTGAAACTTGCTCTCTTGCTAAATTTCATAAGCTCCCTAGTCCTTCCAGTGATAGTTATGCTTCTACATGTTTTGATTTGGTGCATGTTGATTTGTGGGGACCTTATCGCACTGCAGCTTTGAATGGAGCTTTATATTTTTTTACTTTGGTAGATGATCATAGTAGAGCCACTTGGACTTACCTTCTGCATTCCAAGCAAGAGGTTTGCTCCATCTTAAAGTCTTTCTTCTCATACATGAGGAATCAATTTGGGATGATGCATAAGACAGTTAGATCGGATAATGGTTCAAAGATTGTGAACTTTGAATGTCAGTCATTGTTCTCTACTCTTAGGATTGCACATCAACACAGTATGGTTTATAGGCCTGAGCAGAACGGTGTGGTTGAAAGAAAGCATAGGCACTTGCTTGACATTGCTCGTTCCTTGAGGATACAGTCAGGGGTGTCTCCCAAGTTCTGGGGAGATTGTATCTTGACAGCCACACATGTGATTAATAAGATGCCCGTAGCTAAGCTTGGTTGGAAGACACCATTTGAGGTATTATTTTCCAAACCCCCTACCTTTGATTCTTTGAAGGTGTTTGGTTGCCTTTGCTATACTTATGCAGCACCTAAGAGTGGTGATAAGTTCCTTGCTAGGGGTAGAAAATGTGTTTTCATTGGTTACCCTCCAAACCAGAAATGTTACAAGTTATTTGATTTGGAGTCTGAGTCAGTATTCTTGAGTAAGGATGTCACTTTTCATGAGGACATTTTTCCTTTCCTATCTGCATCCACTACATCTTTGCCTGCCTCTTCTTGTACCATATCTCCTCCTCTACCTGGGAATGATGATGATTCTGATGTTCCCCTAGCTGCCACTGCTGATGATTCTGTTGCTTCTACTGATCCTAGTTCATCCAGTCTTTCCCCTCAGTTGAGGAGATCCACCAGGACTACTACCGCTCCTGTATGGCATCAGGATTATGTGATCAATACAGTACAACATGATTATTATGCCTCCTTAGCTCATGTGCTTACAGTAAGAGAACCTACTTCCTATTCGGAGGCTCAACATGATCTTAAGTGGCAGGCTGCCATGGACAAGGAACTTGAGGCTCTTGAGGCTAATGGCACTTGGGTGTTGGCTTCACTACCTGAGGGCAAGTAGGCTATTAGGTCTAAATGGGTTTATAAGGTTAAGTTTAGACCTGATGGGGAGGTAGAGAGGTATAAGGCCCGGTTGGTTGTTAAGGGTTTTAGCCTGAAGTTGGGAAAAGACTATAAACACACATTTTCCTCGGTTGCTAAGCTGCCTACAGTGCGAATGGTTATAGCTCTAGCTACTGCCAGGGGCTGGGGTTTGCATCAATTGGATGTCAACAATGCGTTCCTTCATGGCCATTTGGATGAAGAGATTTATATGGCCTTACCCGAGGGGTATTTTCAAGGCAAGCCTGGTGATGTATGCAAGCTACATCGGTCCCTTTATGGGCTTAAGCAGGCGTCTCGCCAGTGGAACCTTGAACTGAGCCATTTCTTGATTGCTTTGGGTTACACTCAGTCTAAAACTGACTATTCTTTGTTTGTTAAGGCAGTCACTGGATCATTCACTTCCATTTTGGTGTATGTGGATGATATTTTGGTTACGGGCAACGATCTTGCTGAGGTTCAAGCTGTGAAGGATGCTTTGCATTCTCAGTTTACTATTAAGGACCTTGGGGCTGCTCGCTATTTCTTAGGCATGGAGCTTTATCGTGATGACAATGGTGTTGTTTTGAGTCAACACAAGTATATTCTGGACATTCTCACTGATGCTAAGCTGCTCAATGCCAAGCCCGTCTCTTTTCCTTTGCCTACAGTCCTTAAACTTCGCCTTGAAGATGGAGCTCTGCTGGATGATCCTGAGAAGTATAGACGTCTCATTGGTCGATTGCTCTATCTCTCTTTAATGCGTCCTGATCTTTCCTATTGTGTGCAGCATTTGAGTCAGTTTGTGTCTCAGCCTCGTGTGACACATATGAATGCTGCTTCTCATGTTTTACGGTACCTTCTTGGGACTACTCGCCTTGGGATTTTCTATCATGTGCAAGATTCCTTGAAGGTCACTGGATTTTGTGATGCGGACTCGGGATCTTGTTTGACTACTCGGCGGTCTTTAACTGGTTATTGCGTTTTTCTGGGTCATGCCTTGGTCTCTTGGAAGACCAAGAAACAGTCTGTTGTCTCCCGCTCCTCTGCTGAAGCAGAGTACAGAGCTATGGCCATGGCTACTTCGGAGCTTCTCTGGGTTAGCTATCTCCTTCGGGACTTGTCCATTTCTTTGCCCCTTCCAGTCACTCTTTTCTGTGACAATCGAGCTGCACAGCAGATCGCTACGAACCCCTGCTTCCACGAGCGTACTAAACATGTCGACATTGATTGTCACTTCACTCGTGATCAAATCATCTCTGGTTTTCTGCAAACCGCTTATGTTTCCACCTCTCTTCAGTTGGCCGATCTGCTTACCAAAGCTTTGGGGCAATGACAACACAATTTCCTCTCTTCCAAGTTGGGGCTTTTATGCACTCCAACTTGAGGGGAGAATGTTGATATCCACGAGATTCCTCTGTTTGCAAGTTGGAGCTCCTCAGCATCGGGCGTGGAATTTGCAGCTAGTGTGAAGACTCGAACACGGGTGGTTGCTTATGTGAGAGCGGTTCTTATATTCTAAATAATTGTGGTTTAGTGAACCCGGTTTGTAGCTAGTATAAATTGTCGTTTCTTCATTTCAGTTAGTTAGACGATTGTCAGACTACTTTTCCATTTCAGAGAATTTCTCTCTTGTTCTCGGATTGTAGTTTAGCTTAGATTTCCTTTTTGGATCTGAAGCATTTATCAATCGTTGGTTCTATTCTTCCGCTGTTCGTTTTCAGTATTAGATCGCAAATTCCACAGCTGTCTCGCTAGTCTGTCATTTAGACAACCAAGTCCTTTAGATTTGAAATTTTGACACTCCCCATAACACTCTCTCAACTTTGCAAATATAAATTTCATTTAATTTTTCACATCCCAAATCTGGAAATATGTCGAAAGAATCATCCCAACATTCAAATGGAAAGAGACATGGAAATACATTGTCAAAAACAGAAATCATGTATGATGGAGAAGGCCAGGGAAAATGTAGCAAACAGAAGTTCATATATATATATATATATATTCACACAGCAATATCATCATCATCATCATCAGAACTATATACTACAGGCATCAGAGCCCTCAAACACAATCCTTGATCCTTAGCTTGATCTTTAATCTCATCACAAACACATAATTGAAATGCTCCCACATTAAACATAACCCCAGTTTGTGCAGTGCAGTAGAATCAGAATCAGAAGCCGAAAACACTCTTCAATCAGTCTGGTGGTCAGGAAGAGGAGTGTACCAAGCAGGATATCTGCCCATCACTCTCAGCAGCCTTGTATGTGGCGAATCCACCATTTTCGCCTTCTCTTCCTCCTCCAGCTCCTCCTTCGTCTTAGGCAATCCGTCTGGCACGTGCTCGTGGGCCCTCTCTTCCTCGCTGGGCCCCGCCTTCTTGAGGTTGTAGATGGAGACTGATCTGTGGATTGAGCTGATCAGCGGGGTTAAGCCGTTGGATTCGACTATTGTCCTCTCCAAGTCCGCCTTCGGAGCCACTTGCTGTTGCAATTCAATGACATTTCAGAAATCAAACATTTTTTTAAGACAATTCTTTCTCGAGGAACTCAAGACTCACTTCCAGATCTTTGAGCTCAAAGTATGCCCTCCAGCAGCTGTAGCAATCATCCCCTTCCAGTGTTGTGCAGTAATCTAAGCATTGAATACAGATTCAGAGGTCATCCCCTTCGGATCCAAGGATTTCAAAGTCCGCAAAAAACAAGAAAAAGGCAACAATTAAAAAGAAGAGGATGGTTTACCAGAAATCTCGTTGACAGTCTTCTGAATCAAAGGAGGTTCTTTAAGAGCTCTCTCGAGAAGGTTTCTGCTGAAAGGCTTCAACTTGGGAATATTGGAGTGGCTTCTTGAACATGATACCACAGCCGTCCTGGAGGAAGAACCTTCATTACCCTCCACCAAAGCTCCCAATGAACAAGGAGGAACTACTAGTGCCCTTATCATTATCTCTTCCACTACAAAACTCTGAAACAGGGGCTATTCGCCTTCCATATAAAGTCATAATACTTGCAGTCATGCCCAGTTTGGATAAGGACGATATTTTCCTCGCTTTTCTAATTACTAAAATATCGTGCGTTTTTTTCTTAAACAAACAAATCCTACGTCGCCACCTGTCTTCTTCCCTTTTGCCGTCCAAAACAAACAAACCATGAAAATTATATAAACGGCGAAAAACCGCGCACTCCAATTTTTTTTACTTCGCACTCCTTTTTGGGCGGCACATCTTGTCGTCCAGAAAACCCGAGTTTCACTGAACCGGTTCAGTCGACGGCAACATGTGTCGTCCAAAGAACCGGTTCAGTGATCGGGTTTGTTGGGGGAGAAGGGTTTATGGGCAGCATTATGTGCCGCCCAGTGAACCGGTTCACGAAAACCGGAGTACTTCTGGGCGGCACTATGTGCAGCCCAGAGAGTGTACGATTGACAACAGTCAATTTGGGCTGCACATAGGGCCGCCCAGAAATACTCCGTTTCACTCCCAACGGTCATGTGGCCAGCTATATATATTAGAGATGTAATAGTAATGGTTGGAACCCAAAACTTCATACCCGATTTTTCTTAAAAAATGTCGTCGTCAAGCGATCCTGGTTGGAGGGGGTTGTCAGAGTCGTCTTCGAGCGCGCACACATCTCTAGATGATGAACGTGATTTTCAGTCGCCGATTTCTCCTGAGTACTTCAAGGTACGTAATATTTTAATTTTTATTGTATAAAATGATTAGATCTTAAATGTACTTAGTCTTTGAAATGTTAGACTGTTTTGAAATAATCTATAATTTTTTGATATTAGTTTGTATAAATTTAATTATTAATTAGTCTCTAATGTACTAATTTTTGTATATAAATAGGGTGATTCTAGTGATGATGAATTTGTAGCAATCGACTTCTCATCCCATTTTACTACTAATGAGATATTTTCGAGTATGGAAAGATTGAGAGATTGGGTGCAAAAGGTCGGTTTTAGTCTTTTTATGGTGATCACTACTAAATCATCAAAGCCTACAAAGATTATATTTCATTGTGAGAGATCCGGGTTACCTAGGTCTGGCAAGAAAAAGAAGTTAGTCGATGGTAAAAAGGTCAGCCCGATACGAGTGAATAAAGCTAGGTCAAAGAAGAAGGATTGTCCTTTTTTGTTGCATGGTACTTTTAGGGAAGGAAATGCTATTAGAGATCCTGGGTGGACCATATCGGTTGTTAGTGGATGCCATAACCATATGCTTTCGACCACCTTGATCGGACATGCATTTGTTTCCCGACTTACGAAGGAGCAGCGTAGGAAAGTGATGATTGATACTGCGGCGGGTCAAGACCCAAGGTTATTTCTACATAGCTTAGGAATGAATATACGTGTTCAACGATTTCGAGGAGACAGGTGTACACTGTTAGGGCTAAGGAGAATTTGAAATCCCTAGGCAATCTGAATGTGACACAATGGTCATTGGGGTTTTTGAATGAGAAAGGCTATTTGTTGGACACTGCTACTAAGACGAGGGAAGATGGGAAGGAGGTTTTGGGGTGCTTGTTTATTTCTCATCCAGACGCTCGACATTTGCTGTGCATGTTCCCTAATGTCGTCATCATGGATTCGACCTACAAAACCAACAGGTAAACCTTACTCGTTTTTGTATTATGTGTAGATAATGGTATTTTCTGCGGGTTTAAAGTATTTTTTGTGTTGCATTTATAGGTACGGTATGCCTCTGTTCCAGATTGTTGGGTTTACTTACACCAACTACACATATTGCATTTCTCTTGTGTTCATGGAAAGGGAGACGACAATCCACTATGCATGGGCACTGAGACGATTGAAGTGGTTGTACGGGGGGAAAAGTCCCGTATGCATCATGTCTGATCGAGAGCTAGGACTGATCAAGGCTGCCAAATTGGTGTTTTCGAAGGTTCGTCATCTATTGTGCCAGGTCCATGTAGACCGTAATGTGAAGGCATATGCTAAGACGATGAAGATTGACGAGAAGAAATTCTCGGGAAGTGTTCGTCGGGTGATGAGGTCTCACACAAAGGAGGAGTATAGAGAGCGACTTGCTCACTTTAAGGAGATATGGAGTGAAGGCCTGGTGAAATATGTGGAGCAAACTTGGTTTAATGAGCATAAGAATAAGCTAGTTGCGGCATGGTGTGATGATGTTCTCCATTTTGCCACAAGAACATCAAACAGGTAACTTTCATACAAACATTTGCAATCAAATTGGGTTATAAAATTCATTTAGTAAATTGTAAACGATTATATTATTTTCAGGGTTGAGGGTCAGCACTCTATGCTTAAGGACATGATTGAGACATCCGTTGGAGGGTTCAACACAATTGTGCAACACATCGACAACATGTTTGTTGATCAGCATCGGAAGATCCGATTTGAGATGACTAAGAACTACACTGCCTTTCCCATGGAGATAGTAAATGGCCCTGAGTGGGTTAAGGTGTTCTTCAAGCGCATCCTTGAAAAGTGCTCTGAGAAATGCTTGAGAATGTTGTATGCCCAAGCTGTGTTAGCAAAGGAGGGGGAAATTGGGGATAAATGTGATGATTTTTGGTGGAGGTCCACACTAGGACTGTCTTTCCCACACACAATTAAGGTCTACGTGGAGACGGGTTACCCGTTAGTGCCTGAAGAGGTTGATATGTTCTGGAAGCAGATCCGATGGGAAGGGGTGGATGCAAAGGATTTTGATGTCGATGATGGTGTTGCAGTCACAACGGACAATGTCACGGTGCAGGACTTCATTGAAGAGTTCTTTTGTGGGACAGTTCAAGGATTTACGTTGAAGAAGATGGCGGAAAAGTGGCTTGAGTCAAAGGACCCTACATCGTGCGATATTAAAGACCTGCCACGTGGTGAGACCAAGAAGGGGAGGCCTAGGATGAATGCGAGAAAGACCGGCACCAAGAGGAATATGGGTTGGGACGAGCATGTGGATGCAAAAATGAAGAAGATGAAGGAGAAACAGAAGATGAAGATGGAGAATGAGGAGCTGGGAGTGGAAGAGGAGAATGCGCCTGCATAGAAAGAGACGACCAATGTGAAATCGTCCGTGGGATCAAAGGGATCGAAAGGATGTCCTTCTAGTGGACGACCTCACAGTGGAGTTTCAACAGCAAAGGGGAGTGTCACTAAACCTGCAAAGCCCAAATCTGCTTCAAGCAAGTCCAAGTCGGCTTCAAACAAGTCGGTCAAGTATCTCGGCTTCAACTGGGGACACGAGAATATTGATCATTTCATGCTCGCATACATTTCTAGAGTACAAAATGTCAAAGGTGATGGTCATTGTGGGTTTCGTTCTCTTGCCGTTTTGCTATGTCGCCGAGAAGACGAGTACATTGATGTCCGGTTAGAGCTTTCGAAGCACGTCCAGACACATGGAGCCAACTACGTAGCGATGCTTGGGGAGGAAGCGTTGACGGTGGAAGCATTTGTTAGGAGATTGAATTATATTGTTTCACCGTGCACGACGAACTTCTGGTGTATAATGCCTATTACTGGTTTGGCGTTTGCCACGGAACACCAAGTGATTGTTGTTGTGTTATCATGGTTCGGACCGCACACATGTCTTCCATTGTGGGCCCCCCCGGGTGCTGAGCCTCCGACAAAGGTTTATGCGATAGCACATGTAGGCAGGAGAGACCATTACGTACCGGTACGTGGAGTCCTACTCTCTCGTATTTACTTATTCTTTCATAAATTTTTATAACTGTACTGTTTATGTTTACAGATTTGGCTTGTTAATGATCATTGTCCCATTCCACCGCCTCCAAGACAGTGGCGCATTTACAAGAATCCAAGTGTTGATGGATGGGATAGTCATGAGCGCTTTAAGGATAGGTTCAAGAATTATGTAGATGAGCGAGCATTTCAAGGGTGACCTGACATACTTACCTATGTTTTTTGGATTGTAATTGACTTTATATATGATATTGTATTTCTTTTTGTGGGAAATTTTGATTGAGATTGATCCGAAATCTGTGTTTATAATCATTTGATTGAGATTGACCGTTGTGGGCGACACACAGTGCAGCCCAGGAGGGTTCACTTGGGCGGCACACAGTGCAGCCCAGGAGGGTACTGGGCGGCACTGTGTGCCGCCCAATAGGGTACTTGTGAGATTTCTGGGCCCTTTGGGCGACACTATGAGCCGCCCAGAAAGCTTTTTTACTATATAAGAAGAACTTATGTTAATAGATTCATGATATTTGTAGGAAATCAAATACTACAACAAATAATGACATCTTCATCTGAATCATCATCATTACCGCTGGGTTAGAGCCTTTGGAGTTCGTGAAGTTAATTGCTGGAGATGAGTGGCCTACTGTGAGAAGGGTCTTTTATTACCCGTAGCCACCCGACCTCGTTGCAGTGTGTATGTGTTTTTTAGAATGTGTATGCCATCCATGTATGTGTATGTGTTTTTAGAATTTGTATGTGTTTTTAGAATGTGTATGTGTTTTACGAATATGCATATGTATTTTATTCTAGAAATAACGGACGAAAATCTAAAAAAACCAATAAACAAATAAGCCAAAGTAGAAATGACTGAACAAATATCTAAAAAAACCAATAAACCAAGAAGTCAAACTAGAATTAACGGAACGTCAATCTAAAAAAACCAATAAACACAGAAGTCAAACTAGAAATAAATATTCTACAAACTCTCCGTCTCACTATCCAAGGACTCAGCTAAATGTGGAGAATCACTAGCCAAGGACACACCTACACCCGAATCCACGCCCGGTGCCCAAACTGGAGGAACCATCGGCGTCGGTTGAGACGCTGTCTGCCGAGCTGATACCTGCTGAGTTGCTGCACGCTCTCCCGCCATCCTAGATGATTCGGCTCTATCAAATATAGTAGAGTCTGCACTATATGCATGGGAAGGCATCTGTGAAGCCCGTACAAGCGGTGGAGCTACAGGAATGTCGTCACCGGAAAGGATGTCATATATATGCTGAAAGTGCTCCAAACACCCTAAACCACCTACATCTATAAGCTCCAGAAGACGGGCCTTGCTCATCGCCACACGCTGCAAATGAAAACAAACATTTTAAAAACATAGACTTTCATAAAATAATTAAAAAGATGGGCAAGTGGGACAAAAAACATACCCTTTGCAAGTTGATAGCCGGAGGTGGTCCTCTACTGATACGAGGCTGGACTGGCGCACTCGGACCCACGTAAGGATGCGACACCTGTAGATACCAGTCCAGGTATGCGTCGTGGACATCCCAAGCCATCGTGGCAGGAGGACTCGTCAAGATGTGGGGGCAAAGATGATGCTCACGCTGGTCCCACCTGTGCCAACGCGGGTCAAAGTGCAACTGGTATCGCCTTGTCCCCCTAAAATCATGAGGACGCACTGCAACCAGAGGCTCTATGATATCCATTGGCCTGCTCTGTCGATAACTGAACTGGCGTGTAAGCCGATCTGGCATGTACGGCTCCTCTACACCGAGAAAACGAATAGTCCCTCGATAAGTGGAGGCCCTGTGAGCACCTCAAAAATCAAGACCCTCATACGGCATCCACCGTATCTGCAATTAACCCAAAAAGAAAAAACATAAATTAATTCATTAAGCTATCTTACAGTATATTAAAATTGAATAAGAATACATACATCCTCTGGCCTATACTCGTCCAGAATCCGTCTGTAGTGTGACTAGTCACGGGGGGACCGGAGAGGGGTCCTGCCAATGGAGTATCATCCAGCGCGTCGGAGGTCGTCGTCCGCACCTTCATTGAGGTTAGGGCTGCCCGGGAAGTATACAAAATACGTCCAAATCCAAACTTGCATACGGAGGAAGACAGCCAATAGTTATAAACAATTCAATAATATATATTAATGATTTAAATTATAATTTAACTATAATAAAGGTCTACCTCTAAAAGACGTGCGCAGCCGGCGAACTGTGCAGCTCCGCGTCGAGAAGCCTCTCCGAGGTTCCTAAAAAGGAGAGCCAAAACCCCGATACCCCAAGCAGTATGAACGACACGCTCCCAGTCCACAAAAAGAGGTAGCAATGTGGTCTTCAGCTCGTTTGTTGACTTGTCAACGAAGATGCTAGCCGACATGGCGTGCCATAAGAAACCGGCTGCTATATCCTCTAGGTAGGTGATAACAGGAGTTTGCCGTTCTAATTCCTACTATGCAAAGTATCCAAACAAACCCTAAAACGTAGTCCTAGGTAAGTAAGGGTCGAATCCGCAGGGAAACAAAGTCTATCGCAGTATGCAATATGTATGTCAATTTAAAGCAACCAAAGGGGGGTTTTGTAGGTTTGTTTTAGTAGCCAAGCATGCAAATGGTAAAAAGCAATTAAAGGTAATGAAATCAGTTATTGGGAAAACATTCAGTCAAACAATATCCACTATTCGAGTGACAAGTTGATCAGAGATACTACTCAAAATCGCATGCAATGGTAATTCCAATTCCTTTTCAGATGTAATTAATAGCACAACCAGATACTATTAGAACTAACTAATTAAACAACCCTGAAACTATCAAGATTCAGTTTAACAGCAGCCTTACGGATAGGAATATAGTTAGATACAATCCTAGAATAAAACAACCAGTTTTTACCCTAGAATGTAAATCAATTCTCTTCTGCATAAGATTAGCACAACCAGTTACTAACACGATGCAATTGCTACTATGGAATAGATATGCTCAACCAGTAACAATCTAAACCTAGCAATAGATAAATAACGACAAACCCTAGTTGATCAGACTAGAAATTATCAATATCAATCTTAAGAAATCAAACAAGAGAAGAGATAAAAACCATGCAATAGATTAGGAATAAGAATCTCACAACTGAATCACACGAAAAGCTTCAATGTCTGACTAAGCAAGAGAGGCTTAGTTCTTCATAGCAAGAGAATACGTAGAATAAGAAATTAGGGTTCCGAGAGATAATAGAAACAAGTTTTCTCAACCCTTAAATACCAAAGAAAAAATAATCTGAAATTATCCTAAAAAGAAATAATAAAAAAACTAATAAAGTAATACAAAATACATCCGAAAAGGCAATCGGCTCGGCGACGCTTCCGTCGGCGGCGGCCGCTGCTTCTCCCACGGCGATCGCCGTAAATGCGGCGGGCGCCGCAATTAAACGGCGGTCGCCGTTTCCAGGTCGTAGCTAAGGTCTCTCCAGGGCAATTAACGGCGGTCGCCGTTTCTTCCGCGGCGGTCGCCGCAAATCTGTTTCTTCATCCTTCGCTCCTTAGCTCCTAAGGTTCCAAAAATGCAACTTCCGCACCTCCTCGCCAAGTCTCCAAATCACCTCCAAAGCATCCTAAAACAACACTAAAACCATGCCAAAACTCCGTCAATACACACAACATAATCGTGTGTATCAAACTCCCCCATACTTGAATCTGTACTCGTCTCGAGTGGATAGAGAACTATCACCCATTACCAATGAAGCACCTAGATCATCAACATGTAAAGAAGCTTGCAACTAAGAGTAAAAGCATCTACATGAAAGCTCAACATCCCTCAACCAACCAACCACAACGCAATTACACCCTCAACTCCAGCATTGTAATCAGCACAACATCAACACAAGCACACAACAATAATAATATACTCCTCAGCAGCAAACACGACACACATCCCAGCTTAAGGGCAAGCAGAATACTTCCCCCAAGCTTATCCCGGTCATCCAAAAATGTAAGTAGCCACTAGTCCTAACCTCCTTCTATGACTCCTTATGTCTCCCAAAGTGACCTACCCGACAATCCTTCTTTGTCTCCTCTTCTTATGTCGCCCCGCCGGTAAAATGAGATCCTAGAAAACACTCATCTTCTTTTCATTCATTTTGCCTAGGAGCTCTTTCGGGTTTTCATCCTAGCCACTCATTTCATGTTATCATAGATGGACTCACCGCCTCACATCACTCTGAATCCACTTTTGCCCAGGCCTAATGCCTGTCGGATTACCTGCTTTTTACCTGGACTGCCCTTTCGGGTTTTCAGTCCATCCCAGGATTTTTATTTGCCTTTTTTCATTTTGTGGCTCTTTTTTTTTTTTCTTTTTTTTTTTTGAATGAGATAAAAGCAATACATAAGTACATAATCACCTCCCCCACACTTAAAATAAGCATTGTCCTCAATGAAATCAGACATAATAAAAGAGGGGAAGGAAAGAATGTACCACTACTGCTGCTGCGGTGGAAAGTCTGGATACTTGGAACCCATGAAAAGGTTTCACTGCCTCATCTGCTCCTCCATTGCATGGATGTCTTGGGCCTGCGTCGCGTAATGATCCCTTGACTCCTGGCGGAAGTCAATGAACTCCTGGTGATACCCAGCGAGGTCCGACTGAATGGACCGCTGGCGCGTGTCAATGCCCTGGACCATCTCCCACATCTGCCGCTGATAGTCTCCACGCGGCACAGCAGTAGCGGCAGCCTGCACCTCAGGCATAGCGGTATCCTCATCATCATCCTCATCATCACTGTCATCATCACCCTCATCAGGCTGTGCCACATGGACAACAGAAGAACCAGCGGTTGAACGGCCTGCAGCTGAACCACCACCAGCTCCCACACGGTGTCGGCGCACATCAAAATCCCTGTAGCGTGGGTCACAGGTCACCTCAAAGGGGAAAGAGATGGGGATCCGGTAACAGCCCCGCGAACCATACAGCCAGAACTTCGGGTTCGACCCGGTCCCAGACACAACAGTGGACGTCTTGAGCTGCCTCCAATCATATCTAAAGACAGCAGAGAGCTGCTGGGAAGGGTCGGGCTGCTCGAGGCCCAGGTGACGGCCGATCAGAGTAATCATGCCCCCAATGACAATCTTGTGCTTCTTGTTCTCCTGAAATTTCCTGTAGGAAGCAATAAAGTGGGAGCGCCAACTCCACACTAAGGGGCACTCCGGGGTCATACTCTACACCGCGTACAAGTCATCGTATGGGACCTTGTTTAACTCGGACTGGCCATGGAAGGCCATCCGCACTACCTTGTGAGCTAGTCGCAAGCCCGGATGCAACCACTTATAGTTATATTCTCCTCCTTGCGAGTCAGATATATCAGTCCCTGTAGAGTGATACCAGAAAGTAAAGAACTCGTTGGCGTCCGCCCACGCTTTCTCAGAAGATGGTGGCCTGGTAATCCCAAGCACTGTGTCAAGGTCCGCATAGGACATCGAATGCCTGATGCCATCTAGACTGAATGTAATACTTTCCGTATCACAATGATTCTCAAAACTAGCCAGGAATTCCACAGTCCAGACATGGAAGGTGGGTGCCGCTAAGTGGTAGAAACCACCCAACCCGCCTTTAACAAAGAGCTGCTGCGTGCATTCATAAATCTTCAATTCCCGCATGGTCTCTGGGTCGAAGAATAATGTAGACTGGAACTCCTTATCCAGTATAAACTTCCGACGGGACTCCTCAACCCCCGATGATTTCTTACGAGACGAGAATGTGCATTTCAACAGTCCAGACATCACAAATATAGACAGCAACACAATCAAAATCAGAAGCAGGGCAAAGAAATCACCAGAACGCAAGGAAACGGCGGTCGCTGCGCGGAAAACGGCGGTCGCTGCTAGGAGCGGCGGTCGCTGCGATGAATACGGCGGTCGCTGCAATGAATACGGCGGTCGCCGTGAGCAAAATTTCGCAGCCACGTCAAATCTGGACAGCGGCGGTCTCCGGGTGTGTTGTGGCTTGCAGCGGGATGGCGGCGGGGGGCTCCTGGTGCGGCGGTCGCTGGAAATTGGGGGGGGGGGGGGGGGGGCTAGGGTTTGAGAGGTTCGGTAAGGGGGAGAGAGAGTGGGTAGGGGTAGAATGATAGGTAGGGGTGGGGTAGGGTTATTTTACAGATCGGGGGGTTGGTTTTTTTTTTTTTTTTTTTTTTTTGGCTCTTACCCCGTTTGGTTTTAACGGGTTTCTTTTTCTGCCTTTTGCACCCTGTTTAAGGTTTTCTCAGGGTCCATTTTTATCTGATTTTTGACTATTTCTTCCCGTTTAAGGTCTTGTCGGGAGTTTTATTTTTGTCTTTTGCGCCCCGTGTAGGTTTTTTTTTCGGGGCCCAATGTTTTTTTTTTTTTTTTAAAAAAAACAAGGGATAGTAGGCGAACCTGAATCGGCGGCGATCGCTGTATTAAAACGGTGGTCACTGCCATTTTGCTGCAAACAACGTGAGTGAGGAAGGAGAAAACGGCGGGCGCCGTGGAGACGACGGCGGTCGCCGCAATTAAACGGCGGTCGCCGTTTTCATGTCGTAGGTAGCTCCCTTGGTTGAGCAATTAACGGCGATCGCCGTAATGAAGCGGCGGTCGCCGTAAACACCTTCTTCATTTTTTTTTCACGTCCCTGCAGGTGAGTTCGACACAAAATGCAAAAACAAAAGGAAAACAACTAAAAGTGATGAAGGGAAAGGGAAAGAAACTACCTAATCATCGGGTTGCCTCCCGAGAAGCGCCGTAGTGAACGTCGTGGCTCGACCTCATTCTGGCTCAATCACGTTTCAGCTTCGGGTTCCTTTAGGAACGCCTCTTCAATGGTGTCCTTGGTAAAACCTTCATGGTATTTCTTCACTCTTTGCCCATTCACCTTGAACAAAGTCTGTGCTGCCGAATCAAACAGCTCTATGGCACCATGTGGGAAGACTTTGGCCACATAATATGGTCCTGCCCAGCACGATCTCAGCTTGCCTGGGAAAAGTCTAAGGCGTGACTGAAATAAGAGGACTTTGTCTCCAACTTTGAAGTCCTTCCGCACTATGTTCTTGTCATGCCAGGCCTTAGTCATTTCCTTGTAGTGAGTGGCATTGTCATAAGCCTCGATCCTAGCTTCCTCTAGCTCTTGCAATTGTAACTTACGAAGCTCTCCAGCATCATCCAATTTCATGCTACAATTCTTGACAGCCCAATATGCCTTGTGTTCTAGCTCTACTGGAAGGTGACAAGCCTTACCAAACACCAACCGAAAGGGAGACATACCAATCGGTGTCTTGTAAGCTGTCCTGTATGCCCACAGTGCATCGTCAAGCCTCAAACTCCAGTCTTTTCTATTGGGAGACACCGTCTTCTCCAAGATGGACTTTATCTCCTGATTAGACACTTCAGCTTGCCCGTTCGTTTGAGGGTGATAGGCGGTAGAAACTCTCTGCGTGACATGATATTTCTTTAACAGCGCAGTGATTGTCCTATTGCAGAAGTGAGTTCCTCTATCACTGATGAGAGCTTTTGGCACTCCAAACCTGGTAAATATGTTGGACTTCAAGAAATCTGCAACAACTTTAGCATCATCAGACCTGGTGGCCTTCGCTTCCACCCACTTGGAAACGTAGTCCACCGCAAGCAAAATATATATGTTACCACAAGAGGTAGGAAACGGTCCCATGAAGTCAATACCCCAAACATCGAAGATTTCACAGAAAATCAACCCTGTTTGTGGCATCTCATCCCTATGAGATATATTTCCAACCCGTTGACACTTGTCACAGGATTTACAGTGGTTGTGCGCATCCTTAAAGATGGACGGCCACCAAAATCTTGCGTCAAGTACCTTCCGTGCGGTTCTTTGTACCCCAAAATGGCCACCACATGCTGCTGAATGACAAAAGGCAAGGAGAGAATTTACCTCGTTATCCGGGATACACCTATGAATTACCTGGTCAGAACAATGTTTCCATAGGTAGGGGTCGTCCCAGACAAAGAATCTGGCTGAACTGCGCAGCCTGTCCCTCTGAGCCTTATTGAAGGGCGGAGGGAATTCACCTGTTGTGAGGAAATTCACCAAATCAGCATACCAAGGCTCTACGATAGTCAGCCTGAATAGAGACTCATCAGGGAATCTCGTCTGGATTTGAGGCTGTGGGGTGCTATCTTCCTGGACAATTCGGCTGAGATGGTCAGCAACAAGATTCTCAGCACCCTTCTTGTCCTTGATCTCCACATCAAACTCGCTGAGTAATAAGATCCACCGGATCAGCCGTGGCTTGGCTTTCTTCTTTGTCATGAGATAGCGCAGAGCAGCATGGTCGGAGTAGACAAAGACTTTTGTACCAAGCAGGTACTGCCTGAACTTCTCAAGAGCAAACACCACAGCAAGCATCTCCTTCTCTGTGGTGGAGTAATTCCTCTGTGCGCCATTCAGCGTCATAGAAGCATACTGGATCACATAGGGAGCTCTACCATCCTTTTGGCCTAGCACGGCCCCCACAGCATAGTCACTGGCATCGCACATGATCTCAAAGGGCTTAGACCAATCAGGAGCCTGAATAATTGGGGCACTTGTCAGGCGAGCCTTCAGTTCATCAAAGGCTGCCCGACACTCAGCTGTAAATTCAAATCCCATCTCCTTCTTCAGCAGGTCACACAGGGGTGAAGAGATCTTGGAGAAGTATTTAATGAACCTGCGATAGAAACCTGTATGGCCCAAAAAGGAACGAACTTCGCGCACATTAGTAGGATAGGGCAAAGACTGAATTACTTCAATCTTTGCCTTATCGACCTCAATACCCCTAGCCGACACTATATGACCCAATACAATGCCCTGCTCAACCATAAAGTGACACTTCTCAGAATTCAGCACTAAATTGGTGTCAACACACCTTGCAAGCACAAGTGATAGATGGTTCAAATATGCATCAAAATTGTCACCATATACAGTAAAATCATCCATGAATACCTCTATGAAGTTCTCAATGTACTCAGAGAAGATGCTCACCATACACCGCTGAAAGGTTCCTGGAGCATTGCACAACCCAAATGGCATCCTGCGATAAGCAAACGTGCCAAACGGACAAGTGAATGTCGTCTTTGCTTGGTCGTCTGGTGCAATGGCTATCTGGAAGTACCCTGAGTAACCATCCAAGAAGCAGTAGAAAGCACGTCCTGACAGTCTCTCGAGCATCTGGTCAATGAATGGAAGAGGGAAGTGGTCCTTTCTGGTCATCGCATTCAGCTTGCGGTAATCAATGCACACTCTGTAGCCTGTCTGTAATCTCGTGGGGACGAGTTCTCCATGTTGGTTCTCCACAACTCTGACCCCTCCTTTCTTTGGGACAACCTGCGTAGGACTAACCCACTTGCTGTCAGAAATAGGAAAAATCATACCTGCCTGCAGAAGCTTCAGAACTTCCTTCTTGACAACATCCATCATAGGTGGATTCAGGCGCCTCTGGGGTTGTCGTGAAGGCTTCTCCTCGCCTTCCAGCAGAATACGGTGCATGCATGTGGTGGGGCTGATTCCTTTTATGTCAGCAATGGTCCAACCAATTGTCGTCTTATACTCCTTGAGAACCACCACCAACTTGTCTTCTTGTTCCTTGGTGAGCTTGCTGGAGATGATCACTGGTAAAGTTTCTTTGTCTCCCAGGAACACATACTTGAGGTGGTCAGGAAGTTGTTTTAACTCAACCACTGGTGCCTGCACAATAGAGGGCAAAAGCTTCTCGCTAGGTAGGGTTAGTGGTAAAGGTGATTTACCCGATAGCTCAGAAGGAAGCGTATAGTAAGCATCCAACTCATTGACAACTTCATGTACGTCAGCAGATAGAGTAAAATCCAAACTAGAATCAACAATAATGGATTGCATATCATCTAATTGGTCATCATCAAAAACATCTTGCACCACAGGTTCAAGCACATCAATAGCACACAAAGAGTGATCATCAGCAGGATATTTCATGGCTTCATATATGTTATAATTAATAATCTGGCCATCAAATTCCATATTTAGAGAACCTGTGCTCATATTGATCTTAGTATTAGCGGTTTTTAGGAAGGGTCTCCCTAACAGAATAGGGGCTGCATGCTTGTCATGTTCCATGTTTAGCACATAAAAATCAGCAGGAAACGTAAGATCACCAACCATAACCAAGACATCCTCTACAATCCCTATTGGACGCACGCTAGATCTATCAGCTAATTGAATGGAAATGTTGGTTGCATGCAAAGGTCCTAATCGCAAGGATTCACAGAGAGATGAAGGTAAAACATTGATGGAAGCACCTAAATCTAGCATAGCCTTATTGAACTTGGTGCCTTCAATAGTGATAGGGATAGTGAACATACCTGGGTCACCACACTTCTTAGGTAAGCGCTTCTGAAATACAGCAGAGACATGCTCGCTTACCTTCACCTTCTTCTTGCTATTTCTGTCTTGGTTCCTCTTTGTTGTGCACATCTGCTTCAAGAACTTCGCATAGCGAGGGACAGATTTGATCAAATTGAGGAGAGGAATGTTGACCTCTACGTTTCTGAACATCTTAAACATGTCCTTGTTCTGCGCAAGTGGCTTGGTACGCTTCAGAGCAGATGGGAATGGTGCAACAGGCTTCCACTCAGGAAAAATCGGAGTTCCAGACTCTTTCTCAACATCAGCTTCGACGACAGAGGGGCGGCGGGCGCCGCAATTAGTACGGCGGTCACCGTGATTTTCCTCAGACAGGTCGAGAGCTATATCAGATTCGCGGCGGTCGCCGTAAGTTTCGCGGCGATCGCCGTGAATGTCTTCCGGATTTCCGAGAGAAAATTCACCGTCACGGCGGTCGCCGTAATTGTTACGGCGGTCGCCGTGATTTTTTTCCTCCAGGTCGAGAGCAACTTCCATTTTACGGCGGTCGCCGTGTGTCTTGCGGCGGTCGCCGCTTTCACGGTGGTCGCCGTTCTGTTCCAAATCTGCACTTTCTTCCTCATTGCCCTCAGACTCATCTTCCTCAAGCTTCTTCCCACTTCTCAAAGTCACAGCACTGACATTTCGAATGTTCGGGTTTACCTCAGTTTGAGATGGGAGTTTACCAGAGTCCTTGGCGTCCAGTTTATTCACCACTTGAGATATTTGACCAAATTGTCTTTCCAGGTTCTGAATGCTTGCTTGCGTACTTTCCTGGAACTGCATGTGGCTCTTGGTCAGCTTAGCAACATTCTCATTAAGACTCATGTTGCTTTGCATCAGCATTTTCATCATATCATCCACAGACTGCGAAGAGTTCGAGCTCTGCCCTTGAGGTCTTGGCACATAGGGTGGCCTGGGTTGTGGAGGGTTACCCTGCTGTTGGTTTTGCTCTGGGTCTCTCCATCTGAAGTTAGGATGATCCCTCCAGCCAGGATTGTATGTACTAGAGTAGGGATCATGCCTGGGCCTCTGTTGATATCCTCCGACTGCATACGCTTCCTCTTGCAACGTAGGACACGAGTCAGTAGGATGCAAGTCGTCATGACAAATCTCACAGGCCTTAGCCTGCTGAGGTGTACCTTTCAGCTTCAGATGCCTCACCTCCTCTCGTAGCACATCAAAATCTGCTTGATCAATCTTGGCTTGAGAGCTTGCAACTACCAGGCTTTGGGAGCCTCTCCCACTGTATTGTCTAGAGTCATCAGCCAGTGTAGCAAATATCTCCAGGGCCTCTTCATAAGTCCTCTTCAGAATATTTCCACCACATGAAGAGTTTACCATCCGACGGTCATCTTCACGGAGTCCTCCATGCAGATATAAAATCAGATCATGATTGGCATAACCATGGTAGGGGCAGCTCTTCACTAGCTTCTTGAAGCGCTCATAATAGTCATAGAGGGACTCATTAGAAAGTTGCTCTATGTTGCAAATCTTCTTCTTAAGCTGATTGGACTTGATCGCTGGAAAGTATTTGTCAAGAAACACCTTCTTCAAATTCACCCAAGTAGTGATGCTCCCTGGTGGTAAAGAGTGATACCAGTCTTTAGCTGAGTCCTTCAGAGAAAAGGAAAAGACTCTCAACCTCATCTGATCTTCAGTAATATCAGACGGTCTCATGCTGGTGCATACCTCAAGGAATTCATCCAAGTGCTGAATAGGATCCTCAAGGGGGTTTCCACTGAATTTCGGGAGTAAATGAACTACTCCTGTCTTGAGCTCAAATTTAACCCCATCACCAAGGGCGGGGAATTGCACAGCACGGGTTGGTTGCTCCAAGTTAGGAGCTGTCAAAGATTCCAGAGTAACACGATCGGCCATCGTATCAGTTTCCTGAAGTAGTGCACGCGCAACCCTGCGAGCTTGATGAAACGTTCTTTCGATCTCTGGATCAAATTCAAGAGGTAGATTATTAGTAACACGGGTATGAACCATAAGATAGGTTCACACCAAAATTGGCACACAAATCACACAAAAATAGAAATTGTTTTCCCCGGCAACGGCGCCAATTTGATAACAGGAGTTTGCCGTTCTAATTCCTACTATGCAAAGTATCCAAACAAACCCTAAAACGTAGTCCTAGGTAAGTAAGGGTCGAATCCGCAGGGAAACAAAGTCTATCGCAGTATGCAATATGTATGTCAATTTAAAGCAACCAAAGGGGGTTTTGTAGGTTTGTTTTAGTAGCCAAGCATGCAAATGGTAAAAAGCAATTAAAGGTAATGAAATCAGTTATTGGGAAAACACTCAGTCAAACAATATCCACTATTCGAGTGACAAGTTGATCATAGATACTACTCAAAATCGCATGCAATGGTAATTCCAATTCCTTTTCAGATATAACTAATAGCACAACCAGATACTATTAGAACTAACTAATTAAACAACCCTGAAACTATAAAGATTCAGTTTAACAACAGTCTTACGGATAGGAATATAGTTAGATACAATCCTAGAATAAAACAACCAGTTTTTACCCTAGAATGTAAATCAATTCTCTTCTGCATAAGATTAGCACAACCAGTTACTAACACGATGCAGTTGCTACTATGGAATAGATATGCTCAACCAGTAACAATCTAAACCTAACAATAGATAAATAACGACAAACCCTAGTTGATCAGATTAGAAATTATCAATATCAATCTTAAGAAATCAAACAAGAGAAGAGATAAAAACCATGCAATAGATTAGGAATAAGAATCTCACAACTGAATCACACGAAAAGCTTCAATGTCTGACTAAGCAAGAGAGGCTTAGTTCTTCATAGCAAGAGAATACGTAGAATAAGAAATTAGGGTTCCGAGAGATAATAGAAACAAGTTTTCTCAACCCTTAAATACCAAAGAAAAAATAATATGAAATTATCCTAAAAAGAAATAATAATAAAAACTAATAAAGTAATACAAAATACATCCGAAAAGGCAATCGGCTCGGCGATGCTTCCGTCGGCGGCGGCCGTTGCTTCTCCCACGGCGATCGCCGTAAATGCGGCGGGCGCCGCAATTAAACGGCGGTCGCCGTTTCCAGGTCGTAGCTAAGGTCTCTCCAGGGCAATTAACGGTGGTCGCCGTTTCTTCCGCGACGGTCGCCGCAAATCTGTTTCTTCATCCTTCGCTCCTCAGCTCCTAAGGTTCCAAAAACGCAACTTCCGCACCTCCTCGCCAAGTCTCCAAATCACCTCCAAAGAATCCTAAAACAACACTAAAACCATGCCAAAACTCCGTCAATACACACAACATAATCGTGTGTATCAGTAGGCACCCTCCTCAATCATCCTCATCACATGCCTCCCAAGCTGGAATTGCTTGACCCAACCCTTCCTAAGGTCACGGACCATGTCAGCATCATCCTCATCAAAGCTGTACTCCAGATCTATCCCAAACAGATAGCCGAACAAGGCCTCGCACTCCGCCAGCTCGCTATCCTGACCGGTCCATGGTGACGTCACCTCAAATCCCTCGATCGACAGCCCTAAAATCATCAGAACGTCATGTAGAGTAGGACCTATCTCGCCCCAGGGAAAGTGGAAGGTGTTCGTCTCTGGATGTCATCTCTCAACGAACGATGAAATGAGGATGTGATCAGCATTGCCGAACTGCAAATCAAGTAAATCGGTCAACCCCGTCTGCTGCGCAATCCAAAATCAGGAACCCTCCTCAGGGACCCCTATGGGAATACGATCCCTCCAAAATGCAAACTGCATAGGGGGTGTCTGAACCCTCAAAGTCCTAACATCGTCCTCTAGTGGGTCCAACGACGCCTTCCTCCATATCAGCTCTGCAATGTGCGTATCAAAGTTCCTCAACAAAGAAGGAAACTGCTCAGCTGGCTCAGGCGGAGGTGGGGCCTGCGTGGCTGGCTCAGGCGGTGACGGGGCCTGCTGAGATGGCTTAGGTGGAGGTGGGGCATGCTGAGATGGAGTCTGCTGATGTGGCTCAGTCGGAGATGGCTGCTGCTGAGGTGAGTCCTCCTGAGGTGGCTGCTGCTGAGGTGAGTCCTCATGAGATGGATCCTCCTGATGTGACTGCTGCTCTGGTGGGTCGATAATCAACTCCGGATCCTGAGGGATAGTAGAAGGACCGGTAGTAAAGTCGTCGTGAGGTGGGTCCTCCATAACCACGTCCTCATCTGAGCAGACGGGACCAACATCATCCTCACTATCGCCCTCACTATCGTCCTCACTAAGCAGCACCTTCGTGTCCTGCGATACACCGACAACCCTCCTCTTGCGAGCAGATGCAGTAATAGGGCGACTGTCTCGATCCGACCATGCGATCTTACCCAATACTTCCTATTTTTCCATAAGAAATATAACTATATTCATTTTCCCAATACAACCTAGTTACATATATAGAAAATTGTTTTCTTACAAACAAAATCAATATATTAAATTTTTCATTACGATAATATATTTAATATTATTTCACAGTATAATTGAGCCTATTACCTATAGTCTTTTTTAAGAATGATTAAATACAATAAAAACTAAGTTTACAAATCTACAATTACAGTAACAATTTAATTAAATAAATTAGATTTAACAAATTAAAAATTACAAACACCATACCTTTTCAGTAAGCCTCCGTTCATATTTCCGCTTTTGACGAACGGGATTTTCCCCCAAATCTAACATCGCCTCCATCGCAACCGCGCATGCCACGTAGAAGGCATTGTCTGCCCCGATATCCCCCTCCTCGCCCAAATGGTCGCCGGCAACCTCCTCGGTCCTGGGCGGCAGGTCGTGCAGCCCAGAGAGCACTTCTTCTTCCCCGATCATGGGCGGCTCCACGTGTAGCCCAGCTTCCCCGGTCATGGGCGGCTCTACGTGCAGCCCAACCCCTTTTTCCCCGGTCATGGGCGCCACCTCCTCCGCCGCGTCGCCTCCCATCTCCCCCGCCTCACCTCCCTCTTCCGCCGCGTCGCCTCCCATGCCGCTGCTGCCAATAAAACAGAAATTTAGCGCCGCCGTCGATTCCGCCGTCGCCGCCGTCGACACTAGTGGATCGTCGCCGCCGATAACTCCCGCAGCCTCCATCTGATGGTCCATCAAGTCTACCTCCGCCCATATGTCTTCAAAGGAATACTCGCCGGAATCCTTTTTTTTTTCTCTCGGATTTGGTTTTTTCGTTGCTCGGAGAAGACGACCCCTCGGCGGCCCTAAATACCGCCGAGCTGGGATTTTTTTGGGGGATAAGTCTGGGCGGCAGTATGTGCCGCCCATGTTTGAATTTTGGAGGGTTCTCTAGGCGGCACCAAGTGCCGCCCAGGTTTAACCCGATTTCCAAAAAACCAAAATTTTTTATTATAAAATAAATAAACTAAATTCCTAAACCGAGTTCTCCCAAAAAAAAAATGGGCGGCAATACGTGCCGCCCAGGGCCAAACCGGGTTATCAAAAATCCGGTTTGCTTGGGCTACACCTAGTGCCGCCCAGAGGCAAACCGTTTTTGGGAAGGGTTTTCTGGGCGGCCAGATGTGCCGCTCAAGGAGGAGTGCGAAGTAAAAAAAAAAGTGTGCTCGGTTTTTTCGCCTATATAAATTAGTGTAACATCTAGGGCTGAGCACGGGCTGAGAAAACCGAACCCGAACCCGACCCAAAAAACCCGAACCGAACCCGAACCCACATGATTTCGGTTCGGGTTTCGGTATGAATTTATTAGGATTTTGGGTTCGGTTTTTAGTGTGTTTTTATGTACGAATGCTGTTTTGGCACGAACCCGAACCGAACCCGAACATTCGGTTCGGTCTTCGGTCCCATTTTTTTGGGGTTTCGGGCTTTTCGAGTTCGGGTCGGGTTTAGGCCCATGCTCAGCCCTGGTAACATCCGTTCCATCGATACATTAATTTAATTTATGTATTAATAAATACGTTACGTGTGGTATAATTTAGTTTAAACAAAATATAAGTTTGGTGAAAAACGTTTATAAGGAGCAACAATGACATCAAAACAAATTACAATTGATAATAGTTTACGAAAATAATAATCACATAAAATATACATTTTATAGATTTACTACATCTTCACAAACATGAATCAAATAGAGAATTGTTTTTCACAATATAGACTTCATGCATGCAGCAGTAAAAAACATGCAAACCAACAAATAAGAAATTTAATTGTACTATTTCCTTAATCACGCATTACACATCTCTAATTAAACCTAATCCTGGTTTGTTTTTGGCGTTGCCTTCAAATTTGAAAGTGTTGGAATAGGTCGTTTTGTGATTTTTCAGGAATTTCACAATTTTTATTATGCTTTGGGGTTAGGTTGATACTATATGCTTTTTATGATATTGTTCAGTCTAAATCTGCGCTAGGGCTTGATACTCTATGCTTTCTATGATATTGCCCAGTTTCTTATCTTTTGACCAAGAGAGTTCGAGACTCACCGGGAAGTAGACGACAAAGGCTGAAGTGACCGATCGGGAAAACACACCTTGAAAGCGGACGGAAGGAGGCCGTCGGCGAGGGCAGCATTGACAAGCTAGATGTTTAGCATCACTTTGTTTATGAATCATTCAGTCCAAATAATCCATAAGATAATTAAGGCAAGCCAGAAATAATTTCCTATTTGTATAAATATCGGGATTATTGCCTTTCATAGGGTACAGTTAATTAATAGTACTCCCTCCGTCCCATTGAGATCTTCTCATTTTCCATTTTGGGTGTCCCATTAAGTTCTTCCCAATTTTTTTTCCATTTATAGAAGTGTACAAATTACCATAATATTCTACTCCTATATATTTACCATCTCTACCCTCCCCATATATATTCACTTTTTTCCCTCTAACCCTCCACAGCTCTCATTTTTACCCTAACCCTCCACAACTCTCATTTTCCTCTAACCCTCCACAACTCTCGAACTCTCTCCAAACTCTCTGCAGATCTTATATCCTCCTCTCATCCTCCACCGCTCTCGTGAAATCTTCTTGTAATCTCTCAACATCTCTCTTGATCTCTTCAAAAATCTGTTGATCTCTTCAGATTTCTCTTGTCCCCTTCTCGATTGGTCTCTTCAGATCCGGATTCATCTCCAAAATCCCTAGATCTAGGTTACATCGATCTTTAGGGCTTGAAATCTGGTGTTTGATCTTCTAAAAAACTGGGGAAAAGTCACATTTGTTGCTCTTGACGTTCTGTAATTGTTGTATGTCCCTCCATCTTCTCTGTAAACCCTAAAAACCCGAGTTGGGTCTTTGTCCCTTCATCTTCTCTTAGAACCCTAAAAAATCCAGATTTGGGTTTATAGCCTCCATCGACTCTGAGAACCCTAAAAATCCGATTTGGGTGTGCAACCTCCATCTACTCTTTGTCCCCTTCTCTGAGAACCCTAAAAAATTGATTTGGGTTTTTGTTGCTCTTTTAAGATGAGTGACGAGGATGTCTTTGCTGATTCTCAATCTTCGCCGAAATTGGTAGAAGAAGGGAGCTACTGTTGCTCTGAAGATCCTTATTGCGAGTGGCCGGGTGATTGCAAAGGGAATCACACATACAGCCCCCATCGTAGTGAAGAGTCCACTGTGGATGGAAAATTGGAAGAAATTGATGTTCTCAATGATGATGGGGATTCTGGAGAGCCTCCTTCTAAGTCCCCGGAGGGAGATGGACTCCCTGTTGGTGATTCTGAAGAGGATGCGTAGCTAAGTCCCCTTGAATCTCTTAACTGTTTTAATTGCTTATGTTATGATGGATAATTATATGATGATTTTAGTGTTGTGTGATGCTATGTCCCCTTGAATCTGTTAAAGTATGATGATTTTATTATTCTCTGATGTTGTGTCCCCTTGAATCTGTTTAATAATGATGATTTTAGTGATCTGTTATGAATCTGCTAAATTATGATGGATCATGATTTGTTTGTTTTGGTGATCTGTGTGGATTGGTTGATGAACTATGCAGAAGTGTAGATTGGATGTTTATTCTAGAAATGGTTGATGAACTTCTATCTGTATGATGTGTTACTGTCCTTTGGTTGATAACAATAAAAAGGACAATGATGATGCTGTATTTAATTAGATAATCTTCCTTGTTATTGTTGCTAAATTAACTGTACTGAGCAACCAGTTTATTTGTAACTGATGAGGCTCTTGGTGTAATTAATTTACTTTGGAAGATTATCAATGATGATTGGGGACAGTTGAGACTAATTATGTTAAACTTATTAATTCATTGATTTAATGTCTCATTCATGTCAATGTTCTCTGAAATGATGTGTTTGTTTTGGTGAGCTGTGTGTTCTTGCATGAGATTGGGCCTGTTTGTTCTCTGACTCATTTAGTTTGTGCAGTAATTCCTTAATTCTTCTGTTTTTTTAGTGTTTGTGTTTTTTTAGCTTAGATTTCCATGGCAGTGAATGCTTAACACTGCAAAAATTTGTAATGCTCCAGATTTTAGAGAATGAATGTTCTTATAGTGTTTTGGTAATCCATGTGCTAGGCTTGTATTAAACCACAACCGTTGATTAACTTTTGTTAGATCAATCTGTATGGTTTAAATTGAATGGAATGTTTTGGTTCAGATTGGGCCTATTTGTTCTCTGACTCATTTCAGATTGTACATTTTCCATAATTCCCGTGCACAACTTAGAATGGGAACTTCTATCTGGGACAGCTGAGACTAATTATGTTGAACTTATTAATTCATTGGGTTAATGTCTCCTTCATGTCAATGTTCTCTGAAATGATGTGTTACTGTCCTTTGGTTGATAACAATAAAAGGGTCAATGATGATGTTGTATTTAATGAGATACTCTTCCTTGTTATTGTTGCTAAATTAACTGTACTGAGCAACCAGTTTATTTGTAACTGATGAGGCTCCTGGTGTAGTTAATTTACTTTGGAAGATTATCAATGATGATTGGGGACAACTGAGACTAATTATGTTGAACTTATTAATTCATTGGTTTAATGTCTCCTTCATGTCAATGTTCTCTGAAATGATGTGTTTGTTTTGGTGATCTGTGTGTTCTTGCATGAGATTGGGCTTGTTTGTTCTCTGACTCATTCAGTTTGTGTAGTAATTCCTTAATTCATGTGCATTGCTAGATTCACAAAATATCATAAAATTCCCCCAAAAATTGCATAGATCATTCTAGAATATTACATTCATGTACTATGCTATGATGATCTATAAATCTTGAGTTGCTTGTTGACTGGCTTGTTGTGTCCCTTGAGTTGCATTGTCCCCTTGAGTTGCATTTTCCTCTGCATCTGGTTGTGGTAGTTGTGCATGCCCATGAACAAATTCACATGCTTCTAATACAGCCCACATAGGTGCCTTAACCTGTACACTTAGGTTCCCTTGTGCTTCCAATCTCCTTTTGTTTACATGTGGCATGTCATAGCCATTGCCCCCTTGTGACTTTAGAATTTCATTCATTACATATTGAAGGGTCATTCACACATTGGCTAGGGTTTTAGGGTCTAGTTCATAAAAGGCCTCAAGCATTTTATCTACATCCTTAGTCATCTTCTTGTGCATCAGAGATTGAATGCTTCTAAAAAATCCTAGGTCTAAAATGTTTAAATCTGGGCTATTAGGAGGCTGTTGAATTAAAATGAATGTAAAATCTTCTTGTGCATATACATGTTGACATTCTGGATCATCCTGAGTTATGTGTGCCTTTGCATTATCCTCCTGAATGAAAATAACTTTATGCCCACCACCTGCTGGCCATTTTTCCTTAATTGCTGGAATTATGTTGTTGATGAGCATGCTTCTTGTAACTGACTGATTCATTGACTCCACTATCTTGGTTATAATTGTCCCATTTTCTCTATTCTTTGATGATCTCTTTGCTGGCTCTTGATAAGTGAAAGGGAATATGCCAATCTTCCCATCAAATGTGCATTTTCCTTGTGAATTGTATCTTGGCCTTGCTACCACTGCTGTGAACATGACATTTGGTATGAATTTGGATGAACTAGCTGCTCTGTATTTCCCCTTCTCTTGTTGTACTAGATATACTTTCTGTGTCTTTTTGGTTAGATTAAACCACTTTTCATCCAAGTGAACAAAATCAAACATGCCATAATACTCACTCTTTGCTTCTGGTGTGTTGCCCTATAGTAGCCCCAATATCCATTCCAATCTTTTTAGTTTGTTGGGATTCTTCAATCCAGGATGCAAACTGTTTGTATATGGCTTTATATGTCCCCTCTTCACCATTATGTGAACTATTGACTTTGCAAGATTGAGCTTGGTAGCTAGGTCTCTGATGCATGACATGTCCCCCATATTGAGTTCTTTGATCTGTTCATGTGGAACTTGAATTCTTTTCCTGCCACAGTTATGATATTTGGTACTGACATTGTATCTTTGTCCTGCATGCTTCTGTTGCTTTACTTGGTTCCATAATATGCCTATGCATTTTCTTGACACACTGAATTCTGTTGCAGCCGCCTGTATTGTCCCATGTTCAAGTTTCCCCCATGTTGCTCTGTTTAGCCACCATACGAAGATGTGCAACCTCTCCTCACTGCTGAGCATGATGCTTGATGGCTGATGATGACATGTCTTCTGTTGCATTATTTAGATCTATGTGGAACTGCTCTTGTTCATCATCAGGGTCTTCTTCAATTGGAAAAGGAGCAAAGTTTAGATTAAAGTCTGAAGCCATCATGTGCAGGCAGTGATGCTGCCTTAATTCTTCTATTTTTTTTAGTGTTTGTGTTTTTTTTTTGCTTAGATTTCCATGACAGTGAATGCTTAACACTGCAAAAATTTGTAATGCTCCAGATTTTAGAGAATGAATGTTCTTATAGTGTTTTGGTAATCCATGTGCTAGGCTTGTACTAAACCACAACCGTTGATTAACTTTTGCTAATGAAATCTGTATAGTTTAAATTGAATGGAATGTCTTGGTTCAGATTGGGCCTGATTGTTCTCTGACTCATTTCATATTGTACATTTTCCTTAATTCTTGTGCACAACTTAGAATGGAAACTTCTATCTGGGACGGAGAGAGTAGTATAGAAAGGAGTTGGGTAGCACCCCCAATGATTTGTGAGAATTGAGTGTGAAATTGTAAAAGGAATGTATAAAAATCATTCATAGTTCAGAGCTAAAATTTTCTAGATTGTAGCACAATTAAGAGAGCACATCAAAAAACAAGCTCGAGATCCTTGATTTGTTGTACAATATGATACAACCAAAGAGGAAGTTACCACACTTCCCATATCATACATGTACCAATGTACATAGTCAAGTCTATAGTTAATATTGTGTGTTGTATATTTTGTTTGTTCATAGTTGGTCAAAGACCAAATTGTTCTCCGGAGTACATCTATCAGGAATACATTACTCCAGTGTTTGTTCAAGGTGCAAGGATTCCAATTATAGTTCTTATCCTTAGCGTGATGTTGTCCTAGTTCCAAAAGCTTGTACCAATTTTCCAGTTGAGTATTCATAGTGACTCATAAGGCATATTATTTCCTGGAGCAATTTCAGATAAAAGAGATTAGAAGGTAGAGTAATATAGAAAGAAGTTCCATAATAGAGGTTCAAAGGACCCTTAGAAGGATCAACAGATTCACCAACATGCATAAGCACATGGTAGCTGTAACAAAGCATAGAATATATCCAGGTTCTGGTACATAGGTCATAAATGCAAACAAATATGAAAAAGATGAAAATAAAAATTATTCAGAGAGCAGTTATGCAGTTGTTTCAAACATAAATCCACCATAAAATGTGTTATAATGTGTGGTGCAAACACCGGGTCCTTGCAAGTATGTTCAAAGGGTATAAGCTTCTCAAATAAATGCAAGGATTCATCAACGAGAAGAGTATACTGGGTAGTTAAATCACATATCCATATCCAAAGGCATAAGATAAACAAGGAGTCATAAAGAGCAGGTTTCATATAATAATTGGTCATATTCATAGAGTAAAAGGTTTCAATAACAAAGTCATTCGCAACAGCAGAATAAATCACCACCACAGTGCAGAGAGGAGACATCGGGGGAAAATTGTCAAAGAGTAAAACAAGAAGGAGAGAGTCAGAGCAATAAAACTTGGAACACCGTCGGATATCCAAGCCAATATTGAAACTTGAATGTTGGTTGGCAAAGCGAATCACCCGGTGAGCACCAGAGAACCGACTCTTATGAGCAAAACCCCACCAGCACCACTGGTGCTCTCGTTCAACCACCATCTCACAAGGCAAAGGAGCGGTCAGAGAAGGAAGCGACTTGCACAAGATCCACTAGACACGAGAAACCCCTGGGTTGTTTTTGTGACTGAGAGCAACGATGTGAGATCTGGTGCAAAGTCCGGAAGGAGGACTGAGATCTGGGTTGTGAGGGTTGGCATCATCGGGGCGAGATGCGGCTCGATATCAAGGATAAAGTTGATGCGACTTGACATCAGAGGCGTGATGCGGCTTGACGTCGGAGGTGTGATGCAGCTCGACATAAGAAGGTAAGGGGTAACTTTGGGAGGACAAAGGTTGGTGACATCAATCTTGGATTTGGGGAAAGGGAGCTGGAGATGTTGGAAAACACCCCGATCCAAGTCAAAACGATGGTTCTTGTTGTTGCTGCAGGCCTGCAGTTGAGATGAGTGAGATCAGGGGTTTGAGTGTGAAGGGGAAGGGTTGAGGTGCACAACGGCGGCCAAGGGTTTTCTAGGGTTCTAGAGAGCGTTTTCATCTTTTAGTTCTTTGTCCATCTTAAGGTACGGAAATTTACTTGCGGAAAAAATCAAATGTTTTATTTTTGATGAGGAAAGGATTCGAATTACCCGACATAACAACGTCGGGTAAATCGAGAGGCTGAAAAATCGACGTTGGTCAAAACCGGAAAATAAGAACAATAAATCAAGGATGTAAATTACAACAAAGCAAACATTGAGCTTAAAACGACCAAGAGCGAGTGGTGAGCAAAGCACAATCATACGAAAGCACCACCGGAAGACGAGTAAGACATGAGTAATCTCGCGGAAGTGTTGAACGGACTACCATGACGTTGCCCCCTCTTCTAGGAGGGATCTTCAGGAGCTTCAACCATGATGTTGCCCTCGTTCAAGAGGGATCTTCATTGAGCCACAGACACGATCAGACACTCATGCATCACCCTAATTCAACTCCACAAATGCAGTGGAGAATTTTTGACACCTATACTCGAAACAAACGGATCCGCAAAAGAAAACAAGAGTGAAAATTGATGTGAAAATGGATTATAAATTAGTCTTGCTATATGATAACAGTGATTGTATCATAGAGATTAAACTTTCAAAGTAAAATAATATATAAAGAGTGGATAACCAACAAATTTGTTTTGATTTTTGTGTTTTGGTGGAGGATGGTAGTTGAACCAAAGCCCAAATGACTAAAATTGTTCATAATTTCATTGGTAACTGGACTGGATAAAAACTAGACCTGTCAAAAACTGACTCAACCCGAAAACCCGACCCGACCCGAAAGGATCTGAACCCGACCCGAACGTCACTGGGTCGAGAAGGACCCGAACCCGACTCGACCCGAACGCAAATTCGAGCTCGCGGGTCCCCTTTATTTTGTATATTTTATTTCATTTATATTAAATATTTTAATATATTTTATTAAATAATAATATAATATTAATTATATTATTATAATTATTTTATTAAAGTTAAAAATCATAATAACAATCATAAAAAAATGACATGTTCGACCTGCCGGGTCAACCTGAACCCGAACCCGCCAGACCCGAAAATTTTACCAACCCGATCGACCTTAACCCGATTTGACCCGAACCCGATATGACCCGAACCCGACCAACCCGACCCAGTTGACAGGTCTAATAAAAACACAAAGCCCACATAATTTGTTTGTTTGATTTTCTTTTGAAAAAAGAACTTGCACCACAGGTCCATATTTAAATCGGACTCCTTGCTAAGTTTTCTTGTTTGACCGTTTGGGAAAACATTAAATTGATTACAATATTCTCTACAATTGTGAATGTTGTGCTTTGGGAGCCGAAAAGGCTTTCAGCAATGTACAAACTTACACGCAAGCCTGGTTTGCAAGGGATGAATTACTTTGAGACCACTATTATCATTTGTTAAAACCTTTTTTTTTTCTTTCTCTAATTTCTTTCATTTTTTCTTTTAAACTAGGTCTTGGAAGCACGGGGAATTTGAATTTTGTTAAGTAGTATTTCTTTTATTATTAAGCACTACTACATATCGTTGCTATTGTAGCGGTTGAAATCCGCCACATAAGGTTTGAAAACCGCTACATTAGACCTATTGTGGCGGTTGTTGCCCGCTACATCTGCTGGCGCTGTATTAGCTCTATTGTAGCGGTTGTTTAGCTTATTGTAGCGGTTGTGAGTTACATAGAAAACCGCCACATAAGATTTACACAACTGTCACTATATACACCCTTTTGTAGCGGTTTTTGTTTGCATTTTTTTAAGAACCTAATGTAGCGGTTGCGTTTCAATAGTTTACCATTATAACCTATTGTGGCGGTTTTACTAGAATTATTATAATTATGATCAAACGGCCTGTACACAATTTAATTATATATATATACCAACATGATATAAATTATAAAATATAAATTCTGCATCATTAAAGGCTCAAATTAAGTAGAAATATTTTCATATTAATAACATAAGAAATACCATACAAATGAGTAATATATGTTCAAAAAATGACATGCATTTAGCTAATAATATTTAAACCCAAAAGTAATAATCACTTCATATGTTAGCCTATTTTCAAGACTTCTTAACCCTAATCAATCTATAACCTAATCCGGCTAATAGTTCCACCAAATGCCTTGTCTTCAACGTTTGTAGTAGTCACACTAGCTCCACCTACACATATATACAAAGAAAAATGTTAACAAAATAGAATTAGCTATATAAATAAAAATAAAAATGTTAACGAAATAGAATTAGGTATATAAATAGAGTTTTTGATTAGAATGGTAAGGCAAATTAAGATTCGTTTATATACATGTTGAAAATTTATTTCCCCTACAATTCCCTACAACATTCAATTAAGCTTTTGATATCTCAAGTCAAAGCTACACAAAATTGAAGAAAGTGCAATCACCATAACCGTACCACTCAAGTTCCACACAAAGCAAGGAACAAATATCAGATTGAAGTTTTATCTTGCTAAGCATCTACTGGTCAAAATCTAAAAAAGTTCCTATAATCCCACCCTACAAATATATAATGTTATGCTTTTATTGATTGAAACTCAAGTAAGCCCATCCATTGTGCCAAGAACAAATAGCTTATGTAATTTCATCTAGACCATGTATTTCAACTTATCAGCCTCAGAATAAACCCACGCAAAGAGGTAGAAAGCTAGAGTTACAGGCACATATATATATATAAGTAATATTCATCTGCCACAAATGAAGGAAAGTAGTACAACATACACAGAGAAAGAGTGGGTAAAAGCATATCAGAAGAAGAAAATAAAGCAACTAACAGTAAATTAAAGACACAATTAATTCATTATTTTATAGGAAGAAAAATACCTTTATTGTGAACATGACGGGACCGTTGATTCAGCAGCTTCATCATCACCTTGACTGGATGCATCATCTCCATCAGCAACTTCATTCGACTGGAAGTCTGGAATAATAACATCATCTCCATTAGCTTCTCTTATCCTTGATACAAAATCAGAAAATTTCTTCTCCAATAATTCCTCCATATCTTTCTCAAACTTTTTTGTGATGTTTTCTAAGAGCATTGGGGGCAATATATATGGAGTGTCGGGATCCCTCTTTTCTAATGTAGACTTTGTGACACCTCGTCCATACAAACGCACACGCCCACCATGTTCTTTCTTAGTGATAACATCAAAATATGGATCAATCTTTGCACCTCCACCATCTTGTGTCTTAAGTGCTTTCAATTTCTCCTATTTAACCAAAAACAAAGAAACATTCCATAAAAACAAAGATATGCAAAACATAAGTATTCTCATCCAAAACAACAACCCAGAAATGCACAAGCAAATTTATCTCACAATGTTTTTTAGGGTCTCTTCGTTTGGTGTTAAGTATTCTCGTCTAGCTTTGCGCTTTCTAGACTCAATGTAAACTTCTGCTTGTGATGGCTCTTGATTGTCTGGGTTTTTTTCTTTCTGAACAAAAACATCAAACCAGAAACTAATATAATTACACAATTACTAGGTTAGCACGCAACATTGTTGAGCTTTAAAACTAATATAATTATACAATAATACAATTACCAGGTTAGCACACAACATTGAAAACGAACATGGTCCCATAGTATGCATATCACCTTGCTTTTGTCGGTTTTCCTTGTTGATCTTGCTGATTTCCTATATAATAAAACACGATAAATATGGTAGTTTACATTACGAACATACTATTTCAAGGAAAGAATTGGTGGTTGTAATAAATACTTGTGCTTCTTTTGAATCCCAATACTTCAGAAGGTCTCTGAATTGATTATCAGGTACATGCTCAGGCCGATTGGCCAACCTCTCTTCCATGGCTGTATACTTGGAGTAGTGTTCTTTTTTTATTCTTGATTTGTAAGTGCGCCAATCTGCATTTATAGTCTCAAGCACATGTTTCTTTCCTGACACTGAAATATCAAACCTTTTCTAAGGAAAAACAAATAATGTTAAATTAGTAACTGCATACATATATGTTTAAAATAGGGAGAAAAAACATAATAAAAAAAATATTACCAGCACATATTCCCAGATTTTATCCTTCGTAGGAGTAGGAACATATTTCCAACTTATGAAATTCAATGGTACAAGGTCTGCATCTTTAGCTATAGTTCCTAGGAAACGCGTAAAAGTTTCAACTACTTCTTTGGTAGGACCTGCTGGCTGGCCCATATCATTCAAAAGAATGTATTCACGCTTTTCCCAGTTATGAACATGTGCCAAAATGGTTCTTCCTCTACACTTCTTCTTTTGAGTATCTAATTTGGATTAGAGTAAATGTCAAACTTTATCACTAAACAAATGAAAAATGCAAATCTAGACAATCAAACATGTAAAATACCTGGATGTGCTTTTTCAGCCAGCATATCAGTTTCACTTGCTATATCATTATTGCCATTTGATGCATCTTCCATAAAGTCACCTTCATGGACATCTCTAACATTGTTGCCATTTGATGCATCTTCTACAAAGTCACAATCATGGACTTCTCTAACATTGTTATCATCAAGTGCATCCAAGTCACCTTCATGTAGACTTCTAACATTTCCTTGATGCATTCTCAAACCTCCAGCAGACAATCCTAATTCCTCCTCCAAATTTTCAAACTCTTTTTCGAGAGCACCTTGTTGTTCTTTTAAGGCTTTTCTTTTCTGCAACTGCACATATAATGAATAAGACCCAGGAGCACAAAAATTCTTCTGATTTTGCGCGTGAGTTGAGCTCTTGGAAATCTGATGTTTCTTTTGGGGATTTTTATGTTGCTTCTTTTGCTGAATTTCTGGTTGATGGGTGATGCTTTGTTGTTGAGTTTGCTTTGGACGTTGTTCATAGATCAATTCGTGTGGCTGAGATCCTTCGGCCCGCTTGCTTCTTTGTTGTCGCTCTTTAGCTTTCAGTTTTGCAAAATCAGCCATGGGTAACGTTTGGATAAGGGGTTGTTTTTCTTTCTTACTTCTCCCATGATTGACATCTATTGAAGCCTGCACAGAATGTCAAGAATAATAAGGGTAGTTTAAATTACAAAAGACAATAATTAAATATAAGAAAATATAGAGATAAAATACATACTGCGTTAGTTTCACTCAAAGCTGGTTGAAGATTACTGGTATCTGTTTGAGGATGGCATATTTCATTTGTGACACCATTAGCAACCCGATCACACTTCTTTTGCAATTCTTTGCCCACCAAACTGCCAAAACCTTTAGCTTTCATCTTATAATTATTAGCTGCTATTGTTTTCATCCGGTCGATTTCATATTGATTTAGCTTATTTTTTCCAGTAGCTTGCTTGTCCTTCTCCATTTTCTAAGGCTAGTAATGCCTGGAATCAATGACAGCCAATATAATGTGTCAAGAGTTTAACTTGGACAGATACTCTTTAACAATCAAGTGGTTATTCAGTTTCATACTTGTGGAATTGTATAATGAGTTGTGGAACCTGCCTTTGTTTCTACTCTCTAATAATCTCAACCTAGCTATTAATTGTAAGAAAATAAGTATAAATATGACATCATGAAAATAGGTACAAAACTCCAATGTCAGGTTAGAAATACACAAACCGGAATTGAATCTGATTTCAACAGAGTTCACAGAGCTCTAGAGACCGACCCACTACAGCTGCATGCGCTTGTGCTTCCTTTGCTTGCCTGCATAGGGAATATTACCAAAAATAACTCAGTTGCTGGATAGTAACTAGATGAACGAAATTTAATAAGTATGGTTAGAGAAGATTAATTTTTTGCCTTGCTGTTAAAGAGTATCTATAGTATCTGCAACAAGATTTCCTTCTATGTCAACAATAGTTGCAGGCAAATCCCCTCTTGTGCGGTTTATTTCAAGATCAGCATTAGTGTTCCCAGACATATTTTGATAAGAACTGTGAGTTTCCTTCCAATATACATCAGCAAAATTATCACATCTTTCATCCTTAGGAACAAAATGATCTCTAGGTAGTTGCTCGACAACATAGGACCAATCCTTTGATGAAGGATCCTCAACATAGAAAACTTGATGTGCTTGAGATGCTAAGATGAATGGTTCTCCTTCATAAATCAACTTCTTGCGATTAACTCGACGAAGTCCAAAATCATCCCCTTCAGAGTAAAACCAGACACATCCAAACAAGACAACACTAGAATGGTCTTCATAGGAAATTTCGATAATTTCTTCAATTGAGCCATAGTAAGTAACATATCCCATGACAGGATATTGATCCTTTGAACTAGCAAAGCTAGGAGTTAAGGCTTTTAAAGTCACTCCACTATTTTCAGTGACACAGTTTCTATCACGCTTTTGGGTGTGAAACTTATAGCCATTGACAGCATATCCACTGTATCTTTTGATAAAAAAAGAAGGCCCGACAGATAAAAATTTCACACAATCCGACATCGGTTTACCTTCACCAATCTCATACTCAACCCTTTCTCTAAACCATGTAATGAATTCCTTGCTATGGCTTTGAGCAGTGTCCCACTTTCTTTTCTTTTTGCTACTAACAAGTGTTTCATGATCACTGCATTATGGTAAAAGTACAAATAAATTACAGTAAAATATAGGCTGAAACATATACCAAAATATAATAAATAAATTAATATACTACCTTATATATCTCTCAACTTCTTCATTGTTGCAATTAAATACTACGTATCGATGTGCTTGAGCCCACTTTTTATGACTAATTCTGACATGCTTTTGTGTTTTCTTGCTTCTCCTTCCTCTTGCCGGAATGGGATGGCCTGTCTTTTGAAAAATAGATTGTGAATCATTCCCCTCAGTATGATCATCTGTGATGAAGGATCCACGATGCAGATATCGCTCACAAAATGTAATACATTCATCAACCAAATATGCTTCTGCAATCGATCCCTCTGGACGACCTTTATTTCGGACAAAGCCCTTCAACTTTTGAAGGTCTGTTTCAATAGGATACATCCATCTAGTATGAGGAGGTCCCCATAGTCTAATTTCCTCAACTAAGTGGAGAGAAAGATGAATCATAATGTCAAAAAATGTTGGAGGAAATATAATTTCGAATTGACAAATGACCTCTGTAATTTCAGATTGTAGACGATTAAGATCTTGAGGATCAATAACCTTACTGCATATGCCCTTGAAGAATGCACTCAACCTGATCAAAGGTGCCGCAACATCCTTATCAAGAGTTGCCTTGACAGCAATTGAAAGTAAATACTGCATTGCAAAATGAGCATCATGGCTTTTATAGCCTGAAATTTTCCTCTCCTGGACATTAACACACCGTGCAATGTTGGAATCACAAATTTGTGGAAGCCTAGCATTTTTTAACACACTCAAAAATCTGCGTTTCTCATCCGCTGTCATCCAAAACCGCGACTTTGCAACTGTATACCGCTGACCATCATCACACAATTTAGGTTGCAACTCCTCCATTATACCCAGTTGTACAAGATCATTTCGTGCTTTCATATGATCCTTCGTCCTCCCAGGAATGCCCAACAAAGTCGCAATCACACTATCAAATATATTCTTCTCTATATGCATCACATCAAGACAATGTCGACAATCAATATGCATCCAATAAGGCAAATAAAAAAAGATGGACTTTTTTTTCCAAGGGCAGAATTCATCTTTGTTGTTGCTCTTGTTTTTATCCTTGGGAAATTTTCCGAAGTCATTTACAAAATCAGCCAGCAACTCCAAAGTTTCAGCTCCTGTCAAACGGACTGGTGCATCTTCAAGCTGATCATTCCCATTAAAGTGTCTCTTTTTACGCCGATATGGGTGGTCTTTATCCAAAAACCTATGACTTTCCATGTAACAAAACTTGCCACTGCATGGTAACCACAAGGAACGAGTCTCATAATGACAGTTAGGGCATGCCCATCTCCCTTTAGTGCTCCATCCTGATAACATTGCATAAGCTGGAAAATCATTTGTGGTAAACATCAAGGCTACATGCAGCTTAAACATTTCATTTGTTGAAGCATCATATGTATCTATACCAAACTCCCATAATTCCTTTAGATCCTTAACCAAAGGTTGCATGTATACATCGATATCTTTTCCTGGGGATGAAGGACCTGGAATGAGCAATGCTAACATCAAAAATTCAGACTTCATTAACATCCATGGTGGTAGGTTGTAATTGCTGAGTATAACTGGCCATGTACTATACGATACACTCATTGCGCTAAATGGATTAAATCCATCACTAGCTAACCCCAACCTTAAATTTCTTGGATCTTCTGCAAACGATGGAAATACTAGATCAAAGTTCTTCCAAGATTCACCATCTGCTGGATGTCTTAGAAGTCCATCCCTTAGGCGCCCATTTGCATGCCATGTCATGTGTTTTGCAGTCTCCTTGCACGTGAACAATCTTTGTAACCTTTTCTTGACAAGAAAGTACCTAAGAACCTTTGCTGAAATCCGACGAACCTTACCGGTGATCTCATCTTTCTCATTTTTTATCCAACGAGAAGCCTTACACTTATGACAAAATTCTACATCAACACTTTCCTCCCAAAACAACATACAATCATTAGGACATGCATCGATCTTGATGTAATCAAGACCTAAGACCTTAAGGACATTTTTGGCTTCATTAAAAGAGCTAGGCAGTTTCGCTTCAAGTTGCACATCTTTTACGATTTTCAACAAATCACTGAATGCACCATTGGTCAACTTGTGGTCACGCTTGTACACAAATAACCGGATTATAAAGGAAAGTCTTGAGAAATTCTTACAACCTGGATACAATTCTTCTTGGCCCTCTTCAACTATCTTGAAAAACTTTTTAGTGTCTTCATCCGGACCATATTGAAATGTGTCATTCAGCAAATCATGGATGTTATCATCAAAATTATAGATCACTCCATCACCATCTACCCTTTCAGAACTCATTTCCCTTGTAACTTCATAAGGCAGTTTTTTAAAACCCTTCGCAATCATGTGATTTTTTACAATGTCTCCATGCAGCCACTTCCGCAAACAACAATCCTTACAAGGACATCGAATTTCTTCTCCTTGTCCTTCAATTGAAAATGCTTTCTGTATATACTCATCTACCCCTCTTTGAAATTCCTTGGTCCAATGAGGAAACATATACCAGCTGATGTTACTATCATCCATCCCTTAAATTTATTTATAATGGTAGATACATGCAAATTCCAAAATCAGTATATACCTCAATATTTAAATATACTATTAAAATAAGTATTGATATATCTAACATTTTTTTTATAAATTACGAGCTTATATGACTAACATATTTATTGGTAGTGAATATTGTTTAGAGTCATACCCATAGCTATTAAGAAAAGAGCACATTATAAAAAGAGAAAAGCAATTTCAATAGAAGTGAGAACTACATACCAAGAAACAAAATTCACAACAGCATCTTGACATAGATTAGTTGCAATAAATAACAAGAGAAAAGCAATGGCTCGTCCAGAATACAACCAAGGGTTTGTTTAGTATGACACTTTATAAAGGCCTTTTCATTTATAAATGCATTTATTTGGAATAAGTATTTTTATGGCTTTGGAATAAGTATTTTTATCATAGCAGAACATCATTCTTTAACAGCTACAAAAGCTAAGGAGGAAAAGGAGAAATGAGAACAAAGGGAGCGTTGTGACTTGTCATACTTTTTGCTTTGCATGGGGCAGCAAAATACCTATTCCATTATGAGCTTTGCTGCTATACTTTGCTTCATAAATGCCGTTTTGTAAGCAATTGTCCAACCACTAGATAAAATTCTATTCTTTGTTGCTATCTTGTACTCCCTCCTTTAACACTAGAACACTAAACTTTTCCTAAAATTTAGGATTTAATTAAATAATCCCGTAACTCATTAGTTAATCATTACTTAAATTTATAAAATAAATTTTATTACTGATTTTACGTAAGTCATTAATAAATTATTAATTAAGACTCTAAAATTACACTTATCACTGATTGGAAAGGTCATAACATCCAGAAGCGAAGGACTTGTGGTTTACTAGAAAATTCATTTGAGCCTCTTTGCTTAGGGTAAGAAAAATTAATTAGTTTTTAATGCTTGTTAGGGGCCAATAAAGCAGACACTGGTTTTAGGGCTCGAGCAAATATCATAGACTAAACAGTAGAGTCCATTGTAAACCAACCACCTAAATTAGAAGTTGAGTAGAGCAGCAAGGCAACCACGTACAACATGCCATGGAAAATTACAACAGAAAAAGGCCTAAAGTCAGATTATGAAGAAGAGAAGCAACGAAAAAAAGAGTTTAGAAAACCAGAACAAGCATGAGATGCAAATTCAAAAGCAAAAATCCTTTCATTCACTTGTAGGTAAGGTCGAAATTAACATATCTATCAAATTGAAAGAGCAGTTGAATCACAAGCATGAGATGCAAATTCCAAACTCAAGGGATACCATTTTCATCATTGTAACCAATCAAATTGCAAGTGAAAGGTATGGAATTTTGGGGAAATTTCAATTAGTATAGACACATTCTGTAATTTTAGCAATTCACAGGTGAAAAGGCTATACAAGATGAAAATCTGATAGCTTTTATCAAACCCATATATAGAAACACAAGTAGGGGTTTATACACAGCAATAGAACATTTGAGATTTCAAGTGTATTATCAGATTTAATTAGCTTAAAAGGGGAATAATTGACTAGCTTATACATAAAATATATACATAGAAACCCAATTTTGGCAAACATTGAAACTAACCTGAAAAGTCTGTTTCAGTGAATCATCTTCTGCATCAAGAGAAAAAGAAACAAAAAGATCATAGATTTTTCGAAGTCACAGATCAACAAAATGACAACTACCTACTTCAAATAGAAACTCAAGGGGAGATTTAGGAAATAAAGGAAGAAACTCATGCTGACCTTCATCCACCCCAGAAGGCTGATCTCTTGAAATTCCCAGTCGGAGCACACCAGTCGGCGCGTAGAGCAGTCGGCGCACACCAGTCGGTTCAGGTCGCCGGTGGCTGGAGACGAACGGAAGGAAGAGAGGTTTGTTGGTGCAGAGAGAGGAAGAGGGATAGGCGGCCTCAGATGAATTCGCCGGAGAGGACAGTCCAGGGCAACAATTGGTGTCGCTGGCGGTGGAGGACAAAGGGCGCACACCAGTCGGAGGGAGAGGTGAGCGTCGCTGGCCAGTCGGAGGGAGAGGTGAGCAGCAGGTGCGCCGTGCGCAGGGAGAGGTGATCGAACAGTGGGAGATCGATCTGGAACCCTAAATTCAATTAGGCTTTTTTTTTTACTTTGGGTCGAATTTGGGCTTTTGATTTCGCGGGGAATTTCAGCGCGCGAGTATACTCAACCGCTACATTAGATAATTTAATAAAAACCGCCACTTTAGATTCAAATACCGCTACAAAAAAAATCTAAAACCGCCACATAAAATCTATAATATATTTGCCATGACAAACCACCACATTAACCGCTACAAAACACTAAAACCGCCACATAATGCGCCACAATACCAAAACCGCTACAAGCAACCGCCACATAAACAACAACCGCTACATTTAACCGCCACTTAAACACGAAATTGTAATAGTGAAGGTTATGTTGTTTTGCACAAAGAATATATAATTTTTAAATTATAATAATTTTTATAATTGATATATTAAATGTATTGACAATACACTAAGTATGTCTAGATATTGTAGTTTTATTTCTTTTCGTGCATAAGTTTATTTAGGATCGTAAAATACTATATTTTTTTCCGCTTCTTAAATAATAGATATGACGTCTATGACATCATAAGCTATATTTGGGACAATGTCATCTATAAACTTTTAAACAAAACTATACATTATTTAGCAAATGTTATGGGGGACTATGTAGGAGCACTTTATATTAGGAGATAAGAGAAATTATAATAAAAAATGTACCATCTTTTTGTTAATGAGGCGACTTTATATATGTAAAATATATAATATGATAAACGAAAAGTAGTTTATAAGCATTAGAATCTCTTGATAAGAAGAATTAACAAGAACAACGATCAAGTGTTTCCTTTGTATCATTAGTAAATAAATAAATGCATGTATTTTGATATAAAGGCCACGTTGAGAATAATGACAATAATATGGATGATCCTTTTGAGTTGACTTTGTAAATTTTTAATATCTCGTTTCTTCAACAATAATTATATAAGCAAGCGACGTTGTACCTATTATATGTGTATGGGTAAATAAGGTACAAACATTTTACAGGAAATCGAAAATTGAGGGATACGACAATATATTTTTATTTTTATGTTTCCCTCTTTGTTTTTTCGGTCAGAGTGTATCATGTAGAAGATATATAGTGTTTTGTATTGACTTGGCAATTGAGCCTCTCATGACCTTGCGACATTGACTCTCTTAACTTATGATTCAACATGTGAAGCATTTCATATTTGAAGACCATCAACCTCTTGGCACCAGAAACTGAAAGTAATACTTTTTCATCTCAACCTAGCTCTTCCATTTTAATTGAGCTAGAATCAGATGCGAAAAATTTCACATCTTTCAATTTGTCTTCTATAATCTTTGATTTTAAAATTTCATGTCTTCTCTACGTAAAGTAATGACCAACTTTTTACAAAAAAGAAGAAGTAATAAGTAATAACTAACCAACCATATTCAAATCCTAGTTGCAAACTACTACTAATATATTGAAGAAGTTAAAACAACCAACTTCCTCTCTTCAAGTTTAGTCAATCTCATATTATCTCAAGTAAAAAAAAATATTTTGACAGTCAAAAAGTATATTGTCAGTTTGTCACAACATGCTAGTCATAAATAAATCATGAAAGTATCTTCCTAGCAACTAATTGGCTAGGTATATAGCTTTTAACTACCAGATATGTAAGAAACCAAGACACACATGAATTACATACATTAAGAGTATGACCAAACCAATCCAGCAAACGAAAAAGCATCACCAACCTTATCCATATTTGGTACAAGCTCTTGAAGTTTCCATATCCTGTCACTAATTCGTGTTCTTCGGACCTAGTACAACCCCATTCCCCACTAAAACAAAAAGAGAGGCAAATTTAGGCATAGTGGTAGGCTTTTTCTCCAGCCGTCCCAACCGCCATCTCCTCTACTGAAATAGAGGAGGTCCATTCCTCTCCAACACATCCCGACCCCATTGATGAGGAGATGGAGGAGATGCCCCGTCAAGAGACCCCGGTCACAGCTGATGAGCACTTTGCTGTGAAGGAGAAGATTCAGTCGATTGTACGGGACCTCAACAAGGAACTGGTTGAGGAAGTTGATGAGGAGGAGCCCCCAAAGGCTCCTAAGACTTCTGGCAGGGTGAAGACTGCCTGCTCCGATGAGGAGTCAGTACCCCTCTCGGGGAACAACGCAAAGAAAGCCAAGGTGTCTGCCGCTCCTTTCCGTCAAAGCCAACGTCGTCAGCCGGCCAAAGCCAAAGGAAATGTGGCGGCTGATGATGTCAAAGACATGAGCCACAAGTCGGTGGTCAAGGAGCTGCGAGTCGTCACTGGGTTCCTACTGGAGAACCATCTGGAAGGGGTGCATGATCTGTTGGAGACCCAAAAATGGAGCAATCTGTTTGTAGAGGAAGAGGAGATGGATGAGGTGCTGCTAAGGGAGTTCTACTCTACCTACGCGATGGAAGTTTGCCCCCACGCTGTTCTGGGGAGTTACAAGATGGAAGGGCAGGTCCACATGTTCTCAAGCATTGAGCTTGGTGTTGCTCTGGGCGTTCCACATGAAGGGTATGGGGAATACCCAAAAGGAAGGTGGCCGAAGGACTTTGCCTACTCAGAGGCTGTGTTAGCTGTTGCTGGTATTGAGAACCCTCAGGGGAGTGCTGATCTCGACATCTCAGAGATGTCCGCTGTCAACAAAGTATTGTACCACTTCCTCATCATCAACATCACGCCAAGGGGACAGAAGAGAAACCGGCTTCTAATCTTGGACATTGTCCTACTGTCCCTAATGCTGAAGAAGGAGCCCATTAGCCTGCCGAAGATTCTGATGCAGCACATGGCCCACGCCAGGAACACTCTTCATCACGCTCTTCCCTTCCCACGGGTTATCAAGAAAATTCTAGAGTACCATAAAGTGTACAACCCGTCGGAGGACGTGAGCATCTTCTCCCGCCCGTTCGACGCCAGTAACCTGCACAAGATACAGTTCGTTCTTCAAGATAATGAAGGCTGAGTGAAGGTTGAGAGTGCCCCTACAGCTTCTAAGGCAGTAGAGGATTCCGAGGCAATGGAGGTTTCTGAGGCCGACAACTCTGAGGGGGAACTGAACGAGAATTTGTCTCTGGGGAGGGATGTGAGAAGTCTCTGCAAGGATGTAAGACGTCTCATGGCAGATGTGTGCGCGCTTATCTCTCATCACGCATCGGCTCAACCGGCTGGTCACAGTGATGCCTGATCGCTTACCTGCTGTCCTTACCCCTCTTTTGTTCCCTTGCCCATCTACTCCCTCTTAGTTGTTTTTCTTGTTACCTGGTTTGTGTGCCCGGTGTGGCATTTTGACTATGTTTTGATGCTTTGTCTGTCTTGGCGGTGTTTGCATGTTTTTAAGTTCTTTTTTAATTAATGACCAGGGGTGTTTGTGTTTATCTGGCCTTGACTTTTCCTCTCTAACTCTTTACTGATGTTTTTGATGATGCCAAAAGGGGGAATATGACAGGTAGCATTGGTTGAGGGGGAACAGAACAGGTAAAACGTATTGCTGAACTAAGAGGGAACTAACTGTGTCTTAGTGGGAAACTTTCATGTCATATTTGTCTTTTTTCTAGTTGGTATATGATTTCTTGTTAAGGGTGTTTGTCACCATCAAAAAGGGGGAATTTGTTGAATTCCTTAGGTTTTGATGGTAACAAACACTCAACTCATATGTGTACCAAGTGTTTCAGGAACAAGGGAAGTTATTCCAGGGAGCTTTGCAGCAAAGGATCTCAGAGGGAACAAAGTCCTGTCAAGTGCTTTGTTACCTCTCAAGGAACTGAAGTGACGAACCAGATCAAGGCTGCAAAAGGAAAGAAGAAATCCAGCGTGTTGAATTAAGGAAACAAATCAAGAAGCACACGCGGTAAATGATGAAGACTTCGGCTCCAAGGATCAAGCCGGATTGCGCGAAGATATGGAGAGAGAAAACCCGATTGTGTTATCTTATGAATCTTTCCTAAGATAAGGCAATTGGAGAGAGAAGAAGAATATCCTTCCGATTGGATTAATTAAGGAACTCCTTCCTTAATTAATATAATCGGTTGGGATATTATTCTTCCAACAAAATCATATCTTTTGTAATCCGATTTTAGAATATCCTATCTTGTTATGATTAGGGTTTAGCCGAGTTGTATTTAAGTGAAGTGAGGATTCATTTCTTAGGTACGGCTTTGGACGACGAAAAACTGAGAGAACGAAAAAGAGAAAGAAAAGAAGTGAGGTGTGTGTAAGTCTTTGAGGGTTGAGTTCGATTCATCGTTGTAGAAGAGTCTTCGAGTCTAGCTGGTTGTTTAGAGGTCGAAGTCCAGGATACAAGTGTAATCGAACAAGAAATCAATAAGACAAGTACACGCTTCAAAATCCTCTCAAGCGGAAGCTTGAAGGTAGTGATTTTTCCTTGAGAAGCTAGTTTTGCTAATCAGGATTTCCACTATACATCGTGAGTTCGTTCGTTATCTTTCTTGCTGTTTTTAATCTTCTGCATCTTCTGTGGGAATAAAACTTTTGTTCCCTCAGACATAACTCTAACGATCCAACACTCCACAATATGGACTTCGCATTGCTTTTCCAATACAGGCCCTGGCCCATACTTTATTGTTTTCTTCCCTAATTTTGTTCCTTTTCTTGGGTGCATTTCTAATTTTGTTCTACATCAACTAATTCATGTGAATTGAATTCGTAACTCAAAAAATAAATGTGAATTGAATTCCTTTCACAAAAGAAAAAAAAATTGATTCATGTGAGATGTTGTAGTTTCTTTAGGGATATGTTTTTATTAGTAGGTGCAAACCGAGAGAAGAATCTTTATTCTTTATGCGAGTAAGTGCAGCTTATAGCATGATCCCTCACGATAAGGTACTTAATTGTTCTTCAACAAAATTTCGTTAATCTTTTTTAACAAATGATGATTAGATCAAAGCCAAATTAGACGACAGTAAGTACAACTTTCGCAAACTTGCAGTCCTACACTCCTTTGTTTTAACATAAAAAGATCTCAGCTACAATTCCAAGCACTATCAAATATCAATCTTAGTTGTTCATAAGCAACAGTAAAAATTAAAGAAAGATTTAGCATTTCGCTTTTCTTCTTTTACAGAAGATTATAGTATTGAACAACAAGTATGAAATTGTCAGCTCTTTGGTGGCTAGACAGGGAAAATCCAATAAACAAAGCCTGAAGGGGGATGAGAATTCTACTTAGACGACTGAAAGGGATCGAGGGGAACTTATAAAACATGAATTTAATGGTTATTGTCAAAAATTACCTTTCCGTCATAACATCTATCTACTACTCTTCTCCAGTTTCTTCCCACAACTGTACCAATTAATGCAAGAGGGAAGGAGATGAAAGCCCATGCATATAACGAATATGACCACCATTGTTCCAAAAGGAATAGCAGCAAGAGAACCATAGAATATGGCCAACTGTGCACCGGTGCCAATAAGAGCTATGAGAAGCGCCGAATTCCGAGGAGGGAGGAAAACATCACCATGGACCAATTTCCAACCAGACTCTTCACTAACATCCCGTTCCTGATTATGTAATACAACAAGACAAGTGAATGACAAGACACATCAAAATATTGAATGAAAAATGAGTTATCAGAGTCTCCAAGTCATCATCCTCGTGTGATTTTGAAGCATACATGAGATAGTGAAAACCTATACATGTGCAATAATTTTTTTATGTTATCCAGAATGCCTCAGAGGAGATAATTCTTTTGCACTGCACTGCTTACCAGTTTTATCATAGAGATAAGTACTTAAAGAAAGACATATGAGAACAAAAATGCTACAAAATGCTTACTTTTTGCAATGAGGCAACTACACCCAAAAACAGACAATTATGTATCAGGCAACTACACCCAAAACAACAGCTACCACCACAACCTCAACGCCGCCCTCTCCAACCTCGAATCCAACTCCTCTTTCTCATCCTTCTACGGCCGCTACTACTACCAAGCAGATCGTTTCCGACTACAAGGAGGCCGTCATCTGGTACGAGCAATGCACCCTAATTCTCTACCTCAACAGCACTTCCAGGCTCTACGCAATCGACGAGGCCTCCCCGTATAACATGTGGTATGTTGGGAATTAGCAACACTAATTAATCCATCAACTACTACCTTCCCTGCTCTAAAATTGCCATCTCTCCTCGAGGCCTTTTATCACTCCCATTAGCTAGCTGCAGCATCTTCACCAACTGCACCTTCTATTAGCAGAATATATTTTGGATATTATCCTTTTAGATATATTGAGTATATGTTAGTTGCCTTGTTTATAGGATCTGATATCTTCTTTCATATCTTTGCTTTCTTGCTTTACAAGTTCTCTCTCTTGTATATATTGTAATTCATTCCTAATGAAAAGGCAGAGGAAATTACACAATTTTACTGTTCTTCCTAATTCTACATGGCATCAGAGCCACATACCTAAAACACTATCATACCCCCTGCGTCTTCCTCCGCACCATCCGACCCTCTCAATTTTATTTTTTTCTGTGAGATCTCTTCCTCACCTTGATCCATGCCGAATACCGACCCCAACACGACCGATCTGACTTCGAAGCAAGGAGGTCTTGACATGACTTCCCCTTATTATCTTCACCCGTCGGACCACACCGGCATGAAGCTTATTCCCGTGGTCCTCAAGGGCGACAATTATCAGGAATGGGAACAAGCCTTGCGCAATGCCTTCCGTGCGCGTCGCAAGCTTCCGTTCATTGATGGCCGGATTACTCAACCGGTTGACACCGACCCCCGATATGACGATTGGTGCAACGTCAACTCCATGATGGTGGGGTGGATTCTCCAATCGGTTGACTCATCTATTCGCTCTTCCTTGTCCTACTGCGATTCCGTGAAGGTTCTTTGGGACGAGATTCAACAACGTTTCTCCCTTGGAAACGCTCCTCACGTTCATCAACTTCGCACCGAACTTGCTCGTTGCCGCCAGAATGGCCAGGCTGTTGCTATTTACTTTGGGCGCCTCAAGCACATTCAGGATGAACTCCAGACTTACGTCAAGCCGCGTCACTGCACTTGTGCTGGTTGCAAGTGCGCTTGGGTTGCTGAATTGAAGACCGAACGCGAGGAGGAGGCCGTCCATCAATTTCTGATGGGGCTCGATGATGGCGCCTATGGGACGCTCCGCTCTCATATTTTGGCACAAGACCCCCTACCCGGTCTCAATCGGGTCTATTCTCTTGTCGTTTAAGAAGAGCGACACAAGACGATTTCCACTGAACGGGCTGCTACTCCGGATGTTGTTGCTTTTGCCGCTCAGGGCAAGAGTTCTTCCACCAAACCCTATTTTGCTGGTCGTTCCGAGTCTTCCAATCGGAGCGACAAACCTACTTGCACTCACTGTGGCCGTCTTGGCCATGAAGTCTCCTCGTGTTTCAAACTTCATGGCTACCCGGAATGGTGGGAGGAGCTTCGCCAAAAACGCGCTGAGACTCAGCCGTCTTCTACTGGTACCGGGTGGGGCCGCGGCTCTTCGATGGGGTCGTCCTCTCGCTCATCCGCACCTGGCCGTGGGCCACCGGGGCTTGCTAACGCCGCTCAAGGGTCCACGTCATCAAGCTCTTTTCCTGGTTCTCTGACTTCGCAGGATCGCGCTGCTCTCACTCCGGCTCTTACAGATGATCAGTGGAACTCCATGATTGATCTGCTGAAAAATTTCAAACATCCCTCTAATGACAAGTTGATGGGTAAGCTTTCGGGTTGTTGGATTCTCGATACGGGCGCCTCATATCACATGACCGACAACTCGACCATGCTTGAAAACTTACATGGTATCTCTCCTTCTACTATTATTTTACCTGATGGCTCCAGTTCGGTTGCCTCTCAAGCAGGGACGGATGTCTTAAGCAACTCCTTACGTCTTAGCAATGTGCTGCTAGTTCCGAATTTTCATTGCAATCTGATATCTTTTGTTCACCTACTTCGTGAGCTATGCCTGGTTGTCACTCTTACTGACAAACTCTGTGTTATTTAGGACCGCACTTCGAGGATGGTGATTGGAGTCGGTGAAGCGAGGGATGGGGTCTTCTGGCTTTCCTCGGACTTTGGCAAATCTGGACGAGTGGCTGCTACTTCTACGACGTCTTCAGGGCTTTGGCATCAACGTTTGGGTCACCCTGCTTATCAATCACTTTCCCGCTTACCAAGCGTTCTTACTGATAGCACGTATTTAGTTGATCCTTGTTCTGTTTGTCTTCAATCCAAGCAAACTCGAGATTGTTTTCCGTTGAGTAGTAATAAAGTAGTTGATTTATTTGAGCTTATTCATGCTGATGTTTGGGGTCCGTACCGTGTTCCATCTACTTGCGGTGCTCGTTATTTTCTGACTTTGGTCGATGATTATTCTCGTTGTGTTTGGGTTCATTTGATCACCACCAAGACCGAAGTGGTTTCTCTGGTTCAAATTTTTTGCGCTTTTGCTCTGAAACAATTTAACAAGCACGTGAAGCATTTCCGAGCAGACAACGGATCTGAGTTCTTGCCTCTACGGAGTTACTTTGCTTCCGCTGGTGTCATTTTTGAGACCTCCTGTGTTGCTACTCCTCAGCAAAACGGTCGTGCCGAACGCAAGCATCGTCACCTTCTCAACGTTGCTCGTGCTCTTCGGTTTCAGGCATCTTTACCGATTCGTTTTTGGGGCCAATGTGTTCTCACCGCAGCCTACTTAATCAATCGAACGCCGTCCTCAGTTCTTCATGGCAAGACGCCGTATGAGCTTCTCTTCGGTAAAGTTCCTGTCTATGCTCACTTGCGTGTCTTCGGCTGCCTTTGCTATGCCGCTGTTCTTCCCCGTGACAACGATAAGTTTGCTTCTCGTAGCCGGCGGTGTATGTTTCTCGGCTACCCATATGGTAAAAAGGCTTGGCGCCTTTTTGATCTTGATTCAGAGACTTTCTTTGAGTCTCGCGATGTCATCTTCCATGAAGCTGCCTTTCCTTTTGGCACCACTCCACCGCTTCCTAATGCTTCTGAGGTTGCTATATCAGCACACCCGTCCGTATTTGATTTGCCAGTCCCATCAGGGGTCGAACCGTCTGATCCCACTCTTGACGATAGGGGGAGTTCGTCTCCTGCTCTTTTGGCTTCTGAATCGGCACCGTCTGCGCCACTGCCTGGTGTTCCGTCTTCCTCTACTGCTTATGCACCTATCGGTTCTTCTGATTTGTCCACTCGTAGCAGTGCTCGCCCTCGACAATAGCCGTCTCGCCTATGAGATTATGTATGCAACACCACTGTTTGCCAACCCCCTCCCTCCGCTGCTCACTCCTCGACTCCGACACCCTCCTCAGGTACTCGTTACCCCATTGCAAACTTTGTTAATTGTGACAATTTTTCAGACTCTCATGTGCAGTTTTTAGCCGCTGTCACTGCGTCCGTTGAGCCGCGTTCGTTCGCTGATGCTGTTCAGCACCCCGAATGGCGAGCCGCTATGTCTGATGAGCTCGCCGCCTTAGCCAAGAATGGGACATGGTCTCTCGAATCCTTACCTCCGGATAAGAAGCCTATCGGTTGTAAGTGGGTTTTCCGTATCAAGTATAAATCTGATGGCTCCATTGAGCGACACAAGGCCCGTCTCGTCATTCTTGGCAACCGTCAAGTCGAGGGGATCGACTTCAATGAAACCTTTGCTCCCGTCGCGAAGATGTCTTCCGTTCGCTTGTTCTTGTCTGTGGCAGCTATCCGCGGGTGGGAACTCCACCAAATGGACGTCCACAACGCCTTTCTTCATGGCGATCTAGTGGAGGAAGTATATATGCGGCCTCCTCCCGGATTTACTGCACCGCACGACAAAGTTTGTCGTCTTTTGAAGTCGCTTTATGGCCTTCGTCAAGCTCCTAGAAACTGGTTTGCCAAGCTTGCCTCAGCTCTGGTGAAGTTCGGGTTCAAACAATCTTATGCCGATTACTCCCTTTTCTCTTATATTCATCACAACATTAATCTCCATGTGTTAGTATATGTTGATGACTTGATAATCGCATGCAATGATTCTTCTTCCATTACAAAATTCAAGGATTATTTGCATTCATGTTTTCACATGAAGGATTTTGGGACTCTGAAGTATTTTTTGGGGCTTGAGATTGCTCATGGAAAGGAGGGTTTGTTCCTTTGTCAGCGCAAGTACGCGCTTGATATCTTATCTGAGGTGGGTCTCCTTGGGGCCAAGCCAGCCGACTTTCCCTTGCCGCAAAATCACGATCTCGCAACTGCACCTGGACCCGAGTATGCTCATGCTGAGCGTTATCGTCGCCTCGTTGGGCGTCTTATCTACCTGACCATTACCCGCCCAGAACTCAGCTATTCGGTCCACATCCTTTCCCAGTTTATGCAGAATCCTAAGGATGCTCACTGGCAAGCTGCTACTCGGGTTCTCCATTACATCAAGAGTCATCCTGGACAGGGCCTCGTTTTATCTCGGCGTAGTTCTTTGCAACTTACCGCCTATTGTGATAGCGACTGGGCGGCGTGTCCCCTTACCCGACGATCTTTAACTGGGTATTTTGTCGTTCTTGGTGAGTCCCCCGTCTCTTGGAAAACTAAGAAGCAACCGACCGTGTCTCGATCATCTGCTGAAGCTGAATACAGGTCTATGGCAGCTGCTTGCTGTGAACTCCTTTGGCTCAAGGCCTTTCTCTTGTCTCTCGGCTATCGACATACGTCTCCTATGCGTCTTATTTGTGATAGTCAGGCTGCCCTACATATCTCTACCAATCCCGTGTTTCATGAACGGACCAAACACATTGAGATTGATTGTCACTTTGTGCGCGATCTCATTCAATCAGGCTGTATTGTCACTTCCTACGTGCGTTCTCAAGATCAGTTGGCCGACTTGTTTACCAAGGCGTTGGGCAAGCAACCGTTCTCATATCTTCTTGGCAAGTTGGGCATTCAGGATTTGCATGCTCCAACTTGAGGGGGAGTATTAGCAGAATATATTTTGGATATTATCCTTTTAGATATATTGAGTATATGTTAGTTGCCTTGTTTATAGGATCTGATATCTTCTTTGATATCTTTGCTTTCTTGCTTTACAAGTTCTCTCTCTTGTATATATTGTAATTCATTCCTAATGAAAAGGCAGAGGAAATTACACGATTTTACTGTTCTTCCTAATTCTACACCTTCCTCTTCCTTTTCTATATAGCTATCGTACGTAATTGCGCCTGCTTCCTCAGCAATCTCTCCATCCTCCACCTAATAAAATTGACATAATAAAAAAAAGACCTTTACTTTGAAATCACAACATGCAATAATAGGCAACGTAACAGTACTCCATCTCTATTGTTGGTACTCCGTCGCCATTAACAACCCTTACAGCCTGTTTGGACTCTTTCATCTTTTTTCCCTATTTAAATCCTAGAAACATCTAATCTTTCAGAATTATGTGCATAACGAGATGAAATGTACCTTGACAACCGCCGAAGACAGTCAATGCTTGGGCGTGCATAGGCTCATCGTTTGAGTCCGTTCTATCAGCCTGAAACCAATCAAAAACACACAGAAAGAAACGGATTCAGACGCCATAGAGAAAGGTTAGTACTTGTTTGAGAAAGTTGGGAAGTATTCCCATTACTTGAGAGACAAGAGAGAAGAAGACCATTGCCATAGGAGGTAAGGAAAGCCCATATTGGGCAACTACATGAGCTAAGCTATTAAAATTTCTAGATACAAAACCAACCTTACATGAAGAGAAGGAGCATAAAATTAAGGCTATTAATACGATGACAAAACATAAAATAGGAATTCCTTTGAGGAGATGCAGAAGCCAGAACAACAGCAAAGAGCAATAGTCTTGCAATCAGTCCAAACTTCAAGCTGCAGAATTCCATAAGACAAAGCAGTTTCCAGACCCTAGAGAATTGCCTTAGCTTCCAAGTTTTCAATAGGTGTGTTTGGTTTTAAAGATTTACTCCCTAACACAACTAAAGAGCCTGCAGAATCAGTCAAAATGAAGCCAATAGCAACTTTGCCATCAAAAGACAAACTAGCATCACACATAAGCTGAGAGCAGGAAGAGGAAGGAAGAAATGACATTGGAGAAACAACCTTAACCACCAGCTGCAAATGGGAAACCAGTGTTGAAATGTAATTCAAACACTTAGTCTATTTTTAGCATATTTTCAGTTGTGTGTGAGCCTATGTTTAAGCTAGTTTATTTCATTATTTCAGTTAGTGTTAGTGCCCACGATCCTAGGCTTTTGTTAGTCGTGATTAGTGGGATTGCAGTTAGTTGATTTGTTCCATGAAATACTCGTTTGGAGTATGAGAAATTTATCAAGGAAAATCATAACAAAGCAGTTTCTGAAGTACTCTCTGGTTTTCTCTGTTCTTCCTTCAATCTTCTCTTACAAATTGTGCCACTGTTACATTGGATTTAATCCTTAATTTGTCAACATTTGGTATCAGAGCATATCTGGGTTTCGATCCAAGGTTTGAGGGTGAGAGAATTGAGAGGCAACACAAGGGAAATACGGGAAAGAGAGTGAGAGTTCATAATGCAGAACAACGGATCACACAACAATGGGACATCACAGTTACCCATTTTCAAAGGTGTGAATTATCATTTTTGGGAGTTGAAGATGAAGACTCTCTTCAAATCTCATGAGTTGTGGAGTTTTATGGAGGCTGGGTTCACGGATGATGGATCAGAGGAGCCGGATCAGCCACTGAGAGAAAAGAGAAAAAAGGATGCCAATGCCCTGTTCATGATTCAACAGGCTCTTGATGATGAAGTGTTTCCCAGGATTGCATCGGCCATAACTTCACATGGAGCATGGACGATTTTGAGGCAAGAATACCTTGGTGATAAGAAGGTAATTACAGTTAGACTTCAGTCCTTAAGAAGAGAATTTGAAACTTCTTTAATGAAAGATAAGGAATCTGTACAAGAGAATCTTTCAAGAGTTTCAAACATAGTTCATCAAATGAGATCTTATGGAGAAAAGATCACTGATGAACATGTTGTTGGTAAGGTTTTAAGAAGCCTTACTAAGCAGTTTGACCATGTTGTGGCCGCTATTGAGGAGTCAAAGGATATGGAGAACTACTCCTTTGAGGAACTAATGGGTTCCCTGCAAGCACATGAAGAGAGGCTGAACAGACCTGGTGAAAAGAGAGAGGAGAAAGCTTTCATGGGAAAAGATGACTCAAGTAAGGATAGAACTGGACAACATGGCTTTAGAGGAAGAGGTCGAGGAGGTTTCAGAGGCAGAGGTCGTGGAAGATCTGGTCAAAGTACTGAAGGCAGAGAACAAAATCAGTACAGAAACATGATCAAGTGTTACTACTGCAAGAAACAAGGACACAAGGAAGCTCAGTGTTGGAAGACGGAGAGAGATCATGGTGAGCAAAAGCATGATCAAAAGTCCAACTTTGCTGAGCAAGAGGACAAGTTGTTTTTAGCACAACTTGTGGAGCAAGAAGAGAAAATGTTCATAGCACAAGGATCTGCAAGGTCGAGTGCTAGTGATCTTTGGTATATTGATAGTGGTTGTTCAAACCACATGTCAGGGGTCAAGGCCATGTTTCAAGAGCTGGATGAGACCAAGAAGAGCACTGTAAGACTGGGTGATGATAAGCAGCTTGAAGTTGCTGGGAAAGGCACCATCTCAGTCAATACTGAGCAAGGGAAAGCAAAGCTCCTGTAAGAAGTTCAGTATGTTCCTCAGTTGGCTCATAATTTGCTTAGTGTTGGTCAGCTCATGTGTTTAGGGTACTCATTGCTATTTGAAGATAATCTGTGCTTGATCAGAGACAGAAAATCCAAGGAAGTGATCATGAAAGTGGCCATGGGAAAGAACAAAGTATTTCCCTTGGCACTGTCTGCAAGAGAAAGCAATGTTCTGCTAGTCAAAGGAGAAGAAAATGCAAGACTGTGGCATTTGAGATATGGACATTTGAATGTGCAGGGCCTGAGACTGCTAAGTGCCAAAGAGATGGTGAATGGTCTTCCCAAGATAGGAGAGCTTGAGCTGTGTGAAGGTTGTATATATGGCAAGCAGTCAAAGGGGTCATTTCCAAAAGGAAAAGGATGGAGAGCAAGTGAGTGCCTTGAGCTCCTTCATGCTGACTTGTGTGGTCCAATGCAGACTGAATCCCTAGGTGGAAGCAGATACTTTTTACTCATCACAGATGACTACAGCAGGATGAGTTGGGTGTACTTCCAAAAGGCTAAGTCTGAGGCCTTCGAGAACTTTAAGAAGTTCAAAGCAATGGTGGAGAAGCAAAGTGGCAAGCAAGTGAAGGCATCAAGAACTGATAGAGGAGGTGAGTTCATGTCAAAGGAATTCACTGATTTTTGTGATGAGTATGGTATAAGAAGAGATTTGACTGCACCCTACACTCTAGAGCAAAATGGAGTTGCTGAGAGAAAGAATAGGACTGTAGTGGAAATGGCTAGGAGCATGCTCAAGGCAAAAAATGTTCCTAATGAACTGTGGTGTGAAGCAGTGGCTACAACAGTGTATACTCTAAATATTTCCCCTACTAAAGCAGTCCTCAACAAGACACCTTTTGAAGCATGGAGAGGAAAGCAACCAAGTGTGAGTCACTTGAGAATTTTTGGCTGCACAGCTTACACCTTGATCAACATGAGAGGTAAGCTAGATGAAAAGTCAGAGAAGGTGGTCTTCATTGGATATTCAGCACAATCTAAAGCTTATAGATTGTACAGTCCTGAAAGTGGAAAGGTGATTATAAGCAGGAATGTTGTATTCAATGAGGAAGGAGTCTGGAACTGGAAGAAGAGTGAAGGTGAAAAGGCCCTTGACAGCAAGGGAAAGACAATTGTGATAGAGTCTGGTGATGATGACTTTCAGCCACCAATCCAGAATGTCAGTCCAGTAAGTACTCCATCCACAACTAACTCAAGCCAAAGTGAGTCATCTTCAAGTCAATCCAACAGCTCCTCAAGCTCATCCAGTGGAACACCACCAAGGGGAATGAGGTCTTTATCTGAGATCTATGAGACCTGTGACTTTGCTCTAGTTGCTACAGAACCTGCAAGCTTTGATGAGGCTGAATCAAAGGTAGAGTGGCAAGCAGCAATGAAGGAAGATATGAATGCCATTGTAAGAAACAGAACATGGGAGCTAGTTGATCTTCCTGAAGGAAAAAATGTGATTGGCTTGAAGTGGGTGTTCAAAACAAAATACAACACTGATGGCAGTACACAGAAGCACAAGGCAAGGCTAGTGGCTAAGGGGTATGCACAGCAGGAAGGCATAGATTATGAGGAAACATTCTCACCAGTTGCAAGGTTTGAAACTGTGAGAATAGTCATGGCATTGGCTGCTCAACAAGGATTGCATGTGTTCCAATTTGATGTAAAATCTGCATTTTTGAATGGAGAGTTGCAAGAGGAAGTATTTGTTGAGCAACCCCAAGGCTTTGTCAAGGCAGGAGAAGAGGACAAGGTCTGTAAACTGCACAAGGCTCTCTATGGATTGAAGCAAGCTCCAAGGGCCTGGTACAGCAGAATTGACACTTTCTTCATCAACAACAACTTTGCAAGAAGTGAAAATGAGCCAACCTTGTATGTAAGGAGACAAGGTGAGGAAGAATTCATAGTGGTGTGTTTATATGTTGATGATATAATATATTTCAGCTCCTCACAATCCCTCCTAGATGAGTTCAAACATGCTATGAAGGAGGAGTTTGAGATGACTGGTCTCGGACTGTTACAACACTTCCTTGGCTTGGAAGTGAAGCAAAGGAAGAGTGGCATCTTTGTATGGCAGAGAAAGTATGCAAGTGATCTGCTAAAGAAGTTTGGCATAGAGAAGAATGATGCTGCAACAACACCAATGAATGCCAATGAGAAACTGCAGAGAAATGATGGAACTGGACAAGATGATGAAAAGATATTCAGAAGTCCTGTAGGAGGACTGAATTATCTTACACACACAAGGCCAGATATAGCATATTGTGTGAGTGTTGTGTCCAGGTATATGCATAGCCCAACTAAGCAACACCTTGGTGCAGCAAGAAGAATTCTAAAGTATGTGTTAGGCACAGCTGAGTTTGGACTTTGGTATGAGAAATCTGAATGCTTCAAGCTTATGGGGCACACAGATAGTGATTGGGCTGGATGTCTGGATGATAGGAAGAGCACATCAGGATCAGTTTTCAACTTAGGATCTGGAGCTATCACTTGGAGTTCAAAGAAGCAGGACATTGTGGCTCTGTCCTCATCTAAGGCAGAATATGTTGCAGCTGGTGCAGCTGCAAGGCAAGCCAGTTGGCTAAGGAAATTGTTGGTCGATTTGTGTAGCAAGCAAGAAGTTGTTACTGAAATTTGGTGTGACAACAAATCAGCTATAGCCATGACAAAGAATCCAGTATTTCACGCAAGAACCAAACACATAGAAGTGCAACATCACTACATTAGAAAGCTTGTGATGGATGAAAAGGTGGTGCTGAGGTTCTGTGGAACCAATGAGCAGAATGCAGACTTGTTCACGAAGGCATTGAATCCAGCAAAGCACAACTTCTTCATGGAGAGAATTGGAATGCACAAGTTTGAATTAAGGGGAGGTGTTGAAATGTAATTCAAACACTTAGTCTATTTTTAGCATATTTTCAGTTGTGTGTGAGCCTATGTTTAGGCTAGTTTATTTCATTATTTCAGTTAGTGTTAGTGCCCACGATCCTAGGCTTTTGTTAGTCGTGATTAGTGGGATTGCAGTTAGTTGATTTGTTCCATGAAATACTCGTTTGGAGTATGAGAAATTTATCAAGGAAAATCAGAACAAAGCAGTTTCTGAAGTACTCTCTGGTTTTCTCTGTTCTTCCTCCAATCTTCTCTTACAAATTGTGCCACTGTTATATTGGATTTAATCCTTAATTTTTCAACAACCAGAGGAGACAGAACTGAATTGGGTAAATGCAAGTAAATCCAATGCAGAAGATCAGATGGCCCTATGAATTTATCTTCAAAAGATCTTGAATTTTTGTTGAAACAAAGAGCCCATAGAGATGTAGCCCAAAGAGCAAGATCAGTTGGCAAAAGGAGATCAATAACTGAGCACCACCATTCCCAGAAGCTTCCTGGACAGAGAACAATGACATGATTGAGTTGAGGGAGAAGACTCCAAAAGGATACTGCAAAGGAGCAATTTTTGAAAATATGCAGCAAAGATTCAGTCTTCCGCTGACAGAGAGTGCAAATATCAGTTTGCACAATCTTCCTAAACTTGAGAATCTGTAAGCAAGGAAGAATTTTTTTCACAGATCTCCAGATAAAATTCTGAACCTTTGGGATATCATCAAGCTTCCAAATCTTTTTCCAAGAAGCATCAGAATCAGGAGCAGATGATGAGGAAGATGATTCAACATCATGAGCAGAGTTGATCACTAATCTGTAGGTAGATTTGACAGAATAAATACCAGATTTTGAGTAAAACCATCTCAGTAAATCATCTGAATTAGGGGACACACATTGAACATGCTGAATGAGGTCAAGATCACAATCAAACAATCTAAGTTGCAATGCCTCCCAATTCCAATCTGATGTAGACCAATCAAAAAAATCAGCCACACGAAGATGATTTTCCTAAGGAGCTGGTGGAGAAATTAAAGTGAAAGAGTGTGGACAAGGCAACCATCTACCAGACCAGAAACTGACATTTAACCCATTCCCAAGCTCCCAGTAGATACCCTTCTTTAAGATCCATATTGCTTGTGAGATACTTCTCCAAATGAAGCTTGGTTGAGAACCAATAGAGGCATTAAGAATATCAGTTGTTGGAAAGTACCTTGCCTTAAGAATGAGTGCAACAACTGAAGAAGGATCCATAAGAAGCCTCCAAATCTGTTTACCCAGGAGAGCAAGATTAAAAGCCTCAAAATCTCTAAATCCAAGTCCACCTGAATCATTGGGAGCACATAAATCATTCCACTTGGCCCAATGAATTTTCCTCTGACTTTGGGATCCCCACCAGAATTTGGAGATAATAGAATCAAGTTCATGGCAAATGGAAGAAGGGAGCTTGAAACAGCTCATGATGTAAGTTGGAATTGCTTGAAGGACTGCCTTGATGAAGACTTCCCTTCCAGCTTGAGAGATTGAAGAACATTTCCAACCTTGAGCCTTAGTTTTGACTCGATCAACAACTTGAGAAAAAAATGCTTTTTTTTTATCTTCCAAAGACAGTTGGAAGGCCAAGATACTTCTCATGAGATTCAACCTCTCGAAATCCAATCTGATGAAGAAGAAAATCTCGGACTGCTCTACTGACATTGAGACTGAAACAAATCTGAGATTTTGCTATGTTGATCATCTGGCCAGTAGCACTCTCAAAGCTAGTGGAGTTAAGAGGCCAGTAATAGTTGAATTTTGATGAATTTTAACAATTTGACATTAATTTGGACAAATTTATTTACATATTAAATGAATATTAATGATTAAAAAATTAGTTCTATACAGTATGTTGCTACGCACGAAATTATGTTTTTATAATTTGAGAGTTTTTATTATGTTGAAAAATTGTTCTTATCTAAAATCAAAGAAAAGAAAATAAATATATAGTACTTTTAACCTTTTTTAGTAAAAATTAAAAAAACTCTGGATATTCTAAACAAATATTTGGCATTTTTCATTCTCCAATAGAATCAGATATAAATAAAATACTTTTAACATATCATAACATTTTAGTCTTCAACAACTTTTTGGGAGTGCCTGTATCCGAGATTATACTTATCAAGCAAAATAATGATGAACACTTGGGCAGTAAACCAACAAAAATAATGTAATTATTTTAGTGCTTATTAAAGATTAACTTCATTTTATAGAATAACACTGTGTGAAATCATTACATTTATTCGAATTTTGTTTATCTTTCCATTTTTATCGATGCACCGTATTGTGTGCTGTGTGTACAATCTATATATAATGTAAAATAGAGTCTTGAACAATCAATGTACATCTCATTAATTATAGAATTATAATAACTTTGTTATAAAACTCTATTATATATTTGCTTTGATTTTTTTTAAATTTATCATACATGCAAATCAATCACTAATTGTATGATATATTATAAAAAAAACTTTTATTGTATAATATATTAAAAACTGATACATAATATATATGTTATATCTATATATTTATAAATCTATCTATATCTATATATAATATAAAATAGAGTTCTTGACAATTAATGTCCCTCCTCTTAAATGATATAAAATTTTAAATTATTTTTAATTTAATCTTAAATTAATCTATATTATCTCTATTATCTATATCTACTTAAAAGTTGGCTTTCTTGTCATTCAATGCTAGCTTTTAAGTAGATAAGTAGGACAAAACAATGGCAAAAGCCACATTTGTTTAGCAAAAAAAAATTGTAAGAATTTTCAAAATACTTATTAGATTAAAAACAAAATTTTAAATTTCTTTATCATAAAATATGCCATCACTCTATAAAATATTTTAAACTAAGCAATGAGTTCCCTATAGAAAAATACGAAAAATGTCCATAAAATTTTAAATGATCGATTGAATCCTCAATGTTATATTGATGTAAAAATTCAACTATGAAGTTTAAACATTATTGGTCATATTATGGTATTTTTTAAGGAAACTCTTTGGTAGAATTCAAAAACTATATAGCAAAAAAGTTATATGTCGATAAAAGTTAAAATTAAAAAATATAAATAGATATATAAAAAAGATAATCATGATTAAAAAATTCTTATTTAACAATCAAGAATTCAAGATTTATTCAACTCTACCTCTCTTATTTTTTTCAATTCTATTCAAACTGAACCCTTTAACGATAAATTAACAAATATTATCAAGTTCTCTACATCGTGATAATGACAATCTAATAGGTTAGATTAGAAGGATTTGTTTGATGTGACTATTTATAAAGACTTTTATAGAAATATGTATTTTCTTATTAAAAGTTGCTTGGATAAAATGTATTTATCAATAGGAAAAAATATGTAGTACAATTAAGAGAAATGTGTAAAAAATTTACTTTTACACAACTTTTAAAACGCTGAAAATATTTTTTTTTCTTAAGAAATACCTTTGTGAACTCCTCAATTTTTCAAAATAAAAAGCAACAATATTTTGAATTCCTTACTTTCTCAAAACAAATAACAAAAAACTAGAACACAATTTAGATAATGTTATTATTTTTAATTTCATTTAAAAAATAATCCGGTATAGATTTTTTCTCATTTTGGGAGTTCTTCTTTGATATCTATATCCCCTGTCTTTTCCGTCAATTGTTACCTTTTTAGGATTCGTATCATTTCCTCCGTAGATTTTTTGTTCAATACTTCAATGGATCGTAGAAGATCAAAAAGCTTGATGGGGAAACATTCATGGTTGCTCCACCCGCTAGAGCCAGAGCCGATTTAATACTCTCAAAATTGTATGGTATTGAATGAACACACTTAATGCATAAAAATGCAAACTTTATATTAGATATAGAAGATTTCTAAAATATTCACAAAAACTTTCATCAAAATATAAACACATCCCTACAAAAACAAACTTCCACTTTAATTATGTTTACACGAGTCTGTGACATGATTAATTGAATATATTATTATTATTTATAATTAAATTTGTTAATATTTTAATTATGAATGTACTTTATAAAATTTGTACAACAAAATCTATCTAAACTTACAATCTGTTTCTAAATAACGAAATAATATATATGAGTTATTCCATTTTACATTACTAATTATGATGTTATTACTATAAAATAAGATTAAACAAAATCACTTTGTCAACTTTATAACAACAGTTGTATAATTCTATCTCATATCAAATTATTATATTGAATTAGCTGAATCATTTACTATTTAGGTGTTATTTTAATTTTTATTTAAAATGTTGCTTTCATTTAAAGAATTAGCAGACTTTAATCATGTTTGTAAGATGTTTTGTTCAAAATTTAATTTTTCAGATTTTTTATGATTAGATTGGTTGATATTTTTGATATATTAGTGTAGTTTTATAAAATTATGTATAGTCAATAGAGGTGTCAATCGGGTCGGTCAAGTCGGGTTCGGTTCGGTTATTTTCGGTTCGGGTTGAGAACGGGTCGGGTCATTTCGGATAACAGGTCAAGCCGGTTGGGTCAATACAGGTCAGCGGGCGGTTCGGGTTAACCAACGGGTCAAGAGCGTCATTTTTTAAATATTTTGTTCACTATTTAAATATTATTAAATAGTTAAAAACTAATTTAAATATGTCAAAATAAGTTGAAATGGATTAAAATAATAATAAAATTATTAATTAGTTTAATGTAATTGATATTAGTAGACCAAAATCATATTTTATTTTTATTTATTATTTATTAATTTATAAATTTCTACATTATAAAAAATTATATAAGTACAACAATGTACTTTTTTTAGGATATTAAGCATATTATCATTATTTATATGTCATTTATCATATTATTTTATGTTATATTTTATTAATACTCCACATTTATTCATTAATCGGGTCGGGTTCGGGTTGGTCGGGTTCGGTCTCGGTAAATTCGGGTTCGGTAACTTCGGGTTATCAAAAATTTCGGTCAGGTCGGGTCGGGTCCAAAAGCGGGTCGGTCAGGTCGGTAAAACGGGTTCGGTAACTTTTTGACAGCTCTAATAGTCAATATATCATTAAATCATAAAAAATATATATTTCATCTTATATTATTCAATTATGTTCTATTTATAAGTTAGTATAAATTTCTATATTTTGTTTAATTTCAAGTATTATTTAAGAGTTATTATTAAGAATCAATATTTGTACTTTTGTTATATTATTACAATTTATTTATATATTCTCAATTGACATACATTCATAATTTTGTGAAACAATTTTAATTTTTTTTGTAAAATAGTTGATTTTGAATGAGTATTTAACATTTTTTAGATATTGTAACATGTGCATATTACGAAATTTGACATATAAAAAAAGATTAATGAATATGTACAATGAACTTTCCTCATCATATTTTAAAATTGTTTATTATTTTGTTTATATTTGTACATTATTATTCATGAATTTTATTTTTTTTAAACTTATACTAAAAAAATAAATTTACATTAGCAAATAAAATCCTAAAAATAAATTTATAAACTAAATTTTAAAATTATAAAAACTAAAATAACCCACTTTTTTATGTACAATCATAACATTTTATATCTAACAAACTTACATTTAAATAAATATCAAATAATATATGTCTAACATAAAAAAACAGAACAACGATCCATGTATTATAAACTTATTTTGTATATCGTGACACTAAATATACACAAATAGCCCGTGCAAAGCACGAGCTTCGATTTCTAGTACAATCTTAAAATACAGTCCTATATCATTAATCCTTATCCTCTTAAATGGTAAAATAATTAAAACAAATTTAAATAAATCTATCCATGGCATCATTTTATCACAAAACTATATTTTATCACAAAAATAGAATAAAACTAATACAAAATTAGCATTTAAATATATATGAAATTCAAAACTAACATTATTCATGTGGAAATTCTTCACATGTAATAAGAATCTATATTTTAAATAAAACAGAGTTTTTTACCCTAAATGTCTCTCCTCTTGATTACACCTTAGAAGTATGAAGTATCACACACAAAATCAACACATATAAGAAAGAGTTTTGTCTAAATAACAACATATAAAATATAAAATGATATACACCTAATTCTAATATAATCTCTCTAATTATATACTTGTATAATTAGAATATTTTTGATAAATCGTTACTCTTAATTCTAATATAATCTATCTAATTATATATCTATATAAATATAAAAAATTTGGTAAATATTTACTCATTTACACCTTAAGAGTATCACACGTAAAATCAAACTTATTTCCAAAAAAGAGCTTTGGGCTATACGATTATTTACATTCCATTATAATCTATATATTCTCTTATATACAAACCTTTTTAATTATTAAATCAATGCCACAACCAACATTTTCAGCATAAATACCATTATAATACCCATATCATAGATGAAAATGTTATCACGTACATAATTTTTTTAACGTTGATAATTTAAATCATAAGTTTGACTCGAATTTCAAATTTGTTATATTTTTTCATCTGATATAATATATTCATGTTATTTTTTCTCTATATCTATCTATATATATAATAGAATAATTAAGCAATGAATGCTCATTTACTTAGCCTATAAGTTAAACAATTTTAATTAGTAATACAAATTTTAATTAGTATGCCAAAAAACTACAAACATAATTATGAAGTAGAATTTTGGTTAGTATTAAACTATTTCGATTAGTATAAATATATATATATATATATATATATATATTATGTATACAATGCTCAAAATTAACTAAAGCCTTGGAATAAACAATATCATGCAATATATGATTAACAATTAGGACATAAATTAATCTGTCATTTTGGATAAATGAATCCAATAGAAGATTTTGGAGACACATTTTGGGTCAAAGTTTGTATATCTAAGTTTGGGTCATTCATCATATGTTAGTATATCTAAGTTTGGGTCAAGCAGCATAATTGAAGTTTGTAATCACCTTAATATTGGTTAGAATTAGAGGGTTCCAAGTGTGTAGTTCATTTGTCTTCTTCCTTTTATTAATTGAAACATGTAAATGGGACAAGAATACGTACTATAATCAATTAATTGATAATAATAATAATAATGGTCCTTATTAATTTAGTTAAGAAACGTTTCATTTTGATCGGTTAAAATACTAGAGTTTGTTCATATGTTCATAACGGTTCATGTGTTTTCACTTTATATATTAGCACATTTAATAAGATTGATTGATAACTATATGATGTATTATTACGAGAATCTCTAGACGCCATTACATTCATGAACAATTTTAAATCAAATGCATAATATTCCATATAAATACGGGAATTATTTTGTATCCTTGCCCTCCATTCCATATCGACATATCTCTTGTCCCATGTTCCTTTGATTATTTTTATCTACATCGAATTCATCATTTTGTTTCTCCTTCCTATTTTTATATATTTTGGTATAATTTGAAAGTCATGCCCGAATTGTTGATATTTTACTGAATAAACCAACATATGACAAGTTTGTACTCCATTTTGTGATTCATTTTAATAAACTAATCCTTATGTGTGCCTTATTTGCAGAAGTACTCTATAAACGAGACTATAGCGCAAACTCGAATTGGATCATTACTATTCTCTCCTTGATCTCCAGTTTTTTGGGCTATGAATTTCGGTATGAACGGTGTCGATTGTAATCAAGTTAGATGTATTTTTAAAAATATTTTTAATCAATTTTTGATAGAATATATATCATATAATTTGATAATTTTCACTGTATGAAATTAATAATATAAATTTGTATGCACTATCTATGAGAAATTTCAAAAAAACCACAGTCAATTAAAATTTATTTATTCCCCATTTAAGGAAAATTTAATTATTTCACTTTCCTTATAGCTTTATAACTTACAATAATAAATTCAACTAATAGATTGAAATGACATTTGCTAAATTCAAAGAAGAAATTAGAAAAAAATAATTAAATAAACCCTTAAAATAAACAAGATCAATATATAATTAATAATTATAAACAAGGAAACAAATTAACCTATCATCTTGGTTTTATTATTCCATGCTTTTTCTACGCAAACATTTCCCCTCTATGTAGTTTACTATACAAGTACTTGACCATTATATTCGAACCCAATTTACTCGAACTATTGAGTCCAATAGATGTATTGAAAACTCATTTTGTAGGTCATTGCGCATATTTTCTAATTATCCCATGTGTATTTTTGTGATATTGATACAAATATGATAAAAAAAAAAAACTCTTAATATATAAAGATGACTAGAATAGTAGAATTGAAAATGTAGAGCTTTATAACTAATTCATAAGTAAAACCAATTATAATTTTTTAATCTTTATTTAAAGAGTAGAAATAAAGGTTAATAAAACAATATCATATAGCTCGTGCGTAGCACGGGCATGTTCACTAGTAAGAATAAAAGTTGAGTTAGATTATCATCTAAATTATATAATGAAATTTTATTCCATGATTGATGGTGTGTTTCCAAATAAAAATGGCAATGGAAAGGCTAGCTAGGGCCATAATAATTTAGTATGGTCTAGAAAACACAATAATCAAACTAAGCAATATACTTGATTTGGTTTAATTTTCGTGTATGGTGGCAACTAAATTATTATGTGTTTATATAGGCCTCTACTATTCGGCGCATAGGCATTTTTGCCGTTTGGCGCATAAGCTCGCGCGTAACGTGGGAAGAGGCTTCCCACGTTACGCACGGGAAGTGACCCGTTCAAGCCCCACACGTAACGTGTGACGAACCTTCACACGTAACGTGTAACACCCCCAAATTTATAACCCATTTGGAAATGTATTACCGCTAGTGACCTCGGTTTTCACACCGAAGCCACCCCAGGCTTTACCGGTTTAAACACAAATCATAATCAACAAGTGTGATATAAACATCATAACTTCATTTAAATCATTGTCGCGGAACCTCAATTCCAAATGCGACAAAATACAGACTTATTACAATACAGCGGAAGACTTAAAATAATTTACAAGAGTATTGACCTCAATAGTCAATACCCAAAGATCGTAGCCTGATTAAAACATTTTCAAAACACCGTTCATCCTCATAGTCGATCTAGCCTTTTTTGACCTGCATGTGCCGAAACGGACGGACGACACCACCATGACGTTGCAGATAAATAGAATACAAGGGGTTAGTCTAATGAATAGACTAAGCAAGGGCGGAAAACATACTCAATTAATTCACACAAGTGCTAAACAAGCAGTTTCACATATCAACAAATCACATCAAAGCCAAAGTGCTAACTAAGTAGTTCAACACATCAATAATTCATATCAAAGCTATCAAGGCCAATATTCAGAATAATTATTTATAATAGCGTTGATACTAGCAGATATACAACCTATTATAATATCAGATTTTAATCATATTAATTAACCAAACTGTTCCCAGATATGAACAATAATCAATCCAAATTAATTAACAATTAAGCAATTGTTAATCAATGGAAATATGGAATGATAAGCAAGAGCGAACCGCCACTTGCCTGGAATAGATTCGGCGATGAATCTAGACGAGATGACTACTGAAAATATCCTTCCCAAGGATATGGCTAAAGCTTCAGAATATTCCTAGCAGAATACGAGTCCACACGCGATCCAACAATTTACGTTCTAACTAACAAATTAATTAATTATTAACTAATTTGCCTGGACGAACTTAAGGAATTAAATTTAATAAATTTTTATGATTATAAATCATAAAAATATTTATTAAATTTTTCTAAAGAAAAATACGGATGAAAGAGAATCGAAATTATACCGCTCGTATAATTTTTGGGTCAAAACTGGACGGAAAGGTTATTGGGCTTCTCGGCCCAACAACAACTTAATTAGTAAGAGGCTATTGTTCATCTCCTTCTTCAATTCGAATTGCCACAGCAACAAGCAACAACACATCAACACACAACAACACCACTTGGACCCAGCGATGCACCAGCACCACCACGACGCACTAGTACCACCAGAACCCAGCGACACCACATCGGACACCAGCTGGACGCAACTCCACAACGGAGCACCACGTCAGGCTTGCCGGCGGGAGAAGCTCGAAACAGAGGGAGATGAGAGAAACAGGGGAGCGGAGGGCGAGAGGGAGATCGGGAGGGATGAGTTTCAAGCTTGCAGATTGGGCCCCTTTTATAGTTGAAGGAGGAGAGGGTTACTCAGCATCTTCCTCTTCCAAAATCTTGACATATGCCTCGACAACAAGTACACGGAGGGAGTATCGTGGCAAGATGGGGAAGATTCGTGGCAAAGTTTATGAGAATTGGTTTTGGTATAGGTTTTTAAACCCCGGAAATTATATGTTTGTCTCCAAACAAATATTCTAAATCCCGAAAATACATTGAATGTATTTTATACCACTCAGGAAATTATTTCGGATATCATGGAAGTTACGAAAAATCCGAACCCCACTAAAAGCGAAATAATTAATTAACAACGATGGGGAAAATTACCCAAATACCTTACTAAACAAATTGAGGGATATTACATAACGTGTGAAGCGCATCCACGCGTTACGTGTGGGTTTACGCCACACGTTATGTGTGGAGGAGATCTGGCTTTAAAAGCCAGATCTTGCTTCATCCTCCATTTATTCGAACTCCGCAGCCTCAAAATCCTTTCACTCATTACGCGTCTCTTGCATATGCTCGTGACGAATCAACCGACTCCGCGCGTTACGTTCAAGATCTTTGAAAGGTTAGTTAGTAGAAATTGTTTTTTGGTTTTGTTTTGTTAAATTTCAAGTGTTTGGTTAGGGATTGTAGATCCATATTGTAGATCTATGTTGTGGAGATGTTTAGGATGGTAGATCTATGTTTTGTAGAAGCTTTTGGGATTGTTTTTGATTTTTTGTATAATTTTGAAGATTTTTTTTGCATGAGGATTTATGTTGAATTTTTTGTGAAAATATGCTAGTAGAAGTGATAGTATTGATAGATTTGTAAAAATTGTGCATTTTTTGTTGAATTTCATGTATTATTTGATGAAAAAAAATTGCCGGAATTCGGAAATGTCACCAGAGAAGACGACCGAAGGATCGCCGGAATGTCGTTGGCGTCTCGCCGGCGGGAGTTGGAATGTGCACATTCACACGTAACGTGTGAATGTGTTCCACACGTTACGTGTGATTCCATTTCACACGTAACGTGTGGATCGCCGGCGAGTCACCGGCGAGCCGCCGGCGATTCTCCGGCGACATGTCGGCGACTCTCCGACTCAAAATATTATTTTGATAATATTTTAATTATATTATTTTGATAATATTTGAATTATATTATTTTGATTATATTATTTTGATTATATTTTGATTATATTATTTTGATAATATTTTGATTATATGATTTTGATAAAAATGATATCAAATTATAATATTTTGATTAATATATTTTGATATATAACCGCAGATGGAGCCTGGGTAAAGAACCGAACGTAGGAGACGCCGCAACCTTCAACGCGAACAGTCGTTTAGGACTGGTGAAGAGGTGAACAGGTCGGAGAGGAGGCAACGGAGGAATGTCAGCTATCGGGATGATGAGACCGGCGCATATCAGACTGGAGCCGGTAGCAGTAGTGGGGTTGCTGGCATGATAGGAGTTCAGAGCTTAATGGCGGTGCCTTCGTTTCATGGAGGTAGGGCAGACTCTGAGCCTCAGATCTACCCAGACTACCAAGGGAGCCCGCTGCATGGTTATTCTGAAACAATAGATCAGAATAACTACTACGGGCGGAATTTTAGTCCGCCGGTACTACCGCCGCATCTGAGCCCTCATCATCATAGCCCTTCACATTATTATCAGGGGGATGAGGATCAGCACAACCCGTGGGAGAACCCGGCAGTGTACCCGAATGCTCCCTATCATCAGCCTACGGTAAGTACATTTAGTATAACCTGAATTAGTTTAAAAAATGTAATTATTACTGATCTATTTAATAAATATAGGATCAGGCCAATACATGGGGGACTCAGGACCAGTCCAGCAATGCCTGGATGCCAAGAGATGACACTCCGGACGTGGACGAGGAGCCTCAAGAAGTGTCTTCTTTGCGGGAAAAACCGCCCCGATCAAGGAAGAATGTGAGATATGACCCTGAACTGCGGGTGAGCATTCCTGGAGGTCCGGAGAGCCCTGAACTCTTGAAGAGTTTTGTGAACCACGTGGCGTACCTCCTGTACCAGCGCATTGTAAGTTGCATGTAACTTTATTTGTTTTAATTATTAATCTTATTTTAAATAAGTCTGATGGATTGCTTAAATATGTTCATATACAGCCGGTGCCACCCTTGAGGTTCCAGCAGCGAGGCAAGCAGTTACGCTCATGGCGTCGCATAACGACTAACGCGTGGGGTAACATGGCGTCTGCGTCCGGGCTATGTCATCTACCGGACATCATGCACGAGCATGTGGATGAGACGCTGATTGGTGCCTTCGTCGAGCGTTGGCAACCGGAAACCAACTCATTCCACATGCCATGGGAAGAGATGACTATAACTCTCCATGATGTGTGGATGATCCTTGGGCTGAACATACAAGGGCAAGACATGGGTCCCCCAAAGAAATGGCACGAGCAGCTGGCCCGCAATGATTTGAAGAAGGCGTTGATGGAGGAAGCGCATGAGTTTTTTGAGCTGGAGGATGGTGTTATCGTCACTGGTAACGTGCATGCGGCATATTTTAGGACTCATTGCCAGGATTTGGCTGACAAGAAGCAGGCGGCTGGGTTCTTGCTGTACTTGGTGGGGTCTTGTCTCTTTCCTAACAAGTCTCAGCATCGATTGCCCGTTTATTACACTCCGTTCGTGACTGATCCCTCGTTAGCCACGAACTATGCATGGGGTACCGGTGTTCTTGCTCATGTGTGCCGTAGCTTGGGCGAGTGCACAAGGAAGGAGGCGCGGGTCATGTCCACATGTTTCACTCTGATTCAAGTATTAAATGGCTTGAATAAAAACATCTGTATTTTTGTTATAGATTAATATTTGTTATTAAGGGAATTGACTTACATATAATTGTTTTGTAGGCATGGATATATCAATAATTTCCCATGTTTAGACCTGCACAGAGTGTTTACTGGGACTGCCAATAGCCGATCTCATACGCCAGTCGATGGGACATGTCATAGCCACCCGACCGGACCAGGAATTATAGGGAGGAGCTGGATGGGATGCGTGCTGAGAGTATAAGTGCATATACGGTCCTTATCTAGTATGTTAAAATATGAAATTATATGCATGATTAGTTATTTGAAATTCAATTATGTTTAGGTTGAGTGGATGCCATACGGCCCGATTGACTTCAACAATGGGATGTTTGCTTCATCGCGATTCCATGGAGTCATATCCTGTTTGTGGGTCACCGAGCCTTACATGCCAGATCGAGCAGCTAGGCAGTTTGGGCGTGCAACAGTGTCCAAGACAACCGATTGTTCCAATTAAGGCATGGAGGGGCACGAAGATTAGCAGCTACACGGTGGAATACAATAGATCCTTACATGCATGGGATGCATGCAATGAACATTCCATTAGCCTACAAGCCATGGGTCCTCCAGTCCTTCAACCCCACCAGTGTAGCGGTGATTACATGCAGTGGTACCTCCAGCATACACATCCATTCATCATCCCTCAAGAGGACCGTAACCCTCAGCACCATGTAAGAAATTGAATAATTATATCTTGTTTAATTTCATGTACAAACTTTATATTAATCGTATCCACTTATTGTGACTGCAGTGGGTCGATAGTTGCTACAGGCGTTTGGATCCATATCGCGATCACCAACATGGAGATGACCAATGTGAAGACCTAGCCGAGGCTTTACGGCAATCATTGGAGCAAATGTATCCCTACCTTTCGAACCATTGAACTTGGCTGCTTCATCATTTGAGCATTAAACTTTGGATTTCATTGAACTTTGGAAGGTGACAACAATGAATGTTATGACTTTTGTTTGAATGTTTTTTATGAGTTGTTTGGATTATGACAACAATGAATGTTATCACTTCTATTTGAATGTTTTTTATGAGTTGTTTGGATTTAGGGATGTGATAGCATGCGTTTAGGCTAGTTGGTCGAGCTGGACCGAGTTGTGTGTTGCTTGAGTTTTCTTGAAGATTGGAGATTGTTTTTGGTTCAAACAAGTATTTCTCTTCTTTTTGGATTAGAAACGTCGAACTCATTGCATCATAATTCATACATATCATTCATTACATAAATCGACCGTTTCAACCTTCTTCTTTCGCCTTGTCTTCTTTTCGGCCTTGGCTGCTTCGTACTCCAACAACCGATCACACGTCCTTTGATCTACGTAATCACCCGCAGACGGGTCATGATATACCACCCACGCCGGGTAAAGAGTAGATAAGGGCGATGTCTCGGCAAGGCCAATCTACATCAAAGTCAATGCATCATACATATGTTTTAACACAAGATAGTATCAACAGATGTAATTGTATTAACGTACCGCAATAAAATGTTGCTCTTCCTGGACATGGAAAATGCATATCGTCTTCAACTTCTCACCAACCGATGCTTTGTTTGGGTTCCCCCTCATAGGCAGGTATGTCGTTCCCACACCACCACCGACGGTAACGAACACACATGTGAATGCCGCTGCCACCAAACATCCCATATCCGGGAGGTCCAACCACGTCTCCGGTGGGACCGGCCTGTTCGGGGAAGGAAACCATGCTAGCTTCGCCTCCATTGCCTCAAGTGTCATCGTAGACACCCAAAGTGGCGCGAGTAGCTCATACTCTTTTCTCAACGTAGCGATCATGGTACGTCGAACAAAAGCCCACTGATCTTGCCCTAAACCCAGACCATGCGCAATTGCTCTGTACCCGCAGTTTCCATCACCCACTATCTCATACCATCCTCCCACGTGTGGTCTCATACACATGGGAAACTGGGTACGATATCGCCACGGGTTCTTGATCAAAGATGTGTCACCCGAAGGCTTTGCTGCAAGCGTCTTCGGTGGTCTTCCTTTTTGCTTTTTCGGAGGCATTTCGTCCATCTGTTGGTCAGTGTACTCCCATGATGACGGTTGTCTTTTGGTGGCAAAGTTTAGAGCTCCTTGAGGCCGACCCTTATGCCTGACTTTAGTTGGCTCTTGCAGAGCAGTCCGCTCTGGATGCGCAATACTTGTTAGTGTTGAGACTGCTCTTTGTTGAACCTGCACTAGCAATATGGGGAAGACGCTTTGGGCAAATTCTTCAAGCAACGATCTATTCACTCTGCGTTCTCTGGCTTCTTCCTCTTCTTCTGTCTTCACTTCTGACAAGGTCAATTGCCTCCAGAACGGATGCAATGAGCTAGGTTCAATTGGGGCCTGGCTCCTCACATTTAGCGCCATGTCATGCACGCAAGGCAAGCCATCTCTGACCCTCATCTGGCATCTGCATATAGTGCTCCACATGGAGCTTCTCCTTTCCTGTATTCCTCAATCAAACGAGCTAGTGCAATCGTAGAGACCTTGAAGTGCAGCTTGCAGAAAAGATGTGCGTTTGTTAGCAGCGTATATCTCTTTCCAATGCTCTCATTCAATGCCCCCTTTATCTCACCAATATGACTGCGTAACCGTGTATGATATTGATTGAACACAGTGCAAAGGTTGCCATCATTGCTTGTGAAGAAGCTTTTCAGACTGGAATGGGCCCCTTCAACCCTGTATTACAATCAAGAATCCGAAATCAGTATGTTGCTGTAAAGGTCTAACTAAGTTCAAATAACTAGCTAAATTTAGAAAAAAACATAATGCACAAACTTGTTACTGGTGGTAGTACCGAGCGTGAACATTGTATCTGTCCATACGGAGACGATTCTTTCCTTGTAGGGGTCAAGCCAGTTCTTTTGTAGGTACTGGAGACATTTTGGAGATTTCCTCCAATCACACTTCAGCTTCTTCAGTGTTGCTTCATACCCTTGTATGGTCGTTTCCTTGAAGAGTTTCATACAATCGTTGGAAAACGCTGTGCCCCTAAACTTGTCCATGTTCTTCTTCCCGAAGTCTTCAATATTCTTCCTCACATGCTGCCTACATAGAAGGAATTTTACTTCTGGAAACTGCTTCTCTAATGCGTTCATCAACGCCTTCTCCCGATCAGTGACCAAACATGTGGGTGCTCGTTGCACCTTGACAAACATCTTTGCAAGTTGCTCTATGGCCCACTTGTAACTGTCTTCGTCCTCCTTCTCCAGAAATGCCCCGGCAATATTGTAGTTTTTCCAAACAGATGTAATGCCAACAATTTCAAGGAAGGGCAAATTATAACTGCACACATAATCATATATAAAATATGATGGCATCCTAACCTTGACATGAAAAAATGAAGAGTATAATAGATATGTATGTTACTAACCAGTTAGTTGCATATGTAGAGTCCATCAGCACAATGTACGAAAATGCCTTCAGCAACGACAACTGTTCCTGGCTTGCGAAGAAGATATCAGTTATCTTGTTGGTCTCCTTGTTGAATCTATGCTCCATGAAGTATCCCTTCTCATTGCACTCATAGAAGAACTGTTGCACAACTGTTCTTCCTTCCATGCCCTTCTTTCGTATCTCATGCATGATGTTGTACACTTGCTTCATCTTGGTCAAATTGCCAGGGGACGAATGGATTGTAGTATGAATCTTTTGAGGCTTGCAATGATTGACTGTCATCACCCTAATAATCTCCTTCTCTTCAGTGCTTGGTCGCCCAGCTAATGCACTACCATACAAATAATCTGCTATGACATGATTGTGAGTTACATGTTGTACAATGATCCTCCACAATCCCTTCGGCCCTTCTTTCAGCCTCAACATGAAGGGACACCCACACTTCTTCAACCTTGTGATGTCTCTCACTTGGTCAGCTTGTTTAGGCACGTTTTGTCCATGCCTATCACACGGTAACCAAGTCCCCCCAAGGGTCGAAGGGGTGGAAGGTTTATTCCTCCACTTTTTGATGCAGAAGTGTTTACACTTAGCCATCTCCCACGCCCACAAAAATGCTTCTTCTCTAGACTCCCAGATTTGATCAGTTGTAAAGAACCTTGAGTAATCAGCAGAGACGTAAACATCCTCCTCCGGTGGTACACTAAACTGAGGATGTGTGTGTAGGGATGGAAAGAAAAATTGTGGGGTAGCATGAGATGAAGATGCTTCTGGAGGAAACGGTATCCCAAGTGAGAAGGATGGTATCTCAATAGCTGGTTGAGGCGTGTTCCAATCCTACAGCTTTTGAGGCGTTTCCCAAACCGCAAATGTCTTCTTGGGGTGCTCCAGTCATTGAGGGAGATATTGTTTAACCCCTCGTATAAATAATAGTTCGTCTACATACACATGAAATCATCTCATCAAGTAGTGCACAAATTATAAACCTAAATTCAAAATTTTCTTTGAGAGAGCACGGTTAGTGACAAACCGTGCCATTTTACAGAATGAACCTACAACCGATTTCTGGTGGTGATTCCACACGTAACTTGTGGAGCGTTTCACACGTAACGTGTGGAACTCTCCCACACGTTACGTGTGGAAGCGTTCCACATGTTACGTGTGCACTATCTTGCCACATAACGTGTGGAACTGTTCCTTAATGTAACAACGATTTCGCAGCCCTAAACCCTAAACAATGCTCAATCTTTGTTTCTAATCCCCTAAACAATAAAATGAGATCTTTAATATTAAACAACAAATATCATGTCTAGCTTGGTTAAACCCTAAATAACAAATATCATACCTTTCAAAACCCTAACCATCAAGCTAAAAACTTTAAACAAGTTCAAAACAACAAAAAAGGGAACTTTAGGGTTACATAATAGAAATTACCTCGTTCGAAAGTGGAATATCTTCCCCACCGTTGCTCCAATACTCGTTGTTGTTCGGATTGTCCATTTTTTTTTACAAAAATTGAGAGTGCAAAAGAAGAATTTGTGAGTGTTTCAAATGAGGGTTTAGGCTCGAAATGGATCGTTAGCCGGGGAAGAAGACGGGTCATTATTACAGTTAGGTGGGGACAAGACGGTTAATTCAATGCGTTTTGCCACAGACTGAACCATACGTTACGTGTGAGCCCCATCCACACGTTACGTGTGGGATAGCATGACACGTAACGTGTGAGCTGATTCTACACGTTACGTGTGGTTCAAGGTTTAGGCGTATGAGGCTTTTTGTTAGGGTTTGGGGTAGGGCTTGGGGTAGGGTTGGGGTTTAGGGTTTAGGGATATGGTATTGGGGTAGGGTTTAGGGTAATGTGGTTTAGGTTTAGGGATTAGGGTTTAGGGTTAGGGTTAAGGTTAGGGTTAACTATATATCTTTAATTAATAAGGGTGAATCGGGTATTTTAGTTACCTTGTTTGTGAGATTGAGGAGAGGAACTTTTAATTAGGGTTTAGGGTGATAAATGATTGTTGAGAAGTTATTAATGCTAGTGGTTGAGTTCATTAATGCTAGTGGTTGAGGTCATTATATACTACAGTTATATACAGCTGTATATTAGCTGTCAAACACATTGCTTTTCACTATATAAGAGGCATTAGGGTTGTTTGTTCTCTACAACAAGTCCAACACAAAGTATTGGGGATGCCCAAGACTGGGGTATTTTTACATTGTGGGTAAGCTTCTTCTTCCAGTTTTTTTTTATTTATTATCCCCAATTTTTTATATTAATGGATTCATGATATTTGTAGGAAACCAAGCACTACAACAAATAATGGCATCTTCATCCGAATCATCAACAAACCCACTATGCGCGTGTAATTTGAAAGCCATTGTTCATACTTGGGATTTGCAGTGGAATTACGGAAGAAGGTATTGGGGATGCCCAAGACTGGGGTATTTTTACAGGAAGTGGATTGATCCTATATACGAGGACAGGGCACACGCGATTATTCGACAACAATGGCGGGAAAAACAAGATCTTGTTAAGGAGAATCAAGATCTTGTTAAGAAAAATCAAAAACTTTTACAAGATGTGGATAAGATGCGTAGGTATAACCTCAAACTATATAATGATGTACATCGTATACTACCTTGATGTCGTATCTTTTGTGTAATGTTGTTTACGTACTATCAACCTTTGTAGGGAGCAAGCAATTTTATCAAAGCAGAGATATGATAGGAAGCGAACTTTTACCAGAGACTATCCTAATTTCTTCAAACGCAACTAGACGATGTCATTTATTTTGTGTTAGGGTTTCTAAGTTTATGAAGAAGGTGAAGAACATGTATTATTTACTTTATTTTGAGATAAATGTGGTTGTAGTCATTCAACGTAATGAACAATTCTATTATGTCTTCTAGGTTGATTATTTTGGGGTGTTTTTTTATTAATTTTAGATAAACAAATAAACCCTAAAAATAAACAATAATATGATACAACATTCATACACAATATTATAATATATATAAAATAATCAATAATTCAACATTGAACCACAAATAAATACTAAAAATATACAATAATATGACATACACAAATACCCTAAAGTATACTATAACTAAACAATTTAATATACTAAAACACAACACGTTACGGGTGGTGTATACCCACACGTAACGTGTGGTATGGCTCCACACGTTACGTGTGAGGTACAACCACACGTTACGTGTGAGGTACAACCACACGTTACGTGTGAGGTACAACCACACGTAACGTGTGGAGCCTATGCGCTAAATGGCAAAAAAGCCTATGCGCCGAAAAGTAATCGTGTTTATATATCCATATTTCCTTCAATCATGGATAAAAGTTGTTTTAGTTGTATGATTCAGATTTCATGAATTATATATAAACATATATTTATTTATAGATTTTTTTGGTCAAGTATATATAGAATTAATGTCATACAATTATCTATGGTTGTGTATGCCAATCAATATATATCACGGAGTATCTATAAATATATAAAGTAGACTAAGGGTGCAATTAATGCTCAATAAATATGAAAAACCATCTCTTATTTTTTTATTGATCTTTCCTTACAAACTACATCTTCTAACATAGCTCAATGGTTAAAGACACTCTCATATTACAAGAGGTTTAGGGTTCAATCCCCCTTTTTAACAACTTTTTTTACTATTTTATCTTTCATTATAGTTTTGTTTATATTACTCAAATCTTTATATTTATCTATTTATCTATCTATCTATAAATATATAAAACAGACTTTTGTCCATTAATGCCCTACAACTAATTAATATACTTATTCCCTTATTTTTTACTTTTATCTCATCTTAATCTATATACTTTGTATAAAATATAATATAGACAATAAATGACAATTCCCTAAAATTCACATTCAAAAATACAAAAAAAATTAACACATACTCAAACGACATTTTAAAAATAAAGACTCTTTTATTTCCTAAATATAGAATACAACCATGACACTTAATGCCCATGTGCGTAATTCTAGGTAAACTTACAGACAATCAACAGTCAAAAAATTTAAACACGAGCAACCAACTATTTCAAAATACAGACTTGGCAATAATTGCCCATCTCCATAATCCATCCTAAAACTCACATTTTTCAAAACAAAAAAAAAGATCGAAAAAAAGAAAACAGACTATGATTATTTCAATTGTGAGATTGAACAGATTTAAATGACCACGGCTAGAGAAAACGCATAACATTTAAAAAGTTGTCTCTCTTAACTCAAAATATACTCCATATATAATTTGCACTCAAACGGGTGTTAAAAATAAGGTAATTGTTTCTCTCTTAACTCAAATAACGCAATAAATACCGGCTCTTTCCATCTATTCACTTGGTGTGCCACTACTACAATTGATCTCTCTTATCTTTCTCACTTCTCTTTCCACAATCATTTAAATCATGTATGCAAATACAACAAGGGAAAAAAGATGCATTACACTTAACTAATTGCTTCAACATGTAAGCTCCGAGATTAAAGTCGTGATTTTTTGCAAATGAGATGTTTTCGATTGGCTCGGGACATATAAGTCCACATATCTCCTTCTAGCAGATTATATGGTACATCAATAATTTTAATTTTCAAGTATTTCTTATTTTACTATTGATTTATATATGTATATGTTTAAAAATACAATGAAAATATTTCAATTTATTAACTTACACAGGACCTCTATAAACAAAGCAGACCGGTGAATTATATAAATAAATTTTAGATTTCAATGTTATTCTCCAAATTTCAAACATATAAGGTACATAGTTTTTTTTGGAGTCTTTGTTCCAGACACTAATGTTCTATTTAATTTGTTTGGGAGTGGCATTCAAGTTTGTACGACTTAGTTTATGTGGTTTTCTGCTTATATTCATACATGCATATATATATGGGATAATGCCATAATTTGAGGCCTCCAAACACCAAACATTTAAAAATATGTAAATTTACAAGAATTGCATGTTTAGTATTGTCACCTCAGTTATCATGGTAAATACTTTCACCAGTTTGATTAATTACATCTTATTTTATCCTATGTTTATATTCTTGGTCATTAGATGAGGAAATGCAAAAATATTAATCTCAGTAAAATAGACTATATGGTTAATATCTTAAACTTCGGGATATATAGTTTTGGTGACAAAATCTTATAGAATTTCTGGTGTTTGGTGTTTTTATATTTGACTTTTTAGGTATCTATATATAATGTAAAATAGAGTCTTGAGCAATAAATGTCCATCTCATTAATTATAGAATTAGAATAATTTTGTTATAAAACTCTATTATATATTTGCTTTGATTTTTTTTTAAATCTATCATACATGCAAATCAATCACTAATTGTATGATATATTATAAAAAATATAAAAATCATTTATTTTATAATATATTAAAAACTGATACATAATATATATGTTATATCTATATATTTATAAATCTATCTATATCTATATATAATATAAAATAGAGTTCTTGACAATTAATGTCCCTCCTCTTAAATAATACAAAATTTTAAATTATTTTTAATTTAATCTTAAATTAATCTATATTATCTCTATTATGATCTTAAAAAATAAGTTTTTATGACAATCAATGCATACAAGCTTAGAATTAGAAAACAAAATACATATTCTATATCTATATCTATATTATAATTATTATTGTATTACCTTTATAAATATTTATCATCTGTAAACATTTATAAGCATCTTATTTATATTGTATAATATAAAGTCTTTTGAAAATAAAATATAAATGATTATAGCATCGTATCTTTTATATATTTCTTATATCATGTAGTACTCTATATTTTGGCAATCACATTCACTAGATTGTAAAGTTAAAATTGTAAAAATTTAAATTAACATTATTATTATATCACGGTAAGATTGATCAAACTTTCTCTAAAATAATTACACCAACAAGCCTCTGTATAAGAAAAGTTGTAAATGAAAAGACAACTATTTGACCTAAAACGTAATTTGCAATTAATTCAAAAGAACTCCAACCAATAGAAGTTTATCATGACATCAAATAAACGTGAATGGTTCAAAAGCATCAATTACAACGCTTAATATATTCTACATAAATGCATATATGTTACAACCTAGAAAATAAATCCATCATTAAGTTAAATATTTTTTTTCTTGAGAATATTATTGCAATAAAGTATATACACCGGTTACATCCATGTATGGTCTATTTTTTGAGAAAATCGGTTACAACTCACACATAATAAATTTTCTTATTTACAATTCAAGCTTCATATCGTTTTATAAATCCTCTTGATTGAAAAGAGAAATGAGTGTAAATAATGCCTTCTCATTACAGTATATATGCTCTACCCATAATTCTAATATGCAATTCTTTCTTCTATATTTATAGACAAATAATCACTATTTTATGCCTTTCTTTTACGTTCTCTCTTTATCATGAATATGAAGATGGACTCATTGTTTGGATCATTTGAGAGATCTGCATTCTACTGGAACACTGAAGGTATATAAATAGAAAACAAAATGCTATATAGCTTCTCAAACAAAAATCATCTCACCCATCTTTTATTATTATAGATTTTTTCTAAAAATTCTATGATTACTTGGCATAATCTATGTTTCTTGCAATCTTTGTATCTTTATATTTTTTAATTTGTGAGATATTATGCTAATTTTTGTTGTCGTGCAATTTGATGTCATGTTAATGATTTTCTAAATGGGGTGGTTTAAAAGATGTAATGAGAAGATCATTTACCATGCGAATATTAGGTTTTGTTTCAATCTTTGTATGTTATTATATTGAAGTTTGACATTTCGTAACACCCCCCGACTTATTGTCGGTAGTGCCACACGCCAGTGACCTCAGACGTTGATGTCCGATGTCACCCAAGGCTTTAATCGGAACAATTAATCTTAAATAAACATAATTAAATAACGAAAGGTTAAACAGCGGAAGACATTTGTATATGAAACTCAATCCTTTTATATTAAAAGATCTCTCATCAAACGAGAGTAGTGTTTTTACAACAGAGTGAAATTACAGCGGAAGACTTCAAGAATAAACCTAATACATGACTAGGTTATAAAAATACATTTAAAGTAATACTTAACGACTTTGAAATACCAGCACTTAAATCTGCAACTGCAAGTCTCTTCTTCAACGGTTACTTCGAGTCTTCGGGAACCAACCACTGATGTGCCGTATAGGACGGATGACACCAGCCAACCATGCAAGGAATAAAACCCGGTTGGTTAGTCTAATGAAAGACTATGCAAGGGAAAAACATATGGTTCTAGTGATCGTAACCGTTTACTATCATTGTCCCTCGAATAACAACCGAGGAATGATATATAACCCGGAACTTTCACGGAATGATTAAAGTTTAGACAAACACTAAAAAGGAACTAAGCCTTATGAGAAACATATGAAGAGAAGACTCCAACAGATTGAGTCTTACGGGAAAGTATAAAGAGAAGACTCCAAGAGATTGAGTCTTATCGGAAAGTATGACAAGTGTTTGGGAACATAATAATAATTTCACACAAGCGTTTAAAAAGACTTGACCATTTGGGTCCACGACCAACCTCACCGCGTAATGCGAATTCAGATTTGGAAGGAGGACTTACTCTAATCGAAGTCCGAGCGGTTTCCACGTTGTACTCCTCGCCCGAGGGTATATTAATTAGGTGCATAATCGCACTTATCTTGTTTAATTCCAAAACGTATATTCACGTTATAAGCTTTTAAATATCATCTCATCGCGAGAGATATTGAAGGGGATAAATCTCGAGTGGCGGCACCAGCTGTGTGCACATACCCTGAGTAAGGGTAAGGTCATGACCAGAGAGTACTAGGGAAATAATCATCCTAGCACCAGTTATAAAGAAACAACTAGACCTCGCAAGGTACATAGCGTTCCTACGAATACTCGTTCTAACTAAACAGTTAAAGCCACATAATAATCCACATGAATGCCATCATGGCAACATATATAATAGCGTTGTTTCTAGCAATATATACAACCTATTATAATATCATGTTTTAATCGTATCCTTTATAGAATTTGTTCCCAAACGAAAACAATATTCATACCAATATAATTAGCAATTAAACAATTGATAATTAATGGAAGTATGGAATGATAAGCAAGAGCGAACCGCCACTTGCCTTAGACTAGACGAACGTTTGACGAAGACGGGTTTCTGGGTCCGGAACGGGAACAGAACTCGGATTACAGATTCCTACGGAATGACCCATAACGAAACCCTAGGTTAGATTCGATAATAAACTATACGAATCTAAAGAATGACGAACGAAATCTAAAGAATGGAAATCCCGACCGAGACCGGATCGCCCAAGGCCACGATCGCGATTGCTAAAGCAATCCGCGGTCGCGGCGGGCACTATCGCGGTCGCGGTAGTCGAGGACGAATGTCCGCGAGCACTGGTGACAGCGGCCGCGGACGCGGCCGACATTGTCACTGCCGCGGTCGCGGTAGTTCATAGCCGCGATCGCGGCTTAGAACTCCGACGACCCAAAATGATAAAAACTCACCGGCTGGGACTCCTTGGGGCTCGATTCGCGGCGGCTTCTACTCCTGGGCACCTTGCGCCTTCAATGCACCACCCTACGAGCACCACCACCTCCAATGGGAGCTCCGACGACAACTTCGACCTTTCCGGCGAAAGCTCAACTCTGGTGACAAGCACCTTGAGGGAGAGAGAGATCGGAATGGAGTGCTCTCAACCCTCCCAAATCGTCTCCTTTTATAGCCAAGGAGAGATCCCAGCCCCCAACAAGATCAACGGTGGAGCGAGAGATCGACGGCGACGACGAACGCGTGGCTCGCATGCCCGACTGTGCACTCTGCACATTTCCGCGGTCGCGGTGGGTTCTGTCGCGGTCGCGGAAAATTCAAAGCCCAGCTCCTCTGGGAGCTATTATTCCGCGGTCGCGGAATTGCCCTTTTCGCGTCTGTTTGCCCGGGAAAAGGTTTGGCATGGGTTTAAAATCCCAAATCTTAAATATTTGTACCCAAACAAATATTCTAAGCCTCGATAATACGTCGAATGTATTTTCCAATGCTCTGGGAATAATACAGAAATCCAACATGATATAGAAATTCCGAACTTCGCCTAACGCATCCCGAATAAACGACGAGGGTTTGGGAAATTACCCAAATACCCTTACTAAAAATGAGGGGTATTACATCACTTCCCCCTAAAAGGAAGTTTCGACCCCGAAACTTGGCCGAATAACTCAAAAAAAAACGAGGCGTTACACATTTTTCATCGGTTCATTTTACGTAGTGAATATGAATGTAATTGATATAATCTTAGCTTTTTAATTTTATGGTTTTATATATGTAATGAGAATATCATTCTTTGATAAGGGTTTAATAGTTAGGAGCATGTGTTAAAGTCCTAAGTTAAGCAATAGTAAAATGCATCTACTTAGAAAATCCTATTCAATAGCAGAATGATCACACATCAAGTTAATATGGAGTTGTTCATTCATTCATATCCAAGAACAAAATGATCACAAATTCTCAAATTTGAATAGTTATAAAGGATTTTTCTAATGTGTGCCCATGGGCACACAATAAAAATCTTGTATTTAGTAATAATTCCTTTTAGCCAATAATTTAATTTTTTCCCAAGGGTTCACCCCTTCTACTTTAGGGAATATTTTGGAATATTTTTCAAAATTTAGGCTCTTAACATGTGCCCATGGGCACACATTAGAAAAATCGTATTATAAATAGTTACGCACCTATATACTTATATATTCTGAACAAAAAAACCTAAACATACTTATATTTACAAGAATGCATGGATTGAAATTTGAAACTATTTTTCGCCTTTAATGCTTGAGCTGTTTTCTTTTAAAATATAGATATGGACCATACATACGAATGGACATTCATCAATTTATGATATATCATTTGTTAAGTTGGCAATTGGGGTTTATTTCTCTAGGATTTAATTTCTTTGTTAAGATGACAATTGTTCTTATAAGCATGATAGATAATTGCGTCTTGCAATGCAAAAGTATGCTACATATTCAGTTGATTGCCTAATAAAGTTTCAATCTAATTTTCAAGTAAAACCATGGATTTTCCTGTAATTTTTATTATATTTGAATAAAATATGACATAGTACCACAAACATTGAGCTTAATGGGTAATTGATCAAAAGATGACAAGATAACAAATTAGTATTGAAAAATAATAAAGTGTAATTATCGTAGAATATATAGTGATATATTAACAATTGTATATTCAAATATTTTGCAATTGATTACTTGATTGTTTAAAAGAACAAAAAACAAATTTAATAAAAATGAAAAGAGGTAAATCAATTGATTTAAGATTAGCTAGAAACCTACAAAATCGCAAAAATGGTGAATACTAAATAAAATAAAATATAAATATTTTAGTTCAAAATTGATAAAACTATTTTATAATAAAATTCTTTTTAATTATTGATATCAAAACAAATATAAGATAAGAAAAGTGTATTGTATTATGGAAAGTCATAACAATATTTAACTATAGTATTAAAATCGACCAGTTTTATTCAACTTTTAACAGAATTTTTATTGAAAATAATGGTGGTTGGGATAACCATATCACATTCATAACATGTACACAACAAATAATAAAAGTTATTTATTTAGTTAAATATAAATGTCAGAAAAAATTTAAAAAAAGCCCGTGCATAGCACGGGCATATATTCTAGTGATTTAGACAGAAAAAACAATATATTGTCATATATATTATCAAAGTTATACCCACGTTAAATTCCACCAAAAATCTTAATTAGTACACTTCCTCATTTTGTTAGTAGAAAATAAGAGTTGGTCTTGCGATTTACAAACCACGAATCCTTCATCGTTGGTGTCGTTGATCGGTCTCGGTATCCCTTAAGGGCCCGTTTGATATGATTCCGATGGAAATCATGATTCGGAATCAGAATCGTTTATTCCGATATTTCTGTTTGGTTAGGTAAAAATTAGGAATCGCTTTCATTGTTTGGAATGACTCATTTCAAATTTTATGAAGGACTTGATTCCTCTAAAAAAACTCTGGGTATCATCCATTCCCACCTAAAAAAACCCTCGTTCTTTTTTAACCCTTCCATCCTCCTTCCTTCCTCGTCCACCAGCAGCCCCATCATCGTCCACCAGCAGCCCCGTCGTCGTCCACCAGCAGCCCTGTCGTCATCCACCAACAGCCAGCAGCCCCGTCGTCCACTAGCAGCCCCGTGGTCGACGTCCACCATCATCTTCTTCCCCTCTCCAATCCGACCCAAGGTATTTCAGATCTCCAATTTTGAATCTTGCTTTTCATTTTCCAGTAGCTCCATTGGATTGGGGTATATATATTACAAATTGAACACAATTAGGCTTGGGCCATGGTAGAAGGATGGAAAGAGATGAAAAGGAACAATTTTGGACCACCTTGTCTTCCTATATCCATAGTTGCAAGTTAGTTTTAAGTTGTAGCTGACTATATTAAATTAGGAAATAATTAAAAATTTTGGCTTGTGATAGGATTATGGAGTTGTTCTTCCAACAAGATTGAGTTTGGCTGCCTGAATCTAGACAGGGAAGATATTGAACATAAAAATTGAATAAACTTCAAAAGTTACAAGTTTAATTTGTACTTCAAGTGTAATTTCACGGTATCACATATCTAAATGTTTTTGATCAAATGGTCGAGAGCTGATATAAGGGCATGACATAATGCAGTTTCAAAGCTCTTGTTTGCTTTATTAGTAACATACAAAAATGGAATCTCATTATCTCAAGTGTGAATTGATAGGTGTTATTTCATACACCTTTACTAGCAATTATTAGCATGATTTGAAGGAGTTTATGAGTGATTTGTAGGCTAAGTCTGTGATTCAGAAGTTATGGAGAGAAGTGAAGATATCCCAGGATTTACAGCTTAGATGGAGACATGAGGATGGAGATGGAGCTGCTGAAGCATACATGGAGACGACTACCAACACTTGGTAGTAATGAAGAGCAGCAGAAGAAGAGAGTGAGCTAGCTCACCGCCCCGCGCCAGAGTTACCGCGGCCTAGCGATGACTCTCAGAGAAGAATGAAGCCCCGCGCCAGAGGAAGCCACCGCCCCGCGGTGGAGAGCCTGACGCCCCGCGGTGGATCTCATCGCCCCGCGGCGATCGTGTTAAATGCCGCGCGTCTGAAAACATTTATTTCCTTTTATTTCGTTCAGATTTTGTTATTTTATTATTCTGTTTCCTTTATTGTTTGTATCAGTTTAACCTAGTTTTCTGAAGACTATTTAAGTCATCTTTCTAGGTTAAGAGGAGAGACTCGTTACAACTGCTTTACATCAGACGTTATTTTTCCCTTAGTTTTCATTCTCGTCTGAATGGAGAACTAACTTCCCTTTGTTCTACTAGCCGATTGAAGCAATACAGTTGATGTGTTTGTGAGATTTCTATTCATTGTTCTTATCCTTATAAGTGTTGGTTTGATTCTCTTGGTTATATTGAATATTGATTTCTTGTTGTTCTTCTTAGCCTGATCAACTAGGTTGAATACTTTTTATCAATTGCTAGGATTGCATATAGGGGTTCCGAGTGCATATCTAGTAGCAAACACAATTGTGCGTATAGGGGTTTCGAGCGTACAATTGTGAGTGAGAATCAGTTGCATGCGAGTATTAATACGTCTTTCTATTTGCATGTATCCTATATCCTTGTGTGTATTGCTATTGCTTTATTGGTGGTAAAGTATATCGACAACTGTGAGAATCGGTGGTACTTTACCATTGGCATAGTGATAAGTCTATCGACAACTGTGAGAATCGATAGTACTTAAGATCCGGGTGGGAACAACTATAAGGACAGTAAAAGAACTTAGATTAAATAGATTTCTGTGATCAAATTATATCTCTGTATTGTGGATCTCGCTCTAGTAGGACTACTTTCCCCATTATATTTTCTCAACTCAACCAAACTTGTTTGCTTTGCTTGCTTTGCTCTCTCGTGATAACTAAACCCCCTTGTGATGCGGGACAGCCCTTGACATTGACGGAGGCCGAGGAGGAAGAGTCGCTTAGCATTCGGTCAGACGGACCAATTACGAGAGCTCGTGCCAGAGCCATTGCCCACGCGACTACGAGCATTGTCGCTAAAGCATTTGCAAGGAATGGAGCAACTTCAACTTCCACACCTACCGCTGTTATGTGTTCGGTGGCCACTTATCAAGAGGAGTAGTCATAAACATTATTAGACATCTTGGGAATTGTTTTTATTTGTTTACTCTCGTATTTTGCATTATTACTATTTTTGGGCATTAGGAAAGTTACTATCTTCGATAACTTAGGAGCCTTTATATTGAAACTTGGAACCCTAATTTTGCCACGTTGAAATTGAAGCAAGGCTATGTCGTGAGCTTGATCTCCGCCCCCTTGTATCAACGTCAACAATCTTGTTCGATTCATCATGCACTTGTTCATTCCAATCTCCACCATCACTTGTTTGTTTCTTCCTTGTTGCTGCAAGGCCGGAACCCTAATCCTTCACGCCGAACCAGTTCGTTCTCTTTGCCTCCATCTGCGACACTTCAGGAGAATTGCCATAACCTTCTGCGCACTCAATATTTTGGTCTGAAATTTTGAGGAGGCAAACTAGACTCGTAGATCTAACTCCTCGCATTGGATTCATCGCATTTGGATTCCTGAGCAGGGAGAACGAATTTTTACAATTTGGTCCAACGCCCAGGAATTCTCCTTGCCCGACGAGGCCGAATTCTTGAACTATCATTATTTGGCCAGTTCGTACATCACCTCCATCGATTGTACATCAAGAGAAGATTGTTTCGCAACATGTCCTACCTAGATCCATCCCAAGCGAAGCCATTTCGAAGGGGTTTTCATATCAACTGGTATCAGCTTCCAAGGGTACGACGTGTGGTAAATTTGTCTCTTGATTTCAATTTCTCCCTACAATTTTTCTGGTTTTTTCCATAGCTTATTCTTCCATTCTATTGTCTTCCGCCAATCTGATTTTATATAAAAAAAAATTGAGTGCCAAACCCTAGGTGATTTGTCTTGCAACGCAAGTTGAATCAAACCGAGCGTTTCTTTTTCTTGTTTGTGAGAAACCGAACCTCCTTGTGTGCAATAGTTTATCTTGCTATATTATTGCGTGGCGTATTGTCTTCTTTGATTATTTCGCTGCATTAAGTTGTCATTGCATGAATGGTAAGTTCGCATTTGTTACAAAAAGTCTAAACAATCTTCTACCTCTTGAGCTTGGGTGCATTCCACGAATACGCTGAAATTTGTGTTGCTACCTTGCTTTCTTTCTTCAAAAAAAAAAATTCCAACAAGTTGCTGAATTATTATTACCGTTCTAAGCATCACATAACCCACATTACTATTAGCACAAAACTCGCCGCTGGCAACGGGAAATCCCGCACTAATTCAGCAATTCCATTTCTTGTCTTCCATATCTCTAGTAGCAATCTATAAAAGAGCTTATCTTGCATGATCTTTTCTTTGATTTATTGATTGTTTGACTATATTACATGCTTGATTAGCTTGAGACGGTTATTGCATACGAGTTCACTTCCTTGCCTTGACCTCCCTCACGGATTGCCAAAACTAGATACCGGGAGACTTTGATTCTTGAGTTGAGTTTATTGCGTTGAGTATCTTTGTTTGTTGTTTCCTGCTGTTGTTTAACCTTCTTTGCTATGTCGTTGCATGGTGATGAATCTGAGGCTCAAGCCGCTGAACTCGTGGCCGCTAAGGAACGCCTTGCTCAATCTGAGGCAGAAAGACTTGATGTGGTCGAGCGGCTACACACTGCGGAGAAACAACTACAACAATACCGGCTCGTAGAAGCTCAATTGGGACAGACTTCGGTGCTTGAGGATGACCATTGGGACACACGTGACGGGCAACTCATCCGTCATGACTCTCGCTTTGACAAAGGGAAGCACATCGCGTCCTCCTCACACCATCCAGGCGACACCACTCGGCAAGCCGGCAAACTGCGCTCGGTCGTGGTGAAACCCACGGGTCCGCCCATTGACGATAGATGGCAACCTCGGTCCAAATCCAAGGACCTAGATGACAATGGCCACTACTCCGACCATGTCGACACTCCACGTCGGCAACATCATTCTCATGAGAGGCCCAGGTATGATTCCTACGCCCATGACCCTTATTATGATAACAATCATGCCACTTTTGCAGACCGCACTACCCGAACACCGCATGGACGTTCGCATCCGGTGCCCCAAGCCCCTTCTAGGACGTATCCCCAACGTCCCTTGGATGAATACGATGAGGAGGACATGCACTTGGCTGGCCAAGTGAACCCGGGTAACTTCCATCCTCCACTAGTTGAGCCTATTGAGCATCAAGTGCACCCGGAAGGATGGATACCGCGAAAGCTTCCTCCCCCTCCTGTTTTTGATCCTCACCCCGACGACTATGATGAGTACGAGCAAGCACCACCACGGCGTCGTAGGGGACACAATGGAGGATGTGGTGCTGGTTGTGGCTACCAAGGAGAACGCGCCTATGAAGATAGACGACAAGTGCAACCTAACTACGGCGCTCGCAGAGAAATTAAGGTAAAAATCGAACCCTTTCTTGGTGATTATGATGCCGCTGTCTTTTTGGACTGGTTGCAAGGCACGGAACATGCTCTTGCACATTGCCACTACAACGAGGAAGACAAGGTGGAAATAGCCACGTTACAATTTCAAGGAGCCGCTCGTTCGTGGTGGCATAGGGACCAAAAGAACCGGGTTCGTATGGGATACGGCCCCATTGAGCAATGGCACCAACTTGTCTATGTCATGACTCGGAAGTACGTGCCCCCGGAGTACAACCAAGAAATGCATTTGAAGATTGCTCTCGCACGCCAAGGTACGAGTACTCCTTTTGAGTTCTTTGCTCATCTCGAGGATTTGTATTTCAAGGCGGGCATTAGCGTCACTCCCGGCACGTTCAAGATGAAGTTCCTCCAAGGGATGCATGTCGATCTACGAGAGGAGGTCAATGTGTTACCTATCAATGATTTGACCGCTCTTGCGCACGCCGCTCAAAAGGTTCATCAACGTTTGGTGCGCAAGAAGGTTTATCCATGGCTATCGGGATCGTCATCCCGCAGGTATGATTCTAAACCGAATCCTTCATCTTTTTCTCCTAACCCCGTTGTGAGTACGCAGCCTCGGCCACAAGCCCCCTACAACCGGGCCCCGCCTCGTCCCGAAGCACCCAAACCGCCCATGACGCGCGTTCCCCCAAAGCAGGACACCCGTTCGGAAAAGACGAGCGACCGGATTTGCTATAAATGTGGCAGCCGTGGTCATTTCATGTGCGATTGCTCGAACTCGAGACGCGTGTTATTCTCTCAAGCCACGGGTTACGAGTCATTTGATGACGAAGAGGAGACCGAGGATGCACCACCACCGGTGTACGACGATTACGAAGATGAGGAGCCGTATGAATGTGGACCACCGGATTTGAATGAAGGTACGCCTCTCTCTCTTGTTGCTCACCATACTTTGACGGTGAAGGACGCGTCTCTAGTGGACCAACGCGAGAATTTGTTCCACACTCGCTGCATTGTGGGCACTTCTTCGTTGAGTGTGATTGTGGATAGCGGATCGTGCTGTAACATTTTGAATGAAAAGGTCGTTCACGCGCTCAATTTGCCTACGATTGCACATCCTCAACCATATAGTTTGCAATGGATCTCGGAAGGTAAAGGTGATGTGGTAACCATGCAATGCCACATTACATTCTCTATTGGTCAATATGTTGATTCCGTTACTTGTGATGTTGTTGTTATGGATGCGACTCACCTCCTTTTAGGTCGCCCATGGAAATTCGACAAGAAAGCGGTACATGACGGTTTCTTGAATACGTACACTTTCCAAAACAAGGGACGTCGGGTCACACTTTTACCCATGACGCCACAAGAAATCATTCATGATCAAGTCGAGAGAGACCGGATCAAGGCATTGGAGAAGGCCAAGTCGACGACACCAAAGCCGACACCGCCCGTGCCCAACCCGGCGAAAGGAGCAAAGACGTCAGGCCACAACTCGGCCCAGAACTCGACCAAGTTCCGGACCGAGTCTCCACAACAGAAGCCAACTCGGCCCAGAACTTGACCGAGTTCTGGACCGATTTCCCGCACCAGTGAACAACTCGGCCTCGGACCAACAGAAACTCGGCCGAGTCAGCCAAGGCGAAACCAAGTCGAGCCTAACTCGGCCCAGAACTCGGCCGAGTTCTGGACCGAGTCAGGGACTGCTCCTCCATCTTCTTCTGGCGATCCTTCGAGTGCGATCAAGGGTCGATGTGAACGTCGTTTGCTTATGGCACGCTCGCGGGACCTCTCTCCAATTGTTCAGGGACGTTCTCCTTGTATTTTATTGGTTCCAAATGCGTGTTTTTCGGTTTTAAAGAATGTCGATGAGCTACCCTCTTCTGTGATTTCTCTTTTGTAGGACTTCACGGGCGTCATGCCTGATGAGTTGTCGGACGGTCTACCTCCTATACGTGGGATTGAGCACCAGATTGATTTGGTTCTGGGTGCCTCCTTACCCAACCGGGTGGCATACAGGGCGAGCCCGGAGGAGACTAAAGAACTTCAACGACAAGTTACCGACCTCTTGGACAAGGGCTACATTCATGAAAGCCTAAGTCCTTGCGGTGTCCCGGTAATCCTCGTACCGAAGAAGGAGGGCTCATGGAGAATGTGCATGGACTGCAGGGCCATAAATCAAATCACGGTGAAGTACCGTCATCCAATCCCTCGCCTTGATGATATGCTGGACGAGTTGCATGGGGTCACATTATTTTCAAAGATCGATCTTAGGAGTGGCTACCACCAAATCCGCATGAAGGAAGGCGATGAATGGAAGACAACTTTCAAGACGAAGCATGGCCTTTATGAGTGGCTAGTCATGCCGTTCGGACTCACCAACACACCGAGCACTTTTATGAGGTTAATGAATCACGTCCTTCGTCATTTTTTGGGGAAGTTTGTGGTTGTTTATTTTGATGATATTTTAGTGTACAGTCGGTCGTTGCATGAGCATGTTTTACACCTTAGACAAGTTCTAGAATGCCTTCAGAACGAGCAATTATATGCCAACTTAGCAAAATGTGTGTTTTGCTCGGACACAACGATTTTTCTAGGATTTGTTGTTTCTAAGGATGGGTTGCGGGTTGATGAAGAAAAGGTCCGCGCCATCAAGGAGTGGCCTACCCCAACTACCCCGACCATGGTTCGATCTTTCTTGGGGTTGGCTGGCTTCTACAGGCGCTTTGTGCGCGATTTCAGCTCCATTTCCGCGCCTCTACATGAGTTGACAAAGAAAGGCGCCACCATTACTTGGGAACCAAAGCATGAGGTAGAATTCAGAGTGCTAAAAGACCGCCTATGCCAAGCACCATTACTACAGCTGCCGGACTTCAACAAGGCCTTTGAGGTTGAGTGCGACGCCTCCAACATTGGAATCGGTGGGGTGCTTCTCCAGGAGCGCCAACCCATCGCGTACTTCAGTGAGAAATTGTCAGCTGCTACACTTAACTATTCTACTTTTGATAAAGAACTGTATGCTCTTATTAGGGTGTTGAAGACGTGGCAGCATTACTTGTGGCCAAAGGAGTTCATTATCCATATCGATCATGAGGCCTTGAAGTACCTTAAGCATCAAACCACACTCGGACGTCGGCATGCGAGGTGGGTAGAATTCATGGAGACCTTTCCCTATGTGGTGATGCATAAGAAAGGTAAGGAGAATGTGGTAGCCGACGCCCTTTCTCGCAAGTCTGTCCATTCCGCGATGAACATGTCGCCATTTGAGGTGGTGTACGGCCGGAACCCGCTATCGCCGCTGGACTTGGTGCCACACCCGCTCAAGGATGGTGATCATGTACGTGGAGCTGCTCGGGCGGAGATGATACAGGAGTTGCATGCTAGGACAAAGGAGCAGCTAGAGAGGAGAGCCCGGCAGCTGGAGCAGAAGGCCAACAAGGGCCGGCGTCGCGTCACTTTCGTGCCCGGGGACCTTGTTTGGTTGCATTTGAGGAAGGATTGGTTTCCGTCAAAGAGACGATCCAAGCTCGACCAGAGAGGTGATGGCCCGTTCAAGGTTTTGGAAGCTTACGGCCCCAATGCCTACAAGCTTGAGCTTCCCGCAGAATATGGAGTTCACAGCACCTTCAACATTGGAGACCTCTCCCCCTACACACCGCCAGACCTTGACATTGACGAATCGGGGACGATTCGAAGCCAAGAAGGGGAGAATGATGCGGGACAGCCCTTGACATTGAAGGAGGCCGAGGAGAAAGAGTCGCTTAGCATTCGGTCAGACGGACCAATTACGAGAGCTCGTGCCAGAGCCATTGCCCACGCGACTACGAGCATTGTCTCTAAAGCATTTGCAAGGAATGGAGCGACTTCAACTTCCACACCTACCGCTGTTATGTGTTCGGTGGCCACTTATCAAGAGGAGTAGTCATAAACATTATTAGACATCTTGGGAATTGTTTTTATTTGTTTACTCTCGTATTTTGCATTATTACTATTTTTAGGCATTAGGAAAGTTACTATCTTCGGTAACTTAGGAGCCTTTATATTGAAATTTGAAACCCTAATTTTGCCACGTTGAATTTGAAGCAAGTCTATGTCGTGAGCTTGATCTCCGCCCCCTTGTATCAACGTCAACAATCTTGTTCGATTCATCCTACAAAATTCACGCACTTGTTCATTCCAATCTCCATCATCACTTGTTCATTTCTTCCTTGTTGCTGCAAGGCCGGAACCCTAATCCTTCACGCCGAACCAGTTCGTTCTCTTCGCCTCCATCTGCGACACTTCAGGAGAATTGCCATAACCTTCTGCGCACTCAATATTTTGGTCTGAAATTTTGAGGAGGCAAACTAGACTCGTAGATCTAACTCCTCGCATTGGAGTCATCGCATTTGGATTCTTGAGCAGGGAGAACGAATTTTTACAATTCGGTCCAACGCCCAGGAATTCTCCTTGCCCGACGAGGCCGAATTCTTGAACTATCATTATTTGGCCAGTTCGTACATCACCTCCATCGATCGTACATCAAGAGAAGATTGTTTCACAACACGTCCTACCTAGATCCATCCCAAGAGAAGCCATTTCGAAGGGGTTTTCATATCACCTTGCTTGTTACTTGTCATTCACAATTGCATACTGTATCAGATCTTCCCTGTGGGTTCGACCCTTGCTTGCTTACTATACATCTATTTAGTAGGTCTGTTAGGACTTTTTACTTTGATAAGGCTAATCAATGATACTTGCATTGTGCACTTTTAGCCCCGTCAAATTTGGCGCCGTTGCCGGGGAAGTTTTCTGTTTTTGTTGTGTGTTTTTTGTGATTGATTTTTGGTGGAGACCAATCTTATGGTCGACACTCGTTCTACTGACTCCTCTCTAGCTGCTTTTGATCCAGAAATCGACAGATCATTCCTTGTGAACCTACGCGATCAAGGAGAAGAAGAAGAAGAGGTTGAGATAGTTGAGACAGTTGAGGCTGAGACAATTAACATCCCTGTTGTTGAAATGGCTGAGACTCTGAGAGAATTGATTGAGCCGAATATTGGAGCACAACCCCTGGCTGTCGTCATTCATGTGCTTGGCGAAGGGGTGAATTTTGAGCTGAAGTCTGGAGTTGTTGCCTATCTCCCTAAGTTCCATGGTTTGAGTGGAGAGGACCCGATCTCTCACCTGGGCAAGTTCCACAATGTCTGCATGACTATGAAGCCCAGGAACGTGATGGAAGACCAAATCAAGATGAGAGCTTTTGGTTTCTCCCTGCTAGACTCTGCAAGTGACTGGTACTATCACTTGCCACCAGGAACCATAGATACCTGGAATAAACTACACAAGGCGTTCCTGGACAAGTACTTTCCAACGAAGAAGGCGAATGCCTTGAAAAAGGCAATTGCCAATATTGAGCAGGCTGGCGATGAGACGCTGTATGACTATCTTGAGCGGTACAAGAGACTTTTCTCCAGCTGCCCGTTCCATGGATACGCCAAGCAGGACATTGTCCTCTATTTACACAATGGTCTGCTGGACCAAGAGAGAAGGATGGTTGACGCTGCTTGCGGTGGAAGCATTCTGAATCTGACACCGGATGCAACCATGGAGAGATTCCAGGAGATGAGTGAGAGCACCAGGAGTTTTGGGAAGACATACCAAAGGAAGGCGGTCAATGCTGTGACCCCTGCAGGACCAAGCCCAGTGTTGACTGAGTTAGCCGAGTTGAAGGAGATGGTGAAGAGAATGGCAAATCAAAACGCCCCTCAACAAGTTAAAGCATGTGGGCTTTGCTCTGATCAATACCACCCCACCGACACTTGTCCTCAGCTGCAGGAGGAGGGTGTTACTGAAGTTAATGCTATAGGAGGTTATGGACCCCCTAGACCACAGTTTGGTGGACAGCCCAATTATAATCCGAGAGGGCGAGACTACCCAGGTTTTAGATGGAGTGACCCTCAAGGTGGTCAACAGCCGGCACAACAACAATACCAGCAGAGAGCCCCGTATCAACAGAGGCCTCAAGGCCAAAGCTCTAGTGCTTCGACTGAAGAGATGCTAAAGACACTGACTCAGCATTTCGCCACGCATGTGCAGGCTACTGAGTCAAGTATAAAGAACATGGAGAGACAGATTGGTCAACTAGCTGATGTTGTGACCAAACTTGACCAGAGGACATCTAACTCCCTGCCATCTCAGACTACTGTGAACCCAAGGGAGAACGTGAGTTCTATTACCCTCAGAAGTGGTAAGAAGTTGGTCGTTGCTCCTATTGCTGAAGAGGAGAACGAAGTCGAGAAGGCAGAAATCACCCACCGCCCCGCGGTAGACACCACCGCGACCCGGCCAGAAATGGAAGAAGGAGCCAGGAAAGAAGAGCTGAAGCCACCCCCCTGCGGCGACTCTCACCGCGACCCGACGGCTGATCTAGTAAACACACCACGACCCCACCGCCCCGCGGTGATGATCAATGCCCCGCGGTGGGCTTACCGCGACCCGGCCTCCAACAATCCAGCTCCATTGAAGAAACCTGTGTTGATGACTACGTTCGCCCCGTGTTCCCCCCTCTAGGTTCTGAGAAGCCACCAACACCTTTCCCTGAGGCGCTGAAGGCCAAGAGAGTAGCCGACGACAGTGATCTGTTCGAGACATTTCGGGACTGTGAGGTGAACATTCCCCTGATCAAGTTTATCAAGGCTATCACGTGATATGCCAAGTTCTTGAAGGAGCTGTGCACCGTGAAGAGGACACAAAAGCTAAAAGTCCAGAAGAAGGTTCCAGTGAGTGAACATGTGTCAGCGGTAGTTCAGAGACGCATGCCTGAAAAGTGCAAGGATCCAGGTACATTTACTATTCCTATTACTGTAGGTGAGCATCGATTTGAGAAAGACTTGTTAGACTTGGGTGCCTCTATTAATGTTTTACCTTATTCACTGATTGAGGATTTAGGAATAGGACCCCTGCATGATTCTAACATTGTTATACAACTTGCCGACGGTTCTTGTATGCCCCCTAAGGATATTGTGGAGGATGTTCTTGTCAAGATAGGTTCTTTGATTTTTCCTGCTGATTTCTTTGTTATGGATATGGATTATGATGAGCAGGTTGCTCCTGTTATGTTAGGTCGACCTTTTATGAAAACATCCATGACAAAGATTGATGTAGATAGTGGAACTTTAACTATGGAATTCGATGGAATAATTTTTGAACACAATATTCATAAAGCCAACTCCATTGAATTGCATGCTCCTTGCTGCATTAGTGATATTGATAATCATGTGCATGAAAATGTTAAAACTAGTGCAGTAGAGACCGTAGTTAAGTGTTCTACTATTGCTGGACCTATTGAGTTGCATGAATTGCATGTTGATGACGTCTTGCTGGATGATATAGGAGATTCCATTCCCTCTATTTTGGGCACTTGCCCCCCTGCACTAACCATACAAGGCTGTAAGCCTTTATCTAGTAACGTGCAGCATATTCAGAATGAGCCATATCGGCCCCCACATCGCTCTAAGTATGGGGGAGATACTCCAAAGGAAGTAATCATGGAGTTGATGGCCAAGAGGGAACATGGTCTAAGGTCTCAACCTTTCCATGGGAAGTCTCGACAGGAAGAGACGAGTATGAGGATTCCGAGGGGATCCTATTCCAGGTGGTAGTTGATCTGCAATACGTCGAGCCAACGACGTTAACCAAGGCGCTGTCCGGGAGGCAACCCGAGGTAGTTTTTCTTTGATCTTTCCTTTCCCTTAGATTAATTTCATAATTTCTTTTGTTTTGTTTCGTTTTCCTGTTACTAACATTTCAGGTACGAAAGTAAATGGAGAGGAGACGGTGTTCTCAGTTCATCCCACCGCCCCGCGGTGATCCTCACCGTCCCGCGGTGGATGTCTGGTATATTTTCTCAACTCCGGAAAAAAAAACAAGAATAAAGGGCTCCGAAAAAACCTTAAATGGGTGAGTAATTTTTTTATTTCTTGAGTTGTTACGAAGGATTTGACGGATTGGGCCTCTTTTTGGGCCAAGAATTCTCTTTGGGCATTGTACCAGCCGGCCCATCATCCCTTTCTTCCCTTTCACTTTCCCTTCCCTGACCTAGCCCCTATACTCACAAACCCTTCATTCCCAGCACACCTCTCAAGCTCCCAAACCCCCCCCCCCCCCCCATTCTCCCTCAAATCTCTCTCGACCTTGATCCAAACCTAGCCCCCAATTCACCAATTGGAAGTCTAGCCTCACAAACCAGCCAAACACAACCCCACCGCGTCGCTTCAGTCCTACCTCGCTGCCGCTCCGCCTCGCGCTGCCCCGCTTCGCGTCGCTGCTGCCACCGCCCCGCGCCGACTCCACCGCGACCCGGACAAAGCTCCCAGTTGTCCCACCGCGACCCGGTGACTCGTTCACCGCCCCGCGGCGAGACCTCTTGGCTGCATGTTTGCTCGTTTGTAAGTTCTCTTGGTTGCCCTTCGTTTTGAAATTCTACATTCATTACTTATGGCACCTAAGGGTAGGAAGCAAGTGTCTACGAGGGATGAGAATGAGGTCTACAATGTGGTGAAGGAGAGAAAGGTGTTGGCGACAAAATTCTTTGACAAGCCGACATTGGCTGAGTTTGGTTTGTTGGCGTGTGTGTCCCTGTGTCTGGCACAATGTGGTTTGGGGACGTTTCTGAACTTGGCTGCCCATGCGTATCCCGATCTTTGTTACTAGTTCATCGCCTCTTTCAAGAGGTATTCTGATGGTTTAGACGACAAGAGGATGATGAGGGTCACGTTCACTTACAACGGGCGTGATTATTCGTTGTCCCCTAAGGTGGTGCGTGATGCCCTGGGCATTACAAAGCTGCCAACTGATGGGTGGTCTGGTGGCATTCTGGAGTCGGATATGATGGAGTTCTGGAAGGCTGCTACGGGCAGGACGTTCAGAAAGGGGCAGGAGGTGAACTCGAAGCTGGTGAACCCGTGTCTACGGTTGATCCACAAAGTGATGATGAGAGACTTCTTTGGCCATGCTGATGATGGAAAGGTTCCTCTGAAGGATTTCCAGTGGTTTATGAGCATCTTGGAGGTTGTTACGTACACGCCGTGTTGGGCTACCCTCTTTTTGGGTTCCTTGAAGAGCCACGTGATATTTGTGGGGGTGGTCTGATTACCCTCCTTTGTGCTGGAGTGATAGCTTACGATCAGATTCCTCGGCCTGTTTCCTACGTGGTATATGATATGGCGCACATGAAGGTGTGCTCGATGCTGAAGCCATTGGGAAAGGATGGTGATTTGGTCTGGTCGTCATATGATGGCCATATTCTGATTCTTCCACGGGAGTTCGCCTATTCCCCTTCATTTGCAGATTGGTGGATCTCCAGTGATAGAAGGATGACGACTGATGATACTCCTGTTGTTGCTCCTTCAGGCCCGTATGGAGAGGGCCCTAGTGGTGTTGCTGCTGTTGCTGATTTCGTGGGTGAGGACACTCCTATGCCTACACTTTATGACGCGCCCTCCTCTTCTTACGGTCCTGCCGTACCTTGGCAGGAGTTGTATGCAAGATTTGATGCATTCTCCGTGCAGCAGACGCACTGGAACACCCGAGTAGAGACCGGTCTGTAGACTTGGCAGACCCAGTTCCATGCTGATGTAGATGAGCGTCTGGACGGTATGGACGCTCATATGAGGGACTACTTCAGGAGGTTCCCACCACCACTACCATCAGGCCCGCAGTGAGTTTATTTCTTCTTCCCCTATTTCATTTGATGTTCTCTTTTCTACATTGAGGACAATGTACGGTTTAAGTATGGGGGAGGGATTTAGACTTGCTATCTGTCTATCCTTTGTACATATTATTTTTTCTTTTCGTGTGTTGTATTTCCAATTCGAGTTTTTGATTCCTTAAAAAAAAAGCCAAAAAGAAGTAAAAAGGCAATCAAAATCCTAGGATGAGCTGAAAACCCGAAAGGGCAGTTCAGGTAAAAAGCAGGTAGTCCGGCTGGTATAGACCAGGGCAATATTGGACTGGAGTGATATGAGTATATGTGAGATATCTAGCAAAATGAAATGAGTGGCTAGGTGAAAACCCGAAAGGGCGCCTTGGCAAGATGAGCGAAAAAGAAAAAGAGTGATTTTAGGATTGCTCATTATTCTTGGCGAGGCGTCATAAGAAGAGGTGGTATAAGGAGTTCGGGTAGGCCATTCTGGAGCGATAAGGAGCTAGATTGGAGTTAGGATTAGAATTATCTTTGCATCACTTGTTTTGGTTGTCTAGAGCTTATTGTTGATATGTTGTAATTGCTAGTGTCATGTTTTCTTGTACTTCCTGAGGCCTTGGTGTTGATTGAGAGAGTAGGTTTTTCTTTAGCTTACTCGGGACGAGTAAAGGTCTAAGTATGGGGGAATTTGATAGGTGTTATTTCATATACCTTTACTAGCAATTATTAGCATGATTTGGAGGAGTTTATGAGTGATTTTTAGGCTAAGTCTGTGATCCAGAAGTTATGGAGAGAAGTGAAGATATCCCAGGATTTACATCTTAGATGGAGACATGAGGATGGAGCTGCTGAAGCATACATGGAGACGACTACCAACACTTGGTAATAATGAAGAGCAGTAGAAGAAGAGAGTGAGCTAGCTCACCGCCCCGCGCCAGAGTTACCGCGGCCCGGCGGTGACTCTCAGAGAAGAATGAAGCCCCGCGCCAGAGGAAGCCACCGCCCCGCGGTGGAGAGCCTGACGCCCCGCGGTGGATCTCACCGCCCCGCGGCGGCCGTGTTAAATGCCGCGCGTCTGAAGACATTTATTTCCTTTTATTTCGTTTAGATTTTGTTATTTTATTATTCTATTTCCTTTATTGTTTGCATCAGTTTAACCTAGTTTTCTGAAGACTATTTAAGTCCTCTTTCTAGGTTAAGAGGAGAGACTCGTTACAACTGCTTTACATCAGACGTTATTTTTCCCTTAGTTTTCATTCTCGTCTGAATGGAGAACTAACTTCCCTTTGTTCTACTAGCCGATTGAAGCAATACAGTTGATGTGTTTGTGAGATTTCTATTCCTTGTTCTTATCCTTATAAGTGTTGGTTTGATTCTCTTGGTTATATTGAATATTGATTTCTTGTTGTTCTTCTTAGCCTGATCAACTAGGTTGAATACTTTTTATCAATTGCTAGGATTGCATATAGGGGTTCCGAGTGCATATCTAGTAGCAAACACAATTGTGCGTATAGGGGTTCCGAGCATACAATTGTGAGTGAGAATCAGTTGCATGCGAGTATTAATACGTCTTTCTATTTGCATGTATCCTATATCCTTGTGTGTATTGCTATTGCTTTGTTGGTGGTAAAGTATATCGACAACTGTGAGAATCAGTGGTACTTTACCATTGGCATAGTGATAAGTCTATCGACAACTGTGAGAATCGATAGTACTTAAGATCAGGGTGGGAACAACTATAAGGACAGTAAAAGAACTTGGATTAAATAGATTTCTGTGATCAAATTATATCTCTGTATTGTGGATCTCGCTCTAGTAGGACTGCTTTCCCCATTATATTTTCTCAAATCAACCAAACTTGTTTGCTTTGCTTGCTTTGCTCTCTCGTGATAACTAAACCCCCATTGCTTGTTACTTGTCATTCACAATTGTATACTGCATCAGATCTTCCCTGTGGGTTCGACCATTGCTTGCTTACTATACATCTGTTTAGTAGGTCTGTTAGGACTTTTTACTTTGATAAGGCTAATCAACGATACTTGCATTGTGCACTTTTAGCCCCATCATGAATTCATATCATACTTGTTTATATGTTATAAAATAAGCTATTGTTATTAACTAAGCTTAGTATTAGATATGATTCTTTTTCAGCAAATAAAATTTTGTCAAACATTTGTGGTGATAGCCTTGTAAGTTTTTGGGTTGAGACTAGTTATGACGACATATTTTGGTTGTGAACATATAATATTACAAGACACTCGGATAATTGGATCATATTTTTGCCTATGTTAATTATGTTTTTTTCTTCAAATTTAGTTTCATATATAAAGCATATATATATAGTTGTGAAAACATGATAATCAAATATATAATATTTAGTTTTACATATAAAGCATATATATATATATAGTTGTGAAAACATGAAAATCAAATTTATAATATAAAACATGATTTAATTTCTAATATCATATTCCAAATAACATTTTTTAGGAATGGTTCATTCTGACAACATACCTGATAGGTATTTTGTTGCATGCACCTAACAAAGTAAACCTCAAAAACCTAACTAATGTAGTCTGGTAAGTAAGGGTCGAATCCCACAGAGAATCAAGCTATATATCATGTTTGTCAAAACGTTCACCAATTGATAACAAAGACAAAGGGGGTTGTTTATATGAATCTAACTAAGAAAACGATAAGTAAAACATAAATAGCCTAGCTAGACAAATATCCACCTTCAGTTTGGTTGATCGATCATTGATTATCCCTAGTTCTCAATTCTCATGAATGTCCTAATCTTTGTTCTAAATTAATTACCAGTCTTGATAATCCTAACTATTAAACAATCAAGAAACTATCAAGATTCAATTTAACAGCAGCAGTAAGCTCAGGAATAGATAGGCTCATGCAATACTTAACAACTAGTCAGTACTCGACATGCAATCAATTCTCTCTACAATAAACTATTCCAACCAGTTCTAGAATATCGTAGTTGTTACTCTGAACTAGGGATGACCAATATTAATCTCAACAAGTTGACCAGATTAGGGGAACCAACACTAAAGATAATACCAATCTCAACTAGTTTGTCAGGCTAGGGAAACCAATACTAATAATACTAAACGGTGAACTAGATAAACCAATAGAATTCAAAATCCTAATCCTGCAGTATGAATAATACCAATAACTACTAGCTGATCAGGCTAGAAAAATCAATAAAACTCAATGGGATGAAGAGGAAGAGAATCAATAACATTCAAGGATAGAGTAAAGAAATAATCTCACAATCAAATTCAAACCAAGGCTTCAATTGTCCAGCCAAAAACAAAACAAAGGTAAAAACAAAGAAAAGGGAAAATAGGAAGAAGGAGAAAAACGAACTCTCCATCTCATGTTCTAAAGGCAAAATATACAGACTTAGCAAAACCTAATTTCTAAAAGATAACGATAACAATCTTCTAAAAATAAAACAAACGAACTAAAAGGAAATAAAATAAAAGGAAATAAAGTAAACAAAATATCTCGGACGAATCATCGACGCGCTCCGCGCCAGTAGGGAAATCCGCGACTGCAGAAATACTTCCGCGCTCGCGGAAATGCCGTGTCTTGCTCCGCTGCTACTGTCGTCCATCCGCGCCCGCGGCAATCCATCCGTAAGTCTCTGGTGTTGCGGCGGTCCTACTCAAGCAAACTCCACGTGCAACCAAATGGATCCACTGTAAGGTGAAGTGATACATCAAAGAAACGGGGTTACACGGGCCTTCTATGAACACAGATTTGGAGCCCTAGTGTAATCGTGTAGCGGGATCTATCGCTCCATATCAATCATCGTATCTGCAGTTGGCTCTGGAGCTCCTCCTCATCAGCTGTCTACTGTCGGGCCATCATCGATGCCAAATAAAAAAATGTCGGGCTAATGTCTTCTCTGTGGCAGCATGATGTGCGCCGTCTCTCGTAGTAAGAATCGGACAGCTGGAACACGATCGCGGTTTTAAGGCTGCGGTCGCGGTGTCTTCAGAATTTATTTATTTATTTATCGATTTTTTTTTTGAATTTTTTTTTCGCTTTTTTTTCTTCTTCAGATAAGGAGACTTACAGTGGTCAAACTGTGGTCGCAGAAATATTTTCGCGGTCGCGGTTTCGTGTCTGCTGTGAGGCAAACCTCGTCTTCGAACTTTTGTCTTCGAGTCTCCTACGTGCGTTTTAGTCTAAAACGAAACAACAATAATGAAAACTAGAAAAAAAACGACATGAAAAGAATTACATACCTCGGGTTGCCTCACGAGCAGCGCCTTGGTTACTGTCGTGGCTCGACATAGTGCCCTTTAAATCAGCTTGGATTACTCACATCAACCGAACACTGAGGATCACAATCAGGAGGGTGGCTCTTTGCATCATCAATGTTGTACTCGACCCTCATCCCATCAAACTCCATGGTGAGTGAACCACTACTCACATCGATCTTTGTGTTCGCCGTTTTCATAAACGGCCTACCCAACATCACATGGTATGCATGTTTGTCTTGCCCCGTATCCATCACACAGAAATCGATAGGGAAAATAAGCTTATCGACCTCCACCAGAACATCTTGCACGACTCCTTTGGGATACACAGTAGACATATCCGCCAATTGAATCACCGTCCCTGTCTCATGCAATGGTCCAAGCCCCAAAGATTCATACAGCGAGAGAGGCAACACATTTATAGATGCACCCAAATCCAGCATGGCTTAATCGAACGTGGTGTCACCTATCTTGCAAGGAATGCTAAACATGCCTAGGTCACTGCACTTCTTGGGCATCCGCTTTTGCAGCATAGCGGATACATTCTCATTTACCTAGACCTTCTTCTTAGTTTTCTCTGTTTTCTTCCTCTTAATCTTGCACAATTCCTTTAAAAATTTTGTATAGCGAGGGATGCTCTTAATCAGTGTGATCAACGGAATGTTTACCTCGCAATTACTGAAGGTTTCAAAGATCTCCTTGTCGTTTTTCGGCCTTCTAGTATCCTTCAGTGCCTTAGGGAATGGCGCGGATGGCTTCAGCGAGCTGAGCGGAGGAAAGTATGGACGAACGTAGTCGTCGTGGGCGTCAATAGGTAAACCGCGGTCGCGGTTTGGGACCCGCGGTTCTGCATCTAGGGAATCTGGTGCGTCAGTGGAGAATCCATGATTGCGGATTTCAATCCGCGGTCGCGGCTGAGCTTCTGAAGTTTCTGGCATTTCTGGGGGAAATCCGCGGTCGCGGAAAAGTTGTCGCGGTCGCGGATCTTAACGATGTTCCTCCGACTTTTTGTCTATTTGCAGAGAGTGGTCTGGCACCAAACCACGGTCGCGGTTTCTCCTCTCCAACCTTCGTTACTTCCTTCGTTTGCGTTCCACTCCTTAGCGTCATCGCGCTGACGTTCTGCACTGGATTCAATTTCGTCTGTGACGGGAGTTTAAGTGCATCCCTAGCCTCCAGTTTGCTCACAGCTATAGAGATCTGTCCAACCTGCTTCTCCAAGTTCTGAATACTAGATGTGGTCTCATACTGAAATTGTATCATGTTATTCTGCATGGTAGACACCGTCTGAGTAATAGCGGTCATGCACTGCGCAAGAGACTTGATCTGGTCGTCAACAGACATAGATGAACTGGAACTTTGGCCTTGAGGTCTAGGCTCGTATTGTGGTCTGAATTGTTGTTGTTGACCTCCAGGCTGCTGAAATTGTTGTTGGCGTGGTGGAAACTACTGTGGTCTCGGGTGGAACTCCTGGTTATCACGGCCCTGAGGAGGATTCTGCTGATTCTCGTACCTCAAATTTGGGTGATCTCTCCACCCTGGATTATAGGTGTTGGAGTACGGGTCATATCTCGGTCTAGGAGGTCCGAAATCTCCCATGGCCTTTACTTCAGTTGTGGGCTCCTGCAGCTTTGGACACGCATCTGTGGGGTGCATCGTGTCATAGCATATTCCGCCGGACTTAACCTGTTGCGGTCCACCTTTCATCATGAAACGCCTCATCATCTCCTTCATCTCAGCCATCTCAGAAAATAGTGAGGATGATGGCTGAGAATCTGCGGCCTTAACTGCTTGAGCGCTTGCTCTCTTGCTAAACTGTCTTGAGCCCTCAGATAGCTCAAAGAATATCTCAAATGCTACAGCCGGCGTCTTGTTCAGAATATTACCACCACAGGCTGCGTTCACCATTCTTCGCTCATCATCAAGAAGTCCACCGTACAGATATAGAACGAGGTCTTGGTCAGAATAACCATGGTATGGACAGCTTGATATCAACCTCTTGAACCTCTCATCATACTCATACAACGTCTCATTAGCATGATGTTCGATGTTGCTAATGTTCCTCTTCAAGCTATTGAGCTTCGTTGCAGGGAAGTATTTCTCCAAGAATGCTTTCTTCATTTTCGCCCATGTATCTATGCTTCATGGGGCCAAATAATAGAACCAATCATTGGCCGCATCCTTCAGAGAGAAAGGAAAGGCCCTCATATTGATCTGGTCCTCAGTAATGTTCCTTGGCTTCATGCTGCTGCAGACAGCGTGGAATTCAGAGAGATGCTTGTTGGGATCTTCTCCACTAATCCCATGGAAGTGGGGTAGTAAGTGAATCAACCCAGATTTTAGCTCAAAATTCAGGTCATCAGCCAACTCCGGAAACTGCACAGCAAGTGGCTGCTGCTCTAGATTCGGTGCAGTCAACTGCCTCAAAGTCTGTTCCTCAGTCATCTCGAGTTGTGTGCGGGCTGCTCTACGGTTCCTGGAAAGTGTCCTCTCAATTTTTGTATCAAGATCTAAGATTGGAGAGTCAGTAGCACAGGTGTGGACCATAAGATAAATCCACACAATAGTTGGCACACAAACAAACAAACATGAAAAATTGAAACTTTGCCTCCCCGACAACGGCGCCAAATTTGATGAGCGTTTTGTCGCATGCACCTAACAAAGTAAACCTCAAAAACCTAACTAATGTAGTCTGATAAGTAAGGGTCAAATCCCACAGAAAATCAAGCTATATATCCTGTTTGCCAAAACGTTCACCAATTGATAACAAAGACAAAGGGGTGAGTTTATATGAATCTAACTAAGAAAACGATAAGTAAAACATAAATAGCTTGGCTAGACAAATATCCACCTTCAGTTTGGTTGATCGATCATTGATTATCTCTAGTTCTCAATTCTCATGAATGTCCTAATCCCTGTTCTAAATTAATTATCAGTCCAACCAGTCCTGATAATCCTAACTATTAAACAATCAAGAAACTATCAAGATTCAATTTAACAACAGTAGTAAGCTCAGGAATAGATAGGCTCATGCAATACTTAACAACTAGTCAGTACTCGACATATAATCAATTCTCTCTACAATAAACTATTCCAACCAGTTCTAGAATATCGTAGTTGCTACTCTGAACTAGGGATGAACAATATTAATCTCAACAAGTTGACCAGATTAGGGGAATCAACACTATAGATAATACAAATCTCAACTAGTTTGTCATGCTAGGGAAACCAATACTAATAATACTAATCACAACAAACGGTGAACTAGATAAATCAATAGAATTCAAAACCCTAATCCTGCAGTATGAATAATATCGATAACTACTAGTTGATCAAGCTAGAGAAATCAATAAAACTCAATGGGATGAAGAGCAAGAGAATCAATAACATTCAAGGATATAGTAAAGGAATAATCTCACAATCAAATTCAAACCAAGGCTTCAATTGTCCAGCCAAAAACAAAACAAAGGGAAAAACAAAGAAAAGGAAAAAGAGGAAGAAGGAGAAAAACGAACTCTCCATCTCATGTTCTAAAGGCAGAATATAAAGACCTAGCAAAACCTAATTTCTAAAAGATAACGATAACAATCTTCTAAAAATAAAACAAACGAACCAAAAGGAAATAAAATAAAAGGAAATAAAGTAAACTAAAGATCTCGGACGAATCGTCGACGCGCTCCGTGCCAGTAGGGAAATCCGCGACCACGAAAATACTTCCGCGCTCGCAGAAATGCCGTGTCTTGCTCCGCTGTTACTGTCGTCCATCCGCGCCCGCGGTAATCCATCTGCGCCCGCGACAATCGTTCTGCGCCTGCGGCCAAGCTTCCCTGCGACTTCTACTTCTCGCTTGTGGTCTTCCCTTGTGGTGGCTTCGCCTTATCTTCAATGTCTTCACAATATGCACTAAAATCCTCCGTTCCACCACTTCTTCTCTACAACTACATTCTCCTCAAATATCTTCTAAACCCACACAAAATGGTACCTAATATCCAGTAACAACTCCTAGTTACGTACTACAAAGTAGAGCGGATCAAAACCAAACAACAAATTTACAGGAATGGTTTATTCCGACAACATACCAAACACCAAGCTACAGGAATGATTTATTTTGATTCCTGATTCCATTCCAATTCCTGATTCCAGTCCGATTCCAGACAGCATACCAAACGGGCCTAATATTACTTTTTTTGCTTTCTCTGTTTAAAGCTTGATGTATTTCTATTTTCCAATGGAATGAGGGACATTGTGTATCACATTTTCATTTGAAGAAAAATATGACAAAATTAGTGATGAAATATTATGATGTGAATTAATCATTTATTACTTGGAGTTTACTTTGATCATTTGGCTGCATTGCCAGTTTGATAAAGTCCATGGGTCTATACTCTATAGGTTGATTGGTACATATTCACACATTTTGTTTTATTTTATTTCCAACTTTCGATATGGGATAGAATATCTTCACACAATTTTTAGCTACTTAGAATAGCATATATGCAAACTTATCATAATCAGTAGATTTTTTTTGGGTCAAGAAGCTGGGCAAAGCCCCCGCGAAATAGTTAAATTAAACTAGAGTAGCTTGTCCCAGGGAAGGGAGTACAACATTAGAACAATCTTTAACTAAAAACGAATTAAGGCCTAGAGGAGCAGTAACATAAATATTAAAAGGAACTTGAATCTGAATTGAGAGATTAGCCATGAAATCAGCAGCAAGATTTGTCGACCGGTAGACATGGGAAATTTGTGCCTCCCAGGTGGAGGAGAACAGAAGCTCACGGCAGCGATGAATCAGGAAGAAGTCAAGGTGGGTGATCAGGGAAGGTTACAAGATGAGACGGACAGCATTAAGCGAGTCAGACTCGCAGCAAACCCGAACAAACCCCAACCGCGCAGCCAATTGGAGACCATGAAAGAGTGCCCACAGCGAACCCCCTGAAAAATTGGGGCTTCCCTCAGCAGGCGCCTAGCTGAACCAGCGGAGAAAAGACCACAACTTGTGTGGTTCCAAAATATCTTGTCCCGAGCAGAAAGGCCGTCAACCAGGCGGACAACAGTTAACTTAAGCCTAACAACAGGAGGAATATGAGCATCCCAATCCCACGTAGAGCCCCTCCAAAGGTCAACCATAGTGGCAGCCATTAGAGCTTCCGGCAAAGGAGAAGAGCAAAGGTCAAACAGAGGACAGCTAAGCAGCCAAGGATGGTGCCAAAAAAGGGTCGATTGACCATTTCCCACCGCCATACGGAGGCCCGTGCGTGATTCCTTTCCACATGAGGAAAGAGCCAGACCGAGAACGGAACATGTCAATATCTCTACCTCCATCACAATACTTCCCCCTAATAACCCGACACCATAAATTAAGTTTGTGGCTCTTGGAGCATCCGCCAACCCAACTTGGCAAGCACCGCCCTATTCGTTTGGCGCATAGAGCGGATCCCTAGACCCCTCATTCTTCTTAGGTTGGGTAATGCAATCCCATGATAGAAGATGTCCCAGACGAAACTGTTAGAAATAGTCATGATCTATTTCTAGTTATTACAAATAAATAAGACGAAGAGAATTGAGAGTAATCCCGATTTTGAGGAATTCAAAATGGGAAATAAATTACTGATAGGAAATGAAGAGTTTCTAATTATCACTAGTTATTTTTAGTTGTTTTGTTAATAAATATAAACTTGTGCAATTCATTTAACACAATCCCAAAAACAAATAGAAGAAGAAAAGCTTGTTTAGATTTAAACAGAGAAGCTTTTGAGAGAATATTTGTAAAGAGGGAAATTGGGTTTGAGAGTTGTTTCAGTATTGTAACATTTAGTTATCCTTTTAGTACAAGCAGTTTTAGAGAATTAAACACAATCTTCCAAATATTGATGTTGTGGGTTATTTTCTCTATTATTTCGCATTCTCACAAATCTGATTAATAGGAAAAGTTGCGCATTTTTCCCAACAATTGGTATCAGAGCATTTGGTTCTAAACGATCCAAAGGAAGTCAGATTTGAGTGGGAGTCATGGCTGTAGATGAAGGAAAGGTGAAACTCGAAAAATTCGATGGTGCAGATTTCGGAATATACAGATAGAAGATTACCTATATCAGAAAAATCTTTATCAGCCTCTCTCAGAAAAGAAGCCAGAGGCTATGAAAGATGAAGAATGGGATCTTCTTGATAGACAAGCCCTTGGAGTCATCCAATTAACGTTATCTCACAATGTTGCTTTTAACATAGCGAAGGAAAAGACCATGTCGGGTCTTATGGCGGCTCTCTCCAATATGTATGAGAAGCCATCGGCCTCAAACAAAGTTCATTTGATGAGGCGGTTATTCAATTTGCGGATGACAGAAGGCACATCGGTAGCTCAACATCTGAATGCACTCAATACAGTCACAACCCAATTGAGTTCTGTTGGAGACCATGAAAGATTGCCCACAGCGAACCCCCTGAAAAATTGGGGATTCCCTCAGCAGACGCCTAGCTGAACCAGCGGAGAAAAGACCAGAACTTGTGTGGTTCCAAAATATCTTGTCCCGAGCAGAAGAGCCTTCAACCAGGCGGACAAGTTAACTTAATCCTAACAACAAGAGGAATATGAGCATCCCAATCCCACGTAGAGCCCCTCCAAAGGTCAGCCACAGTGGCAGCCATTAGAGCTTCCGACAAAGGAGAAGAGCAGAGGTCAAACAGAGGACAGCTAAGTAGCCAAGGATGGTGCCAAAAAAGGGTCGATTGACCATTTCCCACCGCCATACGGAGGCCCGTGCGTGATTCCTTTCCATATGTAGGAAGATCCAGACCGAGAACGAAACAAGTCAATATCTCTACGCCCATCACAATACTTCCCCCTAATAACCCGACACCATAAATTAAGTTTGTGGCTCTTGGAGCATCCGCCAACCCAACTTGGCAAGCACCGCCCCATTCGATTGGCGTATAGAGCGGATCCCAAGACCCCCCATTCTTCTTAGGTTGGGTAATGCAATCCCATGATAGAAGATGCCCCAGACGAAACTGTTAGAAATAGTCATAATCTATTTCTAGTTATTACAAATAAAGAAGATGAAGAGAATTGAGAGTAATCCCGATTTTGAGGAATTCAAAATGGGAAATAAATTAATGATAGGAAATGAAGAGTTTCTAATTATCACTAGTTATTTTTAGTTGTTTTGTTAATAAATATAAACTCGTGCAATTCATTTAACACAATCCCAAAAACAAATAGAAGAAGAAAAGCTTGTTTAGATTTAAACAGAGAAGCTTTTGAGAGAATATTTGTAAAGAGGGAAATTGGGTTTGAGAGTTGTTTCAGTATTGTAACATTTAGTTATCCTTTTAGTACAAGTAGTTTTAGAGAATTAAACACAATCTTCCAAATATTGATGTTGTGGGTTATTTTCTCTATTATTTCGCATTCTCACAAATCTGATTAATAGGAAAAGTTGTGCATTTTTCCCAACAATTGGTATCAGAGCATTTGGTTCTAAATGATCCAAAGGAAGTCAGATTTGAGTGGGAGTCATGGCTGTAGATGAAGGAAAGGTGAAACTCAAAAAATTCGATGGTGCAGATTTCGGAAGATGCAGATAGAAGATTACCTATATCAGAAAAAATCTTTATCAGCCTCTCTCAGAAAAGAAGCCAGAGGCTATGAAAGATGAAGAATGGGATCTTCTTGATAGACAAGCCCTTGGAGTCATCCGATTAACGTTATCTCACAATGTTGCTTTTAACATAGCGAAGGAAAAGACCACGTCGGGTCTTATGGCGGCTCTCTCTAATATGTATGAGAAGCCATCGGCCTCAAACAAAGTTCATTTGATGAGGCGGTTATTCAATTTGCGGATGATAGAAGGCGCATCGGTAGCTCAACATCTGAATGCACTCAATACAGTCACAACCCAATTGAGTTCTGTTGGAGACCATGAAAGATTGCCCACAGCGAACCCCCTGAAAAATCGGGGCTTCCCTCAGCAGACGCCTAGCTGAACCAGCGGAGAAAAGACCAGAACTTGTGTGGTTCCAAAATATCTTGTCCAGAGCAGAAGAGTCGTCAACCAGGCGGACAAGTTAACTTAAGCCTAACAACAAGAGGAATATGAGCATCCCAATCCCACGTAGAGCCCCTCCAAAGGTCAGCCACAGTGGCAGCCATTAGAGCTTCCGGCAAAGGAGAAGAGCAGAGGTCAAACAGAGGACAGCTAAGCAGCCAAGGATGGTGCCAAAAAAGGGTCGATTGACCATTTCCCACCGCCATACGGAGGCCCGTGCGTGATTCCTTTCCACATGTAGGAAGATCCAGACCGAGAACGAAACAAGTCAATATCTCTACGCCCATCACAATACTTCCCCCTAATAACCCGACACCATAAATTAAGTTTGTGGCTCTTGGAGCATCCGCCAACCCAACTTGGCAAGCACCGCCCCATTCGATTGGCGCATAGAGCGGATCCCAAGACCCCTCATTCTTCTTAGGTTGGGTAATGCAATCCCATGATAGAAGATGCCCCAGACGAAACTGTTAGAAATAGTCATAATATATTTCTAGTTATTACAAATAAAGAAGATGAAGAGAATTGAGAGTAATCCCGATTTTGAGGAATTCAAAATGGGAAATAAATTACTGATAGGAAATGAAGAGTTTCTAATTATCACTAGTTATTTTTAGTTGTTTTGTTAATAAATATAAACTCGTGCAATTCATTTAACACAATCCCAAAAACAAATAGAAGAAGAAAAGCTTGTTTAGATTTAACCAGAGAAGCTTTTGAGAGAATATTTGTAAAGAGGGAAATTGGGTTTGAGAGTTGTTTCAGTATTGTAACATTTAGTTATCCTTTTAGTACAAGCAGTTTTAGAGAATTAAACACAATCTTCCAAATATTAATGTTGTGGGTTATTTTCTCTATTATTTCGCATTCTCACAAATCTGATTAATAGGAAAAGTTGTGCATTTTTCCCAATAATTGGTATCAGAGAATTTGGTTCTAAATGATCCAAAGGAAGTCAGATTTGAGTGGGAGCCATGGCTGTAGATGAAGGAAAGGTGAAACTCAAAAAATTCGATGGTGCAGATTTCGGAAGATACAGATAGAAGATTACCTCTATCAGAAAAAATCTTTATCAGCCTCTCTCAGAAAAGAAGCCAGAGGCTATGAAAGATGAAGAATGGGATCTTCTTGATAGACAAGCCCTTGGAGTCATCCGATTAACGTTATCTCGCAATGTTGCTTTTAACATAGCGAAGGAAAAGACCACGTCGGGTCTTATGGCGGCTCTCTCCAATATGTATGAGAAGCCATCAGCCTCAAACAAAGTTCATTTGATGAGGCGGTTATTCAATTTGCGGATGACAGAAGGCGCATCGGTAGCTCAACATCTGAATGCACTCAATACAGTCACAACCCAATTGAGTTATGTTGGAGACCATGAAAGATTGCCCACAGCGAACCCCCTGAAAAATTGGGGATTCCCTCAGCAGACGCCTAGCTGAACCAGCGGAGAAAAGACCAGAACTTGTGTGGTTCCAAAATATCTTGTCCCGAGCAAAAGAGCCGTCAACCAGGCGGACAAGTTAACTTAAGCCTAACAACAAGAGGAATATGAGCATCCCAATCCCATGTAGAGCCCCTCCAAAGGTCAGCCACAGTGGCAGCCATTAGAGCTTCCGGCAAAGGAGAAGAGCAGAGGTCAAACAGAGGACAGCTAAGCAGCCAAGGATGGTGCCAAAAAAGGGTCGATTGACCATTTCCCACCGCCATATGGAGGCCCGTGCGTGATTCATTTCCACATGTAGGAAGATCCAGACCAAGAACGAAACAAGTCAATATCTCTACGCCCATCACAATACGTCCCCCTAATAACCCGACACCATAAATTAAGTTTGTGGCTCTTGGAGCATCCGCCAACCCAACTTGGCAAGCACCGCCCCATTCGATTGGCGCATAGAGCGGATCCCAAGACCCCCCATTCTTCTTAGGTTGGGTAATGCAATCCCATGATAGAAGATGCCCCAGACAAAACTGTTAGAAATAGTCATAATATATTTCTAGTTATTACAAATAAAGAAGATGAAGAGAATTGAGAGTAATCCCGATTTTGAGGAATTCAAAATGGGAAATAAATTACTGATAGGAAATGAAGAGTTTCTAATTATCACTAGTTATTTTTAGTTGTTTTGTTAATAAATATAAACTCGTGCAATTCATTTAACACAATCCCAAAAACAAATAGAAGAAGAAAAGCTTGTTTAGATTTAACCAGAGAAGCTTTTGAGAGAATATCTGTAAAGAGGGAAATTGGGTTGGAGAGTTGTTTCAGTATTGTAACATTTAGTTATCCTTTTAGTACAAGCAGTTTTAGAGAATTAAACACAATCTTCCAAATATTGATGTTGTGGGTTATTTTCTCTATTATTTCGCATTCTCACAAATCTGATTAATAGGAAAAGTTGCGCATTTTTCCCAACAATTGGTATCAGAGTATTTGGTTCTAAACGATCCAAAGGAAGTCAGATTTGAGTGGGAGTCATGCCTGTAGATGAAGGAAAGGTGAAACTTGAAAAATTCCATGGTGCAGATTTCGGAAGATACAGATAGAAGATTACCTATATCAGAAAAATTATCAGCCTCTCTCCGAAAAGAAGCCAGAGGCTATAAAAGATGAAGAATGGGATCTTCTTGATAGACAAGCCCTTGGAGTCATCCGATTAACGTTATCTCACAATGTTGCTTTTAACATAGCGGAGGAAAAGACCACGTCGGGTCTTATGGCGGCTCTCTCCAATATGTATGAGAAGCCATCGGCCTCAAACAAAGTTCATTTGATGAGGCGGTTATTCAATTTGCGGATGACAGAAGGCGCATCGGTAGCTCAACATCTGAATGCACTCAATACAGTCACAACCCAATTGAGTTCTGTTGGAGACCATGAAAGATTGCCCACAGCGAACCCCCTGAAAAATCGGGGCTTCCCTCAGCAGGCGCCTAGCTGAACCAGCGGAGAAAAGACCAGAATTTGTGTGGTTCCAAAATATCTTGTCCCGAGCAGAAGAGCCATCAACCAGGCGGACAAGTTAACTTAAGCCTAACAACAAGAGGAATATGAGCATCCCAATCCCACGTAGAGCCCCTCCAAAGGTCAGCCACAGTGGCAGCCATTAGAGCTTCCGGCAAAGGAGAAAAGCAGAGGTCAAACAGAGCACAGCTAAGCAGCCAAGGATGGTGCCAAAAAAGGGTCGATTGACCATTTCCCACCGCCTTACGGAGGCCCGTGCGTGATTCCTTTCCACATGTAGGAAGATCCAGACCGAGAACGAAACAAGTCAATATCTCTACGCCCATCACAATACTTCCCCCTAATAACCCGACACCATAAATTAAGTTTGTGGCTCTTGGAGCATCCGCCAACCCAACTTGGCAAGCACCGCCCCATTCGATTGGCGCATAGAGCGGATCCCAAGACCCCCCATTCTTCTTAGGTTGGGTAATGCAATCCCATGATAGAAGATGCCCCTGACGAAACTGTTAGAAATAGTCATAATATATTTCTAGTTATTACAAATAAAGAAGATGAAGAGAATTGAGAGTAATCCCGATTTTGAGGAATTCAAAATGGGAAATACATTACTGATAGGAAATGAAGAGTTTCTAATTATCACTAGTTATTTTTTGTTGTTTTGTTAATAAATATAAACTCGTGCAATTCATTTAACACAATCCCAAAAACAAATAGAAGAAGAAAAGCTTGTTTAGATTTAAACAGAGAAGCTTTTGAGAGAATATTTGTAAAGAGGGAAATTGGGTTTGAGAGTTGTTTCAATATTGTAACATTTAGTTATCCTTTTAGTACAAGCAGTTTTAGAGAATTAAACACAATCTTCCAAATATTGATGTTGTGGGTTATTTTCTCTATTATTTCGCATTCTTACAAATCTGATTAATAGGAAAAGTTGCGCATTTTTCCCAACAATTGGTATCAGAGCATTTGGTTCTAAACGATCCAAAGAAAATTAGATTTGAGTGGGAGTCATGGCTGTAGATGAAGGAAAGGTGAAACTCAAAAAATTCCATGGTGTAGATTTCGGAAGATGCAGATAGAAGATTACCTATATCAGAAAAATCTTTATCAGCCTCTCTCAGAAAAGAAGCCAGAGGCTATGAAAGATGAAGAATGGGATCGTCTTGATAGACAAGCCCTTGGAGTCATCCGATTAACGTTATCTCGCAATGTTGCTTTTAACATAGCGAAGGAAAAGACCACGGCGGGTCTTATGGCGGCTCTCTCCAATATGTATGAGAAACCATCGGCCTCAAACAAAGTTCATTTGATGAGGCGGTTATTCAATTTGCGGATGACAGAAGGCGCATCAGTAGCTCAACATCTGAATGCACTCAATACAGTCACAACCCAATTGAGTTCTGTTGGAGACCATGAAAGATTGCCCACGGCGAACCCCCTGAAAAATTGGGGCTTCCCTCAGCAGGCGCCTAGCTGAACGAGCGGAGAAAAGACCAGAACTTGTGTGGTTCCAAAATATCTTGTCCCGAGCAGAAGGGTCGTCAACCAGGCGGACAACAGTTAACTTAAGCCTAACAACAAGAGGAATATGAGCATCCCAATCCCACGTAGAGCCCCTCCAAAGGTCAGCCACAGTGGCAGCCATTAGAGCTTCCGGCAAAGGAGAAGAGAAGAGGTCAAACAGAGGACAGCTAAGCAGCCAAGGATGGTGCCAAAAAAGGGTCGATTGACCATTTCCCACCGCCATACGGAGGCCCGTGCGTGATTCCTTTCCACTTGTGGGAAGAGCCAGACCGAGAACGGAACATGTCAATATCTCTACGCCCATCACAATACTTCCCCCTAATAACCCGACACCATAAATTAAGTTTGTGGCTCTTGGAGCATTCGCCAACCCAACTTGGCAAGCACAGCCCCATTCGATTGGCACATAGAGCGGATCCCAAGACACCCATTCTTCTTAGGTTGGGTAATGCAATCCCATGATAGAAGATGCCCCAGACGAAACTGTTAGAAATAGTCATAATCTATTTCTAGTTATTACAAATAAAGAAGATGAAGAGAATTGAGAGTAATCCCGATTTTGAGGAATTCAAAATGGGAAATAAATTACTGATAGGAAATAAAGAGTTTCTAATTATCACTAGTTATTTTTAGTTGTTTTGTTAATAAATATAAACTCGTGCAATTCATTTAACACAATCCCAAAAACAAATAGAAGAAGAAAAGCTTGTTTAGATTTAAACAGAGAAGCTTTTGAGAGAATATTTGTAAAGAGGGAAATTGGGTTTGAGAGTTGTTTCAGTATTGTAACATTTAGTTATCCTTTTAGTACAAGCAGTTTTAGAGAATTAAACACAATGTTCCAAATATTGATGTTGTGGGTTATTTTCTCTATTATTTCGCATTCTCACAAATCTGATTAATAGGAAAAGTTGCGTATTTTTCCCAACAATTAGTATTAGAGCATTTTGTTCTAAACGATCCAAAGGAAGTCAGATTTGAGTGGGAATCATGGATGCAGATGAAGGAAAGGTGAAACTCGAAAAATTCGATGGTGTAGATTTCGGATTTTGGAAGATGCAGATAGAAGATTACCTATATCAGAAAAATCTTTATCAACCTCTCTCAGGAAAGAAGCCAGAGGCTATGAAAGATGAAGAATGGGATCTTCTTGATAGACAAGCCCTTGGAGTCATCCGATTAACGTTATCTTACAATGTTGCTTTTAACATAGAAAAGGAAAAGACCACGGCGGGTCTTATGGCGGCTCTCTCCAATATGTATGAGAAGCCATCGGCCTCAAACAAAGTTCATTTGATGAAGCGGTTATTCAATTTGCGGATGACAAAAGGCGCATCGGTGGCTCAACATCTGAATGCACTCAATACAGTCGCAACCCAATTGAGTTCTGTTGGAGACCATGAAAGATTGCCCACAGCGAACCCCCTAAAAAATCGAGGCTTCCCTCAATAGGCGCCTAGCTGAACCAGCAGAGAAAACCCCAGAACTTGTGTGGTTCCAAAATATCTTGTCCCGAGCAGAAGGGCCGTCAACCAGGCGGACAAAAGTTAACTTAAGCCTAACAACAAGAGGAATATGAGCATCACAATCCCACGTAGAGCCCCTCCAAAGGTCAGCCACAGTGGCAGCCATTAGAGATTTCGGCAAAAGAGAAGAGCAGAGGTCAAACAGAGGACAGCTAAGCAGCCAAGGATGGTGCCAAAAAAGGATCGATTGACCATTTCCCACCGCCATACGGAGGCCCGTGCATGATTCCTTTCCACATGTGGGAAGAGCCAGACCGAGAACGGAACATGTCAATATCTCTAAACCCATCACAATACTTCCCCCTAATAACCCGACACCATAAATTAAGTTTGTGGCTCTTGGAGCATCCGCCAACCCAACTTGGCAAGCACCGCCCCCATTCGATTGGCACATAGAGCGGATCCCAAGACTCCCATTCTTCTTATGTTGGGTAATGCAATCCCATGATAGAAGATGCCCCAGACGAAACTTTTCACCTGACGATCAATGTCATCACAGACAGAGCGGGGCAGCAGAGTAGATTGCATAACATAGACGGGGAGACTCGACAAGACAGAAGTTGTGAGAGTTGTACGCCCAGCCATGGACAAATACTTCCCTTGCCAACCCCGCAGACGGGAGGAAACCTTATCAAGCAGGAATTGGTACCGATAGAGCCGTGCCACACCCCCTCAGTAGATAACCCTCACTTGGAAAGAAACAACTAATTCGGTGAATTTCAAACAACTAGCACATTTATATTTATCTCTAGCTAGCACTTTCCGCCATTCAAATTATATTACACACTATCATATACACAAAAAAACATACATTAATCTACCTTATTTTCAAGTTCAATCTCCTAAGCCAAACAGAATGCAGGATCATATGGAAAGCGTCAAACCTCTTAGCAGGCCTGTTTATAACAAAGTGCCTCCTAACTGCTCTGACGCCTTCAACCAGCCTCTTGTACTCATCCTCCGACACTGCCGTCAGAATCTCCTTCAGCCTCGGAATCTCCTCCACGTCGACTTGAAGCGAGAACCCTTCCCACCTCAGAACGTCGCTGAAGGGCAGCACGTAGCTCCTTGAAATGACGACGGGGACGCACTCCGCGTAGATGGCCTCCACGATCCTCGGGCTTGCCACCTCGTACCCACTGGGACATAGGCAGAACCTGCAGGATTATTAGCAAGTAATCAAACAAACAAGCATTAGGAAACAATAAAAACCAGTTTTTGTTGATTAATTAGCTTGATTGATCTATTCTTCTTCTTTTTTCTAGATAATGAATGACACTTTTTCAAGTAGTATATAAGACATAAATTAATACGATACATTATTCAAGTATATATGATATAAAATAATTTTAAAATATTCTTTAATAAACTTTAATATTTCTAAGTTTTTAGCATCAAAAAAGTATTATTTGTATCTTTCAAAAGCTAAAATATAGTAATTTTATAATTTTAATTCAAAATAAAAACTAATTACAATTTTATGATAGTAAAAATTTAGAGATATATAAGATTTATTATTTAGAATGTAAATATAATTTTTAATAAATATTTTAAGGTTAATTTATGTTATATATGCTTTAGTGGTGTAGTGGAGATATACCGTGAGTTGTAGAGGATTCCCTTGTAGATTAGTTAGTAAATAAATTTGTAGGATTTGAGTAAATGCTAATTAGATAAAGATATGTTTATAATTAAGTTGTTAATAACCTGGAATCAGTCATGAGTTGATAGTAGTCAAGGCCCTTGGGGAGGTACTCATGGACCAGAAGATCAGGGTCCTTGTCCTTCCAATGGCGGAGGAGGATGGGGCGGACGGGGCCGTGGACCCCACCGGCGAAGAAGACGAGGTGGGGCCGGTGGCGGGTGGCGTTGGGGGAGGATTGGAGGGCAAGAAGCCGGGGGTTGATTTGGCCGGAGATGAGGTTGATTTCCGGCAAGCTGACGTCCTTTTGTGGGTTGAAGCCTTCGGAGGAGTTGGCGTTGCAGAGGACCCTCATGGATGTGTTGTATAAGTGCTTGTTGCCCTGTGATGCATGAGGTCCCTGCAATTGTTTGGATGCATAGAATATACCAAATTCATTAGTAATTAAATTGTAATTGGAATAATCCTTTAGACATATAATTTACATTAGCAAATTCAGCCGACCTAACTCAAGTTAAAATCTCATCACACACTGCAAAGTTATTGGAAGAAATGTAACTTAGGACATATTTGGCACACAATTTACATTATCTCCAGAGTTACATTTATGAAACATAGTCTAAGATTGTGTTTGGCAATGCCCAAAAAGTAACATTTGATGTAGCATTTAGCGTTTTGGAAAAAATAGTAACATTTAATGTAGCATTTAGCGTTTTGGAAAAAATAGAGTGTTTGATAACTAACAGTTGATGTATTTATTAATATTTGGTAGCATTTGAAACGCTATTTTTTTTTTAATGTTACCCTGATTACGCCCTGTTTGGCATGTCGAACGATAGTAGTAGCAGTGGAAGGAGCAGTTGAAATTAGCTTAAATCGAAATGCTAATGAGAGTAGCATTGAAAAAATAGTGTTTCACACACTACTAAATATGAAAAAAAAAATAGCATTGAAACTAGCTTAAATCGAAACGCTACCTCAAACGCTACTATTTTGCCTTTCCAAACACACACAAGCTAGCTTCAACCGCTCCTTCTAGCGGTATCGCTTCCATTTGACATGCCAAACATGGCCTTATATATATGGCCCAAACTTATAAGCTAATTATCATACCATTTCATCTGACCGACCCAACTCCACATATAATTTCATTTCATAATGCAGAATTGTTGATTTTATGACTACATACATTAAGCTTGAGTCCATATGTTGATATGCCACATGAATCTTAACTAATGACTCCACTTATGACATTATTAGACACTTCCAAGGGCATGTTTAGGTTAATTTCAATTGGTCATTTCTCTTAAGATAGAAGATAGAAGATAGAGAGAAAGGTCACATACCCAATCATGGCAAGCAAGCATGAAGTGATCAGCGCCGCTGGTGGAGTTCCAGAAAGGGTACCGAGTGGAGACGACGTCGACGTAGTCGGAGACAAAGTTCCTCAGAGGGGAGAGATCGTAGCTGAGAGGCTTGTAGAGGTAAGTGACCATCATGACAACACTGAAGGGCAAGAAGAAAGCGTGGGCCTTGTGTGGGTCCCACGTCCTGAACTTGCCTCCGCCTTGCTCCATCTCATGAATGAACCTCCCTTCTATTGAGTATATGTCTTTGCACGGCCCGAAGTGCACCATCGGCACCTCGCCTTCTTCGTACACGTACACCTTGAACCTCTTCTCCATCTCTCTGTAGCTCCTGTTAAGCCAACAAAACTTTAGTAATCGTTATCACAAAAATAGTAGAAAAATCCTGGCTTGGCAGCATCCCACACATAGTCACTTTTTCGTGGCGAACTGAGTTAACAATTCTCGTGTTCTTTGTTTTGTTTTCTGTCATTACTACGTTCAAATCCTAACAAGTATAGGTGAATCAAATAAAAATGCAAAAGTATTGCCAACAAATGTTAGATGATTTTGGTTGTTTAATCACAAGTCCTATCAACTGATTACGTTTACAATTAGCTGATCATGAGAAACAAAGTACTAATGTTTCGATCATTACGCCCTTCCTCCTAATTTAGTTGTTGTTTTAGAGAATTTTTCTTATTGAAATGGGTATTTTGAATTAATTACGTAAACTAAATTAATGATAATGTTTCTTTGAGTTGAAGAAGCCATCGAGTGTGTGAATAATTACTCATCGTCGTAAGAGTTCCTTCTTCAAGAATGCAGTGAAAAAGGGAATGGTGGCCTCTTCGACTTGAATGTGTGTCAATGTGATGATAACAAGCGCAAGTAGGAAGCTATAATTGTTTGCTTCCTTGTCTATATTTTATTAATTTTCTTGTCCCCGTTTTCACAAGAAATGGTAACTAAATTACACACCGAGATTAAGTCAAATGATGCATAAAATCATTTTAGCCATGCGGCAAAGAACGTTAGACTTAATTAAACAGCCTAAGAACCTCTCTTTTTCAGGCTTTTAATCCTTGTGGGCTACTCCCTACGGAAGACATGCAACAATAACGTTCGATATATTATTATGATGATCAGGCTTTAAATCTTTGAAAAGAAACTAGTTAAATGTTTTATATCATAATGTAGGGGAAGAAGCGGGCAATTATATAACTCCTTGAAAGAATGTGACAACATTTCTGTACACTAATCTGCGTAGGTTTAAATTGGGAAATTTTAGCCGATCAGTCACGTGAATTACACATCGCATGCTTCCCCTATGTAATCCTATTGCTACAATGGACTAGAAACTTAATTATATAATCCCTTTAAAACTTAATTATTCGGTAAAATTAAAATAAAATAAAATAAAAAAAAAAAAAAAAGAGTAAAATTTCATACTCCTAGTGAGGTAAATTCTAAATTGAAAAAATCTTACCGAAAGAACATTTGGGGGTTGCGATATATGGAGGCGGCTATTTCATGTGGAAAGTCAGTTTCGTTTACGTGCACCGTTCGCTTCCCCCGGCGAATGGCCGCACGCGCTCTTGCAAGGCCTTCTGCGACCACGTCGCCTTTCTTGCTCAATTCCTATCACATTTCAAATTCAATGAAGATTTTGTTAAACACAAAATACTTGATTAAGACTAGAATAAAAAGAATTAACCTTGCCATTGTATTGGTTAAATTATAACCTTGTTCTTTAGGTTAAACCAAAACTCCCAAAATAAAGATACATCTCTAATCATTCAATCTTATTTATTTGACAATTTTGGTTTTGACACTAGACAATAGTAGTTACTAATGCAGATTGATCGACCAAATAGCAACATTTACTACATTCACTTCATATGATTTAAAATTTCGGTTTAATTGGATGCTAATTAAACTAGGATTATTATCCAATTTCCATATTATGATATAAAAAAACCATGCTATGTTTTTCTTCTTCTTTTGATAAATTAGTGTGGATGTTACAATTTCAAAAGTAGTATCAAGCACTAGTGATCTCAGTTAACAGAACTCAGATCAGGATTAGGATCCTTAGAATGTTATCTATCTCAGTATTGTAACTAAATATTTTGAATCTTTCTGATTTTATTCATTCTTCCAACCACTTGTATTATAAATACTTAACAGCCCAATGAGAACATCAACACTTGAAGCTTGGAACAAAATTAGACAAAACGTCAAGATATTTTTTCTTCTTTCCAATTTATGTAGCTTCAACGTATTAGAGAACCGATGAGCATCATCACCTCATTCCACACCGTTATTACTTTTTGCAAAAGGTTGCAATGGTAAAAAAACGAGGTTATTCAAAATCACAAATGCACATGCTTCCTGGCGGATCAAATTAAGGCCAGACATAATAACAGAAGAGAGATTGCGATGATACGAATATTTTGTTACGATTTCTATCATACTGTACCGTTCGATTGATCTTCCGATTGATAGAACTCTGTTCTCCGGCGGAGACACGACTAGGTTTTGAGCCGCCGGAGAGGAAGTGAGCTCGGAGCAGTCCAGGATCAGAAGCGGCGAACTTTGACTGCAATTGGACGATCGGGACGAACCTACGATCGTGATCGTAGAACCTCAGGCTACCGGCGGCGTCGGAGACGAATTTCGCCGGCGAATCGATCAAATGTTGAAATGTGATCGTCACAAGGAAGACGAGCAATAGCGCTACAGAGATTTGGTAGACTGCAGAGATCGTCATTCTCTTTCTCTCTTCTCTCGAAGAGAAAACAGAATTGTTTGAATCGATCTGAATCGAAATTCTTCTCTCTCTCTGAGTTAGAGCGAAGAGAAAGAGAGTAGAAGAGAAAACAGCTTGAAAGCGGATGGAGGCGTCAATGGCGAAAACAGAGATATGAAACGGGGGAGAGAGTTTTATAGGCGTTACTTGACCGCCTTACGTGGTCATGTAGGAGTGAAATTACAAATCTACCCCGCCTTCTTTTTTCAGGCGGTTGAGTTTTTTGCTTATATATTTGTTTTACCAGTCAAAAAGAAAAAAAGTCATTTCTGTTACAAAGTTGTACAGTATTTTTCAGCTACATCTGATAAGTCTTGCAAGTTATTATGAGTATTTTTTTATTTTCAACTAGAGCAGAGTTTTGTGCGCGAGAATATATTATAATTTTTGTTTGTTATCTTTTTTTTACTATGAATGTTATTTTGTTAGATTTTCGTGGTTGTACGTTGAGCATTTTGTGCACTTAGTTTGCATTAGAGTGCTAGATTTCTGCCCAAATCTAGGCACCGGGAAATCCACTGCAAAGTCTAAAATCTATACGAACCACGCTTTTTTATGGAAAAAATAATCACATTATTACTATTCGAATTGTATTTTCAAGGTAGTTTTTCATGGTGCCTGCATAATTTTGTTATATTAAAATACATACAACAGTGGTTACAAATTTGAATCAATGTAAAATGTGAGCGTTTCTAGGCTGTAAAATCTCTTCCGTTGAGTGAAAACTAGTGTATTATCCGGCAAAGTATTTCTAGGCTGTAAAATCTCTTCTAAAAAGATTTTAAATTCACTTTTTACATAGTAATATGTAATAAAAAATCATATCCTATTAAAGATAAATTTTAGTGCATAGTTTTCCTTATTATTTACGTAATAAATTTATATATAAAATAGTATAATAATATTACAATATAATGAATGGTGAATCTTATAGTTGTTGGTCATATTATTATGCGAATTTGACAAAAACAACTATGTGAATTTGATTGAATTTACTTATGTTATTTAACGATGAATTAGTAATAAAATTAAGATATTAGTTGTAGATATTATATTATATATATTTTGTTGAAAAATCTCATATACATTTTTGCCATTGTTAAGATATTTAAATAGAGATAATTAACATCCAAAAATTTTATCATCTTAAGATTTGATCTAGCGTGATCATCCGCCCTAGGTACATAAAAGGAAGAATAATAAAGTTAGAATATATATTATCATATAACAAACCTACATTTAGTCTCGAAAATAATCTATATTGCATGACACCCCTCATCAGATTAAAGATAAATTAATTTTTTCCATGTACGGGTGAAATATATATAATTTGAGATGTTCTGTGAGCTATAGTTTAAATAGAGATAACATTCAATTATAGCTCTACTCACCTCACTCATGGGTTCTTTATCTTTTTCTTCTGGATTATAGCTCTTATTGTTTGTCGTTTGTTGTTGTTTTTTCCTTTTTTTTCTTCTTTGTTTTTGGGTTGTTTGTTTGTTGCTTTGTTGATATTTCTGATTGTCGATGTGTTCGGCCTCTCGAAGTTGTATTGTTTGCAACTTTGAATTTTTACCTTATCAAAAAAAAAATAACATTCAATTAATTCAAGTTTCATATTGTTAGAATAATACATTTAGTCCCGAAAAAAATTGTATATTTGTATGCAAAAGATTGAAAAAAATGACTGACATCCTAAATAATATTATAATTTATAATTTAACAATATTTAAAGTTTATACAATGGTAGAGGCATGTATTTCATGCAAAGTAAGTTATGTGATTACTAGAAATATATTAAACTTGACAATATATATCTAGACTTACCAAAAAGTCATGTGATTGCTTGGTGTATATGCTGCCTCTAACTCAATTCAACTCAACCAAGGCCAGTTCCAATTGCATGTCGATTTATTTAAAATGGAGAACCTACCAAAAAGCCAACTTACATAAAACAAATGCCTTTAGCACCCAAATTTTAATTATGAAAACAACAACTTATTCTATGTGTATTTTAATAGGGAAGTGGTAGATTAGAAGGCACTACTTCATGAAGTTCCAAATCATTGCTTACTCCTAAACTAATTAGTGTATTCGAGCATGCTATAATAATGCCCTACTATATACATGCACAGGCGGAGCTAGGGGGTTGGATAGTGTACTTTTTAAAATTCTCACAGTTAGCTATTTTTTTATTGACTATAAAAAGGAGAGAGGATCAAATGAGCACCGGATTTAAAATAATCCGTGCACACTTCAGATCTTCTTACACGTGTCTCCATCTGCCGATTGATAGTGATCTTTCATTTAACACACGGAGGGGCATTTTGGTCATTTTCCACGCATTCACTGTAGCCGTCTCTCCTTGCCTCTCTCTCGATTCGCTATGTTTCTCGCAATCGCCATTGGAGGTAAATGTTCGCTATTGATGATTTCAGTTCATGTTCTTCATGGATCTCGTCTCTTTCGATGTATTAACGCTATTGTATATCTGTAGCCGTCGTTCTTCGCGTCTCTGATCTCGATCGATTTGGTATCTATTTCCGTATTCGTTGTCGTCGGAATCGCCATTGGAGGAGTTGTTGCTTCTCGCTCATTGCAGTTCACGTTCTTCATCGATTTCGCCTCCTTCAATCTTCCATTGCTATTGGATTGACTGGCATAGACGTTTCTATGGATTCTGGTAAGTCAATTTGTTTCGTTTTGTTTTAGGGTTCCAGAATTTCTTACTGTGTCTACTTATGTTCTCCGATTGCTAGTAATCTGAGTATGATTCTTTTCAATTTGGTTGTTATCTGGCGTTTCTAATGTGGATGTTGTTTGGCAGATTCGTATTAACCTTTTCATCATTAGATTTTCCATCCTTTCTATGGGCGATTGTTTTGAACCTATGCCTTATAGAAATGAACCTGGATGTTATTTATGTTTGCAGTGCCTGGTAGTGGTTCTGCTGGTGCTAGTGGTAGTGTATCCCTGGATCAGAGTTCTCCTAGTTCATATCCAAGTGATTCGGACACTGAGATGTCGTCGGATTTATCCGTTACGCGATTATCTCAAGGTGGATCGGTGTACCACATTCCAATCTGTGTTGATTCTCTGAAACCAGTTGTTGGTATGCTGTTCGGGTCATTGGGGGAAGCGATTGATTTTTACAAGGCATATGCACTGGAATGTGGCTTTGTTGTGAGGCTCGGCGGATCACGCATGGCAGGCGATGTGGTTGCACTGAAGTACTTGCATTGCACCAGACAGGGTTTTAAAACTGGCCAGAACAACACAAAGCGCATGCGCCGACGTCCTTCAAACAGAGTTGGTTGTAAGGCGAAACTCACCCTCACTTTTGCGGGCAACCAGGGCTACAAAGTAACAGCGTTTGAAGATCGCCACACTCATGAAATGGTTGTTGGTAAGGATAAACAGTTTATGAAGTCTATGAGGAAGTTGGACTTTGGACATAAAAAGTTTGTGATGGATTGGAGAAAGCCCACATCGGTCCAGTGAGGTCTCATAGGATATTCAAGGAACTCGTGGGCGGCTACTCCAAAGTTGGTGCATCAGCTGTTGACTTCAAGAACTACTGGCGAGATATGTTGGCTTACATAGGTGGTTCCGATGCTCAGATGACGATCAACCGTCTATTCAACAAAAAAGAACTCCGCCATGCGTTCTTCTTTGAGTATGACGTGGATTCTTGTGATCGTTTGACACGTTTATTTTGGGCTGATCCTGTGTCTCGCAAGAACTTCTCTCTCTTCGGCGGCGTTGTATCGTTTGATGCTATGTACCGTACCAACATGTTATTTTCTATCCTTCTTCATTGCATTGTTCTTGTTCTATTTTACAGTGCAACTAGCCTTTAATTTAATGTTTTTCGTTCTTTTAATATTAAGTTCATTGGATGAACCTCTTAGTTATATTGAATGAACCTGTCTGTTGAAACTGATGAACCTCGTATACAAACTGATGAACCTAGTGTGAAATCCAATCCTATTGTTATCTACATATTCTAGTCTGTTTGCTGAGGTCCCAAATGAACCTGCAAGACAGCACCAATGAACCTGGTCCATTTTTAAAGTGTCTAACCTATTCTATTTCTGATGAACCTGTAAGTTGTAAATGATGAACCTCTTAGTTATATTGAATGAACCTCTCTGTTGAAACTGATGAACCTCGTATGCAAACTAATGAACCTAGTGTGCAATCCAACCCCATTGATATCTATATATTCCAGTCTGTTTGTTGAGGTCCCAAATGAACCTGCAAGACAGCACCAATGAACATGGTCCATTTTTGAAGTGTCTAACCTATTCTATTTCTGGTGAACCTGTTACTTATACTCAATAAACCTGTTAGTTGTAAATGATGAACCTCTTAGTTATATTGAATGAACCTCTCTGTTGAAACTGATGAACCTCGTATGCAAACTGATGAACCTAGTGTGAAATCCAACCCCATTGCTATCTACATATTTCAGTCTGTTCGCTGAGGTCCCAAATGAACCTGCAAGACAGCACCAATGAACCTGGTCCATTTTTGAAGTGTCTAACCTATTCTATTTTTGATGAACCTGTTACTTATACTCATTGAACCTGTTAGTTGTAAATGATGAACCTCTGAGTTATATTGAATGAACCTCTCTGTTTAAACTGATGAACCTCGTATGCAAACTGATGAACCTAGTGTGGAATCCAATCCTATTGCTATCTACATATTCCAATCTGTTTGCTGAGGTCCCAAATGAACCTGCAAGACACACCAATGATCCTGGTCCATTTTTGAAGTGTCTAACCTATTCTATTTTTTATGAACTTGTTACTTATACTCAATGAACCTGTTAGTTGTAGATGATGAACCTCTTAGTTATATTGCATGAACCTCATTGTGTATTCATTCTAATCAACCTCATTGTGTACTTATGTATCCTGATTTGATTGCTCTTTTTATTAGACACTTATTTGAGTGTTTTTATCCCTTTTTCTTATTCATAGTTGGCTTTGTGTACATCTGTTTCATATAGGTACAATCTGATTTTCATACCATTCACCGGGCTAGACCATCACAAGTCGAGTGTCACTTTTGCGGCTGGTTTAATTTTCAAGAAAGATGCGGGATCATACGTTTGGTTGTTGGAGAAATTCAAGGCAGCAATGGTGCACGAGCCAAAGGTTATAGTTACAGACCAAGACTTGTCCATGAAGTCGGCTATTGAACAAGTTTTCCCGCGTTCGCGCCACAGGCTTTGTATGTGGCACATCATGAAGAAAGTGCCCGCAAAGACCAAGTACGACACTGCCGCTGGTTCAGAATTTAGGGCTAGGCTGGACAACATTGTGTGGACCCATGACCTTTCACCCTCAGAGTTTGAGACACAGTGGGCTGTGTTGCTTGATGAATTCCCACTGGTGAAGCGGAGGTGGTTTGATGACATGTTTGCAATCCGACATTTTTGGATCCCAGCCTACTTCAGGGATGTGATGTTTGGCGGTCTGCTTAGAACTACTTCTATTTCGGAATCTGTAAACAGTTACTTTGGTCACTTCAGTGACAGATACTACCGCCTAGTTGAGTTGGTGATGCACTTTGACATAGCCATGGACACGCAGAGACACAAGCAGGCGAAGCTGAACTTTGAGTCTTCTACTATGCGTCCAGATTTGAAGACGCCTTTAGGATTGGAGAAGCACGCATCTGAGGTGTACACGCTCTCGATTTTCAAACTTGTTCAGGATCAGATTATGGAATGTTGTCTATCATGCTTTATGGTGAGCATGTATGATGTCAACGGTACAAAATTCTACGGTATCGAGGATTGCTTATCCAAGAGTTTCACAGTGGAGCAGTCAGCTGAAGGTGTGGATTTTTTTTGTAGCTGTCGCATGTTTCAAAGGATTGGTCTGCCTTGTTGTCATCTCATTTTTGTGTTCAGGAACCTCGGGTTTGATAGGATTCTGGATAGGTATGTCCTTGCGCGCTGGACCATGGATGCCACTATTACACCGGTGTTCACTATCGACAACACCGTTGTGACTCAGTGTGCGGCCCTTGAAGAGCGTGAGGCGGTCATGAATGAGGTGATTTCTGACTTTTATAGCTGTGTGGGGCTATTGGAGGACAAGCCGGACCTCATGAAACAGTTTTTGGTTCTGCTTAAGGAGAAAAAGGCGTCTCTGCTGTGTGGAAGTGGTGCTTCATCTAGTTCTGGCGCGTCGAACCTGGAGCAGCTTCAGTCTTATGCCGGAGTTGAAGTACCTTCAGTCATTAATGTGCTGCCACCAGAGCAAGCCAAAAACAAAGGAAGCGGGTCGCGTATCCGGAGTGGAAGAGAAATTTCTATTGCTTCGAACCGTGCAGGGCAAAGGCGTTGCGGTAGATGCAACAAGTTAGCCACTCACAATAGTCGCACTTGCACTGAAGTGCTGGACTCTTAGTGTTCTTCAGTATTTTTCGATTCCATTTTTTTTTTGCTTACTTTTGCTGAACTTTTAAGAATTTTGATGAACATGCTACTTATACTCAATGAACCTGTTAGTTATACATGATGAACCTATTTCTTATACTCAATGAACCTGCATGAATAAATTAATGAACCTGCAAGGCAACACCAATGAACCTGTTAGTTCCAATCAATGAACCTTGTTGATTTTTGAAGTGTATAACCTAATGTATGTCTTATGAACCTGTTACTTATTCTAAATGAACCTGTTAGTTTTAAATGATAAACCAAGTAGTTAAATGATAAACCAACACCTAATGAACCCCCAACACCTAAAATGAACCTCAGAAAAACTTAATGAACCTCCAACACCTAAAATGAACCCCCAACTCCTAAAATGAACCTCAGAAAAACCTAATACACCCTGTAAAAGCAAATGAACCCCCAACACCTAAAATGAACCCTGTAAAAGCAAATGAACCCCCAACACCTAAAATGAACCTCAGAAAAACCTAATGCACCCTGTAAAAGCAAATGAACCCCCAACACCTAAAATGAACTGCAGGAAAACCTAATGAACCCTGTAAAAGCAAATGAACCCCCAACACCTAAAATGAACCTCAGAAAAACCTAAGAACCCCCAACACCTAAAATGAACCCCCAACCCATATAAAATGAACCTTAGAAAAACTTAATGAATTCTGTAAAAGCAAATGAACCCCCAACACCTAAAATGAACCTCAGAAAAACCTAATGAACCCTGTAATAGCAAATGAACCCCCAATCCCTAAAATGAACCTGCAAGTCAAAACCAATGAACATGCCTTTGAAACGTAATGAACCTGCAAGTCAGCACTAATGAACCTGGTTGATTTGTTGATTTTTGAATTGTATAACCTATTGTATGTCTGATGAACCTGTTACTTATTCTGAATGAATCTGTTAGTTTTAAATGATGAACCAAGTAGTTATAAGTCATGAACCTGCATGAGAAAATTAATGAACCTGCATGTCAACACCAATGAACTTGCATGAGAAAATTAATGAACCTACAAGACAATAGCAATGAACCTGCTAATATATTGAAGTCTTGATCCTAATTTAGGCAATTACACAGGTGATTAGTGTTATCTGTTAGTATCATTGTACCCAATTCAGTAGTCATATATTTACCCAATCTATACAATCAACCTATTATCATTCTTATGAAAAGTCAATCATCTAATGTTCATGCATACGGCCCTTCAAGGTTGTCTTTTATGATCTGTAGTGCCTTTTCTCGTATTTCATTAGCTTCGGAGGTGATGATGGCATGCACGTATTTGATTCTCAGCTCTTCAATGCCCTTTTTTTTGTTCTTGTTGTTCATCTGATCCTCCCATTTCTCATTTGGCACGCCCATGTACTTCTCCATGTATCTCATGATAAACACCCCAGAGCCTTGTTCTTCTGCTCCGTCAGACTGGACCGGTAGAGGAATCAATTGTGGCTTATGCTGTGCAGATTCAATCTCGCTTGCTCTCCTGGCCAAGTGATTCTGGCGGAAGTATATTTCAGTCATGTGTACCTGCACACAAGCATAAAGAGAACAAATGAATTTTAACCCAAACAGTCAAAAAAATGTTGTCAACAACACAATTTAACTGTTGGTTTCATGTCAAACCAATGAACCTGCATGAGAAAACTAATTAACCTACAAGACAACACCAATGAACCTGGAGGATTTTTTAAGTGTATAACGTATTCGATGTCTGATGAACCTATTACTTATACTCAATGAATCTGGTAGTTGTAAATGATGAACCTAGTAGTTATAAGTCATGAACCTAATGCTTGGGCAGAGTTCACTCACTAGTAACAAGACAATTTAATCAATTATTGTACACTTACAATCTTGTGAATCGCTTCCTGATAGAGCTGCGTATCACCGCTGTTCGGCACACTGTCTAGCACATGAAGGGCTTTACTCTTAATGTTCATGGCAATTAGAAAGTAACGGTCATTGTGGATTATGACCGGTACAAAAACCTGTAATAATCCGTTTAGTTAGTAACGTTTGAAATTAACTCACAAAAAATTATGAACAGAATAAATACAAAAAACAGACAAGCTTAGAATAGCAATAAATTTACCATGTCTATGTCCTTTAATTTTCGTCCATGCACCTCAGCCACGGCGTTGTTGAAGTTCCTCATGAACTCGCCCAGTTGATCTTTCAAGGTTATATTATGTTCCAACATTTCACAATTTTTTGTTAGTATACGGGAATTATATATTCAAGCCACAACGTGGACAGATAAATTGTTGAACTTATAGGACTTCACTTTTCATATGATGAACCTCGTATGCAAACTGATGAACCTAGTGTAAAATCCAATCCTATTACTATCTACATATTTCAGTCTGTTTGCTGAGGTCCCAAATGAACATGCAAGACAGCACCAATGAAAATGGTGCATTTTTAAAGTGTCTAACCTATTCTATTTCTGATGAACCTGTTACTTATACTCAATAAACCTGTTAGTTGTAAATGATGAACCTCTTAGTTATATTGAATGAACCTCTCTGTTGAAACTGATGAACCTCGTATGCAAACTGATGCACCTAGTGTGAAATCCAATCCTATTTCTATCTAAATAAAATGATGAACCTCATTTTATTTACTGTTGAACCGCATAGTATATATGCATGCAGCTTATTCTTTTAGCTTTTAACCATTTTTACTTACCATTTGGTATACATACAGGAATGCTCTGCTGGGCTTGTTGCTGCTTTTTACCTCCTCATTAGTGTTCAGAATGGTTGACCAAGCATCAATTGCTTTGTAGTGGATGTCCACATCCATTGCCAACTCCATTCCGGAGACTTTCAGCGACTTGTGTTTGAAGAGCGCCTTACTATTCAATTGCATAGGAACAAAAGTGTTATGCAGTAGTAAACCTTTATCTCTAATATTTTGCATAATAATAAAATAAAATATGTCAGAATGTATGTATATCTTACCCTCCTATGCTGAAGTGGTTACAGTAGTTGTGCATCACGATTGCCTCCTTTGGTCTACTGGCAAAGATGTCGACAGTGCGGCTTTTGTAGGGGCTTCTGAGCTTTTCCCCAAGTTTCTTGTGCCTTGGCCCGTGAACTACATCAGTATCAGCCACCACTTGTTTCCCCTTGCCCTTTTCTTTTGCCTTTTCCGCTTCAGCGAGCTCCTTGTCCTTATGTGCAGCAACCACTGCTTGTTCTTCATCCATCGCTTCCGCAACACCAATTTCTTGTACCTCCTCTGACCCTATGAGCACTGAAGGTTCTTCATCATCGTTTTTCTCAGTCTCAACGTCATCCGACTCCTCTGAACTTATCAGCTTGAAAGATGGAATTTTCAAACGCGGAGACTTTCTGGCCTTCTTCGTTGTTGCTGGTGCGCGGGGTGTTGGTGCGCGGGGTGTTGGTGCGGGGGGTGTTGGTGCTGGGGGTGTTGGTTCCTTGTCCTTAGTACCAACAACAGTCTCATGCACAGTGCCTTGCGCCCTCTCTTTCTCTAGCTGTTGAACTTCATCTCTTTCCTCCTCTCTGTCACTGAGCACGTCAATGTACTCATTCATAACTATGTTTACATCCTCCCAATTTTGTGTGGTATCAATGCCCTGTGTTGCCTTAGAAGTGGAAGGTTCAGCATTTGAGATCTTGATCTTTTCTTTTGAAGCATCAGCCTTCTCCACCTGTCTCAAGCATTCTATGAGCTATGGATCGCTCCAGAAAGGGTGGTCGGCATCATTCCATATCTTCTCAAATTTGCTTCTTTCCTCTTCCTCGGCCTTTTTGTCGCCAATCAGTGTTTGGGCTGTTTTGATCATGCTCTGGACCTTGGGCTCTGCATTGAATTCCTTTGGCAAGTTTTCCATCATGGCAGTGAGTTTCAACATTTCGTTGGCCACTACAATCTGTTGTTTGGTGAAGTTATTAAGCCAGTCCTGCATACAAGACAACAAGTTTATGTGAACCTTAACTATAAATGAACCTCAATCTGTAAGTTAATGAACCTTGCTGTGTAAACTGATGAACCCACTATACTATTTTTTGGACATGAAGCTTGATGTTTACCTGTAGCTTGTTGCTCATGTATGGTTGTTCTCTTCCCTCTTTTGATGGTCTTGGGTCTTGAAGAGTTCCTAACCCAAATCCTCCACTCTTTATCTCCCTCTTCTCCCTTTCTTCCAAACTCTCATCTGTCCATCCTAGGAAAACTGGTGTACTATTCGGGTTTGTATTTCCGAAAACATATACCCTGTCTAAATACAACAACTGCATAGAAGTTCATACATACATTAGTATACACATGACATGGAAAGTAATACACAATAGTAGATGTTACTTATACTCAATGAACCCGTTACTTATTCTCAATGAACCTGGTAGTTGTAAATGATGAACCTAGTAGTTATAACTAATGAACCCAATGCTTGGTCAGAGTTCACTCACTACTAACTGTTGCTACAAGTCAAAACAAATGAACCTGCATTAGAAAATTAATAAACCTACAAGACAGCACCAATGAACCTGGTCGATTCTTGAAGTGTATAAGATATTGTATGTGTGATGAACCTTTTCCTTATACTCAATAAACATGTTAGTTGTAATTGATGAACCTAGTAGTTATAACTAATGAACCCAATGCTTGGACAGAGTACCCTCACTATTAATTGTTGTTACAAGTCAAACAAATGAACCTGCATGAGAAAAGTAATGAACCTGCCCCAATGAACCTGGTCGATTTTTCAAGTGTATAACTTATTCTATGTCTGATGAACATCTTCCTTATACTCAATGAACCCGTTAGTTATAAATGATGAACCTACTAGTTATAACTAATGAACCCAATGCTTGGACACAGTACTCTCACTACTAATTGTGGCTACAAGTTAAACAAATGAACCTGCATGAGAAAAGTAATGAACCTGCAAGACAGCACCAATGAACCTGGTCGATTTTTGTAGTGTATAACCTATTCTTTGTCTGATGAACCTTTTCATTATACTCAATGAACCTATTAGTTGTAAATGATGAACCTAGTAGTTATTACCAATGAACCCAATGCTTGGACAGAGTACACTCACTACTAACTGTTTTTTACAAAAAAATAACAAACAAGAGTTTTTTACCACGAGGAAGACGATTGGACCTCTCTTTCTTGGCCTTCCATTCAGTTGTTGTATGAGGCAAGACACTCATGACAAACCTACACCAGTTGTATCCCTTTACGTCCTCAACGTCGCTGATCATCATGTGCTGAGGAATAGTTCCTTTTTGGTTGCTCTCGACTAGCACAGACATGAACATGACAAGGAACATCCTTTTGAACCAGAGTTTGTCGGTGCAGGTTTTGAGTTTGGCTGCCACATGACTTGGCCTGATTTGCTTGATGTTGTCGAAATATTATTTCCATTCCTTTATAATGGCGTCATCAGCAGCCTCTTTGCCTCTCCTTTCCACTGTCCTCTGGCCTCTAGGGATCATGAGCACCCTCTGGACTTCCTCCTCTGTCACATTAATGATGCTGCCATCATTCAGCTTTATCTCACATTTGACCTCGTCATAGTGTTCGAGTATCCAGAAAGCAAGACAATGAGGCACTCCTTTAATCTTTAAATCGAGCATGCTCTCAAATCCGATCTCCCTAATCCAGACCTTAGTTTGTGCCTTCCTGTTTTCAGGGATGGATTCCAGTGCATTGACAAACACCTTTGGGATATTCCTAGTTGCCAACCAGATGTACTGTGTGTCATCATCTTCTGTCTTTATCTTGAGGTTGGCAGGGATTATCTCCAACTGCTTGCTTTCCTTTGGTTCTCTCTGCTTCTCCTTTTTTTCTTGGTAATTAACAGCTTCATCTCTCCTGTTCCCTTATCTACAGCCCATTTTTCTTCGTTGTTCTTCTTTGCAGTTTCTTCCTCATCAATGTCAATTTTTCTCTTCCCCTTGTCCTTCCTTTCTTCAATCTGTGTAGTCTTTTGTTTGCTCCTCAAGTTATCCTCAATCTCCTCCTCACTGGAACTCTCTAACTGAACTGCTTCATCTGTCTGAATTGCAGTCATTGTCCTTGTGGTTGGTGTTGTTTTCCCAGAACTCTGAGACGAACTGCTCTTCTTCTCTTCCTGTGAGCTGAGGCTTTCTATGTCTTCAACCTCTTTTCCTTTCCCTTTGCCTTCTACTTCTAAATGCAATTCATCTGCTTGTATGTTTGGTGTATCTGCAGTTGTATTGCCCGGTGTAGAATACTGAGAAATCTTCTCATCTTCAGAGTTTGTTGTTTCGGTACACTGCTTTTTTTCTGGAGGTTGTTCTGATTTTGAAGCTTGTCCCTTCAAATCCTTGTTGCATGGTTGTCTCTCTCTCTTAGTACTCCTCCTCTTTTGTCTCGGCATTGTTGTGGCTTTTTTAGCTGGTGTTGTGCTCTTTTGTTGCTGTATTCTCTTTACAACAGATTTCTTCGCAGAGATTTTCCTTATAAGTGGAATGTCATCACTGCTGGTACTCTCTGTACTCTCATACGGCACCTCAATGTCTTTGTGTGTAAGCCTTTTTTTTTTTGTCGCGATTGTCTAGTTGAGCCTGCTAAGAGAAACAGGACAATTGTAAGACCAACTTCAGACTATGAAGTAAACTGTAATAATACCCTATTTAAATACAACAACTGCATAGAAGTTCATACACTGTAAAAGCAAATGAACCCCAACACCTGAAATGAACCTCAGAAAAACCTAATGAATCCCCAACACCTAAAATGAACCCCCAACACCTAAATTGAACCCCCAACTCCTAAAATGAACCTCAGAAAAATCTAATGAACCCCCAACACCTAAAATGAACCCCCAACTCCTAAAATGAACCCCCAACACCTAAAATGAACCCCCAACAGCTAAAATAAACCTCAAAAAAACCTAATGAACCCCCAACACCTAAAATGAACCCCCAACACCTAAAATGAACCTCAGAAAAACCTAATGAACCCTGTAAAAGCAAATGAACCCCCAACACCTAAAATGAACCTCATAAAAACCTAATGAACCCCCAACACCTAAATTGAACCCCCAACACCTAAAATGAACCTCAAAAAAATCTAATGAACCCCCAACACCTAAAATGAACCTCAAAAAAACCTAATGAACCCCTAACACCTAAAATGAACCCCCAACACTTAAAATGAACCTCAAAAAAACCTAATGAACCCCCAACACCTAAAATGAACCCCCAACACTTAAAATGAACCTCAGAAAAACCAAATGAACCCTGTAAAAGCAAATGAACCCCCAATACCTAAAATGAACCTCAGAAAAACCTAATGAACCCCCAACACCTAAATTGAACCCCCAACTCCTAAAATGAACCTCAGAAAAACCAAATAAACCCTGTAAAAGAAAATGAACCCCCAACACCTAAAATGAACCTCAGAAATACTTAATGAACCCCCAACACCTAAATTGAACCCCCAACACCTAAAATGAACCTCAGAAAAACCTAATGAACCCCCAACACCTAAAATGAACCTCAAAAAAACCTAATGAACCCCCAACACCTAAAATGAACCCCCAACACTTAAAATGAACCTCAGAAAAACCAAATGAACCCTGTAAAAGCAAATGAACCCCCAACACCTAAAATGAACCTCAGAAAAACCTAATGAACCCCCAACACCTAAATTGAACCCCCAACTCCTAAAATGAACCTCAGAAAAACCAAATGAACCCTGTAAAAGTAAATGAACTCTAATGAACCCACAACACATGCATGAACTCTAGTAAGAGCAAATGAACCTCAGGTAAAACTAATTTTTTATCACAAAGGCGTGGAATCTGCAACTCATAAATGAACCTCATGGATTCAATGCAACTCAGGGGAACACATGCATGAACTCTAGTAAAAGCAAATGAACCACCAACTCATAAAATCAACCTCAGGAAAACCTAATTTTTTATCTCAAAGGCATGCAATCTGGAAGAAGAAAATGAACCTCTAACTCGATAATGAACCTCACTGAAAAATGCATCTCAGGTAAACACAAGCATGAACTAACGTAAAAGCAAATGAACCCCGAACACCTAAAATGAACCTCACGTAAACCTAGTGTTTCATCACAAAGGGATGAACTCTTTAAGAAGATAATGATCATCCAAGTCCCAATTGAACCTCAGGAAACGACACGAACACAGAATTCAGATCAGGAGAACAATGTCCCAACGGAAAAAAAAATACTAAAGCAACGCTAACAATCGTAACATTGAGCTATGTGTTTGTAATGGTGCAACAACATTTAACGAAGTTTCGAAACTTGATTTCTGAGTAATCTATGTGAAATTGAAACCCTAAATGTGTTATTCGCACCTCCCAAGTCCTCTTGACTGTAATCTGTGTCGCTCATGTTGTTTTTTGTTTGTATTTGCTTGTACTTGTGCAATTGAGAGCGTCTGAGTGCGTGGATTCGTCTTCTTCTCTTCAACTATGATCGTCTTTCTCAATCGAGTTCTGTATTTCGCTCGATTTGTATTCGCGTCTTCAGCTGGTGTGGGTTTTTGCTTTCAGAGAGTCTGAGAGGGTTTGAGGCATCTGAGACATTTTTGGGCCTTTTGGCGCCGGTTAGGGGTAAGGGTAATGTTGTAATACAATGTTCAAATTACTTTAAATTACAATGCTGCCACCACGTCTCCAACTCGGTATTTATCCCGTGTTGCTTCTCCTTCAATCGTGGCCGTTCATCTTCTCCATCCTAAGGCTGTCGTTTATGTGTAGTGTTTATCTTAAGGGAGTTGTTTATCGGAACGGGTCTCCTATAAAAAGTTATCTCTTATTAAGGGACAAATGTAATAAGAGAGACAATAAGATTGATTTGTTTGCTTCTTTTTATGTTTTTGTATTTGCTTTTCTTTATTTCGATATTGTTGCTTTGTTTTTTTTCATATCAGTTTTGTCCGACTATTAATATATTCAGTCTTTAGATTTTTTAGGTTTATCTAAAAATTTAAATTCTTTTGTCATAAAAAAAGAGAAAAAATTAAAAGAGAGACAATAAGATTATAAAAATACGACATATAAGATTATCTATATATATATATATATAAAGAACAAATTGTTGTAGAAGGGTGTCTTGTTGATCAATCTTCGGTTGTCTCAGATATCGATTGAATCGTGTTTGGACACTTTCCAAAATCAATATTTCGACCCTATAGATGTTGCCTTGGGTTACACGAAATTCGATTCGGGATAAGACAATCTCACACCTCTAAAGATTCAGGCTTTTAATCAATAGAGAACACTTGAAGATTTCAGTATTGTTCGATATAGAGAGATCGTAAGTTCTCGCGTACCCAAGACTTAACCCAAACCCGCTCTTATATAGAGCATCAGTATTTAGGCAGTTATAAGTCGGTTTAGGAGGTTAAAAAGTATTTTTAGCGGTTAAGTTAGGTAAAAACCCGCCAAAAAACGCCAAAACTTCCTTCCCGGCAAGAGGCACGGTTTGTGACAAACCGTGCCCCAAACCGTGCCTTCCTCCAGAGAGCCAAAACAACCCAGGAACCGAGTTCTGGGACACCGCACGGTTTGTGACAAACCGTGCCACAAACCGTGTGCCTTTACAGAGGCCAAATCTAGCTTATGTTCTGTTCTGCACAGTTGTGGGCCATGGTGCACGGTTTGTCACAAACCGTGTACACCCTTAGGACCCCGGAAATCACCCTCACGGTGTCCGCCTCTTGAACCCCGACACGTTTCGTAACTCCGAGTCTGAATCCACGCATACGAGTGTGCACTCCGCACCCCCGAAACTCGACATGCGCCAAACGAACTCCTTAAGTCTTGAGCGAATCCCGACTACACTAAATGACCGATGGCACTAAAATCACCAACATTCCTCCCCCATTTTAGTGTAATCCTTGATTCACTATATATACATCAAACACAAACTCATGCATAAATGAAAATGTCCTTAGGATTGAATTTTCACATTAGTGTAGTACACATTCCAAATAATCGACAATCAGGGTGTCCAAAGGATTGAACCCATCAACTCATTTGACTACCTGAAGATACAAACACACACAAGTTTCTACACTACTCCAAGTGCTAACTTGGGTGTCCTCCATTAGAGATTTTAAACGGGCTTTAAACCCATCCCGATAGCCGACTTGATCACCAAGTCCCTGGCTAATCCCTTTGTCAAGTGGTCCGCCAAATTTTGTTGAGACCGAACAAACTCAATAGTAATCACCCCATGAGTGATCAACTCACGTACCGCGCTATGTCTAATGCCCAGGTGTCGTGACTTACCATTATACACTTGGCTATAGGCCTTAGCCAAAGTAGCTTGACTATCACAATGGATAGAAATGGGTGACACCGGTTTCGGCCACAAAGGAATCTCGTAGACTAAGTTCCTTAGCCATTTCGCCTCTCTACCGGCAGCGGCCAATGCTACGAATTCTGATTCCATAGTCGAACTTGTAATGCAAGTTTGCTTCTTAGAAGCCCATGAAATGGCACCTCCCCCAAGCAAGAATACCCAACCACTAGTAGAAGAATGATCTTCTATGTTAGTGATCCAACTCGCATCCGAATACCCTTCTAAAACCGAAGGAAATCCGACATATGACAAACCATAATTCATGATTCCCTTTAAGTACTTGAGTACCCGCCTTATTGCTTGCCAATGATGAGTACTAGGATTACTAGTATATCTACTCAACTTCCCTACATCATAAGCAATATCCGGCCTTGTGCTCGTCATGGCATACATTAAGCAACCAATCACTTGTGAGTACTCGAGTGGTGATACAGCTTTACCCGAATTGGGCATAAGCTTCACACTCGGATCCATAGGAGTGCTAACCGGAGAACAAGTCTCACAATTGAACTTCTTAAGCACTTTCTCAATGTAATGAGATTGTGACAAAGAGAGTCTCTTATTCTCACGTTTGATCCTAATACCAAGGATCACATCCCCCCCCCCCCCCCCCCCCCCCCATGTCTTTCATGGCAAAGCTTGATGACAAAAAGGCCTTTGTAAGGTCCACTTGTTTTTGATTTGTACCAAAGATCAACATGTCATCAACATACAAGCAAATGATTACTCCATTACCGGATTTATCAAATTTGTTGTATACACACTTGTCCGACTGATTTAACTCTAATCCGCTCGACAAGAAACCTTGTCAAACTTTTGATGCCACTGCTTAGGTGCTTGCTTTAGCCCATACAATGACTTTACCAACTTACACACCTTATGCTCATTACCGGGCATAATAAACCCTTCAGGTTGCTTCATGTACACTTCCTCCTCCAAATCACCATTCAAGAATTCCGTTTTGACATCCATTTGGTGAATCACAATATCGTTAATAGTTGCCAAGGCAATCAACAACCTAATGGTGGAGATCCGAGCAACCGGAGCATAGGTATCGAAATAATTAATATCTTCCCTTTGTCTAAAGCCTTGGAAAACCAGTCGTGCATTAAACTTGTCAATAGTACCATCGACTTTCATCTTCTTTTTGAAGATCCACTTGCAGCCCAAAGGCTTGCAACCCGGTGGGAGATCCGATAAAACCCATGTGTTATTTCCCATGATGGAATCCATCTCATCATTTATTGCTTCTTTCCAGAAAGCAACATCTCGAGACCTCATTGCCTCACTAAAAGTCCTAGGATCCTCATCAATATGATAACAATATGAATATTGGAACCCAACTTCATCTCTAGATCATTCAACCAAATAAACTTGGAAATCTGGACCGAAAGACTTTTCAATCCTCCCTCTCTTGCTCCTACGGAGCACGGGTGACTCATTAGAAGGCATGACCGAACCGTCTCCTTCTTTAGTTCCACTTGTACTAGGAACCAAATCCTTTGGTCTAGGTATGGACGAGAATCGATTCTCATCAAATATTGCATCTCTCGACTCAATCACAGTATTAACCGAAATAGAATCATTAGGCTCTATCACATAGAACCTATAAGCCTTGGAATGCTCAGCATACCCAATAAAGATGCAATCAATACCTCTTTCCCCCAAGGTTTTAATCTTGGGCTGGGGTAGTCTAACGACCGCCCTACATCCCCAAACTCGAAGATAGTTCAAGCTTGGTTTCTTTTTGTGCCAAAGTTCATAAGGGGTAATCTTGCTCCTTTTGTTAGGAACCCTATTTAATAAATAGCAAGCCGTTAACATGGATTCACCCCAGAATCCGTCACTCAATCCCGAGTAGGATAACATGAAATTAACCATCTCTTTTAAGACTCTATTCTTCCTCTCCGGCACACCATTTTGTTGTGGCGTGTAGGGAGCCGTAGTCTCATGTATAATGCCTACAAATTGGAAATACACAGGATCATAAAATTCTCCACCTCTATCGGTGCATAGTTTCTTAATCAAGTCATTTTGTTTCAATTCAACCTCGGTTTTATAAACCTTAAATTTATCTAGGGCCTCGTCTTTAGCATGTAGTAAATACACATAACAATAATGAGATTAATCTGGTTAATAAAATACACACCATAAATCTCAAAACATATTTAAAAATAAATAACCGACCAGTCTATACAGAGTATAGTAGGGTCTAATGACTAATCTGTTTGGAAACAGTAGAGTCAAGTTTTAGCCAATCAGTATAACTATACTGTAGGGCATAACATGACCAGTAAACAAAAAAGTAATCTAGTCAACCTAGTAGACTTTTCATCAAATAATCTATATTAAATACAGTAGACCTGAATCAAGTAATCTAGAAACATGAGTAATCTATGCAAAGCATAGTAGACTTCATAAAAACACACAAGACTTCATCTGCTTCATGAGATTCTTGTCCTTAGTCTCTTGAGACTTAAGTCAACTATTTAAGTTACAATATCATGATCATTATTTTGATCATCAAGTCACATAAAATGGGAATTTGAACTAATGTGACTTATATCATGGTCATACGTATTGTACTTATACATACATTATACACCATACACCTCTATCACCCAATTATATGGAATGAATTCGAGGAATTAGATTTTCCAACCATGATCATACTATGACCAAATTTTTTCTATGGTCATATACATGTGCTTCCACCAATTTAATAGTACGTAAACACACATCTTTCACTCATACGAAATTTCAAATGCCACTATATGCGGTTAGCATACAATACATGACACTAACAAGAATTTAATTCTTACCCATACATATAAATATATGTTATATGTATACATGTCCAGAGATTACACAATCTTTTGCATATATCTCAAGATCATGAATATGGCTTAAACTTTTGATGCCACTGCTTAGGTGCTTGCTTTAGCCCATATAAATATATGTTAATAGTACGTAAACACGTGTCGGCCTCCTTGGTGTCGTCGTGGAATCCTTCAATTGTCTCACATGGGGTCTCCTCCTCGTAAGACTCATCTTTCGCGGCAACAGTGGAGAAGAGGACATGCTTATGGTTTGCACAATCCCTTTGGTAGTGACTGCGTCCTCCACACTTGAAGCCTTCAATGTCATCATCGCGATCATAGACCTGGGAGGGGGTCGTTGGCGCGGTTGTGGAAGAGGTCGTGCAATTGGGCATCGCGACCTTGGAGTCACAGTCTTGGTTGTACGCGGTGGATCCTGAGACTTGAACACGCACATCAATAGTAAGGGAGGGACTAGTGTTAGGATCATACTTGTGTTGGCCTTGATGTTGCCAAGATGAGTGCTTGTGGCGGTTAAGCTGGTGGTGCACCTCGACTTCATGGCGTTGGTAGCGGTGCGTGATCGAGGCTGGTTGGTGCACGTTGGAATCGGCGCGGCGACGTTGTCGCGGATGGACATCTCCCTCGCCGCGTTGACGATAGTCGCGCGTGCTTTCTTCGTGGCGCTGGCTGCGTGTGCCATGTTCCATGTTTTACCGGGATGACTGGTGGGGTTGGACCTGGAGCCGTGGTGGCGGAATCCATTTCGCGGGCCGATCCTACAACTCAAAAGGATCAACAAGATAGGGGTGATAAGAGCCGGAATTTCTCATACCTGAGTCTTCAAATTCCTCGTCGTCGAACTCCTCATAGGCATCACGGATCGTCGGCGTCGTGCAGGCATAGCCATAGGAGTCATAGCGCGGTGTGCGTGCACTCAGGTGGCCTAGGTGGTCACGGACGTCGAACGTGATGTGTGTTGTGGCAGGTGTGATAGCTCCATGACCCGCTCATTGACGGCGAAGGACGAAGAGGGAACAACGGGAGTGCACTCGAGGAGGGAAAAGACGACGAGTTCACGGAAGAAGAAGGAGGGCAGCGACCGCCACCCCCTTTACGGCGACCGCCGCCGGCCACCAAGGACACAGGAGAAGAAGCAAGAGGTGCGGCGACCGCCGCCCCCTTCACGGCGACCGCCGCCCATCTTCCGGCGCCCGCCGCCCATGGAGCCTCCGAACACTTGCTTACGGCAAATGGCAGCGACCGTCGTTTAATTACGGCGACCGCCGCGTTTCCCACTTTCGGTCCACGGTAGCGATCTCTTTCCGTCGTTTGCTGAACAATTTTATTATTATTTTAATTATTTCTCTATTGCTATATAAACCTTGAAACCCTAGTTTTTAATGTCATGTTGAATTTGAGTAGTAAAGTTGAGTACGCTCCTTCCCCTTGAGTTCCAACATCAACCCCCTCGATCCCACGGATCAACCTATCCCGTAGCTCGTCGCTTCGAGCAATTGCCGATCATCACGTTGATCGTTTATCCCTTTCGTTCATCACGTTGAACGTGTTTGAAGGCTAACTCGTTAGTCCTAGGAAAGCCATCACGTTGGCTACGGAAGAGAAGAATCTAATCCAAGCTTGAGGAGTCAAGATCCTACGTTGCAGACAACACTCCAGGGGTTGTTCGCATAACCTGGCATCAGAGCCATTTCCAAGCTAAGTTTGTTCTTCTCTCTTATTGTGGTTCTAGGAATTTTCCGCCTGCAAACCCTAAAAAAAAAAATTCTCTCACCACCACCGTTACCGGAATCACTACCACCACCACCACTCGCTGCACCTACCACCACCGTCCGCCACCCCCCCATCACGACCGAACCCTAATTTCACCTAGGTTTTGGTTACGTTTCCTACAATCCTAAAATCTACCCTCTAGCAATTCTTGTTTCCTTTAATTGCATATTTGATTTCCTTGTTTCTGGTTGATCACGTCTTGCTTCATCTTTGGATTAATTGCTAGATTAGTTGCTTGATTTTCATCCCTCATAGTTGCTTGTCTCTTCTTTCTTTCCTGCACTTGCTTGTGTGGTTCTTTCTTGCTTGATTCGCCATCATATCAGCACAAAACCAAAAACAAGTTTTGACCGTATAAACAAAAACAAACATACTATTCTCACCTTCCATCAAACAAAAACAGAAAGGTTTGGGAAGACGGAAGCCTCAAAAAAAAACAAAAAAAAAACAAAGAGTAGGCAGAGAACGCACCATACGGTCATACTCCATCTTCTCATTTTTCATGTCTCTATGCAACTCATTAAAAAGGGCAAATAAAAAATTTCAACTCTCTTGTGATTAATTCTGAGACACTTGATTTGATTGGCTTGCACTTGGAAATTTGTGTGTTGTTTGGGACTTGAATTGCTAGTTCTTGTTTTCTTGCCTTCCGTTCAAGCCTCTCCCTCCTCACGAGCAACCCAAATTAGTACGACCCGCGGAAAATTTCTTGGGTCACTTTTGAGACAAGGACTTGGCTTGGACTTGTTCTTTTGCTTGGTATGCCTTACTCCTTGTGTTATATGCTTCGTATAGGTACTATGGAGATTCCTACGACATGCTACTCTCCTTCTACGGGCCACCGCAGCCCCGGACACATAGACTCCGTCTATGAGCACATTGACCAACTTCATGCTGCGAATGCCACCCTGCACGCTTCAAATGAAGATCAAGCCCAACAACTCGCCACGAAAGATGCTCAGCTTGCTCACCTTCGTCGGGCCTTGAGTGACATGAGGTGGCCCACGGCTGACCCAATGTTGAACCCTCCGGCCACCACTAGCCGGCCAATGGACCGCAAGGGTTCCCTTCTCAATGTCCTCTTCTCAAACACCTCCGGCTACGAGTCTTTTGACGAGGACACCCCCGACGCCGGACCGATATTTGACACCTATGACGATGAGGAAGAGGAGGAGATGAACACCTACATATGCAGCTTTATGGATGAGCAAGGCAACGTGCCTATTGGCTTGGTTCCACGCAGCGTTATTACCGCCAACGAAGATCATCAATGAAAAGGTGACCCATCACTTCACGTTTGAGACGCCTTCCCAACCCGACATTCAAGGCAAATGCGAGACCCGACTACCCTTAACCCGATTCCAAGATGTCTCTCTAATGATTCAGGGACGTCTTCCTTGCTTTTTACTTGAACCTTTTGCGTGTCTCTTAAATGTTGAGGCTTTGGTTGCTTTACACCCTACGGTGTCTACTCTTTTGCAGGAACGCAATGCAGGCCGGCATGCCGTGGAGTTTGAGCCCGGAGGCTTGGTATGGTTGCACTTGCGTCGCGATCTCTTTCCATTCAAGCGATGCCACAAGATGGATGCTCGAGGTGATGGTCCATTTCAGGTGCTACAAACCCTTGGTGCCGACGCCTACCGCTTTCATTTACCCGATGACTATGGTGCGCATCCTACGTTCCACGTCGCTAATCTTCCTCCTTATACGCCTCATGCTTTTGACAACGAGGACGAAGCGGGGACGCTTCGAAGCCAAGAAGGGGAGATTGATAGCTCCATGACCCGCTCATTGATGGCAAAGGACGAAGAGGGAACAACGGGAGTGCACTCGAGGAGGGCGAAGACGACGAGTTCACGGAAGAAGAAGGAGGGCAGCGACCGTCGCCCCCTTTACGGCGACCGCCGCCGGCCACCAAGGACACGGGAGAAGAAGCAAGAGGTGCAGCGACCGCCGCCCCCTTCACGGCGACCGCCGCCCCCTTCACGGCGCCCGCCGCCCATCTTCCGGCGCCCTCCGCCCATGGAGCCTCCGAACACTTGCTTACGGCAAATGGCAGCGACCGCCGTTTAATTACGGCGACCGCCGCGTTTCCCACTTTCGGTCTGCGGCAGCGATCTCTTTCCGTCGTTTGCTGAACAATTTTATTATTATTTTAATTATTTCTCTATTGCTATATAAACCTTGAAACCCTAGTTTTTAATGTCATGTTGAATTTGAGTAGTAAAGTTGAGTACGCTCCTTCCTCTTGAGTTCCAACATCAACCCCCTCGATCCCACGGATCAACCTATCCCGTAGCTCGTCGTTTCGAGCAATTGTCGATCATCACGTTGATCGTTTATCCCTTCCGTTCATCACGTTGAACGCGTTTGGAGGCTAACTCGTTAGTCCTAGGAAAGCCATCACGTTGGCTACGGAAGAGAAGAATCTAATCCAAGCTTGAGGAGTCAAGATCCTACGTTGCAGAAAACACTCCAGGGGTTGTTCGCATCAACTGGCATCAGAGCCATTTCCAAGCTAAGTTTGTTCTTCTCTCTTATTGTGATTCTAGGAATTTTCCGCCTGCAAACCCTAAAAAAAAAAATCTCTCACCACCACCGTTACCGGAATCACTACCACCACCACCCCACCACCACCACTCGCTGCACCTACCACCACCGTCCGCCACCCCCCGTCACGACCGAACCCTCATTTCACCTAGGTTTTGGTTACGTTTCCTACAATCCTAAAATCTACCCTCTAGCAATTCTTGTTTCCTTTAATTGCATATTTGATTTCCTTGTTTCTGGTTGATCACGTCTTGCTTCATCTTTGGATTAATTGCTAGATTAGTTGCTTGATTTTCATCCCTCATAGTTGCTTGTCTCTTCTTTCTTTCCTCCACTTGCTTGTGTGGTTCTTTCTTGCTTGATTCGCCATCATATCAGCACAAAACCAAAAACAAGTTTTGACCGTATAAACAAAAACAAACATACTATTCTCACCTTCCATCAAACAAAAACAGAAAGGTTTGGGAAGACGGAAGCCTCAAAAAAAACAAAAAAAAAACAAAGAGTATGCAGAGAACGCACCATATGGTCATACTCCATCTTCTCATCTTTCATGTCTCTATGCAACTCTCATTAAAAAGGGCAAATAAAAATTTTCAACTCTCTTGTGATTAATTCTGAGACACTTGATTTGATTGGCTTGCACTTGGAAATTTGTGTGTTGTTTGGGACTTGAATTGCTAGTTTTTGTTTTCTTGCCTTCCGTTCAAGCCTCTCCCTCCTCATGAGCAACCCAAATTAGTACGCCCCGCGGAAAATTTCTTGGGTCACTTTTGAGACAAGGACTTGGCTTGGACTTGTTCTTTTGCTTGGTGTGCCTTACTCCTTGTGTTATATGCTTCTTATAGGTACTATGGAGATTCCTACGACATGCTACTCTCCTTCTACGGGCCACCGCAGCCCCGGACACATAGACTCCGTCTATGAGCACATTGACCAACTTCATGCTGCGAATGACTCGCTTCATGCTGCGAATGCCACCCTGCACGCTTCAAATGAAGATCAAGCCCAACAACTCGCCGCGAAAGATGCTGAGCTTGCTCACCTTCGTCGGGCCTTGAGTGACATGAGGTGGCCCACGGCTGACCCAATGTTGAACCCTCCGGCCACCACTAGCCGGCCAATAGACCGCAAGGGTTCCCTTCTCAATGTCCTCTTCTCAAACACCTCCGGCTATGAGTCTTTTGACGAGGACACCCCCGACGTCGGACCGATATTTGACACCTACGACGATGAGGAAGAGGAGGAGATGAACACCTACATATGCAGCTCTATGGATGAGCAAGGCAACGTGCCTATTGGCTTGGTTCCACGCAGTGTTATTACCGCCAATGAAGATGGTGGGAGTTACCGCGACATCATCATTGAAAAGGTGACCCAGCACTTCACGTTTGAGACGCCTTCCTAACCCGACATTCAAGGCAAATGCGAGACCCGGCTACCCTTAACCTGATTCCAAGATGTCTCTCCAATGATTCAGGGACGACTTCCTTGCTTTTTACTTGAACCTTTTGCGTGTCTCTTAAATGTTGAGGCTTTGGTTGCTTTACCCCCTACGGTGTCTACTCTTTTGCAGGAACGCAATGCAGGCCGGCATACCATGGAGTTTGAGCCCGGAGGCTTGGTATGGTTACACTTGCGTCGCGATCTCTTTCCATTCAAACGACGCCCCAAGATGGATGCTCGAGGTGATGGTCCATTTCAGGTGCTACAAAGCCTTGGTGCCGATGCCTACCGCTTGCATTTACCCGATGACTATGGTGCGCATCCTACGTTCCACATCGCTAATCTTCCTCCTTATACGCCTCATGCTTTTGACAACGAGGATGAAGTGGGGACGCTTCGAAGCCAAGAAGGGGAGATTGATAGCTCCATGACCCGCTCATTGACGGCGAAGGACGAAGAGGGAACAACGGGAGTGCACTCGAGGAGGGCGAAGACGACGAGTTCACAGAAGAAGAAGGAGGGCAGCGACTGCCGCCCCCTTTACGGCGACCGCCGCCGGCCACCAAGGACACGGGAGAAGAAGCAAGAGGTGCAGCGACCGCCGCCCCCTTCACGGCGACCGCCGCCCATGGAGCCTCCGAACACTTGCTTACGGCAAATGGCAGCGACCTCTGTTTAATTACGGCGACCGCCGCGTTTCCCACTTTCGGTCCGCGGCAGCGATCTCTTTCCGTCGTTTGCTGAACAATTTTATTATTATTTTAATTATTTCTCTATTGCTATATAAACCTTGAAACCCTAGTTTTTAATGTCATGTTGAATTTGAGTAGTAAAGTTGAGTACGCTCCTTCCCCTTGAGTTCCAACATCAACCCCCTCGATCCCACGGATCAACCTATCCCGTAGCTCGTCGCTTCGAGCAATTGTCGATCATCACGTTGATCGTTTATCCCTTTCGTTCATCACGTTGAACGCGTTTGAAGGCTAACTCGTTAGTCCTAGGAAAGCCATCACGTTGGCTACGGAAGAGAAGAATCTATTCCAAGCTTGAGGAGTCAAGATCCTACGTTGCAGACAACACTCCAGGGGTTGTTCGCATCAAGGTGTCCTCATGCGATGTTCTTCGCGCCTTGGGTGTCGCGGTGTAGTAGCTTGTCGCGCGTTGTGGCGAGATCTGTTGTCTCGCGGCACGGAGGGTGGTTCATCGCGTTGAACTTGGCGCCGTAACTCCTGTATGGCTTGGAGTTGAGCAACTTGGCGCTGTAACTCCTGTATCTCTTGGAGTTGAGCAACTTGGTGTCGTAACTCATGTATCTCGCGTTGTGGCGCGGAGAGCTTCAGACTGGGAGCTTCATTGTGTTGGTCTTGTTGTGGCACCAAAAGTGGGTTTGGCACGTTCTTGTTTCCTAAGACAATATAACCAGACATCGCGAGTAAAAACGAACAAAAGACAACACAACCAAAGATCAAGCAAGCAACGAGCAAGTGACAAGTGTTCACGAAGGAAGGCGCGTTCTTTTGGCCGTGAGGGCGGCTAAAGGCAAGCAAACCAAGTGTGATATACAAGCACAAAAGCAAACGAAACCAAAAGAATAAAGTCCTAACCTCTTGCATAAACAACGCGCACACACAAGACAAACCTTCAAGTGTGACACTAGACGGTGGAGGGATAAGAGATGAGCCTAGCCGGTGAGGGGAGAAGGTTGCCTTATTTTGGCTTGCCTTATTTTGGCTTTCCTTCTTTTCTTTTTTTTTGAATTGTCGCATCCTTTTTTTTAATGCGACTTGACTTTTGAAATTTGAATTTCAAATTCAAATCCGAGATCTTGCTATGATTTAGATTGATTCGGATAAGATTTGTAACAATAAAATTAAAAGAACACGGCTAAGTAACAATAAGGAAAGAAATCGCGCGATTATCGCGATAGGAGAGAGAAAAGATTGTTGGAGATTTATAACGGCCACACAAGAAGATATGCAAGATATGATTAGCGAAATTTATGCAATTAATAAAGCAAATCAATCAATCAATTACGGCAGATTTCATGCAAAGCAAATCACACAATTTTCGCTAGGGAATCAAACAATTAATCGGTGAAGAGATTCTCTTATAGAAACCGATGGGACAAGCATGTGTTTGAAGAGAAAAAATTTTGTGACAAACGCGGAAGCAAGGATGATGGGGGAGAAAAATCTTTCGTGAACAAATGAGGACTTGACAAGCGACTTACAAGATCAAAGGCTCTGATACCAGTTGATGCGTTTCTGCTTGTGAATGCCGAATCGATGATCTTGGTGGGAAGTCGCGTGGGTTGTTTCGGTGATTGGATGAGTGGAACGCAGTGTTGGAGTTGGTGCACGTGATGATTGATGGTGGTATGGCGATGGCGGAAGTGATTGTTGGAGGGGATAGATGACTTGAAAAGACAAGTCGTTGGCCGTAGCGTCGGCAGCGGAGTGAAGGGAGATGTGAAGGAAGACTTGACTTGAAGAATCAAGCGGTTGCCGTAGCGTCGGCGGCGGAGTGAAGGGAGATGAGAAGTCAGAGGTGTTTGACGTCCAATCAAAGGAAGGAGGTGATATGCTCTCAAACTTAAGCTTTGATTCAAAATTAGACGTGCCCTAAAACAGAAGGCTGAGTTGGCCTTTTATAGCGAGACTCGGATGGGCCGAGTCTTGCTTAATTGGCTAGCCCACGCGATACGCGTGAAACACACACCCCAAAAGAAAACACTGGAAATAAATAATGTTAAAACATTTACAAAGATATTCAAAGAACGCGTTCAGCATTGAATGCGAGAATCTTCAGATAGAACGCGATCAGCATTGAATGCGAGAATCTTCAGATTGAGTCGCTTAAAGGAAGACGCATTGAGGGACGCGACCTTTGGTCTTGGATAGAGACGCTTGAATGAGATCGCGGACTCTGTTCCAGATGCGAGGAGTATGACAAAGATCGCGGTCTTCGTACTTGGCTCTTCTGAGCTCATGGTCATTGCTACTTCTTCTATGGCCGTCATGGAGGGCAGGGTCGTATCATCCTCCCCCACTTGGCTATGAAGCGTCCCTGCTTCACCATCGTCGAAGTTGTGCTGGACATACTGGGGCAAGTGCACCCACGCGAGGTCTCCGGTGTCGAACACGAATTGTCGGCGGCCGTGGTATGGCGGATAGGCACCAGACACCCAGTCGAATGTGATTTGAATGCCACGCAAGGCTGGTAGAGCTTGGGGAGGCTCCTCTAGCAAAGCTTCCCTGAAGGGGGTCTCTGGAGTGCAACGCATTGGCACCAACAGGAAATATGGCACGTCGTCTTGAAAGGTAGCATGGAGGTCGCGAGGAGGTCCAAGAAGCAAGTTGTGCTCTAAGGTTCCTTGTAACGTGGTCTTTGCACCGTCCTGGCCTCTAGATCGCGCGTTGGGCTCCTGGTCATTGTAAACGACTTCATGCCCTTGGGAAGAACGCGTTGTCCTACTACTGGGGTCAGGTGTGTTGGAAGCATCTCTAGGATCTGAGTGGGGTCGCATTGATGTTGGTGTGTGCTTTGTTGTTGCCATAGTCTTTTCTCGATCACGCTCGACCTAATCCTGTAAAATCTCATGAAGAGACATATATAAGAATGTCACACGCTTCCCGTGGTAGGTAAACACATAGGTGTTTAGATACGCAACGTCAAGTATGCGACGATCGGACTGCCATGGACGCCCAAGAAAGAGATGGGTGGCGTCCATTGCAATCACATCACATAAAATTGTTGCATTGTATTGACCAATGGAAAAGTGAATAAGACACTGTCGTGAGACAGTGTTACTTGAGCTTGAAGACATCCCTTGTAGGTCATATGGTTGTGGGTAAAGTGTGGTTGGCAGGCTGAGAGGGTTGACCACCTTCTCATTGTTGATATTTAAGCAGTTGCCACCATCGATGATGACACTTATCGACACGGTATTAACCATGCAACGCGTGTGGACGAGAGTCTCGCGCTGGTCGACAAGGTTGCCTTCCTTGACGTTGAGAATGCGTCGCATAACGAGGCTCAATGATGTTCCTGCATGGAGCGCGGCAGCCTCACACGTGTCGGCCTCCTCGGTGTCGTCGTGAAATCCTTCAATTGTCTCACACGAGGTCTCCTCCTCGTAAGACTCATCTTTTGCGGCAACAGTGGAGAAGAGGACCTGCTTATGATTTGTACAATCCCTTTGGTAGTGACTGCATCCTCCATACTTGAAGCCTTTAATGTCATCATCGCGATCATAGCCCTGGGAGGGGGCCGTTGGCGCGGTCGTGGAAGAGGTCGTGCAATTGGGCATCGCGAGCTTGGAGTCACAGTCTTGGTTGTATGCGATGGATCTTGAGACTTGAACATGCACATCAATAGTAAGGGAGGGACTAGTGTTAGGATCATACCTGCGTTGGCCTTGATGTTGCCAAGATAAGTGCTTGTGGCGGTTGAGCTGGTGGTGCACCTCGACTTCATGGCGTTGGTAGCGGTGCGTGATCGAGGCTGGTTGGTGCACGTTGGAATTGGCGCAGCGACGTTGTCGCGGATGGACATCTCCCTCGCCGCGTTGACGATAGTCGCGCGTGCTTTCTTCGTGGAGCTGGCCGCGTGTGCCATGTTCCATGTTGTACCGGGATGACTGGTGGGGTTGGACTTGGAGCCATGGTGGCGGAATCTATTCCGCGGGTCGATCCTGCAACTCAAAAGGATCAACAAGATAGGGGTGATAAGAGCCGGAATTTATCATACCTGAGTCTTCAAATTCCTCATCGTCGAACTCCTCATAGGCATCACGGATCGTTGACGTCGTGGAGGCATAGTCATAGGAGTCATAGCGCGGTGTGCGCGCACTCAGGTGGCCTAGGTGGTCACGGACGTCGAACGTGATGTGTGTTGTGGCAGGTGTCCTCACGCGATGTTCTTCGCGCCTTGGGTGTCGCGGTGTAGTAGCTTGTCGCGCGTTGTGGCACGATCTGTTGTCTCGCGGCGCAGAGGTTGGTTCATCGCGTTGAACTTGGCGCCGTAACTCCTGTATGGCTTGGAGTTGAGCAACTTGGTGTCGTAACTCCTGTATCTCTTGGAGTTGAGCAACTTGGCGTCGTAACTCCTGTATCCCGCATTGTGGCACGGAGAGCTCCAGACTGGGAGCTTCATTGTGTTGGTCTTGTTGTGGCACCAAAAGTGGGTTTGGCACGCTCTCGTTTCCTAAGACAATATAACCAGACATCGCGAGTAAAAACGAACAAAAGACAACACAACCAAAGATCAAGCAAGCAACGAGCAAGTAACAAGTGTTCACGAAGGAAGGCGCGTTCTTTTGGCCGTGAGGGCGGCTAAAGGCAAGCAAAGCAAGTGTGATATGCAAGCACAAAAGCAAACGAAACCAAAAGAATGAAGTCCTAACCTCTTGCGTAAACAACGCGCACACACAAGAGAAACCTTCAAGTGTGACGCTAGACGGTGGAGGGATAAGAGATGAGCCTAGCCGGTGAGGGGAGAAGGTTGCCTTATTTTGGCTTTTTTTTTTTTGAATTGTCGCGTCCTTTTTTTTTTAATGCGACTTGACTTTTGAAATTTGAATTTCAAATCCGAGATCTTGCTTTGATTTAGAGTGATTCGGATAAGATTTATAACAATAAAATTAAAAGAACACGGCTAAGTAACAATTAAGGAAAGAAATCGCGCGATTATCGCGATAGGAGAGAGAAAAGATTGTTGGAGATTTATAACGGCCACACAAGAAGATATGCAAGATATGATTAGCGAAATTTAAGCAATTAATTAAGCAAATCAATCAATCAATTACGGCAGATTTCATGCAAAACAAATAACACAATTTTCGCTAGGGAATCAAGCAATTAATCGGTCAAGAGATTCTCTTGTAGAAACCGATGGGACAAGCATGTGTTTGAAGAGGGAAAAAAATTGTGGCAAACGCGGAAGCAAGGATGATGGGGGAGAAAAATCTTTCGTGAACAAATGAGGACTTGACAAGCGACTTACAAGATCAAAGGCTCTGATACCAGTTGATGTGTTCCTGCTTGTGAATGTCGGATCGATGATCTTGGTGGGAAGTCGCGCGGGTTGTTTCGGTGATTGGATGAGTGGAACGCGGTGTTGGAATTGGTGCACGCGATGATTGATGGTGGTATGGAGATGGCGGAAGCGATTGTTGGAGGGGATAGATGACGTGAAAAGACAAGTCGTTGGCCGTAGCGTCGGCAGCGGAGTGAAGGGAGATGTGAAGGAAGACTTGGCTTGAAGAATCAAGCGGTTGCCGTAGCGTCGGCGGCCGGAGTGAAGGGAGATGAGAAGTCAGAGGTGTTTGACGTCCAATCAAAGGAAGGAGGCGATATGCTCTCAAACTTAAGCTTTGATTCAAAATTAGATGTGCCCTAAAACAGAAGGCTGAGTTGGCCTTTTATAGCGAGACTCGGATAGGACGAGTCTTGCTTAATGGGCTGGCCCACGCGACACGCGTGGAACACACACCCTAAAAGAAAACACTGGAAATAAATAATGTTAAAACATTTACAAAGATATTCAAAGAACGCGTTCAGCATTGAATGCGAGAATCTTCATAAAGAACACGATCAACATTGAATGCGAGAATCTTCAGATTGAGTCGCTTGAAGGAAGACGCGTTGAGGGACGCGACCTTTGGTCTTGGATAGAGACGCTTAAATGAGATCGCGGACTCTGTTCCAGATGCGAGGAGTATGACGAAGATCACGGTCTTCGTACTTGGCTCTTCTGAGCTCATGGTCATGGCTACTTCTTCTATGGCCGTCATGGAGGGCAGGGTTGCATCAAACCACTACCGCACATGACAACCAATCGTATGATCTTGCCATTTCCCAATTGTTGAACCTCCTCGTCTCCTCCAAGGGTTCATTCTTTGCATCTTCCGGTACGGGGGATATTGGCATGCTTAGAACATACACCTCCTTGAGCGTCGTGGGGAGGAAGTGCATCTTCTTTTGCATCTTCTAAAGTCCACGCCTTCAAATTTCTCCAACTTCCCGAACTTGGATGTCATCTCACGAACCGATGCAGTCGCCATTGATCAAACACGGAAAATATTGATTTTGAATGTTGTAGAAGGGTGTCTTGTTGATCAATCTTCGGTTGTCTCGGATATCGATTGAATCATGTTTGGACACTTTCCAAAATCAATATTTCGACCCTATAGATGTTGCCTCGGGTTACACGAAATTCGATTCGGGATAAGACAATCTCACACCTCTAAAGATTCAGGCTTTTAATCAATAGAGAACACTTGAAGATTTCAGTATTGTTCGATATAGAGAGATCGTAAGTTCTCGCGTACCCAAGACTTGACCCAAACCTGCTCTTATATAGAGCATCAGTATTTAGGCAGTTATAAGTCGGTTTAGGAGGTTAAAAAGTAGTTTTAGCGGTTAAGTTAGGTAAAAACCCGCCAAAAAACGCCAAAATTTCCTTCCCGACAAGAGGCACGGTTTGTGACAAACCGTGCCTTCCTCCAGAGAGCCAAAACAACCCAGGTTCCAAGTTCTGGGACACCGCACGGTTTGTGACAAACCGTGCCACAAACCATGCGGCTTTACAGAGGCCAAATCTGGCTTATGTTCTGTTTTGCACAGTTGTGGTCCATGGTGCACGGTTTGTCACAAACCGTGCACACCCTTAGGACCCCGGAAATCACCCTCACGGTGTCCGCCTCTTGAACCCCGACACGTTTCGTAACTCCGAGTCCGAATCCACGCATACGAGTGTGCACTCTGCACCCCCGAAACTCGACATGCGCCAAACGAACTCCTTAAGTCTTGAGCGAATCCCGACTACACTAAATGGCCGATGACACTAAAATCACCAACACAAATTATATATATATAGTAGCTTATTGAATAATTAAATGATTCAAAAAATTTAGTTAATAATAATATCTAGTTAGTCGCTCTTACTTTTCAAATCCGTCAAAATCCTCAGCAGTAAAAGTTAGTGTGACCCCTCTTTCATAATTTTGTGAATCCATCACTGTATATTTGTGTATACATATCAACATGTAGTGCAGTTTACTATAAATGAGAAATCATCACGTACAGCTTTAAGTTTGTGTGTGTGTTTTAACATTGGAGAGTGCTATAGCTATGTATATAGACTTCTACTAAACAAACGAAAATATGTAACTTCATAGTACAATATAGTGTGTGTTAAAAGATAATATTGGTTTGAGGCAAAGCCTACAACAAAATTTTATCGAGCTTCACTATAGGGTTGGTATAACACATAACCTGATCATATGTTACATTTGTTTACATTACATGAATGACAGCTTCACATTTAGTCTTCTAAGCCACAATGAGTGAAGAACCATGTGAATCACATCATAAGGCTTAGAAGGCCTATTCAACATGAAATGCCTTTGCACTTGCACAACTCTCCTCTGCATCTCCAAGTACTTTTCCTTAGGAATCTCTTCCAACATCTTCTTAATCTCCGGTATTCTTGACACCGGCACATAAACCGAGAATGCGCTCCAATCGAGCACGTCGCTGAAGGGTAGCACGTAGCCGTCGGATATGATCACCGGCACACACCCCGAGGCTATTGACTCCACAACCCTAGGACTCGCCACCTCGTACCCACTAGGGCAAAGGCAAAACCGGCTTCGAGCCATCATGTCGGTGTAGTTTAGGGTTTTGGGGAGGTAGTCATGGACGTGGACGTCTTTGTCTTTTTCCTTCCAATACTTGAATAGGATCTTCCGGACGATGCCGTGGGCCCCACCCGCGAAGAAGGCGAGGATGGGGCGGCGGTTTTCGGGTTCTTGGTGAGGTGGGACTTTGTTTAATTGGCCCCACTTGAGGTTGATCTCCGGAATGGATACATCCCTCATTGGCTCGAAGCTCTCAGAGGCGTTTGCATTGCATAGCAATCGGATGAAGTTGTTGAAGAGAGTAGGGTTTGCGGCTGAGACTTCTGGTGCCTGGAATAGTTGTGCAGATGAGTTAGAGCATATACACCAAATTTAGAGTGACTTATATACTTGGATGTCAATTGAGTTTGTCATTGACAAGTTGTATGTAGCTTGTCTCAACCAATAGTAGTAAAGCCTAATTGTGTAGCCTCTCATATCAACCAAATAAATATTAGTTCAAACCCTAGCTTAGTTTTTTTTTTAAAAAAAATTAAGGGTAAATTCAAATATATTAGGCTATGTTCGACAAAGCTTTTTTTAGATTAATTGAGCTTGATTTTTTTTAATCTACTATGTAAGTGTTCGGTAAAAAACATCAATCTAGCTTAATGAGTTTTTAGTAGATTAAGGCTACGTTCGATCGGTATATCCAGCTGGATCTGAAACTGGTGTTGGAGCTAGATTTATCAGCTTAAATTTTATATAAAATATAATTGGTGTTCGGTATTACAAGCTGAAATGGAGAAAATGTTAAATGAAGCTTGTTAAGCTCTAACAATTTTGGGGTCACATGAAAAAAATTGACAGAATTAAGCTACATTAGTCTACTACAAGCTTCTTAAGCTAGATTGACATTTTTTTACCGAATGCTCATAATTAGATCAAAAATAAAATCTAAGCTTTGTTAATCTCAAAAAAGGTTTTGCCGAACGGAGTCTAATATAACTTAAATTTGCCAATTTTTTTAATGTAACCTCCCATGATTGTTGAAGATTAACAAACTGAAATTAACTTTTTTCTCATTTTAGCTTCTAATACCGAACACTAATTATATGTTTTTGAATAATTAAGCTCGTAAATCTAGCTCCATCTAATCATTCGGTTCTAACTCCTACTAACCCTACTCACTCAGTTTTACCTCATATTCAGCTTGTTTTATCGAACAGAGCCCTAGTTAATCCTATAGGAAGAAATTAAAAGAGGAAGAGAAATGCACATACATACCCAATCATGGCACGAGGCAAAAAAGTGGTCAGCCCCTTTGCTCCGATTCCAATAAGGGTATCGTTCGGAGAGTAGATGAACATAGTCTTCAATGATGTGTTGGAGGCGGTCACGAGCATAAGACGTGTAAGGAAGATAGACATAGTGAATGATGGAAACAACACTTATAGGGAGAAAGAAGGCAAGGGCCTCGTCCGGATGAGAGGCTGCAAAGGGACTCTTCCCGTTACTCAACTCGTCTATGATTTGCCCTTCTATGGAGTAGATGTTGTTCATAGGGCCGTTGTGGAAGATTGGAGGGTCGCCTTCTTTGTATGTCCACACCTTCAATCTCTTCTCCATCTCTATGTGACTCCTGCATATTACTTTTCCAAATTAAATCTTAAACGTATTAACTTAAGGGCTCGTTTGGTATCGATATCAAAGATATGAGATATCGGGTATCGGTATTGGTATGAATATCAAGATATGGGTATGAGTGATATCAAGGTATCGTATATGGGTATGGGTATAAGTGATATAAAAGATATTAAAATAACACTTCAAATTCACTTTGATATCACTAATATCAATATCTACATATACCAAATAGCAGATATTAGTTTGATATCTATATCAGAATATACCAAACACAGATATGGGTACGACTGATATCTCATACCCATATTTGATATCCTGATATCAATATCAAACATGCCCTGAGAGTGTGTCAGAGCTTCATTCGTAGAGAAGCCACAAAATTACATTAAATTAGCAAGCCATTTTTAGGCCAACTATGGAATATAAATGAGGGTTGGGTACACCAACCTGAAAAGGAAAACAGAATGAAGCTTCTGTTGTAACTCTTAAGTTATGGGGGCGCCCCACTCTTCTCGCCATAGTACTATACTACTATGGGATGGGTAACACTAACGGCCAAGAGTAATTAAGAACTAAAATAACACTAACGGCTAAGAGTAATTAAGAACTAAAATTCATATTTTAGTGGCATGAGATTTTGGATATTTTGAAAATTAAATCATGAAAATCTTGTCAAATCTTCAACAAGTTATTTCTTGTCATGTTGAAATTTATGATTATTATTAATCTGCTTTTGAAAATTGTATTTATTTTTTGTCGTTTTTAAAAAAAATAAACGACCCATCATTTGCCTACGTGCACCGAAAATATCGGTTCATTTACCAAAACTAGAACGTTCTGATATGTTTTCCTTTTTTTTTTTGTCGAACTGATATGTTTTCTTCTTCTTTGTCAGACTGATATGTTTTGTTTGATGAACATTCGATGATAAAGTTTTTAACAAAACTTTATTGATATTTTTTGTTGATAAGTATATATTTATCTCAAAAAAATATCTTTATTCCTAGAAATTTATTAATATTTCAGCAAACATATCCGTAGTCCATTTTTCGAACTACACCAATTGTATGTGAATCAAACCGGAACAACTTATAAAGTACTGGAAACAACCCAAAAACGAGGATGAAAATAAAAAGCACACCCTTTATTTACCATTTTTTCTTGTATTTGCACACTATTAAATATATTTCTCCCAAAAAAGAAGTGCGCAGAAAGCGTACGAGTATCCCATCGTAATCTAAATAACCAAACAATATTAGCAAGAATCCTAACAAAACCATCCATCCATTAATCTATCCCCTTAATTAGTTCGCAGTGCAAATTATATTTATATATTAAAAAAAAAAGATAAAAGGAAGAAATCAATCTTAACTGGTGAAAGGCAAAAGGGTTCCTGTAAACAGGCCCTCTTGGGATGAAGCCCTCCTCCTTGCTAATGGTGTAAGTTCGACTCCGAGCCGCCTCTCGAATCTCCGCCCTTGCTCTAGCCAATCCTTCTTCCAACCTCATCTACACATTCACAATCAAAACCCATGAAAAAAAATATGCAAGAAATGAAAAGAAAAAAAAAAACTTGGGATAATGAAAAATTGTGTTAAGATTGTATTAGAATAGGGTTTGTGACATACAAGATGATCATCAATGTGGGGCCTAGTGTAACTCAAGTGGATATGGTTGGAGAAGGTGGAAGAGGAAGAAGAAGAAGAGAGGGTTAGGATGATGGTTAGAGATGTGTAGAGCATCTCTTTGGTGTTTGCCATCGCCTAGTTTTAGCTACATATCATATGGGGTATTATTAATGGGGTGTGTTTATATATTTACATGCCTACTTGTTGGATCCATATTATATGTTGGGGTAATTTACTAAACCGTCCTTTATTTAGGTTATTTTATAGAAATTCAACCATTATTGTACAAATTGTATATAATTAACCAACCATTATAAATGTTTTTGTTTAAAATTCACCACTGATCATGCGTTTTTTATATTTATTGAAAATCATTTTGTTGAGTGGTGAATTGTAATCAAAACATGAATGGAGGGAGTTATATGTTTATATGCTGGAGGACCCCAAAAATATGAATTTATGCGTTATGAGAAAAGGATGTAAATCAAATGTAGGTTTTGAAATGAAACTTAATGGCGGTAGATTTGTATTATGTGATCTGTTGCTCTTTTTCGTAATATTATATCGACCTTGTGACAAAATCCTAGCTTTGTTCTCACGGATTTATTTTATAATAATTTATATACAATTTCTAAATAAAATAAACGCATATAATAACTCAAACCCCTCCTAATTATGTAGTATCATGCACTTAATGGACTTTATGATACAATTGTAACTGAAGATTACATAAGCGTAACTTATGGAATTTATGAGGAAATGAGAAGGAAAAACGTAATCCAGTTCATCTTCAGGAAATTTATGCACTTAATGGACTTTATGATACAATTTCTCTTTATCCTTACACCCTATAATCTTCTTTAATACTTTCTCCGTTCCATAATGATGTACATATTTTTCTTTTTTTATATACTATTTATAGTTGAAGAGAATTTTTAAGATTTCTTTTAATATATAAGAAAAAACATAATCACGTGGGGTCTTGTAAGATTCGTCTCAACGAGTACTTTGATAATATCAAAAAATTATAATTTTTATTAATATGTAATTAAAGATATTAATGATACAAAATCGGACTCGACAAATGTGCCCAATCAAAGTAGGCACATCATTATGGGACGGAGGGAGTAATAAAAGATATATTTATGATTGGTTTTTTATAGTGTGTGTCAATGGACACACTTAACTCATTTTTTGACAATTATTTATTTAGCCATTAGTTTAATCTTATTTGCTAAAGGTTTATCAATTCTTTATTAGAAAATATTTAAAATAAATTTCCTATTTAGGTTTAGAAAAACCGTTTATGATTTTAACGGTTAACCTTTTTCGCACGAGTACTAGGTAAGCAAAAATTAAGCATTAAAATTTGCGGAAAGTATGATAACAAAAGTGAATTACCTTCTTGCCCTACAGAAGGGTTTATACTTGAGATATACTGAGTAGGAGTAAACCTGATTTTAATAAATTTGGTTCACATTTCCCAGTACCATAATAAAAAGAGAGATTCAATTTATGAATAAAGAAAAACAAGACAGGATGTAGATCATGTAGTCATTACATTCAAATTCTATACAGCCAATTCCCCAATCGAATCCCTTCCAGTGTATCATTCCTTTATTAACACCAAACGCCCTCAAAGGTTTGTTCAAATTTTATAGCAACTTTTTCTGAAATAACTTTCTTTCCTTTGCCCACAGAACCCTGTGGAATTGGAGGCCCAAAAGAAAGAAGGGAATGTGCAAATGCAGGGAGCTGGGAAATTCTTAGGCATAACAAAAAAAAAAAAGTGAAGTATTTTTGCCTTCTTTGGGCCATTTTGATTTGCTATGCTGAGCAGCTCAAAGTTATGCTGAGAGCAATTATCAGCCCTTAAGGATGTTGAGTTTACCCAGTGCAGCCTTGAGCGCCTCAGCTTCGCACCCTTCAGCTTCAACCATGTTGGGGCTGTCGTTTGGCTTGACGTGATCCAACGGGTAGTTTCTGTTGGTATGGAGCTTACGTGCGTCATGGCACACTCCCTTCATTACAACGGTCTTGTGAACACCGCCCAACAAGCCCTCGTAATCAGTGTCCCCGTATTCACCAACAAAGACGACGAGCCTTGATAGTTCTGTGCCCCACCGGACAAAGAGGTACCTGCAGAAGATGACCAAGTATCAGTAATTTGAGGATGCAATGCCACTTTTCTGTAACTTCAGAAAGCGAATTGAGACCAAGTAAAATCAGCTTAAATCTGTCATCAGATGGCCAAATGAAACATCAAGCTTTGCTCACTCCTATTTTGTGCAGGAAAGTAGAAGAGCTTAAGACAAGAATGATTGAGTAATGAAATGAACTTTTCAAGTAAATCATGTTCTAAATGTAATGTGGAATGGATGTAACACGCATTGAACTTTATTTCAATGCTTTCAATGGAGCACTGACCACATGCAGCAGATTAATCTACACAAACCCAACAGAATAAGTAAAAGAGAAAAAGGAAGGTATTAGCCAATGGACCTGAGGGCTTGTGATCTAGAAGCCACTACCGGGATCACATTCAGTCTAGTGCCGTTTTGGCAATATATAGCATGACAACGAAGAGCCCGGATTCTCAGTAGTTTCCTGAGCTCCTTCGGGGAGGGTAGCTACACAGAAGAAAGAGAAAACAGAAGAAACAGGATGACTCATGAGTGTAATAATTGTTTCATAGCACTTAAATCAAAAGGCAAAATTTTAACAAATCCATGAATGATATTCTGAAAGTATCAAGAAAAAGAAGATTACCGATGCCAGGTCATTCACTTTAAATGCGTAACAATGGTTAGTAGAAATAGATCCATCCTCGACAATAATCTGGCCACTGTCTTCTCTTTTTCTCTCTTTGGACCACTTCACCAAAGTCTTTCTCAAACCTTCACCTCCCCAGCGGTACTCAATGTGTGAATGGTAGTTGTCATCTTGAACGACAGGAAATTCAGTGAAGCTTCCCTCAGTACTTGTCACTGGATAGTAAAGTTCACTCCCACTATTGCAGATAAAAGCATCAAAGTCTGCATGACTCACATTCCCTGATACAAAGAGAGACTTCACCTCCTGTATGGTCAAAGCTGTTGAAAGAATGAAACCAGTGGATCCAGCAGTTTTCTGGTCTCTGCAAATCTGGAGGAGGGTCTTTATGATATGAAGTGAGTCTGAGGCTTGATCACTGTCTACAGCTATGACAAAAATATGCCTTCTTCTCCTGAAAGCTGGAAACTGCTGGCTACCAGCATCAGCCTTACCTTTCCCCATTGATTTTAACATTTTAGATGCTTCATTCTCTATCTTTCTCTTTGCATCAATAGCACTTACTTCAGCATCCAAGGCCTCATCAAGAGCGGCACCTAGTTCATTCTTGTCGCCATCCAAAGAAAGCTTCAGATTCAGAGAAAGATCGTGTATATCCCTCAGAGAATTACCAGGTGAATCAGATTCTGACTCTTCTCCCCCAGTATCAGTTTTGTTCCAGTTTGGTTGCCTCGGTTTACAACTGGCAATTCGGGACAAATACTTCTTACAGTGCTCAGGCCATGAATAAAGACAGATATTCCTCAGTCCATTCTGCCTACATCTTGCCCATAGTTGTTTATCAGCAACAAGCTTCAAAAGCGCATCAGCAATAGATTTCTCATCATGGGGGTCAATGAGCAGACCATTGTCTAGAGTCTGCAATTGTCAAATTTCAGTATGATAGCATCAAAGAGCTGACAACAAAAACATTCTAACACTAAGCTCACCTTAATAATATCGACAGGACCTCCATTCCTTGTAGCAACAATAGGCAAACCATAGGCTGCCGCCTATAAAGCCAAGACTTCACATTAGATTAGCCACAGAAATCAACGTAGGAATAATATCTTTAATATTTTAAGAGCAATCACCTCTATTAAGGTAAGCCCAAATGGCTCAATAAACGCTGGATTGATAAATACACCCTGTAATGTTAAATTCAAGTTAAGAAGATCAAGAGATTGTTATAAAGGGTAATTGAAAGGGCAAGGACAATTTTCATCCAAATTATGCGCATGCTAAATTTAAGATCTAATTCCATATTCTTCTCAAAATGTATGGTCAATTGGTCATGTACAGGTCTAGAGTAACAGTCACAGATACATACCTTTGTCTTAGCAGCCAGACGATAAATATCTGGGACATCAGACTGTTTGTGGTGTTTTGGATATGCCACATGACCATAAAGATCATACTTGTCAATCAGCTTAAGTATTGAGGTCAGAACAGAAGCATTTGTAGAAGACATTTCCTCAATATCATTGCGATTGCCCATTATCAGTGTCTGCATAAGAAAAAATGAAAATGGAAGAGACATATCTAAAGCAAAGATAGATGTGCTCTGTGTGGTAGCATCAAGATTTAATCTTAATATTTTGAAGAGCAGCCTGAATAGTTTGACCTACCAGGTTAGCAAGCTCCCTCAATGGACGGCACTCTCCAAATGCTTTGACTAGAGTTGTGAGATTCTTTTTAGGATCTGGCCTGGCAAGTGCTAGTATCATAGGCTTGCGTTGGTTGGTAAAGAAACGCATGATCTACATATACATAATGACCAAGTTAATTATCAATACCAATGGATTGCAGAGGAATGCTATAAAAAAATATGCATATCTACTGTGAATGCCTACTCCATTTTAAAAAAATGTAAATGCCATATGTAAGAGATCCACGTAAACTAATAGCAAAAGATAGGCGTCATAATGACCTCGGACCAGATTGGTGGGTCGGGAGTAGTAGTATTCTCCTCTTGCCCTTCCATATCTGCATCAAGGTCAGCGTCATGGGGAACAATATGGTGAAATTCCATACCTGGTGGAATTACCTGCATTGGTACGTATGGTGTGAGTAAAAATATGACAAACAAAAAAAGTGAAAAACAATATTACTGAAATACTGAATCTTCATATGTAGTTAACAACGAGCAAAAGATATTCTGCCATAAGATTTAGAAAGGCATATATATACTCACAACCATACGAGGCATAAACCTGCCAAGACAGCTCACTCCACGTCGCATCCTTGCTCTTAGTTTCCGCTCCAATACTAGATCAAATCCATCATATAAACTCCACTGCTCTTCTATCTCCTGTCTAGTGCTTGTAATAATCATCTCAGAGGCATCAAGACACAACTCCTCACCCTCTATCCGCCTCATTATTCTGTACGTTGAATCTATTTCTTCTTTTGAAATGCGGCCTTGTTTCAGAAGTTGTTCAAGCTTATCCCTTCCAAGTGAATGACCAGTAAAAAGCATCGGCACATTCAGAGCCCCTGACAAAAGAGCTGCAGAGTCCCCTGCATCCGCATAGTGACCATGAATTATAGCAGGCCAAACTGGCTGCCCGCCACCAACTTGTTCACCTAGAACCTTTGAAATATGTGATACGTGGCTAAGTGCTCCATCAACAAACTCAGAGATATGAGGCCAAAGTTGTTCTTTCTCGATATATTTGTTTTTCGGCCCAAATGGAATGCGAATGATGTAAGCACCACTTCCCTCCCCATGTTCTAGGGTATCATTATCATCATTCCGCAGATTTAGCATCTCTGCAGGTTCACCGTAACTCCAATGAACATCAGAAGCTGTTACTTGTCTAGTCAACAGGTCAACTCGATAAACTCCAGGAGATGAACCTAATGCCCGAGCAAGTTCTACTACATACTTGACCTGATTCAGCAAAAGAAGACAGATCATCAACAATATTCATCATCTGTTCTTTTAAGTGGTTGCAGAAAACAGAAAATTCTGCATATTGTTGGGGTCAGATTTTTCACAAGCCACTCATAGAAAGCTACCTGACCACCAGTATCAGAATCACGACCAAGCTCCATATTCTCGCCCCTTATCAAGCCATGGAGACTGCAGGAAGATTTATGGGAGAGAATTAACATTTCATAAAGAAGAAATTACATCCCCTTAAGAAACTTCAGACCTATCTAAACATGCTTTACAGGTATAGCTGGACCTCGATATGGGAGAAATTTATTTACACAATGACATATACATTAACAAGAATGAGAGTATAGAAATGATAACCTTATCAGCACTATGTAGAGCTTCTTGTCCTTTTGTTGGCTAGTCCACTCAGCCATCATGTCAACAGAGCTTATCCTAGGCATTTTTGCTTTAAATTTTTCACGAGGCAATGCAACATCACCAGTATCTCCTTTCTCTCCTTCAGATAAGTCTTCTGACATGTCAGCAGTAGCTTCTTGCCGACCTTTTTCACGTTCAAGATGACGCTTAGCTTTACGTAGAGCTTCCTTTTCCTCATGCTACAAGTAAAGAAAAGGATCGAAAAAAAAATTAATGAGAGAAATTTCAGCTGCAGTTGCTCAGAGAGCCATGATACATGTAGCACACATCAGTTATTGAATATAATATTCCAATAGAGTGCAACTCCCTGAGAAATAAACATAAGCAATCCCTCTATCCACAAGCCATAATTGCACTATAATGCTTCTTTGCTTCCCTCTATCGGATAGTTTTAGCATACGGTCTTAGATTGCTACATATTTCAGTTCTACTTTACTCTTAGAACTTAGAAGTGCATAAAGGAAATACATCAGCCGGTTTGTGTATCATAGATTCATCAATATTATGAGCAGTAATTATGGTTCAATGATAAACCCACAATGAGAAGGGAGAAATACAATATATTAACACATAGAACATGATCATTGGTAATTTTCCTGAAATTAGTACCTGCTTCTTTTGGCGAGCCAGATTCCAAATTCTCCAGCACAAATTCTCCAATCTTGTGTTCCTCTCTTGCGGACTGCGTGTCGCTGCAGCCTGAAACATGTATATTACATATCCTAAAGTCAACTTTGTTTCAAGGTGTTGGCTTCTCAAATTTAGGTCTTTTTAGAGCATAGATACTCATCATCATCCAAATTCGGGGAAATCCAGAAGGTAGAGATATTAAAATATTGAGCACAATACAGCAATCAGTTACCAGAGTCTAAACCAAACAACTTCCGCTAGCCATAACAGATTTAAAAACAGTTGATTTAAGGCAGTTTATAAATGTCACTGGAAAAAGCTCCAAGTGGACTAGGAACAAATTTTTGGCTATTCGTCTTACGCTCATGTTTGACCAAATTCATTTAGCTTGGCTTCCAATCGTTACCCATGACATTAGGATTCCTCAACAAAGTTGCAAATCAAACCAGAGTAGTCACCAGGCAAAATTAAGCCGCGCTTCAAATTTCAAAATCACATACACGAAGCTTCAAATATTGATAATACTCCATATAGAGCAAAACAATAAATAATTCAACCAAATCAGATCAAATCATGAAAAGAAAATAAAAAATAACTCGACAGCGACCGATTCAAAGGCTGCGTCAAAATCATCCAAACCCGATCAAACATCAAATTCAAACCTCACTCCAACAGAAATCAAGAGCCGTAGAGCATCACAACATCACTGAGTCCAAAGTAAGAGTTCAGAACTCAAAAAATTGAAATCAAAATCACGAAATTAAGCAGATTGCAGCGAAATTGAGGTGAGTAGACAGCTAGTATACATACTCGAACCCAGGATTTGTGGAGATCCGACTCGTCGAAGCCGGTGATGACCTCCTCTACGAAGTATCGAGAAGGACTGAAATGGCCTCTCTCTCGCAGCAACAGCGACGATTTGGCTTCGTCGATCCCCGAGCCGCCAACATCCAAGATGGCCTCCAGGTAACTGTTGATCCAGTCGTTTCCCGCCATTTCTCCAAGGGAGAAATGCTATTGATTTTTCTTCTCTTCGAAGGAGAGTTTCAGAATTCTGATCTCAACGTCGTCGACATCGTTCTTCTTGAGTGGAATATTTATACAGACGCGAGGAGAGAGGGAAAGAGAAACGGTGGGGCGAGAGGTATGTATCTGGCATTTCCCCTTTTGTTGGTCAGATCTCTCTAGACTCGTCTCGTTGGGAGCACCATATAAATTATAGGATTAAAGTGTTTTTCTAAAAACAAAATAAAAATGAAAGTTTGTTTACATAAAACTACAAAATAGCTTATAAAAATTACTTTCGTACGCTATATTTAATTTTGTTTATAAATATTGTAAATAGCCTTTTTTAACAAACTGACTTTGATAAATAAATTGCTAATTTATATATTTTCTATTCAGTTTTTACATATATAATAAGTGATTTTATTCATCCTTAATTATGACTGTTTTTCACGCATCAGGCATATTCTATTTTTTTGCAAGAATATACTGATTTTTTTTTTAGTTACAAGATATTTCACTTGATTCAGGCCCCATACTCATTTTTTTGTGGAATGTAGTGACATATTCACAAAATTACGAAGAAAATTTGTAAAAATGCCTTGGTTAGTACGACTTGAATATTAATACTAAACAAATAAAATTGTCATTAAGGATTTGTTTTTCACATTAACTTATAAAGATTTTTATAATTGTAAGTACTTATTTTAGAAAATGGTATTTGGCATAGCAATCATTTATTTACAAATAATACCTTTCTAAACCAAAAATCTTCAAATACCACAAAAATTCAAAATCTAAAATATTACACAAATTCCAAAGCATTAAAACCCTTTTTACCAAAATACCACATTATAATTGAAAATGCCTTTATAACTTAATTCTCCAAACAAACCCTAAAATTTGACTAACTACTTATGCAACTAACTTTTTCGAGAATGTTATTGTCGAATATCAATATGATCCAAGGGCATCAAAATATCAATGTAAAAAAGTACCCAAAAAAAATATTTATGTAAACAAACAATTTTTGTCAGGAAAAAAATGTCCAAAAAAAACAATGAAGAGGCAAATGTGACCCTCACAATTCACAAAAGGGATATGACTAATTTATTAAAATTAAATAAACCTGGATGGGGGATTGGGATCTCCATAAATAATATATTGTGGATTTGTTTCGTTTTGTTTTTTTCTCCCACGGGTTATTTGAAATACGCCTCTTCCTCATGATAAAGTAAGAGAGGATGCAGCGTGAACGAAGAAGAGCCAAGCAAAAGTTTGGGGCAATTATTATTTCTTTCATAAAATGCAATCATCGTAATTTAGTTGAAAATACAACATTGCTATCAAAAAGCTTGTCTACCACTAAAAATATCTATTCATGATTTGCTTCTCTACGTTGCGGTTAGTTTTGCTTGCATTTTTGTTTGGTCGGAGTTTTGCTTGCATTTTGGTAGGGACTAGGGACACAAATCTCCAACCGTAGAAAATTATGATATAATAAATATAAATATGGGATAATAATAGAAAAATGGACTAGTCTGTGTGGAGTGTGGAGTGTGGACTGGCTAGTAAATTACATTAAAGCTATTTTTTTAATCTGATTTATTTTTTTCGTTTAAAAGTAATTTATCCTTACTTGCTTACTTATTCTCTTTGTAGTTATACTAATTAATGCTAATTCAATTTTTTATTTATACTTTTTTAAAACCCCATTAATAAATTATTGATTGAATTAATTATATGAAAAAATTCTATCACACGACAATTTTTATAAATTTCAAGAATTTCCTATTGGAACAAAAAGAATAAATAAAACCAATTTTAGCTGGGTAAATGGGTAATGTGAGTAACTATTAAACGGGAAGGCTATTTGAGCCCTGATACGGTGCTATTTGCACTGTGTCAGGCGCGCGGCACTCACTGTCGCGCGGCAGTGAGTTTCGCGCGGCACCCAGTGCCGACCGATAATGGGTGCCGGCGGTGGATTCGGTGGTGGGTGTTGGCCAGCGGTGGATCCGGTGGTGGGTGCTGGCTGGCGGTGGGTGTCGGCGGTGGGTCCAGCGATAGGTTCCTTGGGCGCCGTGTGGAGGGCGTTTGATCTGGCGCTGTCGCGCGGTGGTGGGTTTAGGGTTTAGGGTTTAAGGTTTAGGGTTTAGGGTCGGTGATGGGTTTAGGGTTCAGGGTTTAGGATTTAGGATTTGGGGTTTAGGGTCGGTGATGGGTTTAGGGTTTAGGGTAGAATATTCGGTGGATTTCAATCAGAATTATTGTTGCGTCCGTGAATGAATTACTTTCGGTGGATTTCAATCATAATTTTTCGGTGAATTTTAAGAACCCGACTCGACACGAACCTGACTCGATATTTTTTAAGACTCGATATAATTTTAAAATTCAATATTTTTTAAATATCGAAGAAGAACCCGACTCGACCTAAACCCGACCCGAACTCAACCCAAAAACGTACACGACTCGATCCACCTCCGACATTCACCGCCGACACCCACCACCGGCCACCGCTGGAATTCACCGCCACGTGGCACCCATTTCCGTGCGAAAGCCGCTGCCGCGCGCCTGCAGGGGTGTGTCAGAGCAGTATTTGCGCTCGGTGCAAATAGGATCGGCCTTATTACATGAAGTAAACAGAACCCATAAAAAAACATTAGAATAGTCATAGCAAATACTCCATTGACAAACAAGTGAATCCATCAAATGACGTACCATCAACTTTAAAGCAAAATTGAGGAATCTTATACTCGTATAATAATTAACAATTGCTTGTTTTGTTTTTCCTTCTCTAAGCATATGCTATTAGATGCTTTATGGTTACACATGTCCTTGATTTGATCATTCAATCAATCTTGATGACATCAATTATAACGGGAGTTGAAGCAATTTGCTTCAACTTTAATTCATTTGCTTTAATTTTATCGAATGAGTTTTAAGGGCTCGTTCGGTGAGTTAGCAATATTAAAATTACATGTAGATTAATATACATAAAATTTGTACGGTTTATATTGGTTGTGGGATTGTGTAGCATGATTTTATATAAAAATAATTGTACTTATATTTTTTTCATTAATATTTGTCGTACTGATATTAAAAATTAGTTTCCATTAGAATTAAACTTTATATTCTTAAAAAGTAAAATATACTCATCAAAACAAGTTTTCCTCAACACGTTGGCTGATCATTATTTTCATTTGAAAATCTTTCCGTATGAAATTAAAATTTGTTGAAGAAAAGGAAACAGAATAGATTAGAAAATTCGTTTTCCACGAAATATAACAAAAAAGGGAAGGAAAAAAATTCCGAAAGTGAGCATTCGGCAATTGTTAGCTCAGTTTCTACTTCTTATGGTTCGGGTTGAAAAATACCTTGATATTTTTAAGTGATTTATTTTCAATACAAACTCAAAGCTAATTGCGTGCAAATCTTGACAATATTTTACACTTTTATTTTCAAAGGGAATAAAAGGGGCAATACACCAATTTTATTCCCTCCACAGTCCCCACATTATGGTTCACTTTCAAGTCGCCATTTTATATGGCCCATACTATTCGGCGCATATTCAAAATTGTCTTTCAGTGCATAGGATAGAGACGTAACGCTCCATGAAGCTCCTCACGTAACGCTGAATGAAGCTCCTCACGTAACGCTCCATGAAGCTTCAGGCGTAACGCGGCGGACCAACCCTGGATTTAAAAACAGAACTCTCTCCCTTCTCCTCCATTCCGCCGCTGCTCACTCAAAAAACAGAAATCGAACCCTAAACCTCTCTCGTTACGCGCCATTGGTATCGGTTCGTTAAGAATCAACAAATCTCTCCCGTTACGCAATCATCCAAGGTTAGTTACACTACATTCCATCTCTTGAAATATTAGTTGTTTTTTGTTAATTTAGAAGTAGTTAAGTGTTTATGTTTAATGTTTGTGAATTAGTGTGAATTTTAAAGGTATCTTTGTATGAGGTAGTGTTATTTTAGGTATTTTTAGGTAGATTTATTAAATAAATTTGAATTTTTAAGAAATGTTGAAAGATAAGGCATCGCCGGAATCTGGAATTGTCGCCGGAATTGTCGCCGGAATAGCCGGTGAAATATCGTCGGTAGCAATCCGGTGAATTGCCATTGCACAGTACGTAACGAGGGGAAGCCTTCCAACCGTTACGAGCTGTCGTCTTCTGCGCGTAACGTGTGGTCAGAGAATAAGCGTTACGTTCTGTTGGCCTCCCGGCGATGACTTTCCAGCGACTACTCTTTTCACAAAAATAAAAATTTGCATATGTATGTTTAGGGTATTTTAGACATTTGTATGAAATTTGAAATTTTGATGGATTTGTATGAAAGGGTTTAGGGTTTGTTGGATATGTTTAAAAACTTTATCGGATTGTTTATTGTGGTAGATGGAGCCTGGTGAGAGAACGAGGCGTAGAGCCAGACGAGACCTCGTTCGGGCTGCTTCGTATCGGATTGAGCGTGAGCTATCCCGTAGGTTTGCGGGTGTTGCCCAAGATGCGGGAGGGCACGGGCAGGCGGGCTATGCTGACCCCCATGTGTTCCCGTTTGGGCCATCTTATGTGGCGGGAGGCCCTGCAGATTCGGACCCGTAGTTGTACCCACAGTACAACGTGAGTCCACTCCATTGTTATTCTGATACGATCGATCAGAATAACTATTATGGTCATTCATTGAGTCCGCCACCACCCCAGCAGAGTCAGCACCAGAGCCCAATCGCCCATCAGAGCCCTCACGGGTCCACGTCGCATCACAGCCCCTTATATTATGAAGGCGGCGCAAATGACGACATGGATTACAATCCGTGGGAGAGCTTGGGGGTCAACCCGAATGCACCGCTGAATATGGTAAGTAGCCCTAATATATGTAAATATGATTGTATGAAAAAAATATAATTGCTTATCATTTGTTTAAAAACATGTAGGAGGAAGACAATCAGGCATGGGCTCCAAGAGCTCAACCTGATGATGATGATGCGGACGAGGAGCAACAAGAAGGCACCTCTTCACAGGCAAGACCACCCCGAAGCAAAAAAAAGAGGAGATATGAGCCGGAATTACAGATCAGAGTCTATGAAGGTCCGGAGAATCCCGAGCTATTGAAGGGTTTTGCCAATCACCTGGCGTACACCATTTATCAGCGCATTGTAAGTTGCATGAAAAACCTTATTCTTTTCATTTTACGTTTTTATATAAATATGTCAAAGCGACTGCTTACACTAGTTTAAAAATGCAAATGTCTGTAGCCTGTCCCACCGTTGAAGTTTCAGCAACGAGGCAAGCAGACACGCGCATGGCGCCTGGAGTCGTCAACGCCATGGGGTAATCTGGCACAGAGTTCAGGCTTGTGTCATATTCTGCATGTGATACATGAGCATGTGCACGAGACGCTGCTTCTTGCGTTTGTTGAGCGGTGGCAACCTGAGACTAGCTCGTTCCATATGCCATGGGGAGAGATGACCATAACTCTCCATGACGTATTGTTGATCCTTGGGCTCAACATCCATGGAAGAGACTTAGCACCTCCACGGGGTTCTCTGACGGTGACTGATTTGAAGAAGGCGGTGGTGGCTCAGGCAACGGGATTCTTTGGGTTGGCTGCTCAGGATGTGTCATCTGCTACTGTAGTTGCTGAATTCTTCCAAAGGCATTGCAGGGGTCTGAATGACGAGAAGCGTGCTTTTGGGTACTTACTACACTTGTTGGGCTCTTGCCTATTTCCGGACAAGACCCAGCACAGATTGTCGCTCTACTATCAGCTGTTTCTGGAGGATCACTCGTGCAGTAGTGAATATGCATGGGGTGCTGCCGTTCTTGCTCACGTGTACCGCAGCTTGGGCGAGTGCACAAGAAAGGAAGCGAGAGTGATGTCCACGTGTTATACTCTGATTCAGGTATTTTTCTAAATTAAAAAAACCCTCAGTTTCACCTTATTATTGTATCTGTATTTATTCAATAACAATGATTGCTTGCGTAAATTCTGTTTCAGGCGTGGATATATCAGTATTTCCCCATGTTCAGACCTGCATTGAGTAGACATTGGAACTCTGATGAAGGGGTCGCCTACGCTACTCGATGGGACCTGACCGAGAAACCCTACCCGATGAGAAACTACAGAGTGGAGCTCGATACGATGACTGCGGACATGGTATGTACATATATTTATGTTTATGTTGCTTGGATGTCGTTCGTATTAACAGATAAGTTTTTTTAGGTTGATTGGAGTCCGTACGGTACGATTGACTTCAGCGATCCGAGATTCGCTCCTACTCGCTTCCATGGAGTTATCTCGTGTCTGTGGATAATCGAGCCGTACATGCCAGACCGTGTGGCGAGACAGTTTCGCCGTGTGCAGCAGATTCCACGAGCTCCTATAGAGCCTCTACGGGCTTGGAGAGCAGTAAAGATTACCAGCTACAAGGTTGAGTACGACGCTGCTCGATTTGCATGGGATGCACAGAATGTACATTCCATGACCCTGGATGCGATGGGCCCTCCAATCCAGCAAGGCCATGACTGTAGTGATGATTATATGGAATGGTACATCCCATGTATACATCCATTCGTCAATCCCCCTACCATTGAGGACGCGACACGGGTATGAATTTGACTGTTTTGCTCTTTTGTTTAATGTTTGGTTAAATCTTATCCATAATTTTTTATTACGCATCAACGTTTTTGTGTTGTGTGCAGGCATTTGATCGGGTGTACAATGAGCTTGAGCAACATCACAACCATGAATGTGAAGATGTAGCAGAGTCTGTACGCCGGTCGTTTGAGCATATGTATCCCTTCCTTCCCAATCATTGAGGAAGTGGTTTTAGAATTGTTTCAGGATTAAACTTGTTTCATTTTATGGATGTTATGAGTGTATTTGAATGTTTGTGATGACTTGTTTGGGTTATGAAAATTATGAAAGCTATGACTCTTGAATGAATGTTTTTTATGAGTTGTTTGGATTTAGGGATGTTTGGAATAGATCGTTTCATTACATAATTCATACATATCATTCATTACATAAATCGATCGTTTCAACCTTCTTCTTTCGTCTTGTCTTCTTTTCGGCCTTGTCTGCTTCGTAATCACACGTCCGAGATATAATCCTTTCATCTACGTAATCACCCGTAGACTGGTCATGATGAAACATCCACCCCGTGTAAATATTAGGCAAGGGCGAAATTTCTTCCAGGCCAATCTACATCAAAGTCAATGCATCATTAGTGCTAACACGAGATAGTATCAACAGATGGGATTGTATTAACGTACCGCAATAAAATGTTTCTCTTTCTCGACATGGCATATGCATACCGTCTTCAGAATCTCGCCAATTGATGCTTCGTTTGGCTTCCCCCCCCATAGGCAGGTATGTCGTGCCCGCACCACCACCGACGGTAACGAACACACATATGAATGCCGTTGCCACCAAACATCCCATATTCGGGAGGTCCAACCACGTCTCCGATGGGGCCGGCCTGTTCGGCGAAGGAAACCATGCAAGCTTCGCCTCCATTGCCTCAAGTGTCATCGTAGACACCCAAAGTGGCGCGAGTAGCTCATACTCTTGTCTCAACGTAGCGATCATGGTACGTCGAACAAAAGCCCACTGATCTTGCCCTAAACCCAGACCATGCGCAATTGCTCTGTACCCGCAGTTTCCATCACCCTCTATCTCATACCATCCTCCAAAGTGTGGTCTCATACACTTGGGCAACTGGGTTTGATAGCGCCACGGGTTCTTGATCAATGACATGGCACCACATGGTAAGGGTAGGCCCTTCTTCGGTGGTCTTCCTTTTTGCTTTTTCGGAGGTGTTCCGTCCATCTGTTGGTCAGTGTGCTCCCATGATGACGATTGTCTTTTGGTGGCAAAGTTCAGAGCTCCTTGAGGCCGACCCTTATGCCTGACTTTGGTTGGCTCTTGCAGAGTAGTCTGCTCTGGATGTGCTATACTTCTAAGTGTGCAGACTGCTCTTTGTTGAACCTCCACTAGCAATGTGAGGAAGACGCTTCGGGAAAATTCGTCAAGCAAAGATCTATTCACGTTGCGTGTGCAGACTTCTTCCTGTTCTGCTGTCTTCACTTCTGACAATGTCAGTTGCCTCCAGAACGGATGCAATGAGCTAGGTTCAATTGGGGTCTGGCTCCTCACATTTTGCGCCATGTCATGCACTCAAGGCAAGCCATCTCTGACCCTCATCTGGCATCTGCATATAGTGCTCCACAATGGAGCTTCTCCTTTCCTGTATTCCTCAATCAAACGAGCTAGTGCAACCGCAGAGACCTTGAAGTACAGCTTGGAGAAAAGATGTGCCTTCGTTAGCAGCGTATATCTCTTTCCAATGCTCTCATTGAATGCCCCCCTTATCTCACCAATATGACTGCATAACCGTGTATGATATTGATCGAACACAGTGCAAAGGTTGTCATCGTTGCTTGTGAAGACGCTTTTCAGACTAGAATGGGCCTCTTCAACCCTGTATTACAATCAAGAATCTGAAATCAGTATGTTGCTGTAAAGGTCTAACTAAGTTCAAATAACTAGCTAAATTTAGAAAAATTGTTGATGCACATACCTGTTAGTGGTGGTAGTACCGAGCGTGAACACTGTATCTGTCCATACGGAGACGATTTTTTCCTTGTAGGGGTCCAGCCAGTTTTTTTGTAGGTACTGCAGACATTTTGGAGATTTCTTCCAATCACACTTCAGCTTCCATAGTTTTTCTTCGTACCCTTGTATGGTCGTTTCCTTGAAGAGTTTCATGCAGTCGTTGGAAAACGTTGTGTCCCTAAACTTGTCCATGGCCTTCTTCCCAAAGTCTTCAATATTTTTCCTCACATGCCGCCTACATAGGAGGAATTTTGCTTCTGGAAACTGCTTCTCTAAGGCGTTCATCAACGCCTTCTCCCGATCAGTGACAAACATATGGGTGCCCGTTGCACCTTGCCAAACATCTTTGCAAGTTGCTCTATGGCTCACTTGTAACTGTCTTCGTCCTCCTTCTCCAGAAATGCCCCGGTAATATTGTAGTTTTTCCAAACAGATGTGATGCCGACAATTTCAAGGAAGGGCAAATTGTAGCTGCACACATAATCATATATATAATATGATGGCACCCTAACCTTGACATGAACAAATGAAGAGTATAATAGATATGTATGTTACTAACCAGTTAGTTGCATATGTAGAGTCCAACAGCACAATGTACGGAAATGCTTTCAGCAACGACAACTGATCCTGGCTTACGAAGAAGATATATGTTATCTTGTTGGTCTCCTTGTTGAATCTGTACTCCATGAAGTATCCCTTCTCATTGCACTCATAGAAGAACTGTTGCACAACTGTTCTCCCTTCCATGTCATTCTTTCGTATCTCGTGCATGATATTGTAGACTTGCTTCATCTTGGTCAAATTTCCAGGAGACGAATGGATTGTAGTATGGATCTTTTGCGGCTTGCAATGGTTGACCGTCATCACCTTAATAATTTCCTTCTCTTCAGCGGTTGGTCGTCCAGCTAATGCACTACCATACAATGAATCTGCTATGACATGATTGTGAGTTCCATGTTGTACAATGATCCTCCACAATCCCTTCGGCCCTTCTTTCAGCCTCAACATGAAGGGACACCCACACTTCTTTGACCTTGTGATGTCTCTCACTTGGTCAACTCCTTTAGGCACGTTTTGTCCATGCCTATCACACGGTAACCAAGTCCCCCCAAGGGCTTTTGGGGTGGAGGGTTTATTCTTTCACTTTTTGATGCAGAATTGTTTACACATAGCCATATCCCGCGCCCACAAAAAAGCTTCTTCTCTAGACTCCCACATTTTATCAGTTGTAAAGAAGCTTGAATAATCGGCAGAGACGTAAACATCCTCCTCCGGTGGTACACTAAACTGAGGTTGTGTGTGTAGGGATGGAAAGCAAAACTGTGGGGTAACATAAGATGGTATATCAATATATGGTTGAGGCGTGTTCCAAACCTGCACCTTTTGCGGCGTTTCCCAAACCGAAAATGTCTTCTCTGGAGTGCTCCAGTCATTGAGGGAGATATTATTTAACCCCTCGTACAAACCATAGTTCGTCTGCATACACATTAAATCATCTCATCAAATAGTGCACAAACCCTAAACCTAAATCTATATTTTTCTGTAAAATGGAACGGTTTGTGATAAACCGTGCCATTTTACAGATTAAACCCACAACCAGTATTAGCTCCATACGTTACGACTGGCGCTAATGCACACGTTACGTGTCAAAGCGTTCCACGCGTTACGTGACAACCATATTTCCACGTAACGTGTGGAACTGTTCTTCAATCTAACAGCGATTTCGCTGCCCTAAGCCCTAAACAACAACGTTTGCACAATCTTTGTTTCTATCTCCTAAACAAAATCAGATCTTTAACTTTAAACAACAAATAAGAGCTTACACTAAACCCTAAAAATTAAATATTAAACCCTCCTAAACCTTAAATCATCAAACTCAAAACTTAAAACAACAAGTTCATAACAAGAAAAAATAGCACTTTATGGTTAAAGAATAGAAATTACCTCATTCCAAAGTGGGATATCTTCTTCATTGTTGCACCAATACTCATTGTTGTTGGTATTGTCCATTTCTTTTTTAAAAATTTAGAGTGTAAAACAATTTTTTATAAGTGTTTGAAATGGGTTTAAGCTCAAAGTTGATCGTTATATTGAAGAAGAAGCTGGGACCATTAATACCGTTAGGTGGGGACAAGACAGTTAATTCAATGCGTTTCGCCACAGACAGGTCCACACGTAACGCGGCATACCTCTCTCCACGTTACGTCTGTGTTACATGGAGACGTAACGTGGAACACTGTTCCTCACATAACGTCTGGTTCGAGGGTTTGTAGGATTAGGGTTTAGGGTTTAGGTTAGAAGGGGGTTTCAGTTTAGGGTTTAGGGTTTGGTGAATTTGTTAGGTTGACTTTAGGGTTTAGGGTTAGGGTTAGGGTTTAGGTTTAGGGTTGTTCAAAATTGTCATTCAATGCTAGTTGTTGAGAGTTGTTCAAAAGTTTTTAATGATAGTGGTTGAGGTCATTATATACTACAGTTGTATATTAGTTGTCAAACACATTCCTTTTCACTATATAAGAGGCATTAGGGTTGTTTGTTCACTACAATAAGTCCAACACAAGCGGGTTTTGAAGATTCATTTGTGGGTAAGCTTCTTCTTCCAGTTTCTTTCGATTTAAGAGGCATTAGGGTTGTTTGTTCACTACAACAAGTCCAACACAAGCGGGGCTTGAAGATTCATTTGTGGGTAAGCTTCTTCTTCCAGTTTCTTTCGATTTAGTAACCCTAATTGGCCTTTTCATATTAATGGATTTGTAGGAAATCAAGCACTACAACAAATAATGACATCTTCATCTGAATCGTCAACAAACCCAAATAGGCACCATCAGCAAATAAGTGCTCCACAATGCGAGTGTAATTTAAAAACAATTGTCCGTACTTGGGATTTGCAGTGAAACTACGGAAGGAGGTATTAGGGATGCCCAAGACTGGGGTGTTTATACAGGAAGTATATTGATTCTACGTACGAGGACAGGGCACACGCGGTTATTCGACAACAATGGCGGGAAAAACAAGATCTTGTTAAAGAAAATCAAGATCTTGTTAACCAGAATCAAGAACTTTTACAAAATGCGGATAAGATGCTTAGGTATAACCTCAATCTATAATGATGTACATCGTATACTGCCTTGATGTCATATCTTTTGTGTAATGTTGTTTACGTACTATCAACCTTTGTAGGAAGCAACAAATTTTATCAAAGCAGAGACATGATAGGAAGCAAACTTTTACCAGAGACTATCCTAATTTCTTCAAACGCAACTAGACAATGTCATTTATTTTGTGTTAGGGTTTTTAAGTTTATGAAAAACTTGTATTATTTCATGTATTGTGAGCTAAATGTGATTGTAGTCATCCAGCGTAATGAACAATTCTATTTCGTCTTCTATGTTGATTCTTTTGGGATATTTCTTTTATTAATTCTAGATAATCAAATAAATACTAAAAATACACAATAATATGATACAACATTCATACACAACATATATGTAAAATATTCTATAATTCAACATTGAACAACAAATAAATACTATAAATATATAATAATCATTATTTTAACATTGAACCACAAATAAATACACATATACACATACCACAACATTATAATACACTAAAATACCATACGTTACGTGTGATATATACCCACACGTAACGTGTGTTAGAGCGCCGCCCGTAACGCATGAGACGCTGAAATGGTCTACTTCCAGACGTTACGTAGTGATACACTCCACGCATAACGTCTAGACCCTATGCGCTGAAAGACAAAAATCTCTATGCGCCGAAAAATAATCGTATATTATATAGCTCTAATTGGACAAAATTAATTGATGTACTCCAATGTCGGCTATTTGCTGCGACCACACAAACTTTTTATACATTATCTTGAATCTCCCAAGTCAGGATTTTATTTTTTAAATAAAAAAACTTTTTTTATTTCCACTGAAATTAAAACCCCAAAAGTTTCTGGGGATAAAAAACAAAAACCTCCTGGTTGTTTTTTTCTCCAAGACCATTCACACCCCTCAATTCAAACCCAGATAACAACCACCACAGGAACTACTTGCGTGCAAAGCTACAAGAAATGCAGAACAAACCTAAAATGCAGAGGCGATCATCCAGGCTTTACGAGTACGAACCGAACCTGATTCAGCTCTATACAGACCCGCGAGGGCCACCCAATAACTCATGACTTCATCTAACAGTTACTCAGGAATCGTTTTTCGTTGACGCTTTGTTGAACTACTCATCTGTCACGCATCCTACAGAAGCCGGTTGGACGTTCTTGATGTACTGTAAAATCCACAAGGGGAAAAAAAGCCGAGCATAACGAGTTAGAGTTAGGAGATCGTCCAAACTCCAAAGCGCCCTATTATAATGTGTACCCAAACCTAAGTGTGTGCAACTAGACCTGTCAAAACCGACCCGACCCGGTCCGGGTTTTTTGGGTCGAGACCCGACCCAAAAGTCACCGGGTCAAGGACCCGAACCCAAACCCGAAGGACCCGACCGGACCCGAATAGTGATTCCGAGCTCAAGGGACCCCACCCCGTTATTTCATATATTTTATTTCATTTATATTAAATACTTTATTAAAAAATTATAAAATATAATTATTTTATTAAATTTATAAATCATAATATTAATCATAAAAAAAAGGGCACCCGATGGGTCAACCCGAACCCGACCCACCCGACCCGAAAATTTTAACGGACCGAACCTGACTTGACCCGACCCATATGACAGGTCTACATGCAACATGAGTACATTGAACATAGTACGAAACTCGGCTTATGTGTGTACCTTGTAGAGAACTCCGCGGTTAGCCTTGTAGGGAGGTGGGGTCCATTTCTTTCTCCGTTCTTCCATTTCCACGTCTGATAATTGGACGTCCATTCTTCTCTTCTCGACGTCGATTACTATGATATCCCCGTTTTGAACGAGACCAAGAGGCCCGCCCTCCTACAAAAGTTTCCATGGCAACAGAAGTCAGTAGAAATCGAAAAGAAATTCAAAACAGCCACAGACGTAAGGAATTTCGTATATACCTGCGCTTCTGGACATATATGGCCAATAACGAACCCGTGAGAGCCGCCTGAGAACCGTCCATCAGTCAACAAAGCAGTATCCTGTATATAATGTGAAGTAAAAATGTCAAAATTTAGAGTGAACAACATAACATAAAAAAAAGAAGAGAAAAAAGGGCATCATCAAGATGAGGATAAATTCATGCCTTTCCGAGACCGGCCCCCATTATTGCACTCGTTGGTGTCAACATTTCAGGCATGCCAGGTCCTCCTTTGGGCCCCTCTCCTCTGATAATAATAACTTTCCCCTGGAGTATGACGACCCAAGCAACATAGATGAGAAAATTAGGTATTGCAACATGCCTCCATAAGGGCATCTCAGATGTAACAACAAAAGCACAATTCAACCAATGTCAACGTCTTAAATGCTGTTATGTTAATTTGGTACAAGTCAGCTCCGAAATTTTGGAAAGCCCAATTGCAATTTGACTCTGACATATTATGAAAGAAAGACACAGCATCAGATTCATCCAGCTGAGCTGATGCCAATTTGTTTTCAAGTAGAAGAAATGTGTTTTGTACTCATTGAATAAGTTCACTAGGAAATAAGATTAATGGGTTATTTAATACTTTGTTCAAAATGCTTCACTCAAAAGAATTCTCAATTTGAAATAAGTCAACTCAAAGAACCTTCACACCTAAAATTCAGATGTCTATGTCAAATTTAATATAGGGCCATATCGATTGATACCTTAAAACTTTGAGGATCTTCTGAAATGGCTGTGATCATTGCTTCTTCTCCTTCAAAAATAAAGGCTGGACCTGGTTGATATTTAATGTTCAAATATATTAGTTTTCGGCTCCCATAAATGGAACCAGAACACACAAAATCCACAAGAAAAGGATAACTTAGAAAAAGCAAATATATCTAGTCACAAAGTGCGCATTACCCTTGAAGTATAGTCCCTCTTTCCCAGTAATTTTAGCTACGGAACCTTCTGGTGCAAGATTACCGTAAAGTATCTGGATGTGTCCTGTTTCCTTGATGGGGTTGGACAACGGTCTTATTATTTGCTAGACATGCAAACAGTATAAACAAGAGAAATTAGAAATTGGGCTGCAGTTGCTTGTCTTGAGTTACAGGGAGGAAAGGCACAAAAGACACCAGCCATACCTGACCTTCAGCCAGTGATGGGAAAAGTTTCGCATTTTCAGCCAGTGTTTTTCCGGTGACTGAAAGATACAGTTCAAGATTATTTTTTTTTAAAATACTTGTCCAATATATACAGTAGGAAATGATAAATTCATATAGCTTTGTTCAAGCATTCATCAAACCTGTCATACAATCCCCATCTAATAACCCATGTTCAAGGAGGAAGCGGATGACAGCAGGTGTTCCTCCAATCTGAGATTGGGTCAAAAAACATGTAAGAATTTTGTGTATATACTACTGATCAAGAATAACAACTTCACCATGAAGCAACACTTACAGAAGAAGAAGAAAACAAAGAATGGAAATCGATGTGTACCTTATGGATGTCTTCCATGACGTATTTCCCACTTGGCTTAAGATCAGCAAGAAAAGGAACCTGGTCGCTGACCTTCTGGAAGTCGTCAAGAGTTAATTCCAACTCAACAGATCTACACAAGACGAAAGCAATGGGTGCCGTTATATTCAGGATTCACATAAAAACATTGTATGAGGCAGGACTGCTTACCTTGCAATTGCAATCAAGTGCAGGACAGCATTAGTGGACCCTCCCAAGGCCATTACCATCACCATGGCATTTCTTAAAGATCTTTCGGTGATTATGTCTCGGGGTTTAAGGTCCATCTTCATCAATTCCAGAAGATACTTTCCAGCTAAACGACATTCATCTAATTTCAAGGGGTCTTCAGCTGGGGTTGAAGAACTTTTATTGAAGTATAAAAGAGAAGAACATTATAAGAATGTTTACAATTCACAATAGGCAATCACAAATTAAGGACTGAAGATACATCCACACACACAAAAAAAAGAATCTCAACTACAATGACACTTATACCTGTAAGGAATAGACATTCCCATAGTCTCGATGGCTGCAGCCATCGTATTTGCAGTGTACATTCCACCACAAGCCCCTGCTCCAGGACAAGAATTACGAACTACATTCATCCTCTGGTCATCGCTAATAGTCCCACTAACATATTCTCCATAGCACTGCATCAATTTCAGGAACACATCAAGAATCATTTCCGTAGCTCAGAAAAAGCTTGTAAGGCTTTCTAATAATTTAAAAAGCACCTGCACCAGTTGTGGAAAATAATTCATGACGAAAGATTTATTAAGGTTGTGGTTGGTATTCCGATAACAAAAAGAATGTTGATATGGAAGCCTTATAATGCAAAACTGTGTTACTGTATGTTCCCAAACACACACCCATAAGCCTTGGAAACACAAAGTTCTTGTGACAAATGACCATGTCTTCTTCCACAAACATCATGTAATGACCAGTGACCACATATAAATCTTACTCCCTTGATGTTGGGAAAAAGGAAAAATGGGTTCTGTACAGGACATCCATCCACACCCCTAATAAGTAATCAACCACATAGGTTCACCAACACCACTCATGAGAACCAATGGGAAAATTATTATCAGTGTATCAAAAATTACCACAAAGCAAACTGCATACTCTTTATAACTGGAATAACTAGATTGTGGGCATATTTCACACCATTAGAGAGCAAGACACGATGACACATGAACTAAATTAAAAGCTAATAGAGGAATCCCAAATGGTGCTTTAAGAAAAAGAAAAGAAGTAAGATGCAATCAAACAAAGAACTCAGATACAAGCAAGCACTATAGGATAGTGCTAAACGAAAAGGATTATCCTTATAAGTTATAAGGATAATCCATTTGAGTACACACCTGGAACGCACTCACGATATCATATGTTTGATCTTGAAAATGACCAGGCTGCAATATGAGCACACGGATCAATCATTAGCCTCTGTCAGCACCGTCCCCTTTATAGGAGGAAAGATTGAACGAACAATTGCTAAGAAACATCAGTATGAACAACCAGAAGACACAAACCCCTAGAAGGGCTGTTTTTGAAAGACAATAAACCATTAATGACAGAAACACAGAATAATATTAACTACCAGTACCATCCAAATGGGAGTCAATTTAGAACGTATTTATTTTCCATCCAAATCAAGTACAGTCACAATGAAGTATGAACGTCTAATGATTTGGATATTAAACATATCATGGAGTAAGAAGATTATCATATGGATTAACAATGACTTCGCTATTAACAACTATTTAGAAGAACTGAAACTATTAGCAGTTCAATTTTAGAGCAAAATGCTATGTCAAGATGTGTGTGTTTTTTTTCTTTCTCAAATGTAAAATCGTATCTCAAGAAACCAGAAAGTTAGAACAGAAGTTCAGAGAGGACACCGAGAGTGACTGGCTGACCTTGATTGTACCACCATAGACCATGATACCAGGCCTGTTGAGGCGCCCCATAGCCATAATTGTACCAGGCATCTGCAGAGAATTATGTAGCTATAAGAAATAATTCAGATTGCATATTAAACAGCAAACATGAGTTCCATGTGCTCAGATTTTTCCAACATTGAGCCCAACAAAACTTCTAAATTCACACTATGCTGAACCTGCTTTCCTCCCATAGCACTACAATGAAAAGCATAACCCTATCACACTAGCTGGATTTAAATGTTATACAAGCCCCAAATTTGTATCACATTAAAGTGATTAAACAAAAACTTAACCTTAGAAAAACACTTATTACTCCAACCCGAAATCCCATGAAATAAAAAGGGGGAATTTACTCATTACACAGCTTCAAACCCATCAACAATTAATAGAGCCATAAACAATACTGTTCAATAAATGAATAAACAATCACAACCCTGAATCCAAAATCCAGTCAAACACAAACAAATGAATTCAATTCAATCCAACACAAAACAGAGCCTTAAAAGCCAACTCCAGCCCACAATACCCATCAACAAGGTTGCCCAATAAATGTACAGCCAAAACTTAAACACCATAAAACTGCAGACACTGATCAGAACACTGAATCAAAATTCACACAAAATCAAGTCAATTCAACCCAAAAGAGAAGCTCACATTCTTATCACAACCGGGGATGGAAATGTTGCCATCATACCACTGAGCAGACATGACAGTCTCAATACTATCAGCAATCAAATCCCTAGACTGCAAGCTGTAACACATCCCCCTTGTCCCCATAGAGATAGCATCACTAACCCCAATAGTATTAAACCTAAACCCCACCATTCCAGCTTCCCTAACCCCTTCCCTCACAGCTTCAGCAAGCTGTAGCAAATGCATGTTGCAAGTGTTCCCCTCATACCAAACAGAAGAAATCCCAATCTGCGGCTTGCTCATATCGTCATCGGAGAGCCCCACGCCGTACAGAATCGCCTGGGACCCGCCCTGTGATTTGGGCTCGGTGATCCTGGAGCTGTACTTGTTGAGCTTCGAGTCGTGCGATTTCGCCTGCGGCGTGTCGGAGGTCACCAGCGACGGCGCCTGTGAGGCGGCGGCGGCGGCGGAGCGGGAGGGTTTTGGGGAGGCGGATTTCACGGAGAGATGGAATGGGCGCCGGGAGTGGTGGTGGCGGCGGGTGAGGGGGGGAGAGAAGGGGTTTTGGGTGGCGAGGGAGGCTTGCATTTTGGCGGCGGGCGCGGCGGCGCTTGGTGTGTAGGTGGGGAGTTTGGGGGTTTTGAGAGGATAGAGAAAAAGGGTTTTAGAGAGAAACAGAGAGTTGTGATGCAGTGAAGTGAAGCAGAATTGGATCTATTGAGATGATACTAACAAATATTTGTACTGGTCTCATCTTGCTAGTTGCTATCCCCTAATCCTATAAATGGAGCATATAGTACGAGACTTAACAAAAAAAAATAGTTAGGTAGGGTTTTGGTATTTGTGGCTTTTGGGGCTAGGAATATTAGGTTAAATATAGAAATTTATCTAATTAAAATTAAAAATATTATTTTTTTAGTTACTACAAGTATATATTTTCTTAACAAACAAAGCATTATATCTAATATTGATAAAATTTATTATAAATTAAAACTTTAGAATGAAAATTATAAACTCATTACGGAAAATAATTCTATTTTTAACATCTTATTCGTCACTCTAAGAACGATAAATATCAAAATCTTTTACGATATTATTTCTTAAGGAAGTTTATAATTAATCATCAATGAATCGTTTACACTAGTTTATAGCTATCTTTGTTGAATGTTTTCCATAAAATTATGGGTTTTATATTTGTCATAATGTTCCATTTTGCTTCAAGTTGCTTCCACTTGAATCTTTGATGTTTTATAATGCATTTTTTTTAATGTTCTATAGTGTCTTCTATCTTGTCTTTTATTTGCTTCGTGTTATTTCCACTTTTGTCTTTAATGCTTTATAATGCACCACTTTGTCTTTAATGCTCCACGTTATCTTCTATCTTCTCTTTCATTTGCTTCTTTTTTATTATATGAAAATATTTCAAGGGAATCTGGAACTTCGAGAGGCCGAAACAAACGGCGGCGGCGGAACACCCGACCAGAACAAGCAACAACAAACAAAACATAAAAAGCAACAACAAACAAAACAAAAGTTTCAAGAAAACAAACGCAACTGAGCAAGAGAAACCAAAAGGCTAATCGACGAGAAAGGCTTCAAACATGGGTTGGAAATCACTAACAAGACGTTGAAGCAGCCGGAAAACAGAAACAAGACACACTCTGGAGGCACTTCGTCAGTAGAAGCCGCCATGGATCACACGATCACTATCTTGATCTCAAACCGAAACAACAGTCCCCAATCAAACCTAAAAGCAAACCTGCAACAGTAAGTAATGAATCAAGAGGTGTCGGGTCGAGACGCACTCTGGCTAGGAGCGGCTGGTGTCGGGCGTCGGTGGTGTGGGGTGGCGCAGCAGATCTGGAGGCAGAGTGATAGTTCCATGATCCCCTCGATGACGGCAAAGGACGAAGAGACTGATCAAAGGCCTTCAAGGAAGAGGCTCAATCAAAGGGTGAAGTCTTATGCAAGTTCGGAATAGTTATTGTCGATTTGGTTCTGAACAGTCTTCGGTACAACGGCCATAATTATGGCTAGAAAATTGATCTCGTGATGATTCAAGATGCGTTGGAAAGCTGATTCAAAGATCTACAACTTCATAGTTTACGTCGAATCAAGATTCCAACAAGAAGATGGTCAAAACCGCCGTTTTTTAAGACTCCGGAAATTTGCCTACGGCAAATGGCGGCGACCGCCGTTTTAGACTCCGCAAGGAAATTGCCTACGACAAATGGCAGCGACCGCCGTTTAATTACGGCGACCACCGCTTTTCCCACTTTCGGTCCGCGCCAGCGAATTCAATCTTCGTCGTTTTGCTGAACAATTTTTATTATTATTTTATGTTATTTCTTTTGGCACTATTTAAGACTTGAAACCCTAGTTTGTATTCTTTTACGTTGAATTTGAGTAGTAAAGTTGAGTACGCTCCTTCCCTTGAATTCTAACGTCAACTCTCGATCCTCGGATCGTTTATCCCGTAGTTCGTCGCTTCGAGCAATTGTCGATCATCACGTTGATCCCTTTCGTTCATCACGTTGAACGAGTTTGAAGGCTAACTCTTTAGCCCTAGGAAAGCCATCACGTTGGCTACAGAAGAGAAGAATCGAATCCAAGCTTGAGGAATCCAAGGTCCTGCGTTGCAGACAATACTTCAGGGGTTGTTCGCATCAACTGGTATCAGAGCCTTTCCAAGCTAAGTTTGTTCTTCTCTCTTATTGTGATTCTTGAAATTTTTTCGCTTGCAAACCCTAGAAATTTTTTTTCCTCTCCAATCGCCGGAATCACCACCACCACCGTTCGCCGCCACCACCATCGTCCGCCACCACCGTACGCCACCCTCTCTCTCACGGCTGAACCCTAATTTCCCCTTAGGTTTTGGTTACTTTTCCTACAGCCTTAATCCCTATCATCTAGCAAGTCTTGTTTTCTTAATTGCATATTGGATTTCCTTGTTTCTTGTTGATCAAGTCTTGCTTCATCTTTGGTTTAATTGCTAGATTAGTTGTTAGATTTTATTCCCTACTAGTTGTTTGTCTCTTCTTTCTTTTCTTGTACTTGCTTGTGTGGTTCTTTCTTCTTTGATTCAAAATCAAATCAAAAACACAAAAAAAGGTTTGACCGTACACAAAAAAAAACAGGCGAAAACAAACATACTATTCTCACCTTCCATCAAACAAAAAAAAAGGTTTGGGAAGACGGAAGCCCGGAAAATCAAAAACAAAAACAAGGGTAGAGAACGCACCATACGGTCATACTCTATCTTCTCTTCTTTCATGTCTCTATGCAACTCTCATTAAAAAGGGCAAAGAAAAAATGTCAACTCTCTTGTGATTAATTCTCAGATACTTGATTTGATCTTCTTGCACTTGGAAATTTTGTGTGTTGTTTGGGGACGTGATTTGCTAGTTCTTTCTTTGTTGCCTTGCGTTCAAGCCTCTCCCTCCTCACGAGCAACCCAAATTAGTACGCCCAGCGGAAAATTTCTTGGGTCACTTTTGAGACAAGGACTTGGCTTGGACTTGTTCTTTTGCTTGGTGCCCCTTACTCCTCGTGCCATGTGCTTCGTATAGGTACTATGGAGGTTCATACGACAAGCTACTTTCCTTCTACGGGCAATCGCAGCCCCGGATAGATGGACTCCGTCTTTGAGAGAATTGTCGCACTTCGTGCACAAAGTGAAGAAATAGACCGCCACCTCGCCGCGCAGGCTGTCAAGCATGCCCACCTTCGTCGGACCATAAGTGACATGATGAACTCTACGGGCCACCGCAGCCCCCAACACATGGCCTCCGTCTGTGCGCGGATTGACCAACTTCAAGCTTCGCATACCGCACTGACTGCCAAGATTGCGCACTATCGTCGGGCCATGAGTGACTTCAGGTTGACCACGGCTGACCCAATGTCAAACACCTCCGGCTACGATTCTTTTGACGAGGACACCTACGCAGCCGGCCCGGTATTTGACATCTACGACGATGAGGAGGAGGAGATGGACGAATACATATGCATCTCTATGGATGAGCACGACAACGTGCCTATTGGCTTGGTTCCACGCATCGTTATGACCGCCAACGAGGATGGTGGGAGTTACCGCGACATTATCAATGAAAAGGTGACCCAGCACTTCACGTTTGAGACACCTTCCCAACCCGACATTCAAGGCAAATGCGAGACCCGACTACCCTTAGCAGATCTGGAGGCAGAGCGGCTCAAGAATGCGGGTCAAGACGGCTTGAGCAGGTCGCGGGTCGTGGCTCAGAGGTGGTTCGGATCTGGGCGCGGTTTGGAGGTTTGCGGTTTTGGAACAGATCGTGGGCAGCAGCGGGTTGAGCTGGAGCGGTGGTTCTGGTGTGGGTCGTGATGGGTTCGAGTCGCGAGACATCAGGTCGGTGGGTTTACAGTGGTTTGCTGGTTCAGTGTGGGAGTCAGTGAGAGGGGGAACAGGGGCTCGGTCGGAGCGGGGCTCGGTGCAGAGCGAGATGGTTCATCAAGGGGAACAATGGAATCTGGGCTAGGTGGTGTCGTGGTGGGAACTGTGGTCAGGGGGAGGGGGGGGGGGGGGGGGGGGAGGGTGGCAGCGGGGGTTTTAGGTTTTCTCATTGTTGGGAGTTTTTTTCTTTCATTTGCTTCTTATGGCTAGAGTTTGTAATTTTCGTTTTTATGATCTTTCTCTTTTATTTTTTTTAATTGATTTTATAAAACATGAGTAATCTTTGGATTTGGGCCTTTAGAGATCAATGTTTCTTGGGCTATTGGACCTCCATATAAGCCATTTGGATTTCCATGTTCCATTGGGCTTTTTTCCTTATTGGACCTTCTTTCCGACTTCTTAGTACTAGTTCAACTTCTTTTTTGAGGCTCGGAAAACCTGAAATTTATTGAATTCTTGAAATTCTTGCCATACTTTTTGCTCTTATGTACTAAAGTTCATCGATGTGAATGCCTCTGTCTTGACTGGTTTTGTTTCTTGGTTCATTGATGTCTCTGCTAGATTTTTTATTGAACTTGCTGAAAATGAATCTAAAAATATTGTGATAGCAATTGTTTTTGTTGTAGTTCTTTCTTGAGATTTCTTGCTTTGGACGGATGCTTGCACTCTTTCAGATGCTATGTCTTTCAAAATCAAATTTATCCCATCATCGTACTTTGTGTTTCCTGCAAAGATATAATGGATGTAGCTCAGGGTGAATTTGCTCAAGCTCATAGATCCAACAAAGAATCCATGTTACTTCATTGTTCATGTGAAACTAGAGAAGTCTTGTAAATTCTACTTAAAGATAATATTTGATAGGACAAAAACCTATCCACAATCGTATGGATCAGTTGTAGCTTTTCAAGTGTCATTTCCAACGAGGACTATGTAGTATCGTTTGTAAACATAAACCGATAAGCTAAGCCGTAAGTAGGGAAAGTTGTTGGACTAATAACTAAGAAAACAAGAAACATGAATTGCAAATATGATTGTGAACAATTAGGGAGAAGATCCTAGGACTAGGGATCCCCACAATAATGTCTTGGTAAAATTACAGATATCTATCTGAAATTATTTTGAACATGTTTGAAGGTAAGCTATCTAAAGTCTCTACTAACTCCTTTCAGACGATAATAGATGTGCCTAGACTCCAACTAACAATCATAATCGCGCATTGTTAAATAAATCTAGACCCTTAGGGCACTTAGAATCTAGGATCAAACTGTGTTAACATTCGATGTCGTGCTCCGCTAAGTCTAGGCAAACCTAGGGTTTCTATGATAGCTTGGGGTTCCACAAGAGTAATTAGGTTGTTGTCGCACAAATAATACTCAGGTTCAATACCTAGTAATCTGATAAAGTAATTTCCTTTCAGACTAATACCCTGTCTGGGTTATCTATTAAGGTTATCTCCTTTCAGACTCAAATCTAATAGAAATCTAATCAACTTTCATCAATTGCATTAAGAACTCTAGGATTGAATCAAACAAGGTTTCAGATTTCAATTCAGACAAATATCATGCACAAGTCTACCAATCAAAAATATTATTTGAACAATAGAACTCATTTAACTAGATTAGAACAATAGAAATACTTAATCAAATCCAAAAAACAATCTCCAATCTTCAGAAATCTTTAATAGAACTCCAAAAACACTTAGGGCTAGAGAGAGTGGCAAAGGGAGGTAGAAGAGAGCTGTCAAAATAACCCTAGAAAAAATATGTATACCGTCCTAAAATAAAAAGGGGCCGAAAAAATAACAAATCCGGACTGCGTGGCAATGACACGGTATGTGACAAAACCGCAAAGTTTGTCACAAACCGTGCAGATTTACAGAAAGTGAGGTGGGGCTTGGCACGGTTTATGGCACGGTCTGTCACAGACCATGCCACTTTACAGAAGCTTGTTCCTGGACTCAGCAAGGGCGCAGTTTAGGACAAATTGGCACGATTTGTAGCAAACTGTGTCGAACTGCGATACAATTTTGGAATTGCCATAACTTTTGATTCCCTTGTCCAAACGCGCTGAAATTTGGAAGAGTTATAGTTGACTTCTTTATCTTTAATCCGGATTTGGATCACTCAATTCGGAGTTACGAAGCAAAAGTTATACTTCTCCAAAGACGAGACAGAAAACAAAGATCTCTTGCGCGCCAAGACGAGTTCTTCATCGTTGTTCGTCTTTGTATTCGACCGTTCACATCTCCTAAGACGCCTATGCCTCATAATGCACCTCCTTTGCCCGCTAAAGTACCTAAAAACATGCAAAGACTTGTGTAGACACCCAAACTAAAGAAAGTAATGCAACTAACTGAAAATGCAATATACTAACATGAAAAATGCCTAAACTCTAGCCTAAATGCATGTCCTAAACATTAACATATGCAACCTCCCCCAAGACATAATCATATCCGACCATGAAAAATGCCTAAACTCTAGCCTAAATGTATGTCCTAAACATGTATGAAATGGATGTTATCAATATCTGTAGTAATAATCATAAGCGAATTTTGCCACGTCAGGGAAGATCTCCAAAAGGCTTCCAAGTATGTTCCACCATTCATAGAACCAACATGGTAAATCATCATTGCGATGTTTCGAGGAAATGAAGAACCATGAGTGGTTGAATGGTCTAAAGATGAATGCTCTAAACCATACCATTTTGTAGTCACAATAGGTGTATCCTTTTGGATGGAAGTGTACTGCAATTTTTTTGTATGAGAAGGGTTTTCTAGCCAATCTTTTTCTTTAGAACTTTGAGGATTTTTCATTTTGAGTAATTGATATAATATGATTTTACAAAATCTTTTATATGGGAATTTTCTACCGATCCAAAATCTACAAGTATGAGCTCGTAATATTTATGGGTTTTGTTGAGGTATTCATGGAACCATTAGAAATAGGTAGGGAATATTGTATGAACCTTCGGTTCTAGTTGGCATTTGGGTTAATTGTTTAAATTCAAGACCAAGACAAAATTCTTGTATAAGGGTGTGTTTAAAATAGTATTTATAAAATGATGCTTCATATTGAGTTCTTTTTTGTGGTTGTTTTGCTGGAGTTTTTGGAGCCATTGCAACTTGTTTGTGTGACAGTGGTGGAAATTGTGGTAATGCTTGAAATTGGTTTGCAAATGGAACAACTGGTATTGGTTTTGAGGCATGTTGTGGGTGATAGTTAACATAATCTTGTGGAGTTTGTACCTTCTTAGAAGAGTATTTGCTTGAACTCGTCATTGCTGCAAAATAGACAAACAATTGAAGAGGAATCTATGGGAGCTTGAGAGATTAGATCTTCAGTTGCTATTGATAAATTTCAAGATTCCAGAGAAGTGGTGGTGGACTGATAGGTGGTACACTGGTGGTGTTTTATATTTTTCTTAATAAAAGGACTTTTTAGCACGGATCTCATAAAATCCGTGGTAAAAAGTCATGGTTTTTTTTTTACAAAATGAAGGGACTTTTAGCCCGGATCTTAAAGGTCCGGGCTATTAAATATATCTTTTAGCCTAGATATTGTTTTACACGCCCGAGCTATATAATGCTTTGGATCGTGATATCTTCGTTATTTTAGCCCGGGCGTGAGGTAAATGGTTCGGGCTATTTGATCTATTATCACACCAACCTGAAGCCCAGACCTAATTTACGCTATATCCGGGCTATATGTTAAAATACGTCCGGGCTAAATGAAGCATTATGTACTAGTGAGCGTTTAAACAAAAACACTTTTTTTTAAACCCCACGACGTAGCGTTTAAAAAAAAGTGAATTTTCGGCCGTTAGAAACACATGTTTTAGTTTTGAACATTATGTTAGTGTACAATTGTGATAAATTATATAATTAGCTAGAATTGTAAAGGTTTTGTTTGAATATATATAGCAATCGATGATTTGCAATGTCGTTCCATCATGTAATGTGTAATACAAGGTTGTGACGTTATATATCGATCGATCGATTGAAAGGTTTTTGTATGCTTGTATTTGAGTATTATATATGTATACAAAATTAAGAGAAACTTGTTGTCGTAGTTATATGTATAAATTTTGTACGTACTTAGTTTGAAACCTTAGTAATGCATAATTGTTCGTTAAATATTAAAGTGAATGTAATATTCGTTAAAGATTATAATGAATCTAATATTTGTATAATTATATACTATGGTTCTAACATATAGTTATATCGTATTGTTATATACTATTGTTATATCATATATTTATACACTATAATTATATATTATGGTTCTAACATATAATTATATACTATAGCTATATACTATTGTTATATCGTATAGTTATATACTATTGTTATATCGTTTAGTTATATACTATTGTTATATCGTTCATTTATATACTATTGTTATATCATTCATTTATATACTATAGCTATATATTATGATTATATCGTATAGTTATATACTATAATTATATATTATGCTTCTATCGTATAGTTATATACTATGGTTATATCGTATAGTTATATACTATTGTTATATCATATAGTTATATACTATTGCTATATACTATTGTTATATCGTATAGTTATATAATATAGTTATATCGTATAGTTATATACTATTGTTATATCGTATAGTTATATACTATTGTTATATCGTATAGTTATATACTATTGTTATATCGTTCATTTATATACTATAGCTATATACTATGGTTATACCGTATAGTTATATACTATAATTATATATTATGGTTCTATCGTATAGTTATATACTATGGTTATATCGTATAGTTATATACTATAGTTGTATACTATTGTTATATCGTATAGTTATATACTATGGTTGTATCGTATAGTTATATACGATTGTTATATCGTATAATTATATACTATTGCTATATCGTTCATTTATATACTATAGCTATATACTATGGTTATATCGTATAGTTATATACTATAATTATATATTATGGTTTTAACATATAATTATATACTATAGCTATATACTATTGTTATATCGTATAGTTATATACTATGGTTATATCGCATAGTTATATACTATTGTTATATCGTTTAGTTATATACTATTGTTATATCGTTCATTTATATACTATAGCTATATACTATGGTTATATCGTATAGTTATATACTATAATTATATATTATGGTTCTATCGTATAGTTATATACTATAGCTATATACTATTGTTATATACTATGGTTATATCGTATAGTTATATACTATGGTTATTATCGTATAGTTATATACTATTGCTATATCGTATAGTTATATAGTATAGTTATATAGTATAGTTATATAATATAGTTATATCGTATAGTTATATACTATTGTTATATCGTATAGTTATATACTATTATTATATCGTTTAGTTATATACTATTGTTTTATCGTTCGATTATATACTATAGCTATATACTATGGTTATATCGTATAGTTATATACTATAATTATATATTATGGTTCTATCGTATAGTTATATACTATGGCTATATACTATAGTTATATACTATTTTTATATCGTATAGTTATATACTATGGTTATATCGTATAGTTATATACTATGGTTATATCGTATAGTTATATACTATAGCTATATACTATTGTTATCTCGTATAGTTATATAATATAGTTATATACTATAGTTATATCGTATAGTTATATACTATAGTTATATCGTATAGTTATATACTATTGTTATATCGTTTAGTTATATACTATTGTTATATCATTCATTTATATACTATAGCTATATACTATGGTTATATCGTATAGTTATATACTATAATTATATATTATGGTTCTATCGTATAGTTATATACTATAGCTATATACTATTGTTATATCGTATAGTTATATACTATGGTTATATCGCATAGTTATATACTATTGTTATATCGTTTAGTTATATACTATAGCTATATCGTTCATTTATATACTATAGCTATATACTAAGGTTATATCGTATAGTTATATACTATAATTATATATTACGGTTCTATCGTATAGTTATATACTATAGTTATATGTAATATCCCACATTTTGTAAGGGTAAATTTTGAATTTTCTTAAGCCCATGTTGCGAGGCAGATTAAATTCAGAGATGTATGAACATTCTGTGTAATGTTTGATCTCTGTAATATTTTTCTGAGCAATATAAAATACAGTTAAGGTATTTTTTGGTTAAAAGATCATTCGTGTGCAAATATATTTAAACCGGGGTTAAGAATATTTTACCACTTAAGGTAAAAACGACAAAGGAGTCGGAGGGGGCAATTCTGGCCTTGACCGCACCCCGCGGTGAGGGCATGCCGCACCCCGCGGCAAAGGCCAGAAGCGAGGTAGCTCGGTGTCGTCACCGCACCCCTGCCGCACCCCCACCGCACCTCGCGGTCGGCGTCAGTGTTGTCGTCATCGCGATAGGATTTTTGCAGCGTCATCTCTTGGCCGAGCTTGCTCCCCACGGCTTCCCTTCTGGTTGAGACACCTCATGGCATGTGTGTCAAGCTTCTGGGCAGTCTTGTGAGGCTATATAATGAGAGGGAGAGGCGGAGGAGAAGCCACAAAGCAGCTTCATCGCCATCTTCCTCCTCAGAGCAAAACTTCATTGTTGTGCTGAAGTTTCAGCTTGTTTTGTGAAGGATTCGAACCCCTTTTCGAGCTTTAGAAAGGTGATCCTTAGAGGTGTTTTAAAGCTTAAGAAGGTGGGAGACTAAACCAAGAACAAATCGAAGCCGAAGGGATCGATTTGGGTAAGTTTCTTCTAGATCTTCTTTCGTCCATCTCGCCCCTGTTCGTCGCCGCACCTGTGATACCCCGTAATTCTGTAAGGATTATTTTGGGAATTTTGGGAATTTTCCCGAGTACCCGTTTTGTACGTCGCATTTAATTCAGGTAGCTTGAGACATTCTGTAATGTGCTCTGTATCTGTAATATTTTTCTCAGTGAAATAATATACAGATAACATGCCTTGGATTTTAATTGTCGTTCATGTACGATAATTTTTATCCCGGCTTAATGTCATGTTCGTCCAAAGCTGAATGGGCGGGAAAAAGGTGTCACGGCGACCGCCGTAAAGTCGCGGCGACCGCCGTAGTGAGACCCAAGCACGGCGACCGCCGTAAAGTCACGGCGCCCGCCGTCCCAATGCTCGAGGAGGCAGCTGGTGTGCCAGGCCGCGGCGACCGCCGTAAATTACGGCGCCCGCCGTAATTGCCACCTTCGTTATCCGGCGGTCCTTGCCTGTTGGTCGTCGGCGCGACTTCTGGCGAGCGTCGAACTAGCTCTAGGCCCTCTTGTTTTTGAACTCCAGATGCTTGGTTATAAAAGGGGGTGTTGGGGGAAAGGTTTTGAGCCATCCCAGCACCAAATCTCTGCCAAAATTCGTCTCGCCGGAGTTGTGCCCTTCGCCGGAATTTCTGAAGCCCTCGTCGGTGTCGTTTGGTGGTGTTTCCAGCAGCCCTTTTGAAGCCTCTTGGTTGCCTTTGGAGGTCAGAAACCAAGCAAGGCGGAAAGGGGTCGAAACGCGCTTTGTTTTGGTGAGATTTCTCTCGTCTCTGTCGACCGTGTTTTTCACGGCGACCGCCGTGATGAATGTGGCGACCGCCGCCAAGAACGGCGACCGCCGCCAGTGCCCAAAATGCCTTCGTGGCTTTGGCTTGGTTGGTTGTCGTTGTGGCGTCGTTTCTTTCAGGTTCTTTCGTCCTTCCATAGATTCGTACTAGTTATGTCGGATCTAACTTAGGGTTTCCTTATGGGTCGACTCGAAGGTCGTTGTGTTGTCGGAGCTATACTTGTGACGAGCCCGGAATCCCGTTGTCTCTGCTTTGTTCCAGATCTGCGGACTAAGGCAAGTGACGGTTCGCTCTTGCTCATCGTTCCATATCTACATTAATTATCAGCTGTTTATCTGAGTAATTAATTTGAAATGATTATTGTGTTTATCTGGAAATGGTTTTATAAACTGCTTTGGAAAATGTAATAATGACATTATCATAGGTTGTATATCTGTTAGAACAACGCTATCACATGTGATAATTACTGTGATGGTATTGTTGTGAAATTAATCTTAATGCTAGAATAGTATGTGGGTTAATAGGAAAACTAATCCAAGTAAGGATTAGCTGTTTCTATTATCTCTATGTTTTAGTTAATTGCCTGGATGGCTTTAATGTGATTAATTGTTGTGTTAGACTGTTTAGTTAACACGAATGTGCATAGGAACGCTAATCCAAGTAAGGATTAGTCGTTTCTTTATAATTTAATATTCGTGGGAACGCTAATCCAAGTAAGGATTTGTCGTTTCTTTAAATCATAATATTCCTCGGATTAATTCCGAATAATTTAAGGGTCATGACCTATGCTTCTTATCCACATGTAAGGATCTGAAGTGTTTTAAGCGCCTTGCAAGCACCATTGGATGAGCTTAATTGCAGTCCTGTGTATTAAGCACTTAGCTAGTGCATTGGGGTGGACGTAACTGTCACCCTGTAAATTAAACTGTAAGCGATGTGGCAGTGCAATCAGGGTGAACGTAAGGTCACCCGGTGTAATAATAACTTCCGTGTTCTCAGAATAATATTAAAAGCTTCAACAGTGTGTGTGTGTGTTGTAATTTAATAAGATAAGTGCAGTTAAGCACATAATTAATAAGTGTAAGCACTGTAATAGTGTAAGCATGGTGAACGTAAGGTCACCCGGTGTAATAATAACGCCGTTGTTACTCGGCATAATAATGTTAAGTCCCGCGTGTGTGTTGTGTGTGTTTTAATTTGGGTTGACATAATTGTCACCCTGTGATTTAAGCCTTGTTGTCGCTCTTAATAACATTAACGTGTTTCAGTAATGTGTGTTTTGTAATTAAATAAGATATGTGCCCGAGTGCACATGATTAATAAACCCATGGCGAGTAGTGCAGCTAAGTAATAGTGCAGCTAGGAAAGCTCGTCTCGACTTTGATCATAGTACGTTCTCTTTCCGATCTGGATTCGCTGTATGCGATGAGGTTGGTCGTGAACTGAAGCATCTCAGTCAACTTTTAAAATCATTGTTGTATGATTCTTTAAATATTCCAGATTTGTCATATTTCCTTAAAGACTCAATCTCTTGGAGTCTCTTTTCGAGTCGATTTCTGTGAAGATTCAGTCTTCCAGAATCTTCTCTTGTGCATACCTCTTGTTGTTATTTCGTGAAAGTGCCGGGTTATGTATCGTCCCTTCGGTTATTATTTGAGGGACAATGATAGTAAACGGTTTCGATCACTCGAACCACTCTGCTTTTTACCCTTGCTAGTCTATTTAAGTAGACTAACCCACGAACTTTGTTCTCCGCATGTGGGCTGGTGTCATCCGTACGATTCGGCACATCAGTTAGAGTATTGATGAGAAGACTAGAAGGACTATGGAGTCGACGGTGGTTTTCTGACGTTTTTAATAATTTCTTTTAATCAGGTTAAGATTCTTGGGAGATGACCATTGCGGTCAAGATCCTTGTTTATATATTTTATAAGACTTCCGCTGTAACTTATTTACTCTGTTATATATTTTATAAGACTTCCGATGTACCTTGTTTAAGATTTCTGTTGTAATTTATTTAAACTCTGTGTTTGTCCTATTCGGGATTGGGATGTAATCACGGGACTCGTGTTTTATATGAATAAGGTTATCATTTTGTATCATTGTATTTCATGATTTGTATTTAAACGGTAAAGCCTTGGGTGATCTCGGTAAGGAACACTGGGGTCACTGGCGGTAATACCTTTCCAAAAGGGTTAAGTTTTGGGGGTATTACAGTTGTGGTATCAGAGCCAAAGGTTGTTTTAAAACGGGTTTGGATTTTTATAAATCATTTATCCGTTTTTGAAAATGCTTTAAGAAGGGCTCTGAATTTTTTCAAAGTAAAAAGAGTTTGAAAACACCGTTCATAGTCCTGTCTTCTATATGGTCTGATATAGTAAGTTTGCTTCTATATCTAGAAAGACTAATTCCTTCCTCGTTGCCCCGTATGATATGGATGCATTCTATTCTCTTCAGAGGAACCAGGAGAAGCCAAGGTGGTTTCGCTATACCCAATAAGGCTTGAATTCCCAGTTCTCTCATTTTGAGTTAAGGTTGTAGAACCTAGTAACTCGGTTTGAGTTCATCAATAGAAATTACCAAGTTGATCTATTCTAAGTTGATTTTATTACAATAAGTATATCAGAAGATACTAATGTGATAAAATCCTTGTAATTTGATCGGTAAACAGATGATGAACACAAGGAACGTTATCCGTGTTGGTGTTGGGCCAAGTAATGACCCCAGACCAAATGCGAGGAATGCTGCAGACCCAACAGAAGAGCGTGAGGTTGCTTCTAACAATAACCAGGGAGGCAATGGTCAAGCTCAGGCCAACGCTCCGATGATGTTTGATGTTGCAGCAGTGGAGGCAATTCGAGGAATTGTCATGCAGGCAATCACAGATGTTATGCGACCAGTTGCACCACAAGTACAAGGTGGTCCAGTTCCTCAGGTTATTCCTGAAGTTGAGGAGTCAGTGGAGCAAGTACCTCAGATCAATGTTGTCAGAAACAGAGGAACTTACGGGCAAGCGTTAAAAGCCGTGAGTTCAATGAAGCCTGACAGCTATGACGGTACTGGAGAACCAGTCAGGGTGACATATTGGTTCTCGCATATAGAGCGTTTGCTCCGGAACATTAATTGCACTGAGGCTGGAAAAGTGCACATCGCCTCTCTTCAACTCAAGGATGTTGCTAGCGAATGGTGGAAAAGCACCGGTCTGGCTGACCATCTCGAGCTGAATTGGAGCATGTTCAAAACCAAGATGACCGATCGTTTCTTTTCCCGAGCTATGAGGGAGGAGAAGCATAAGGAATTTCTGTACCTGCAGACTGATGGGTTAAAGGTGACTGAGCTCGCAACTAAGTTCAATCACTTGATGCAGTACGCTGGACCTGAGGTGTCAACCGAAGAGCAAAAGATCTGGTACTTCCATGGATGGATGAATCCAGAGATCAAGCCTCTAATGTTGCGTCATGGCTGTACTACGTTAGAGCAATATGTGGATGCAGCCTACAAGACGGAAGTCACATTGGAGGAGTCTGCCCTTAAGAGGGAGAAGCAAGTTAAGGGAAAGGGTGGGCCACATGATCGCCAGGTTGGTTCATTCAAACGACCGGCATCGCCTACCAAGTTTGAAAGGTCTGGTCGTGCTAAGACCGAGACAACTCAGTCAGACTCTGCCAGAGGCTCAGGTTGGAGCAGCGGAGCAATTCAGTGCCACAATTGTGGTGAAGTCGGGCATAAAAGTTTTGTTTGCCAAAAGGACAAGAGGATGTGTCATAATTGTGGAAGAGAAGGCCACATAAAAACATACTGCAGACTGAAGGGTCAGGAACCAATGCAGTCTTATCAGGCATCAAATGTTGGAGGTGGACAGAACCCAAGGCCAGCGGTATCCACTCCTGAGCAGTCTATGGCTCGTAATAAAGGCAAAGCGCCTATGGGGTCTTCAGGCCAAGGGCAACAACTCTTTGTAATGAGCCAAGCCAACGGAGAAGAACCCTGATCCATTAAGTTGTATTTGTGTTAAGACTTTCTTTAAGATTAAGGAGTAACGACGTGTGTCGGTAATCTCCGTGGTGTTAAGATCTGCCTGATCGACTTTTGTCAATTCATGTAATGGTTGAATGTTAATGAAGTATTTCCGTGTTTTGGAAAATTTCTGAATGCGTTATCCGTATGAATTAGTTGTTCATATGAAACCTCGTAAGTGTCGAGAACAGCTTATGCCAAGTAAGGATAAGGACTGTCGGACTTATGGTGGTGGAGTTTTGTGGATAATTAGATGTTCGTCCCTTGTGGTTAATCCCAGGGTCGACTCTGTTGTTTAAATCTAAATCCACTCCTAAGATTCTTCTTCATACATAGAGTATGTCATCTATAAGATCGGATGCAGCTCTTTGAGGAAGATTAAGTGGTGAAGCGGTCATGTTGAGAGGAAAGGTTGCAGTTAAGGATATGTTGATGATCCCGATGTATTATTGATTCGGTAAGGAGAATTGTCTATATACACCTAAGGAGTACCGTGGTAAGCATTATCTCATATGCTGAGTTCTTCCGAGATTTCTTAAGGAAAGGGAATGAACTTATAGAGTTTTGTTCGGAGAGATCAGGAGCTATCTCTCATGCGTAAGTTTGTGCCATGAGCATTAAGGCGGATGAATCATTTTCAGAATGATATCCTAAGGAATTAAGAATAATATCTCATGTGATCCATTTCAAGGATGAAGTGATTAAGGATGTTGGATCCAGGTGGTAAGATTGGTGTTGAGGTAGTATCCTTATTGGCTTAATGCAAGTTTCGGGGTCGAAACTTCTTTTAAGGGGGGGGGTGATGTGATACCCCGTAATTCTGTAAGGATTATTTTGGGAATTTTTGGAATTTTCCCGAGTACCCGTTGTGTACGTCGGATTTAATTCAGGTAGCTTGAGACATTCTGTAATGTGCTCTGTATCTGTAATATTTTTCTCAGTGAAATAATATACAGATAACATGCCTTGGATTTTAATTGTCGTTTGCGTACGATATTTTTTATCCCGGCTTAATGTCATGTTCGTCCAAAGCTGAACGGGCGGGAAAAAGGTGTCACGGCGACCGCCGTAAAGTCGCGGCGACCGCCGTAGTGAGACCCAAGCACGGCGACCGCCGTAAAGTCACGGCGCCCGCCGTCCCAATGCTCGAGGAGGCAGCTGGTGTGCCAGGCCGCGGCGACCGCCGTATATTACGGCGCCCGCCGTAATTGCCACCTTCGTTATCCGTCGGTCCTTGCTTGTTGGTCGCCGGCGCGACTTCTGGCGAGCGCCGAACTAGCTCTAGGCCCTCTTGTTTTTGAACTCCAGATGCTTGGCTATAAAAGGGGGTGTTGGGGGAAAGGTTTTGAGCCATCCCAGCACCAAATCTCTGCCAAAATTCGTCTCGCCGGAGTTGTGCCCTTTGCCGGAATTTCTGAAGCCCTCGTCGGTGTCGTTTGGTGGTGTTTCCAGCAGCCCTTTTGAAGCCTCTTGGTTGCCTTTGGAGGTCAGAAACCAAGCAAGGCGGAAAGGGGTCGAAACGCGCTTTGTTTTGGTGAGATTTCTCTCGTCTCTGTCGACCATGTTCTTCACGGCGACCGCCGTGTTCTTCACGGCGACCGCCGTGATGAATGCGGCGACCGCCGCCAAGAACGGCGACCGCCGCCAGTGCCCAGAATGCCTTTGTGGCTTTGGCTTGGTTGGTTGTCGTCGTGGCGTCTTTCTTTCAGGTTCTTTCGTCCTTCCATAGATTCGTACTAGTTATGTCGGATCTAACTTAGGGTTTCCTTATGGGTCGACTCGAAGGTCGTTGTGCTGTCGGAGCTATACATGTGACGAGCCCGGAATCCCGTTGTCTCTGCTTTGTTCCAGATCTGTGGACTAAGGCAAGTGGCGGTTCGCTCTTGCTCATCGTTCCATATCTACATTAATTATCAGCTGTTTATCTGAGTAATTAATTTGGAATGATTACTGTGTTTATCTGGAAATGGTTTTATAAACTGTTTTGGAAACTGTAATAATGACATTATCATAGGTTGTATATCTGATAGAACAACGCTATCACATGTGATAATTACTGTGATGGTATTGTTGTGAAATTAATCTTAATGCTAGAATAGTATGTGGGTTAATAGGAAAACTAATCCAAGTAAGGATTAACTGTTTCTATTATCTCTATGTTTAAGTTAATTGTCTGGATGGCTTTAATGTGATTAATTGTTGTGTTAGACTGTTTAGTTAACACGAATGTGCGTAGGAACGCTAATACAAGTAAAGATTAGTCGTTTCTTTATAATTTAATATTCGTGGGAACGCTAATCCAAGTAAGGATTTGTCGTTTCTTTAAATCATAATATTCCTCGGATTAATTCCGAATAATTTAAGGGTCATGACCTATGCTTCTTATCCACATGTAAGGATCTGAAGTGTTTTAAGCGCCTTGCAAGCGCCATTGAATGAGCTTAATTGTAGTCATGTGTATTAAGCACTTAGCTAGTGCATTGGGGTGGACGTAACTGTCACCCTGTAAATTAAATTGTAAGCGCTGTGGCAGTGCAATCAGGGTGAACGTAAGGTCACCCGGTGTAATAATAACTTCCGTGTTCTCGGAATAATATTAAAAGCCTCAACAGTGTGTGTGTGTTATAATTTAGTAAGATAAGTGCAGTTAAGCACATAATTAATAAGTGTAAGCACTGTAATAGTGTAAGCAGGGTGAACGTAAGGTCACCCGATGTAATAATAACGCCGTTGTTACTCGGCATAATAAGGTTAAGTCTCGCGTGTGTGTTGTGTGTGTTTTAATTTGGGTTGACATAATTGTCACCCTGTGATTTAAGCCTTGTTGTCGCTCTTAATAACATTAACGTGTTTCAGTAATGTGTGTTTTGTAATTAAATAAGATATGTGCCCGAGTGCACATGATTAATAAACCCATGGCGAGTAGTGCAGCTAAGTAATAGTGCAGCTAGGAAAGCTCGTATCGACTTTGATCATAGTACGTTCTCTTTCCGATCTGGATTCGCTGTATGCGATGAGGTTGGTCGTGAACTGAAGCATCTCAGTCAACTTTTAAAATCATTGTTGTATGATTCTTTAAATATTCCAGATTTGTCATATTTCCTTAAAGACTCAATCTCTTGGAGTCTCTTTTCGAGTCGATTTCTGTGAAGATTCAGTCTTCCAGAATCTTCTCTTGTGCATACCTCTTGTTGTTATTCCGTGAAAGTGTCGGGTTATATATCGTCCCTTCGGTTATTATTCGAGGGACAATGATAGTAAACAGTTTCGATCACTCGAACCACTCTGCTTTTTACCCTTGCTAGTCTATTTAAGTAGACTAACCCACGAACTTTGTTCTCCGCATGTGGGCTGGTGTCATCCGTTCGATTCGGCACATCAGTTAGAGTATTGATGAGAAGACTAGAAGGACTATGGAGTCGACGGTGGTTTTCCGACGTTTTTAATAATTTCTTTTAATTAGGTTAAGATTCTTGGGAGATGACCATTGCGGTCAAGATCCTTGTTTATATATTTTATAAGACTTCCGCTGTAACTTATTTACTCTGTTATATATTTTATAAGACTTCCGATGTACCTTGTTTAAGATTTCCGTTGTAATTTATTTAAACTCTGTGTTTGTCATATTCGGGATTGGGATGTAATCCTGGGACTCGTGTTTTATATGAATAAGGTTATCATTTTGTATCATTGTATTTCATGATTTGTATTTAAACGGTAAAGCCTTGGGTGATCTCGGTAAGGAACACTGGGGTCACTGGCGGTAATACCTTTCCATAAGGGTTAAGTTTTAGGGGTGTTACAGCACCCGCGGCCAAGTGCCACCGCACCCAGCGGCCAGGCACCGCACCCCGCGGTGAGGGCCTACCGCACCCCGCGGCAAGCATGGGTCTGTGGTGTGTGTGTGTGTCTTGGGTGTTGGTTCTTGGGCAAAGCTTGGTGATAACAGGTTTTTGTCGTTCTAAAAACTGCTATGTAAAATATCCAAACAAACCTTAAACCGTAGTCCTAGGTAAGTAAAGGTCGAATCCACATGAATGCGGATTCTATCTAAATATGCAAATTATGTGTCAAAGCAAAGTAACCAAAGGGGGGTTTTGTGAGTTTAAGTAATTAAGCATGCAAAAGTAAACAAGCGAAAGAGTTTTGAAATCAGTGATGGGAAAAGTACTTAGTCAAACAACATCCACTATTCGTATGACAAGTTGATCATAGATACTCATTCAAAATCTCATGCAATGGAAATTCCAATTCCTTTTCAGATATAACTAATAGCACAACCAGATACTATTAGCACTAACTAATTAAACAACCCTGAAACTATCAAGATTCAGTTTAACAGCAGCGTTACGGATAGGAATATAGTTGGATACAATTCTAGCATAAAACAACCAGCTTTTATCCTAGAATGTAAATCAATTCTCTTCTGCACAAGACTAGCATAACCAGATACTAGTACGATGCAGTTGCTACTCTGAAATAGATATGCTCAACCAGTAACAATCTAGATCTAGCAATCAATCAATACCAATAAACCCTAGTTGCGTCCAAATAGAGATTATCAATATAAATCATAAGCAACTTAAGCAAGAGAAAGATAAAAACCATGCAATAGATTAAGAACGAGAATCTCACAACTTTATCGAAACGAAAGCTTCAGCGTCTGACTAAGCCAGGGAGGCTTAGTTCTTCATAACGTAGAAAAGGGAATTAGGGTTTCAGAGAGATGATGATTGATTCGATGATAAGAGGCAAACAAGCCTTTTTCAACCCTCCTATACTAAAGGAAATAAAATCTAAATTAACCTAAAACGAAAATAATAAAATAATAAAAATTAAATAGCAAACGAGATTGGGAATTAATCCCGTAATTCTCTTGCAATTCTCGCGAGTAGCTCGTCCAGCACTCGGCCTCTAATCCACGCAGCTCAGCGGGCGGCCCACCTCGTTCAGCATCAGCAACGCGCGGCCCATCCAATTCAAGCAGCAATGGCCCACTCCAGCAAATCATCTTCGCTGACGTCGTCATGACGTCACCCTCCAATTTGCTTTCCAGCTTCAATTCACGCGGAGGCTTCACGTGGGCTCCAGACTTCATCTCTCCAGCTTCTTCACGTGGACCAGCTCAATTGGGCTTTAGCCCTTTTATTTGTACGTGGGCTTCCTTCTTCATTTAATATGGGTTGGCACTTCATGGGTCTGATTAATTACCAAACTTCGCCCCCATACGCCATGCACATGAATGTGTCTAAATCTACCCGAATGGCACCAATAAAACCTCTAATAACTCTTACTTAAGCCCTACAAAGTAGTGCTTATCAAACCACCCCATGCTTAGACCTTTGCTCGTCCTCGAGTAAACTAATAAAGAGCTTACTCCTCCAATGTTGCTCCAAGGTCTCAGGAAGCATATCCTTCAACTAAGAATCACCTAACCCATGCCAAGCTCCTAGCACCAATCTCATTTACAACACATCCACAACTCAACAAGCTTAAGGGGCAAACAGAGTACTTCCCCAAAGCTAACCCGGACATCCAAAAGTGTGAGTAACCTCTAATCCTAGCCTCCATCTATTGCTCCTTATGTCTCCCAGAGTGACCTACCCGACAATCCTTCTTTGACTCCTCTTCTTATGACGCCTCGCCAAGAATAATGAGAAATCCTAAAATCACTCTTCTTCTTTTCGCTCATTTTGCCAAGGCGCCCTTTCGGGTTTTCACCAAGCCACTCATTTTATTTTTCAATAGATGTGCTCACATAAGCTCACGTCACTCTTGACCACATATTACCCCAGCCTAATGCTGGTCCAAGTCACCTGCTTATTACCTAGGCCGCCCGTTTTCGACCTATCCCAGGATTTTTAATGATAGCCTTTTTTTCAAATTTTTTTTGGCTCTTTTCATTTTTTTTTTCATTTTTCTCCTCAGCAGCGTAGCAAGTATAAAACTCTACCCCATGCTTAAACATTGTATTGTCCTCAATGTAATGAAAGACAAAAGAATAAAGCATAGGGGAAAGCAAAAAATAACTCACAACGTTGCCGAGTTGGCTTGGACACTTCCTTGTTGCTGGCGGTGTAGTCAGAAAAGTTCATGTCCTGGATGTCTGGCATCAACGCCATTATCTTCATATACCGTGCAACCATAGGAAACCACTGTGAAGTGTGGTGGTGATGTAGGAAATCAGGGTTGCACGGCCTTCAACTCCATCAACTTGTACCATGCAACCAAAAGGAACCACTGTGCGGAGTAGTGGTCAATCAAGGGAACGGGGTTGCAAGGCCTTCAAAAATGGGCCCAGATGTCGTCGTGGTTGGGCCCTGGTGTACCTCCTCTCCAGCTGTCGACTGCAGGGCCATCAACGTTGCCAAGTAAAAGTAGGGTGAATGTAATCTTCCGTTACCAACATGATGCGCACCTCTCCGTGGAGAAACTGGACAGCTGGGTAATTTTTTATTTTTTTTTTCTTTGACTTTTTCTCCCCGTTTAAGGTCTTTTCGGAGTATCTTATTTTCGTCTTTTGCTCCTCGTTTAAGGTTTTTTTTTTGTTTTTTGTTTTACCTGAGAAAGTGCGGCGGTCGCCGTGAAGGGTGCGGCGGTCGCCGTAAACTTCACAGCGGGCGCCGTGAACACCATTTTCATTTATTTTTTTTTTATTTTTTTTTTTGGCGCTTGCAGGTTAGTTCAACACAGAAAGGAAAAACTAAAAGAAAAACAATAGAAATTGACTAAGGGAAAGAAAATAAACTACCAAATCTCGGGTTGCCTCCCGAGCAGCGCCTTGGTTAATGTCGTTGGCTCGACATACTACTCACAAATCCTCAATCCATATCGTTAGGCTCTTTGGGAACCTTCTTAATCCATACCTCCTTCCTGAACCAATCATGGAAAGGTTTGAACCTTAGACCATGCTTCCTCTTCAGCGGCTTCTCCATCTTGACCTTCTTAGTCGCGTCTACCCCATGCTTAGATCGATCTGGGGGTGTTTAACCTTAACTTCAGGGACCTGCACCAAAGAGGGAGCGAGCTTCTCGCTCGGAGTTAGCAGCAAAGATGATTTGCCTGGAAGCTCCGGAGGGCGCTTATAGCAAGCGTCCCACTCAGTAACACCTTCCTGCAAGTCAGTAGATATAGCAATATCCAAACTAGAATCAGCAATAAGTGGTGGGTCATCTAGGTGGTCCTCATCAAAAACATCTTTCACCACAGGCTCAAGGGTATCAATTGCACACAAAGAAAGATCATTAGAAGGAAATTTTCTGGCTTCATAGATATTGTAGTTAATAGTTTCGCCATCAAATTCCATGGTTAAAGAACCAGTACTCACGTTGATCTTAGCATGCAATTTGATAACAGGTTTTTGTCGTTTTAAAAACTGCTATGCAAAATATCCAAACAAACCTTAAACCGTAGTCCTAGGTAAGTAAAGGTCGAATCCACAGGGAGGCGGATTCTATCTAAATATGCAAATTATGTGTCAAAGCAAATTAACCAAAGGGGGGTTTTGTGAGTTTAAGTAATTAAGCATGCAAAAGTAAACAAGCGAAAGAGTTTTGAAATCAGTGATGGGAAAAGTACTTAGTCAAACAACATCCACTATTCGTATGACAAGTTGATCATAGATACTCATTCAAAATCTCATGCAATGGAAATTCCAATTCATTTTCAGATATAACTAATAGCACAACCAGATACTATTAGCACTAACTAATTAAACAACCCTGAAACTATCAAGATTCAGTTTAACAACAGCGTTACGGATAGGAATATAGTTGGATACAATTCTAGCATAAAACAACCAGCTTTTATCCTAGAATGTAAATCAATTCTCTTCTGCATAAGACTAGCACAACCAGATACTAGTACGATGCAGTTGCTACTCTGAAATAGATATGCTCAACCAGTAACAATCTAGATCTAGCAATCAATCAATAACAACAAACCCTAGATGCGTCCAAATAGAGATTATCAATATCAATCATAAGCAACTTAAGCAAGAGAAAGATAAAAACCATGCAATAGATTAAGAACGAGAATCTCACAACTTAATCCAAACGAAAGCTTCAGCGTCTAACTAAGCCAGGGAGGCTTAGTTCTTCATAGCGTAGAAAAGTAAATTAGGGTTCCAGAGAGAGATTAAGATCGATGATAAGAGGCAAACAAGCCTTTTTCAACCCTCCTATACTAAAGGAAATAAAATCTAAATTAACCTAAAACGAAAATAATAAAATAATAATAATTAAATAGCAAACGAGATTGGGAATTAATCCCGTAATTCTCTTGCAATTCTCGCGAGCAGCTCGTCCAGCACTCGGCCTCCAATCCACGCAGCTCAGCGGGCGGCCCACCTCGTTCAACATCAGCAACGCGCGGCCTATCCAATTCAAGCAGCAATGGCCCACTCCAGCAAATCATCTTCGCTGACGTCGTCATGACGTCACCCTCCAATTTGCTTTCCAGCTTCAATTCACGCGGAGGCTTCACGTGGGCTCCAGACTTCATCTCTCCAGCTTCTTCATGTGGACCAGCTCAATTGGGCTTTAGCCCTTTTATTTGTACGTGGGCTTCCTTCTTCATTTAATATGGGTTGGCACTTCATGGGTCTGATTAATTACCAAACTTCGCTCCCATACGCCATGCACATGAATGTGTCTAAATCTACCCGAATGGCACCAATAAAACCTCTAATGACTCTTACTTAAGCCCTACAAAGTAGTGCTTATCACTTGGACCCTTCGATTCTTATTCTTTTAGATTCATATATGTAGATATTGAATCTAATTTAGGGTTTTATTATGGGTCGTTTCAGAAGGATTTGATATCCGAAATTTGTCCCTGATCAGACCCGGGAATCGTCGTCTTTAGAGCTCGTTAAGCTTTCTTCAAATCTAAGGCAAGTGGCGGTTCGCTCTTGCTCATCATTCCATACTTCAATTAATTATCAATTGTTTAGCTGTTAATTAATTTGGGATGATTCTTGTTTATATTGGGAATAGTTGTGTTAATTGACATGATTAAAATCTGATATTATAATATGTTGTATTTCTGCTAGAATCAACGCTATTATAGATATATTGTGTAGATGTGGGCCTTGATGGCTTTGGTGTGATTTATTGTTGTGTTGAACTGTTTAGTTAGCGTGAGGATTCGTAGGGACGATGGGCTCTATGTGAGGTCCAGTCGTTTCTTGATAATTATTGGTAAAAGGGCAGTGGAGACCCTGACACCAACGGATGTGGATCGGATGTGGATACGGACGATGGGCTCTATGTGAGGTCCAGTCGTTCTTGATCGTGTTGTGGATATCTAAAAGCTTATAACGTGATGTGGTTTGTTTTGGAATCAAATAAGATAAGTGTCGATGAGTATGCACATGATTAATATACCCTCGACGAGTAGCGCAGCTAAGTAATAGTGCGGCTAGGAAAACTCGTTTAGACTTGATCAGAGTACGTTCTCTTTCCAATCTGGATTCGCCCTGGGGCGGTGAGGTTGGTTGTGAACCGAAACATCTCGTCAGATTTTGAACGCTTATGTGTGATGCGTTAGACGTTCCAGACTTTGTCATATTTCCTATAAGACTCATTTCCGTTGGAGTCTTCTTTTCGGGTTGATTTCTGGGAAGACTCGGTCTTCCAGAATCTTCTCTTGTGCATACCTCTTGTTATATTCAGTAGGAGTATGAGGGTTGACTATCGTTATCGGTTATTATTCGAGAAACGATGAGTCTAACCTAATACGACTACTTGAACCATCTGCTTTGTACCCTTGCATAGTCTTTCATTAGACTAACCAACCACAATTGTTCTCTGCATGGTTGGCTGGTGTCATCCGTTCGATTCGGCACATCAGATAAGAGTCCGAGAAAAGAGGGCTAGAACGACTATACAAGCAAACGGTGTTTTAAAGATTTATCAGGCTACGATCCTTGGCGGGTGATCCTTATGATCGAGAACCATTGTATTTAATTTTGAAAAGACTTCCGCTGATTACTCTGTTTTGTCCTACGGGGATTGGGATGTAATCCCCAGACATATGCTTTAACCAAAGGTTTTGGTGTTTATATCATAATTGTTATTTATAAATTGTGTTTAAATCGGTAAAGTCTGGGGTGGCTTCAGTGTGAAAACCGAGGTCACTGGCGATAATACCTTTCCAAACGGGTTGAAATTTGGGGGTGTTACACTATATACTATTGTTATATCATATAGTTATATACTATGGTTATATCGTATAGTTATATACTATGGTTATTATCGTATCGTTATATACTATTGTTATATCGTTCATTTATATGTTATATACCATGGTTATATCGTATAGTTATATATTATGGTTAGGGTTTAAGGTTTAAACGTCATGCTATGGCGTTTAAACCATAACGTATAATTTTTTTTTTAAATAAAATTTTAAACGCCATTACATTGCGTTTTATTTTTATTTTATTTTTTTGAACCGGTTTACTTTTTTTAAAAAATTTTATAAAAAGTTGAACGTTACGTCGTGGCGTTTAAACTGAACCGGTTCAGTTTAAACGCTACGTCGTAGTGCTCGTTTTTTTTTTAAACGTCACGTCATGGCATTTAAAAGTGGTGCGAAAAAAAAAAACTAGTACAAACAAGATCCCGGAATTAAAAATGAAACGGATATTCGTTGGAGAAGTAAAAGGCATATACAAAGATTGCAAAATTTTATGACACGTGGCTTGAGAAGAATAGCACACAGGAAACTTAAATTTGAAGTGGATTTGTATAAGCAAAAAGAACTTAAGCAATTGAAGGTGTAAACAACTATAAGAAAAACAGGGGGTAATATTAGAAAGAGTTAAGGAGGAGCTGCCACATATAAGAGTATTGTGGGTATAAGTTTGACAAGTGTTCATTGATGAACGAGGGATACAGGAGATTAAAAGTAAAGCCATAGGATAATGACTAAAGGATATGAAAATAACGACAAAGTAATTAAGTCTGACTTGGATTTATCATTAATGGATGGGAAACATACCGAAATGAAAAAATACAAAACCCACTTAGATCGAAGTCGAAACTTGTAGTCAAAAGCAAGTCAGAAGAGTAACTTGACCTTACTTCTTACGAGAAATAATGCTCTCTAGGAATTGTTATTTGATCATTACTTCTTACGCAGTTCCACTTCTAGACTATGGACAAGTAGAAGATCTTGTGTATGATATGCTTGTATATGTAAGTTCAATGATATTGCTCTTGTAGAAAGATCTCTAAAAGGTTGTTCAAAGGTAAAGATACAAAAATATCTCTCCCTTCTATTTTAAATCATCTTCCTTAAGTTGACCACTTGACCTTTACATTTACATATTGATATATAACATATTCACTGTTTAATGATTCTGGTTACTTGAATTGATATATTTTAACCTAATAGATTTGAGTATGTTTTCTAAAGGTCAACATAGATTGCAAGACCTATTTGTTGTTCTTGTGTCAATTGTTAGTTGTTGTACATCATCTTGACCAGGGTGATTGACTTGAATCGAAGAAGAGCTATCTGGCTATTTACCTCATTAGCTTTATATGTAAAGGCAATGGCTAATTGGAAGAGGTTGCATAATAAATTTTCCATTAAGGATCTACAAGCTCCTAGATCAAAGAAAGCAGAAAAGAAGATTAAACATAGTCTTCTAAATAATGCTTATATCTAATAATGTATTTGATACATTTGAAATTGGACTATAAGATTGGAGTATTTTCCACTTAGGATATTGTCCCTCTTTGGTATTAGTACTTCAATTGTACAAAATATTGGTTCAATGAATGTACTTAAGATTTCATTCACTATAGACTATTCGAGTATCATATTTGATACATGAATAGTCTGAAGCGCATTGGATACATGAGGGGAGTACCCGAAAGAGTATACCCTTTCAGTGAAGGCATATGCAAGAACTTATATAACTTGTGTTGTGATTGGAGGCACGGCTACAAGCTGGAAAGGTTGCCAGAAGCTAAAGAACTCGAAGTCGAGGCAAGGACATACACTTGCCACCATGTTTTATGTTGCCGATGTTGTTAAAGATGAGGCCTTTGGTTGCATTTATTGTGCCCTCTGTATTAATACATTTTTAGTCATTTATAAATCTGTATTTACCTCAAAAAAAAGATATCGTACTTTTTTTACAATAAAGACAAAGTTTTAATATTAATTACATAAGTATTAAGCTTTGTTCGGTTCGCGCATTCAGTCGACTTAATTGGATTTAACTGAACTTAAGTATTCAAATAAGTCATCATGACTTAATTAACTTCTTTAACCGGTTCGGTTCACCGAAAACATAAAACGACTTAAAGTAGGTAAACTTAAGGTAAATTTTTAAGCTGAAAAACTTAACTTATCTCTCAAAAATGACGGAACTTAATTGAAAATATATTCAATTCTCCCATTTAAATTTTTTATTAAATTCAATCATCCATTTCAGCTTCAATTCAATCTCTAGGAACCAAGAAAATCCTTAAACCATCTAATCGGCTCGATGGCTTCCAGTCCCGCGTGCAAAGGGTTCCCCTAGTTATTAATAAAATGTGGGAGCAAGCCCCCGTGAAAATTGTGAGTTAAGTGGAGGATCTCAATGCAAAAAAGAGAAGAGTAACGATCCAATTTGGAAACTGAAAAAAAAAAAAGCGGTGAAGAAACTGAAAAGAAGGAAGGAAGAACAAATTGTTCTTGCTTTCCAGATCAGAGTCATTAGACATCAACATTTAACGCAGAATTAAACAAATCCAATCGGAAAAAGCAAATCCACAAACATTCTACTCGCTTCCGCGTAATCGTCACCTTGCCCACAACTTCCGCCATCTTTAATAGCACAGAGCTCGCCATGTGTATTACAAAATGCCCCGCTGGCAAATCTCCTCTGTTTTCAGCATTTTTTTGAGCTGTAGTTGGATTTCTCTTCAGAATTTGAGCTAAATATAAATCAATTTCCCCTTCCGGGTTTGCCCTGATCGAAAACCTCATCTGAATATGGGTTTCGTTTTTGGTGTGTTTATTGGGATTGCTTCGGGAGTGGGATTGATTTTCGCTTTTGCTTATTACTCGCAAATCCGGGCTAAACGACGTTCTCAATTGGTACCCAGTTCATGATCCTTGTGATTTAAAAAAATATGTCAATATATATTTATTTGACGTTTTCATATGATTGAATTTTTATTGTAATGTTCTTTTCTTGCACTTTCACATGATCAATTGACTATTTGATGGAATTAGGTAGCATTTCCCAATCACTTAAACGCCCTTTTTGGAAATCATTTCTCTATGGAATTGGATGTGTTTCAATTTGGATGCATGCCTGTTTTGATCATCATTTGTCTATCTACAACCTTTCTATATTGAATTGCTTCTCCTACAGTACGACATTAATAATTTAATACAGGAGGAACGATTAATAATATATGTTCATCATGTCCTGTTTTGTCATAATACTACAAATTGTTGTATTCATTACTGCAAATCAAACTATATTTTAGCTTTATTTCCATGATTACTTCCCTGTTGTGTCACCCCATTTGTTTGATCTCTACTTGATATCAAAACAAGATCCAGTGTTACTTATACATAGTTATGCCTGACTTGAGATAAGGCGGCCACGGTGCAAGCATTTGCTAGGATGACAGTGCAAGATTCAAGGAAGATATTTACACCTGAGACTTACCCTCCATGGGTTGTCTTTCAAGAGAAACAGAAGTTGAGTTGCATTAACTGCACTTCGGAATGTAAACTTCTCGTTCTGCTTACGACTGACTTTGTTTTGCTCACTGAATGCAGTTAAATTGGCTCAATCTCCAGGTGGAGAAAATCTGGCCATATGTAAATGAGGTTGCAATTCTGTCTAATCTTTAATCAATGATGTAGGATTTTCATTGCTGTAAATCATTTTCACAATTGCCCATGTTTGGCATTTTGTTGCTTAGGCAGCATCAGAGCTGATCAGGAGCTCTGTGGAGCCCATACTTGAGCAATATCGGCCGGCTGTTATTGACTCTATGAAGTTTAGAAAGTTGACACTTGGGACTGTGGCACCTCAGTTCACAGGTAATTCAGATACAACTAAAGCCATAATTTTCCTTTTGTGGGATGGATTTGTTTGTGATATTGATTGAATTCTGAATACAAACACAGATAAAGGTCATTGTACTTTCTTAAGATGTTTGTGTAGTTCATTACATGCTTTTGATAGTAGAAAATTGTACTTATTTATGAATCTGCTGCTATTCTTTAATGTTCATTACCTTTGTATATATTTGTTGGGAAAATCATATGAATTAAGGTGTATGGCTTGTTGATGGAGCCCCCGATGAAATCATAATGGAGTTGGAGTTGCAATGGGATGGCAACCCAAATGTCATTCTAGATATAAAAACCATGGTTGGTGTAGCTCTCCCTGTACAGGTGCGCATTGCCAATTCACTTCCCAAGTTTTCAGTGATTTAATGTAATTGAAGTACCACGTTTGCCAATTCTTTCTATGAATAGTCTGAAGTGAAAATTTTACTTATAAGAGCTACTTTGTGATAGGAAATGCACCTAATTTATTTCTGACTGCTTGATTGACTAATATTTTTGATGTCGGCATGTTTATCTAGGTCAAAGACCTCGCGTTTACTGGAGTCTTTAGGCTCATCTTCAAACCACTAGTTGATGATTTCCCCTGCTTCAAAGCTCTTTGTTTTTCATTGAGAGAAAAGGTAGGAATCCTACTATGGTGTTTTACTTGAAATATTGTTAATCCCAGCTGAATATCTCTGCAGTGTTGAATGTTTTAAGGGTCTTGTATCATCTTGAAATGTTGTTAAGTTGAGGGGAAATATTATTGTTTGAGATGCTTGTATCATCTTGTTATTTTCCTATTTGAGTGCAGAAACAACTGGATTTTAAGCTGAAGGTTGTTGGTGGTGAGTTGTCAGCAATTCCAGGAATTTCTGATACTCTTGATGTAAGTAAAGGTTATTAAATCCTCTGAACTAGATGTTGGATGTAAGCATGTCTGGTGTATTAACATGTTTTTTGCATTTTACTCTGATCTCTTGCAATACTACACATAGGATTGTTAAACATTCATTTCTTATTATACAATCTTGAGATTTTTTTTGCTGGTTTTCTTAGTAAGGGCACTCTTTTCACTTAGAGCAGTCCTATTTGATTAAAATAATATAGTTGTGCATTAAACTAGTAATATAGGTGTCACAATATGTTTTATCCCTTTTCTACACATGAGGCTTTTCCTTCCACCAAACATTGGCATATCCTCTGCCATGGGCGCTGTTGGTTTAATATCCTGCTGCTAATTTTTGTACAAATTGGTCACAGACTTGAAATTTTTATGTCCTAATGAGATGAAAATGGAAAAATTAGTGTACCAAGCCTGTGTTCATGCACATATAGTCATCCATTTCTTAATTTCTCTTCTATGCCTTGCATCAGCTTTTTTTAAGCTGCTATGCATGATCAAAATGCTAACTTACCTTTGCTTTCTTGCAGGAAACTATCAGAGATGCAATTGAAGATTCGATATCATGGCCAGTTCGACAAATAATACCCATAATACCCGGTGATTACAGGTACATAATTTTTTTTACTTTCTACTAGTGAATAGTGATAGTAGTAGGACTCCAAAATTTTCACTTACAGCAGTCCTATTTGAAAAATGCATTATTAATTACTCGAGTCTAGATGTCTGCTGATGATGTAATGTATGCACTGAACTTATTCTTCTTCAGTTCATAGTCTAAATAATTTCAGCAGAAACTGTGAACAAGCTTACATCATATCTTCTTTGTTTTAGGGATCTTGAGCTCAAGCCCACTGGTATACTCGAGGTGAGGCTTGTTCAAGCCAAGGAGTTGTCTAATAAGGATCTCATCGGGAAGTCTGATCCTTTTGCTGTTCTATTTGTACGTCCATTACAAAGCCGAACAAAGAAAAGCAAAACAATTGTAAGTAGATTAATCTGCTTGTTTATGACAGGTTAATAAGGTTATTGATAGTATCATATTAAACATTCATGTATATATTTCTTCAGGCTAATCAGTTGAACCCAATATGGAACGAGAGTTTCGACTTTGTAGTTGAAGATCCGTCGACTCAGCGCTTGACTGTCAGAGTTTTTGATGATGAAGGACTGCAGCCATCTGAACTCATGGGTAGTGCTCAAATTTCCCTAAAGGATCTTGAGCCTGGCAAGGTGAAGGTTGTTTGGTTGAAACTTGACAAGGATTTGAATATTCAACGAGATAGTAAAAACAGAGGTCAGGTAAGAATGCCATTTTATCCTACTTTCTCTATTCTCTAATTGTTTTTCTGAACAGGGATTTAAAAGGCCATATATCATATCAGATGTTCCATGTATATGTGCTTTATCTTTGCCTTTGATTCTGAATGCTTCAGCAACATGAAGTAACAATCATGTTTACTGTTCTAAAAACTTAAGTTGACTATTAACAGAAGAAAAAAAACAGTTTTTAGTTTCTAGCTTTGAAAATGAATTGTTGAATAATGATATAAGATTGACTTGTTATATTATGTAGTCACATAATTATCACATTTTTCTTGCTTTATAGGTGCACTTGGAGCTTCTATATTGCCCATTTGGGATGAAGAATGAACTTGTGAAGGAAGCTGATCACGATTATCATTTAACCGGCTTGGAGAAAGCCATGAAGGAAGACAGCGATGGACTGGACGCCTCTGACATTGAAAGACAATACGAACGGAAGAAGAAGGAAGTTATTCTCAGAGGAGTACTTTCAGTTACAATAATAAGCGCTGAGGAATTGCCGGCTATGGATTTCATGGGGAAATCCGACCCTTATGTCGTATTAATCATGAAAAAGTCAGGGGCAAAAATGAAAACCAGGGTATGGATTTTGATGACAAAACATGTTTGTTTGTTACAATGCTCATGTTGATGTTCCATGTCAATGATTTTGCAGGTCCTAAATGAAACGCTGAACCCGGTTTGGAATCAGACGTTTGATTTCGTCGTGGAGGATGGCTTACACGAATTGCTCATCTTGGATGTATATGATCATGACACCATTGGAAAGGTAATTTATCCACTCTTGTAATAATCTAGTTAGGTCTTGTTTGGTTTATGTTTATAAACACTTTTTTCTTTCAAAAGCCTACTTTTATATATTTCGATAAACGTATAATGAAATTATTTTAACTTTTTCAATAATATACACACATATTAGTATATTACCATACATGTTTTTTTACATAACCATACTTTTCAGCTACTTATCAACAAAAACTCTTTATAAACACTATCACCTAACAAACCCTTATACTTATTTGGAATTTTCAAGCTTTTTAGAAGCTCATTTTGTTTTGCTCTTGATTACCTTGTACTGAAATTCAACTTCAGAGCTTCATGGGAAGATGCATCATGACGCTCACAAGGGTTCTAACGGAAGGAGATGTGTACGACATTTTCCAATTAGACGGGGCCAAATCTGGACGGCTGTCGTTGCATCTCAAATGGACACCGAAGCCGATAATCCGTGATTCATGATCAATAAATGCATACAATTTTACCAAGGATACATACAACTTGTTTGGTTGGAGAAAGACAGAAACTTTATACATCAATTAAGGTACTCCTTTCAACTTACTGAACACTTAACATGTGTCCATAGGCACATCAATTAAGGTACTCCTTTCAACTTGTTTGGTTGGAGAAATTGTTTTTTCGATAAGATCCATACGAGAAGCTTTGAGATTTTATGTGCAGTTTTTAGGTCATCAAGTGTTGTAAAGCCAACCATGGTAAGATTTGGTATCCTTGTGTGTAAATCAGAACCTAAGTGGATTATGATCTTTTCTCGTTGCTATAGTTTTTTGGTGTCACTTTGTACTTACTGAGATTCTTCATTCTTCATATCTATCTACAGACTTTTATGTTATAGTCTATCTTTTAGTGGTCTCTTTTTTTGCGAGTGCTTGGGTTTTTCTAATTTCAGTTTGAGTTTCGAGTTCCTTTAGGGTTTGGGTTAGATCGATTTGGAATATATACATTCTGATAAGCCATTGAGTTAGGGTGGACCGGTTTGGGATCTTAAACCCGGTCGGTTTTGTAATGTCTAGTGTTGCTGAACGTGACGTGTGCATACATAAAGCATTTTACAACGACATGGGTGAAGAATGAAGATGTCAAAATAGTCCGGATAGACCAGACAATTCTATTTAATTATGATTTCAAACTAATTTAACTCTTAATTTAAATTAAAATAGTATCATATCGATGTTTTTTTTTGGTGACTCATGAACTACCGAGTCGCACCGACACATGGACAATAATACTTCATCTCGATACTTAAAATCATAACCAAAATTATGGAGAAAAATAAAATTTGGTTTAAAAGTCCTATATTAGTTGCAATATTGGAAGTATGAGAATTTCCTAGTTGGGCGGAGTATTGTATATGAATAATGGCTTTTCACCAACTTTTGTCCAGCACTAGGCCCTTCATTAGTTAGGTTTTCATCCACATTCATTTTAAAATGTTAAAAACAAGTGTTTGCAACTTCAGATGCAATCCAGATTTGGTGAGTACGTGTAATACTCTACACAATTCTATCAAAGACTTTACACTTTATATTTGATTTATTATACGTGATTAGAAAATATTAAGTTCAGATTCTTTTGATAATATGAGGTCGCCTTTAGATGAGAGGATATATTCCTTACAATATACACAATATATATTCAGGACGTAGAACAACTCTTATGGAATACGGAGTATTGATTGATCGAAATAAGACAAAAAAATAAATAGAACTTGTCAATATATCGTTACATTGCACACAAGTGTAACTATTAACTAGTTGTAATATAGCTTATGGTGTGTTTGAATTATAGTTCTTATCATGTAATTATAAAATTCTATTATTACAATCTTCTCGATAAAGTTCTTATCAATGCATGTAATAATTGAATATTATAGAAAATCAAATCAAATAGAAACAATACTCGATCTGTCCTATAATAATTTATTTATACATTGTCAATAATCATTAATATGAAAATTATTAATTTGTTATTCCCATATGTTGGTTGCTAACTTTTTGGATGTCATTGTCAAGTTTCCTAATTTTATATGGTTTACGAATATATTATTACTAAATTATTGCTATGTCGATATGAATATTTGAATGCAGAAAATGTCAAAATATTTCGGAGAATAATAATTTTTAGAAGGAAATCCTCATAAATACGAAGGGATTTTTTTTATGAAGCAACACAAGGACTACAGAATTCAATTAAAACATCGGTTTCTCTAATCTACTATATAATAACTAAAACAAAAAGGCAATTGAGCAGCACGCGCCCCCATATTGCATCCGAAATTTTCGATGCCACGTGTCATCGCAGAAATTCATTGTACACGTGTCAGTTTTTTGCTTCATTTGATAGTTTACTAAAATACATCATTTTAGGCTTATTTAACATTAACATGATTTTCTTTGTCCCATTTCGATTTGCTTAAATTGTAAATCTTTCTAAAAAATACAATTAATATTCTAACCTATATTTTCGGTTGGAAATCTTTATAAAACTAAACAATTATAATCTGATCTATTATTTGAATATTTGCATATAATTCCAAAAAAATAATGAAAATTTTGCAAAAAAAACTTCAAAGACCAAAATCAACCTAAAACATAAATTAAATGCCCAGAAAACATAATAAATGAACAAAACCTACCCATAAAGAAATTTCTGTGGTATACAAATTATGAATAACACTTAAATTAACTATGATCAAATACAAATGCAAAAAACCTGCAAAAACATGCAATAAACTTGCAACACACATGCAAAAACACATCCAAAAACTTGCAACACATGCAAAAACTAAATACCCCTGCAGAAAACTTGCAAACTAAAAAAACATCACATTGCACAAAACTGAATCTGTGCAATATTAAAACCTGCAAGGCTAAACATGAAGCAAAAACAAATCACCATAAAATTGACAATTATACACAAATATAGAAATTATGAAATTGCTGCCTCGATGCCCAAATTCTGCAAACCAATCCTATGAACCTGTCCATAAACATACATATGGCATAATATTTTAGAATATAAAATATATGCACAATAAATGAATCATATCAAATGAAATCACAGAAAATATATTGCAATATATATGACACTGAGAATCTACATTTTCCAAATGAATACATGGCAAAATATTACAGAATCAAAAATATGTGCAAAAATAAACAACAGAATATATATGGCAAAATATAAGGTAAAAAATGCAGAAAACCTGTCCAACTATTACATAATATATATGGCATATCGTATAACCTGAGACAAATAATGTGCTTTCTATTTCCCAATGACAGAATTTCGGCATATCATAAAACATCCATAAAAAGCAAAACTGATTACAAGATCTATGCATTCTAAAAATACAATACTACATCTCTTTCATATAGTAGACTATAAATCTATACCTTCTCAGTTATTGTAAAACCCTAAACCACATCAGAATAGAGACATTCAAGAGGTAATGCTTAGCAAAAGCAGAACTCAGTCATTTAAGTAATCATTATATCGTTGCAAACAGAAATTCAGTGTTTGTAGGGATTAAGATTTAACATTTCATTCCGAACTGATATTGATTTTTTTTTACTTTGTTTCAGTTTTATTCAGGATATCCAGAACTCAGTTACAAGGTAATAATTCATTCACTATGCTCTGTGCAACATTTAATATCTATTTTTCATGTTCATATCAATGTTAGTATAGTATCCGTACCTTTAGGTTTTCTTTTTTAGGTCTTGGAACCCCATGAGTTGCTAGAACATCATCCCCTTAAATGACTGAGTTCTGCTTTCCAACCTTTAGACATCCTCATCAAGGGAAAAAATGAAACAATAAGGATTTTTAGAGAGACATTAAACAGCAAGATCAATGAAATGAAAGACATCTTTAACACCTAAAAATATTTGTTCTGCAAATTAAACAAAAAGGATTTCACCCAAAATACATAAACAATCATAATGAGGATATTTATTCTGCAAATTTTTTGTTTGTCTTTCATTGATTTACAAAAATATGTATCTTTCATTAATTTCACCCAAAAATATTTGTCTTTCATCCTTTCAATGCATCTTTACACCTAAAAATATTTGTCTTTCATTACATTTTCAACCAGAAATTATATATGATGATATTGATTTTCAAAAAGTCTTTCATTACAATTTCACCCAAAAATATTTGTCTTTCATCCTTTCTATACATCTCTACAATTTTTTCGCCATTCACCTAAAAATTATATATGCTGATATTCTATTATTCTGTATATAGTAGATTAATTTCAATATACTTTGAAGGAAAAAAAAACATACAATATAACATATGATTAAATGTATATGATTTTCTTTCATTTATGATTATAGCATTTCGAAAAGGAAGGGACTGTCACACACACACACACACACAGAGAGAGAGAGAGAGAGAGAGAGAGAGAGAGAGAGAGAGAGAGAGAGAGAGAGAGAGAGAGAGAGAGAGAGAGAGAGAGAGAGAGAGAGAGAGATTATATGTTGATATTCTATTATTCTGTATATAGTAGATTAATTTTAATTTACTTTGAAGGAAAAAAAAAACATACAATATAACATATGATTAAATGTATATGATTTTCTTTCATTTATGATTATAGCATTTCGAAAAGGAAGGGACTGTCAGAGAGAGAGAGAGAGAGAGAGAGAGAGAGAGAGAGAGAGAGAGAGAGAGAGAGAGAGAGAGAGAGAGAGAGAGAGAGAACAAATATATTTTATAAAAAAGGGGGAAAATCTTCAGTTTGTTTGAAAACAAATATATTATTACCCATTAAGCCCATTAATGTAAATAAGCCCCTTAAACCCATTAAGTCAAATAAGAAGTTGTCGATAGGTATTTATTTGGGCCAATAAGCCCATTACATTTTTACTTCAGCCAAAGTCAAGCCCATTATGAAGTTGATGATTATATTATTTATTGTATTACATATTTAATGGGCCGAAGCCCATATTTATAATGTTTAAGCCCATTTAAATTAGTTGATAAAAAACCCTATTTTTAATCTGAACTGTAATATTAAACATTTATCATAAGTCGAGCCGATTTCATCTAATATCAATATATTATTTATATTTTAACCCATTAAAATATAGATATGTATTATATTGAATGAAGTACAATCTTCATCAAGAAAGAGAAAAAATGGATGTATACATAGAATAATGAAACTGAATCCTAAATTTCCACCAAAATTTTGGAAAAAATGGATGTATACAGAGAGCTTACATTTCTTCTATGTTGACGACGCTAGAGTGAGGGCCAGTACCTCCTTCTTCAAGGTAGAATCGTAACCAATATCCAGATCTCCTCATGTCCTCATATCAAAAAAAATTATGTTAGTACATCAGATAGTATATTTTTATGCAAAAAAGTTTAAACACTCAATTAATTCCAAAATCATCCAGAAAATTTTTCCTCCATTTTTATTGTATACAAGCCAGTCGAGCATTTAAACAGAAATCTGTCGCCAGAGATGGAGTTAAAGAGAGCGAGAGAGAGATTGAGAGCGAGAGCCATAGAGAGAGACATAGATCTTACCTTTCAAGGTTCTGGATCTCAGAACCACCTTCTTCTTCCAGATCTGATCATGAACCTCCATCTCTGGCGACAGTAATATATCTTTTCTTTGCATGTCAACTTTGGACAACAACGGCTGTAGATCTGAGGAAGACGATGACTTTTCTCTCCGAGATCTTCTTTTTATGGTGGTGGGAAACAAGTCTGAAGTGTTTATATGGTGGATTATCAGAGGATTCATTTGGATCTGTTTTTAAATTTAAAAAAAAAAAGATAAAGGATTTTCGGTGCTTTAGAAAAAGAGGAAGACAAACGCGACACTGTTTGAGGCGATTTAGAGAAAGAGGAAGAATCCGCCATTGATCTAGAGATTATGTTGCTTGGAAGCAAAGATGGTGAAGTTTGACGGAGAACAGGCAAAGAGAGAGAGGAAATCAAAACGGCGAAACTGGAAAGTTCTGAATGTGGTAGGGTTTCTAAAAAAGGGGAGATATTTGTTTGTCGATCTTGGAGTGAACCGGGTTCATGTAATTAACAGGCCCATTAGCCCAGATGAAGGCAGTCAGACAAGCCCAATAATGAAACCAAAACTAAACGGGCTAACTAAATGTAATAAAAATATGTCACGATCGGCCCATTAACCCAATTTTATCTATTTGTTATTATTTTCACCCTATGCCAATATTATTTTTGCCCATATGTCCATTTTTTTCAATAATAAAATATATATTTAGCTTGTACAAATTTGTATTATTTAAAAGTGTTTATATATTATTATAAACTTGAAAAAAATGATTAGTTTGTATATTTAAAAGTGTTTATAAAAGTGTTTATATATTGCGCAACATTATGTATGAAAGATATCTCCAAATTAATATGGCTTAATTATAAACGCATGCAAAAAGAAGTCAAATACTTACCAAAGCCAACATTTCTTAAAGGTAGCTCCTAAATGGTGTCTGCATAGCCTGTTAAAATGCACACACATAAGACCTTATAAGTTAAAAAAGCAAATCACATATCATTTACCTCAAATTAAGGAGGAAAAACTCTAGAACATACAATATAGTTTTTAAGATAATATAGAGAGTAATATTTCTGTGGCCATCATATTAGAAAAATTATAACAAAGATATTTTTCCTATGGACCAACTAACAACTGGAGCTTCTACAGAATCAAGTGTTTATGCAACAATAACATTTCACAAAGAACTCCCAATGACATGAAGACGAGGACAAATGAAAGATACTAGACCAATTAATCCTACAAACCCATTACCCACAGAAGAGACTTACTAAGCTTTTCCTCCTTTCAATTTGTGATTTAATATCAAAATAAATATTACACTAAATCAAAAATCAAAATGTAGTTTCATCTTTCATCAACTGCATCAGATTATTATAAGCTAAACTTCAAGATATAGGAACTCCAAAACAAGCCTAAACCAGCAACAGAACAAAAATTTCCATGGCACAACTAAGACAATTTGAAATATACAAGTACTTATTTGAAAGAAAAACATTTTACACAAATACCAAAAAAAGTTTTATTCTTTCAAAAAATACTTTTGGAAGCACACACTGAGAAATTGTTATAATTCTTGAAGAACAGTGGTCGTGCATCTCTATAAATTCCATGAAAACAAGTTATTCAATGTAAGCCTTCAAAAAAAAAAAGTGAAGCCTCACTATATGAATTGTACCCAGGCAGTAGAAACCATCTATAAATTGGCCCACTCAAACAAAGTGTATAAATTGAACTGAAGCAATTATCAACTCAAGGAATTGTCCGAATCTGAAATTGAAATTGAAGCCAAATCCTAAAACTGAAATTGAAGCCACCAAAGCTACAAGGAATTGTCCGAATCTAAAATTCAAACTAGAACCAACCTTCGACTGAAATTCGAACTACCTTCAACTGAAATATAAAAAAAACAGAAGATATCAAAGATTGTTTATTCTTGAAAGGATGGCAACAACAGAATCATTATGCAAACTTAAGTTACGAGCTAATAATATGAGGGCATATTCTCCTAACATGAAAGCAATGTCATCTAATTATTAGCCTAAGCGATATTAGCCTAATTAGGGTGCAATATCAAACTAACAAGACAATATAGGCAGAATGCACAATGACAGTAAACAAGTGCTAGCTCAGTAGCTCTACATGGGGCACTAGAACTGCAGACACAATCCATGTGAATATATGATAGATAAAGTATAAGGGGCAAACAACCAAACACTCTAACTTTCCATGAAAAATAAAGGCAAGGATTACCTTGAGCAAAGCATCAAAGCTGACGGCAAATCCAGCAATGGTGAAAGTGCGAGCTAGAGAATCCAAGCCGCTCACATAGTTCTCCCGAAGTAAAAATCCCAGCAGACTCATCTCCAAGCATAACATAGCAGAAGTTGTGGACAAGGACAATAGGTTCCATGCGACCTCTTGTCCAGGAGTGCATTGCCATGTCTGTTTAATAGAATGCATGATGAGAAATTAAATCACATATTAAGAAAATTAAGGTTTGAGCTCATGGATTTCCCAGACATTAATTTGACGAAAAGAAGACACCTGATAGAAATTAAGATCAATAGGCTATTTCTGAAGTAAACCACAATAAACCAATATCAATTTTAAATAGGCAACTGGCAAGTTTCCAAACTTTCAAAAATATCATTAACCCATTAATCTATTTAGTATTGAAATAGATTTAGCCGCAAAAGAATTCCACACAACTCTCCTAGAAACGAAAAAAAAGCATACAGTCTAATCCATATCCCAATCATGATTTAGCCGCAAAAGAAGTTGATACATCCATCGGAAGACCACATCAAATTAATGAATCTAAGATCTAACCGATCAGTCCTCAAAGAAGAAGATCTTGATAAAAAAGACTACAAAACACGGATCCATAAAATCAAGCAACAGATAAATCAACTCAGATCGTAAAACCCTAGCCGCAGATCAGCTCCAATTCAACACAAACAAAGCGTAATAACTGAAGTAATCAGCAAATCAACAACAGAAAAGTCTAAAAACAACATAAAATAACACATATTGGGAGCAGAACACATAAGAATTTGATTTAAAACTAGAGAAGAGTGGAAACGAACCCTCTGGAAATCGCGAGGAGCCACACCGGGGAGGTAGAATGAGTAAGATGGAGAAACGAGATAGAGAGCGCAGAGGAGAGAGAAGATCCATGGCTTGTGGCTCTTCCCCATCTTCGATCTGGAGATGGAGATTCAGAGAGCGAGGAAACAGAGATGGAGACTTGGGAAAAAGTGAGAGAAGGGAAGAAATGGTTGTGTTTGTGTGTAATTACAGAAAAGTGAAGTACATGTTTCGTGAAGTGTTTTTTGTGCTCCAAACTATAAATAATTTAATAAAGAGTTTCATTTTTCTGTATGGTTTTTTATTCACTACAGGAATGGTAAAAAAAGGTAACCGATAAATCAAATGTTTAAAAAAATACTCTCCCACAATATTTGTCCTATTTTACTTTTGAATACTTTTACCGTTGAAAAGAATTTTTAAGATTTCTTCCAATATATATAAGAAAAAACATACTCATGTGGAGTCTTATTTGATTCGTCTCAACGAGTACTTTGATAATATCAAAAAATTATAATTTTTAGGGTTATGTAATTAGAGATATTAACGATACAAAACTCGCCTCGACAAATGTGTCCGATCAAAACAGGACAAACATATCGGGATGGAATGAGTAGTTCTTAAACAAAGTTGTCAGACGATTACTTATAATTCACATTTTTGGTTTAGATTGGGCCCATATATTGTTGCAGAAACTTGACACATGATTATTCAAGTGGATCGTGTATTATTTGTATATTTTGTATAATGAAATATCGTTAACCCATTAATCTATTTAGTATTGAAATAGATTTGTTATTTTTTTTATGTTTTAAAAAGATATTATTTGTATTTGAAATTATTAAGTTATTTACGTAGTTTTTATTTTTGGGCCATATGTCCATTGATTATTTATACTTTTGCAATATAATTTAATAATGCAAAATATATAATGTTTATTTATTATATTTTTAATAAGTACATAATCTCTATTTTGGTATGTATTGGGCCTATATTTCGAAACCCTGGCAACGATATCTGTTTTTTTGCCTATAAGTCATGTAATAAAAAACTATAAACATCTCCTTAAGTATTTACATATAGAAGTAGAGAAATTTGTCATAAATGTATTTTATTGTATTTGAGTATTACATCTGATTACATTGTAATAAATATATAAGTTTTAATTCGGTAAAACCCTAGCAGAACAGAACAATATTGGGCCCAAATCGACGGCTCTGCGAAGTGTAACAATTCAAGCATACTCAACAGGGTGATTTGGCCCATAAGTCCATTTAGTAGTTATAAATTTATATTATATTTTTATGATAGTCAAATAAAATAACTTTTTTTAATTGTTTGATTTTTTTTGATTACTTATATTAAGTAGTTCCATATGTTCATTTTTTTTATATTATTAGGAAAAAATTAGTTGTATGTAGATCTATTTATTTTACTTTGAATATATTTAAGATCTTGTAGGGTGATTTTATTATGGACGAATTAAATCGGCATACAGAGCCTTGAGATTGGTTGCTATTAGAGAGAAACGACAACTGACAAATTCAAATCGATCAAGTCAATAAATCGCATTCAATGATCGTTTTAGTAGTATTGATGTAATGAGTGTGGCTATCACTGTTTCAAAGACTACTTAACTAATTTTTATTATTAATAAAGTTATGGAGAGTTCCTTTTCTCTTTATATAATGTAATGTTTTATATCTTGAATATGTTTAATCGATTAGTCATTTTTTATATAAGAAATTATCTACTTCTATAATAGTCATTAACTATATATTTCTATATCAATTAAACATATAAACAAATATATTATTTTTATAAATATAAGAAAAAATATACAAATCCCGTGCAAGGCACGGGTATTACACTAGTATGTGTCTATGAGCACATGTTAAGTGTATAAATTTGGAATTTTTTTCAAAATATTTTCTAAAGTAGAAGAGATGAATCCCTAAAAAAAATTAAACTAGCGACTAATTTTTTTTTTATTGAATATGGAGTTTTTATTGTATGCCCATGAACACACATTAGAAAAATCCTTAAAACATTTACAAATAATCTTAAAGACGTTTGACAGTTTACCAATCATTGTAGTATTCAATCTTATACTTTTTATGGGTAAAAAGCTATAATACTTTAATACGGAGTAACAACTAATAAATATACTTTCAGTTTATCTAATGTGTGTCCATGAATACATATTAATAGCTTAAATTTGGATTTTTTTAAACATATTTCTTAAAGTAGAAGGAATAAACTCTTAAAAAAATTAATCTAGTGGATAAAAAAAATTATTACAGATTTTTATTGTATGTCATGTGCACACATTAGAAAATCCATATACTTTTCCTAAACACGTCCTTAATCATATTCCATAAGTACTTTTTTAGATAGTTCCTAACGAAGAACCCGCCAACTTTTGTCTTGTTTAATTTGTTTTCATATGTCGTAGTATTCAAGTAATTTTCTCCTTTCATTTATTGTATTGAAAACCGATATGCAATTTTTAATACTTAACGTATTCGTTAAAAAGGAAAAAGGTGAACAACGTATTAACTTATTGTGAAAATTCATTAATTAAATATATATGTCCGTGAATCTCAAGATCTCATTTGGTAAGTTCAAGATAATGGTAAGAGCTCATTTGGTTTTTGTTGTGTAAGAGGTAATAAGCTATCAACAAAATATCGATTACGAGTGGTTGATTTTATTATGTGAAAAATGATTTAAATCAGGGTAAACTTTATTCAATTTACCCTAACACTAGCAAATTATAGATATTAATAATAAGAAAATTAATTTTTCAATAGATACCTTGAAAATTGATATTATTTCAAGTACATACCTCATTTTACAATTTGTTAACTTGGCAAACACCATATTACATACATCTTGACAAAATACTATAGCAATTTGATAAATTGATTAACGATTTTCTTGCACGTTTTATGAAATAAAAAACTATGCTATAAATATCATTTGATAAGCTAAATGGACAAATAATATCTCAATTACTTTAAAATTAATTTTTAGTGATACTTTTTAGACGTGGAGATTAAACTTGTTATAATGTGAAAAAAAAAACTTAGAACCAACTCTTTCAATAAAGAAATTTATTGCTCAGAGTTAAGATAACACATTTGACTGATGCAAATTTAACATGAAAAATCAAACAATATATGTGATATGTTAATTTTTTGAAAGGCTTATTAAATGACAAAAATACCTTTATAGTATAATATCAAACTACATCAAATAAATTGTTTCTTATAATAATAATCGGGGCCACTATATACGCGACGAATTTCTGCTTTTCGCGCGACAAACTATACGCCCTACGCCTTTACCTGACGTACGTATTAAAATATAGCAAAAAATAAGCCAAAAGTGGCAAATAAAAAAAAGAAATACAAATACGTATTTTTTTGTACGCCCTCATACGGCGTACAGAAAAATACGTATTTGTATTTCTTTTTTTTTAAAATAAATAAATTAGTTGGGCTGAGCAACTTGGGTCGGCCCAACTCGGCCCTAGCCTGTACGCCATGATATGGTGTACAGGGTAGGTTAAGAGGCCGCTCTTCTTCTTCTCTTCTTCTTCCTCCCTGCGGCGTGTCGTGGCGTACGCTTTCCGGCGTCTTCTTCCTCCCCTGCGGCTTCTCTTCTCCTCCTCCCTTTCTTTCCTTCTTCTTCTTCTTCTTCTCCTCCTCCTCCTCATCTCCGACGATGGCGAGCAGTGGCGCCGGTGGTGACCCCTCCGGCGAGCCTCGTGGCGGCGCGAATGGCGGGGATGGCTCTCCAGGCGGCGTGGAGAGATTGGCGGCTGGGGGCGGTGTTCATGTTGCTGCAGAGGTGGCCGGCGGCGGAGAGGTGGCCGGCGGCGGCGGAGAGGTGGCCGGCGTCGGAGATATGGCCGGCGGTGGTCCGGATGGCGATGCAGGACGAGGTTCTTGCCGGACTCGATTTATCCGAGCGCGGGGCAGACGAGGAGGGGGACGCGGACGCGGAGACGATCCTGCGACACCCGGTCAAACTTCTACCTGGGGTAGTCGAGAGGTATGAACGGAATTGAAATTTATTTGAATTAATGAAAATTTAGAATGTAATAAATATTAAATTTAGAAATAGGTATTACATTTAGAAATAGTTTATCTGTATTTAATTATATATTTATTTAAAAAAATTTATAGTTATATTTGAATAATTTATAGTTATGAATTTTAGAAATTTATTTTAAATTGATGAAAATTTAGAATAAAATAAGTATTGAATTTAGAAATAGATATTGCAACCAAATATTGTTGATCTGTAATTAATTCTAGATTTGTTTCAATTAGAAATTAGTGATTTGTAATTAATTATTATTTATGAATTTTAGAAAATATTATTTATGAATGTTAGACATTTATTTTGAATTGATTAAAATTTAGAATAAAATATGTATTACAATTAGAAATTAGTGATCTATAATTAATTATTTATGAATTTTAGAAATTTATTGTTGATCTGTAATTAATTCTAGATTTGTTTCAATTAGAAATTAGTGATATGTAATTAATTATTATTTATATTTTAGAAAATATTAATTATGAATTTTAGAAATTTATTTTGAATTGATTAAAATTTAGAATAAAATATGTATTACAATTAGAAATTAGTGATCTGAAATTAATTATAGATTTGTTTAAAATTAATATTTAGATTTGAAATTGTTGATATGTAATTAATTTTAGAAATTTATATTTATGTTATAAAAATTGAATTTGAATTTAGGTATTGAATTTTGAATTTCAGTTATAATAATTTAACTTGAATTTAGAAAAACAAATGTGTATATGAAACTAAAATTTATGATATGAAATTAAAATAAAAATTAAGGAATTTATGTTGTTATTAAATTGTGATTGAATTTAAAGAAATATATTAGCAAATTAAGATGACAAATTAGATCTATATTTTGGCAGATAATGTAGTTGTTTAAGAATTTAAAAATTTGACGAGTTAATATGTTATTAAAAGGCTTTGCAAGCCTCGATGTTGTCTGTGAGACGGCCCCGACGTGGCTCCCATCAACTGGCGCGGAGGAATCCGGTCACAGCATCGGCTCATCGGGCCGCTTCGGTGGCCGCTTCAGTGGATCTGCTTCCCGTCCTAGACGCGACACAGGACGTCATGACGGGAGTGCAGGTCGTCCTAGAGGACTTGGGGAGTACAGGTCGCGACACAGGACGCCGCGACGCGACGGGAGTGCAGGTGGGCGTGACCCGGTCTGACCCGTCGCTGTCTCCGTCTTCCTCATCGACCTCGTCCATGGATCTGGAGGAGGAGGCAGTTGCCGTTGCCGACGCGGCCTTCCAGCGCGACTATTATGATGGACCCGCAGAGGACTTGGGGATGGACGAGTCTCCCCAGCAGGCGGATCCGGCTTCTCAGCAGGGGGATCCGTCTCTGTAGCACGTGGATCCGCCTCCGCAGCAGGCGGATCCGCCGGCTCAGGAGCAGGCGGATCCGGTTCCCGAGCAGGCGGGTCCCGTGGAGCCTTGGATGCCAGGAGGGCCCCTCGTTCCTCACCTCCTGGGTACGTATACGACCCACGTCGCCAGGGTCGTATGGGACATGACATTGGCGTTGGCACTACCAGAGCCCCCACCACCCGTTGCGCGCGTGAATGATACGGTACCTCTTTGATGTAGTCTAAGATTTGTTAATAAAAATATGAAAATGCTATATATAAATGTATAAGTATAATACTAATTTTGTTATTTATTTTTCAGATGAGGAAGGTTCTGAAGACGTACACCAGGAAGCCGTGGCATTGGGAGATGGACCAACACATTACAGCGGCTCCTGACACCTGGTGGGATTTTGCGCAGCGGAGCCGTATCACCTCTCTGAGGGAGGTGGACTTCAGGAGTGTCGACGACGTGCTTATTTATGCGTTCGTCGAGCGATGGCATCCGGAGACGAGCTCGTTCCATTTCCCATGGGGCGAGATCACTATCACGCTCCACGATGTCGCGCGCATCCTGGCGATTCCCATCGATGGCTTGAGCGTCACCACAGATATGGCGGACTCCGTCGTCAGAGAGCACGTCTGCGCTGTTACTGGGGCGAACCAGGAGTTGTTGTCCCTGTGGTTCGGTGGTGGCGGTATTCCGATAGAGTCCCTCTCGCTGAGGTCGATTGAGCAGCTATCCAGTCCAGAGAGGGATGACCGACACATAGCGTCCATGTACTTGATGACGCTCCTCGGCTGTACCGTTTTCCCGGACAAGTCGACGAACGCCGTCAAGTACAAGTACATGGCGCTAGTCTATGACCACGACCGCAGCGGTTGTTATGCCTGGGGAGTCGGCGTACTGGCTGTCCTGTATCGGAATTTGGGTGAGGCGTCACGGGCCAGGGCGAAGGGCATTGCAGGGTGTACACTTCTTCTGAGGGTAACTATTAATTTATTTTAAATTATTTTTAAAATATATGATATCATATGCTTACGTGTTTTTATATATATGTAGGCCTGGATTTGGGCGTACTTTCCTACTTTCCGAGGTCACGCTGTCCTTGACCTGGAGGCCATGGTGGATACGAGGGCCGCTCGGAGAGACGGGAGGGAGGTTCCTCAGGGACGGAATTCGGAGCGGCTGATGGCTATTCGCCGCATTTTAGACGCTGTGAGATTTGACGAGGTAATACTTTACTGTTTTATTGCTTTTTGTTTAGAAAATTTATATTATGAATTTACGCTTTGAATTTAGGTAATTAAAATTATAAATATACGTTTTGAATTTAGGTATATAGTGGCCTCGAAAAAAAATTAAAAACATGAAATATAAATTTTAGGTTGCCTGGACACCGTGGGGTCCGTTAGACTTTACGACCCGTCAGTACGCTCCTTCTTTGTATCGAGGCATTATTCAGTGCCTCGATATACAGGAGCCGTACATGCCGGACCGAGTCCTCCGACAGTTCGGTTACAGGCAGGGGGTTCCAGAGGATCCACCAGCGCCACGCGAGGTGAAGAGGCGGGTCGACTTGAGGGCATATGATCTTTAGTACGCCGACGAGCTGTGCACATGGGATGCCGACCCTAGACCGACGATCGAGCTTCAGGACATGCTCCATACCACCTTCGCCTGGGACACTGACGATGCGTACATCGATTGGCTGGAGCAGATGTCACATCCTTATGTGGACGCACGGTCTCCTAGACAGGATCGTCCAGGTCTGGCTCCTGTCGTCCCTGCAGCTCCACCGGTGTCTACTCTCATGGTATGATACATTTTATTTATCGCTTATCATTTTTTACGTGCTTAAAATCAGTTTAATTGTAATGGAAATCATTGTCGTGTATTCAGCGGACCCAAATTATCGCCGGTCGGATGCAGCGTTTTTTAGAGGAGAGGGACGAGCTTCCACCAGATGTTACTGCTACGATTATTTCGTGGATTCATGATTTGATAGGTCACGAGGCGCCTGCGACTGATCCCTTACCGCGTGCTTCTCAGAGATTTACTGATTCACAACACGAGAGAGGAGAGGGTAGCGGTAGAGTCCCCGATGATGACTAGATTGTAGGATCATGTATTTATGTGGATTAGACACTTGTGTTTTGGATCATGTGTATATATGTTTTGGTTGTTTTGGTTAAATTGCATGTTATTATATAACGAAATACTATACTATATAAGTGTAACGAAATGAAATATAACGAAATACTATACTATATAAGTGTAATTACATAAAATATAACCGAATACTATACTATATAAGTGTAACGGAATGAAATATAACGAAATACTATAATGTATAAGTGTAACGGAATGAAATATAACGAAATACTATAGTGTATACATGAAATATAACCAAATACTATAGTGTATAAGTATAATTACATAAAATATAACCAAATACTATAGTATATACATGAAATATAACCAAATACTATAGTATATACATGAAATATAATCAAATAATATAGTATATACATGAAATATAACCGAATACTATACTATATAAGTGTAACGGAATGAAATATAACGAAATACTATAGTGTATAAGTGTAACGGAATGAAATATAACCAAATACTATAGTGTATAAGTATAATTACATAAAATATAACCAAATACTATAGTATATACATGAAATATAACCAAATACTATAGTATATACATGAAATATAATCAAATAATATAGTATATACATGAAATATAACCGAATACTATACTATATAAGTGTAACGGAATGAAATATAACGAAATACTATAGTGTATAAGTGTAACGGAATGAAATATAACCAAATACTATAGTACATACATGAAATATAACCAAATACTATAGTATATAAGTATAATTACATGAAATATAACCAAATACTATAGTGTATAAGTATAATTACATAAAATATAATCAAATACTATAGTATATACATGAAATATAACCAAATACTATAGTATATACATGAAATATAACCAAATACTATAGTATATACATGAAATATAACCAAATACTATAGTATATAAGTATAATTACATGAAATATAACCAAATACTATAGTGTATAAGTATAATTACATAAAATATAACCAAATACTATAGTATATACATGAAATATAACTAAATACTATAGTATATACATGAAATATAACCAAATACTATAATATATAAGTATAATTACATAAAATATAACCAAATACTATAGTATATACATGAAATATAACCAAATACTATAGTATATACATGAAATATAACCGAATACTATACTATATAAGTGTAACGGAATGAAATATAACCAAATACTATAGTGTATAAGTGTAACGGAATGAAATATAACCAAATACTATAGTATATACATGAAATATAACCAAATACTATAATATATAAGTATAATTACATGAAATATAACCAAATACTATAGTGTATAAGTATAATTACATAAAATATAACCAAATACTATAGTATATACATGAAATATAACCAAATACTATAGTATATACATGAAATATAACCAAATACTATAGTATATAAGTATAATTACATAAAATATAATCAAATACTATAGTATATATATGAAATATAACCAAATACTATAGTATATAAGTATAATTACATAAAATATAACCAAATACTATAGTGTATAAGTATAATTACATGAAATATAACCAAATACTATAGTATATACATGAAATATAACCAAATACTATAGTGTATACATGAAATATAATCGAAATACTATACTATACAAGTATAATTACATAATCCTCCATACTAGGCCTATTTGGGCCCAATTTCTCATTTTTTAGTTTTTCACCCATTTCTTCTTCAATCCTCCATATTGGGCCTATTTGGGCCCAATTTCTCATTTTTTCATTTTTTCACACTTTTCTTCTACAATCCTTCATATTGGGCCTATTTGGGTCCAATTTCTCATTTTTTCATTTTTCACCCATTTCTTTTACAATCCTCCATATTGAGCCTATTTGGGCCCAATTTCTCATTTTTTCAAATTTTCATACTTTTCTTCTACAATCCTTCATATTGGGCCTATTTGGGCCCAATTTCTCATTTTCTCAATTTTTCACACTTTTCTTCTACAATCCTCCATATTGGGCCTATTTGGGCCCAATTTCTCATTTTTTCAATTTTCACCCATTTCTTCTACAATCCTCCATATTGGGCCTATTTGGGCCCAATTTCTCATTTTCTCAATTTTTCACACTTTTCTTCTACAATCCTCCATATTGGGCCTATTTGGGCCCAATTTCTCATTTTTTAATTTTTTACCCATTTCTTCTACAATCTTATGCACAATCTGAGTGTTTTACAGCTGTATCATCAGTGTGATACAGCTCTCTCATAGCTGTTATGCACAATCTGAGTGTTTTACAGCTGTGTGCTATCTGTTATGCACAACTCTTCTCTTGTATAAATAATGTTATCCCTAGAGTTACCGCATTATCACAATTGCAACTGAAGCTCTGGGTGGATCATCACCATTATTCGGTAAGGTTCTCCTCTCAACTTAGATCTTGTTTGAGTTTTATATTTATGAAACATTCAGTAATGGATTTATCATATTCATAGGAAAATCAAGCACTACATCGCATAATGGCCTCTTCATCTTCATCGTTAACAAACGCTGACCGGCTATGCTATTGTAAGAGATCTGTAATTATCCGTGAGTGGCATATGCCGTTTAACTATAGAAGGAGGTATTAGGGATGTCCGACTATGGAAGGGGGGTGTGACTTCAAGAAGTGGCTTGATCCACCCTACGATGAGAGGACACAAAGGGTTATAGCACAACTGTGGAGCGAAAAACAACAACTTGCTAACCGAGAGGAAGAGCTTTGTAACAAAAATGAAGAACTTGTTAAGGAAAATGCAGAACTTGTTCAGTTGATCCCTCTTCACACAAGGGTGCTGCGCCGTATGGAAAAAGATCCTTTTAATGTGAGGGGCAAAGCGTTGTATGAACAGAAATTAAGAGAGATACAAGGTCGTAAATGAGTTCATGTAATGTTTGTATCGTTGTTGTAATTTGTGTTGGATTTTATGTAAGTTAATAAAATAGATATATTATCAGCATTTTCAAATTGAGATTACACAAGTAAATCAGACACAAATGTGAAGTTCATTCGCTCTTCAAATTTAGATTACACAAGTAAATCTACTTCTTCAACTAATCTATATCTTAAACTACACCGGAGGATCTGGAGGACGGCTATATCTAATGCGATAATCCCGAAATTATTGAATCCTCGACTGAAATTGATAGTCCCAACCATCGACACTTGGGTGTTTGAATCGACGCCAAGCGTACGGAGGGGGAGGTAGTGGACAACCATCCTTCAACGACACCTACATAGAAAACACAAAATATGATCGAGCTTTGTGTTTTAGGGTAAGCACAAATATTACTAGCTATTTAAAAACAATAACTATACCGGTACAAAGTGGTTTCGGTTTCCTACGAGAGCCATCGTCAATATCCGTGTTGGAGGACCGAGGCTTTCGTAAGAGGCCCTCATTGGTAAGCACAAGCACGGACCATCCCAGGATAATAGGACAAGAGCAACTTGGTATAGAGTGGCAAACACTAAACCAATCATCGGCATGTCGAGCCAGTACTCCTCGCTGCAAGGACTGATGACATAGTTGACCCGAAATATAAGGTCCTCGTAAGTGATCCCCGGGTGTAGTACGAGCAAGATGGGCATGTACAGATCTCTGTTGTCAAACAACTCGCCCGCCATCTGCATTCGAACCATAGGATATGCAGTCTCTTCTGATCCCATCAATACAGCCAGTGTCCGATATCCACAATGCCCGTCTGGAGATACATCTCTGGCCCCGTTAATGTATGGAAACCAAAAGTAATCCACATTCTTAACCCCAAAGTTCACCCCCATATAAATCACGGGTTGTTCAGGGAGCTGCTGCGATCCTGTCCCTTCAGATTGGCTCCCTTGGGTCCCAGTGCCCGGCGAAGCTCCTCTTGGTCCCTTCTTGCCACGACCCCGACCTCTACCTTGGCTTCCACTGGCCTTGTTCTTCTCAATCTCATCTAACTCAGCCCTTCGATGCTCAAACAAGCTCGGCTCCCTCTTGGTGTCGTACTTTGTCGAACCCTTTGGCCTTTCTTTTGAAATGATTCCCGTGGGCTCCTGCATCAAAGTTTCATGCGGGTGCTGCGTGTTCCAGAACACGTCGGTGATTTGCTCTACTTGGTCCTTGCTCAATGTTTTAGCGTGCCACATTTGATCCATTTCCTTCCATATCAACTCTTGAACAGACATCTGTTTTGTGTCATCAACTGGCTCTTCTTCTGTGTAAACCCTATCCCATTGCAATTGCTTCCAGAAGCGGTGTATCTCACTCGGCATGATCGGCGTCTTATCAATTATGGCATTTGCGATTCTGTGGACACATGGCAGGCCGAAGCAGTCTCTCATCCAGTGATCATCACACTCATCAGGGAAATCATCCGCCAATATCTGCTTATACAGATCAAACAACATTTCCAAGCACCTATCCGACACTTTGAAAAATAGCCTTGAAAACAACACTCTTATTTCTGGCGGCATACCATCAAACATCGTTGGTGTTTTGGTCCGTGACATCTCCATGGTCGCACGGACCTGCCCAATTTGACCCTCGATCGCATGGTGTATCCTTACTACCATTCTATTAAAACCACCAACGCTAGAATTCAGAATTTGCTTCAACACGTGATGCATACCCTCAACCCTATCAAAAAACATGAAAAGCATTGCGTTACTCCCACATTGAGCCATGAACAAGCAAACTACTGAACATCGTACAAGGGTTACCTGTTTGAAGTCCTCGTGAAGAAGTGAAGATGATGATCAGTCCACGCTCTCACTATGCTTTCCTTGTGAGGATTCGTCCACGTCTTCTCAATGTATCGAACGAGGCCACTCTTCCACGATGTCCTCAATTGCACAAGCCTTTCTTCGTAGATTTCCTCCATGGTTGAACACCATAGTGCCCAACATTGGCCGCAAAACCTTTTCACTTGTTTTTTATCCTTCAATATTGGGAGAGCATATGCTTCTATGTTGTGCTTAATATGCACCCAACACAAAAGGTGTTTTACTTCATCTTTGAAAACTATCCGAATTGCATTAATGAGGGCCTTCTCTCGATCAGTCATGATGGCGGCCGGCATAACACCCAAATCTTTAAACAAGCACAAAAGTTTCTCCATTATGAACTTGTAATGCCCAACTTCTTCTTGTCGTGTAAATGCATACGCAATGTTGAAGGTCTTGTGCGTGGAAGTGAAACCGACAATCTCCACCAATGTCATTTGATACCTATGGATGAATGTAGGAAAACAAATGAATGTAAGAAGTCATAGAATATAACATATAATTCATATCAATGCTATAAATCACTACTATTATATTGTGTTGAAAATGTAACACAAATCCAGCACGTACCTATTTGTCTTGTATGTGGCATCAATAATTACCACGTACGGGAACATCTTCAATAGGTGGAGCGAGTCCGGGTGAGCAAAAAATAGGATATCAGTCTCTTTCGTAGACACCTTTGTAAGAGGAAATACCCGGTAACTATTTTCTTTCAAAAAGTTCAGAGTCCATTGCGTAACCGTCAATTCCCCTTGATCTTCATAACGCACCTTCTGCAGAAAGTTGGAAACTTGTTTCATGGATGTAACATTTCCGGGGAAGAACTTCTTCAACTTCCCAACAATAGTCCTAGGCGTCACGAACGTTTCGCCCAAAGCTTTGGCAATGCGCTCCTCATCCGGGGTCATTCTGCCCATGTATGGATGCCCAAGAAAGCTAGTCGGAAGCTTATGGTTGTGGCATCCATCTATCACATTTAGGATCCATTTCTGAGTCACTTCCCCTGGCTTCTTCTTCAATCTAACACCACACAACTCAAATGTGCATCCGGACTTCTTCGAATGGGATTTACGAATTACCTCAACTTCCTCTTCTGAGTCACTACCTTTCTTTCTCCCTGATCTAAACTCACCAAAATTCTCGCACGTCAGACTAACACTTCTGACATTTGACTTCTGAATGACTAAAACCATCATCAAATCTTTGCCCATATTCCTAACCCACTTAACCAATTCCTCTCGGCTATCCCAACTCAGATTGGTACAAAATTCATCTCCATAATCTTTCCCCTATACATGTTTACATCATCAATAATGTTACAATATATGGATTGCAATTGTAATATATAACTAAACTGTAATTGTAATACATAACTAAACAATAATGTTACAATATATGGATTGGAATTTGTTAAATTTAGATGTTTGTAGCTAACCAATATTAACTATAAAATACAACTATAATTGTAATACAAAACTAAACTAAAGACGAAAACAAATTGATAGCTTATCTCACTAAACATAAGACTTTTAACATATATCAAATTCACAACAATAATCAACTTCTCCACTACTATTAATCACTAATCTTTTAACATATATCAAAACAAATATAGGCCTCTACCGCAACACCATAATCATCTTGTCCACTACAACTAAATACTAATCTATCTTTTAACATAATAAAATTTAGGCATCTACCGCAATACCATAATCATCTTGTCTACTACAACTAAATACTAATCTATCTTTGAACATAATAAATATAGGCCTCTACGTACTTAAGCTATATTAATTATAACTAATTTCAATCTTAATCATTCCATACACACTAACCTCGAAATTGCCATCGTCGAAATCTTCATCGTCGAAATCTTGATCGACATAATCTTCAGCATCTTCATCGTCGAAATCTTGATCGACATAATCTTCAACATCTTCATCGTCGAAATCTTCATCATCTTCTCCACTACTACTCCAATATGACATTTTTTGTAAAATTTGTTGTTTCGATCTTACCATTTGTCAACTTCAAAAGCTATTTTATAGGCACAAATATGGCCGTTGGAATAACGGGTAGTTCTGTACGCCTCCATAGGGCGTACGCCGTACCATGGCGTACATGCCAAATTCTAACAGCTATTTTCCTGTACGCTGTATCTTAGCGTATGCTAGAATACAGCGTACAGAAAAATAATACAACAATTCATTAAAATTCAAAACACCAATAAAAATATAATAAAATAAACTGTACGCCATTCCAGGACGTACGCCATTCCAGGACGTACGCCATTCCAGGACGTACGCCCTCATAGGACATACAGATTATAGCGCGCAAAACAAAAAAAATGTAGCGTATATAATATCCGTCATAATAATAGAGTTTTAAGGGCGAGATGGGGAAAGGGTAACAAACTGATTTCGATAACGATTCTCTCATATAATAGTTTTTAATTCTTCCTTTCCCTCTCTTCTTCAACCCCCTCCCTCTCTCTCTGGCAATGCAATTTGCGTTGCTCAACTAAGCAAAATCTCCCAATTCGGAGTTGATGATAATCCACAAACCCTCTTTTCCCTTTCTCAGATAGCTGTCGTCACCAAGCATCAGATCTCTGCAAAAAGGAAGCGAATTGACTCGGTTTTGCTTTGAATTCTGAACTGCCGCAGGCAGCACTTGGAGATCCGAGGCTTGCCCAGATCTCTTTTTGCTGTTTTTCTTCCGATTTGAGGGTTTTAGGGGCTAAATTTTCGATCTTGGGCGATGGGTTGGAGGTACAAAGCTGGATTGTTCCTAATGGCTGCAGTTGTAGTCATATGGGTATCTTCAGCTGAAGTTACTCAGGTTTGCCCCACTTCCTTATGTTATCTTTGTGCCTTTTTAGGGTTCTTGAGCTATCAATTTCTTGGATCTTGAACTTTTGTGCTGCCTTTTTATTGTACTTGTTAGTACTGTTCAATGCGGCCAGTTAGATTTTTCTGGTTCTTTTGCTTGTTTGTCTGCCCTAGTCAGTTGATGCTTATTAATTGCTAGAAATTCTTGGTTTTTGGAGGGTTGTGGGGTGCTGATTCTACTTCTTTGGACAGTTCATATTGATTGTAAAGGTAGAAAATCGTTGGTTTAGATAACTGTTATAGTTGTTTAAGCTGGTGAAAATAGCTGAACCTTAAATTTGAGATAGTTCTGGGAACAGGGTGACGAAGTATGAGGGAACCTTTTGAATCCAGAAAGCCTTTATGTTGAACTTCCCTTTGAAAGAAACCTTTGTAAACAATCACCTTAGGAGAGTGTAAAAATTGTTCTGCATTCTTTGTAGAGGTTGGAGTGCATCTTTATGCCCTTGCTTCTAGTAAAAACTACGTGGTTTGTGCCTCGAAACGCTTTCTCTTTATTCTAGAGATTTTACAACTTTGCATAGTACCTCCAAATAAGCCTTTGTGAATTCACTGAATTGTGATGGTTTGTGCTATATGGACTTTCGTGCTCGGCATAACAAATAGGTCGTGGACAGTTTTATCTGTAAGATTTTGAGAGTTTTGTTTGGTTTATTTTGCCGTTCTGTGTAACATCATTTCAGAATGTTTGACATGATAATTTTGGACAAGACATGCTTTAATATCCTCTGTCATTATCTATTTGACAGGACATATTCAATGATTATAAGCAGCCATTTGCAGTTACGTATCTGGGAGCTTCTCTAATGGTAGTTTACCTTCCGATAGCCTTCATTAAGGATTGGTTTTGTGCTAAACTGAAAAGTTGCTCTTCTAAAGGTCGCAAAAATGCAGAGTCTCTGAGTGGATCTCCTCGTAAACTTGTTTCTCCTCGTAAACTTGTTTCTCCTCGTAAGGTTATCGGGGAGCAAAGCGTGTATGAGGTAGAACTTGCGATAGGTTTGGCAAAAGATGACAATGAGACAGAGTTTAATATTGACGAGGAGAAACCATTGGTTTTGAAACCCAAAGCGGACGAACATCCAAAGAAACAGGGGAAGGAGCTCACAAGGAGGGAAATTATCACTAATGCATTTTATATTGCCCCTCTATGGTTCATTACTGAGGTAAATCATTTATGTTAGTTTTTATTATCTTATTCTTGTTCTTTAGCTTTTTTTTATGGTCCCAATTTGCAATCTTTATTTGTATGTTGAATAAGGATTTCATTTGTAATGTGAGTTGTTTATTTATAGAGTATATGTTGAGAACTTTCACCACTAAGGTGAACTCTTTTGCCTCTCATAACGATGCAAAGTTCATTTTTGAGCTCCGGCTGTTATATGGAATACTCACCATCTTATAATTAACAACATGAATGAATGGCTCTTAGGAGTTTAATTTGGATATCCTTTCACTGTTGTGTCAGTGGCTAAGATTTATGTTCTTATTGAATGCAGTATCTTTCAAATGCTGCCCTTGCCCGGACAAGTGTTGCAAGTACAACAGTGCTGTCTTCGACCTCTGGACTTTTCACTCTTTTTATTGGTGTTTTCCTAGGCCAGGATTCTCTGAACATGGCAAAGGTAATTGCTGTGTTCGTCAGCATCACTGGTGTTGTCATGACAACTTTTGGGAAAACTTGGGCCAAGGATGATGGTCAACTAAGCTCTTCACTGTGAGTCTCTTATTCTGTTGACCCATTTACCATGTCAATTCATCTGGGCTTAGTTTCTTTCGTGTAGAATGTTGTGTGGACATATTAGTATATTACTAATGAAGTAACATGGCCTTTTAGCAGCCATACTGTACTTGAAGAAGTATGCTTTGCCACTGACCTTGGAGGATAAGTTGGGTGTTTTTTGTACATTTCACTACTACGATGAAACAGTTGTTGTGTTAGTAAACTATACGGGATAGTGTTGCCAGTTTATCGTTTTTTCTCCTGCAAATTAGGCCAACTTTAATGGTAAAATAGGCCTATAATGACAGACATTCATGTTCTGGGTGTTGGCTTGATTATTGTATAAAACTTCTTTTATACTCATGATGACTTGTTGTAATGCTTCATGAATCAGCCTCTTTCCAAAATCCGCTTATTCTATTGCAATGTTTAGGTGATGATTTGCATCTGCAATTATGTATTTGTAGAGATGGGGAGCACTCGCTTTTGGGCGATCTGTTTGGTCTTCTTTCAGCAGTGACATATGGCCTATTTACTGGTTAGTTGGAACTGATTTTATTTTCTTCCTATAAATATAGTCATTGCTAGCGTACGTCCTGATATCCTGTTTATTATGTCGACCAGTGCTCCTCAAAAAGTTTTGTGGTGACGAGGGAGAAAAGGTGGAGGTGGAGAAGCTATTTGGATATATAGGGTTGTTTACTCTGGTTGCACTTTGGTGGCTTGGTGAGAGTTCTTGTTTATTCGGTTGATTTCATCATATAAAGCCACAGCTTAATTTGGTTGTGGATATTCTTGTTTTTGGTTGTCTTTTGAATGACTTTATTGTTGTTTTCCTTTCAGTATGGCCATTGACAGCTCTAGGAATTGAACCAAAGTTCACCATTCCTCATTCGGCGAGACTTGATGAAATTGTTCTCGCCAATGGTTTGATTGGAAGTGTTGTCTCGGATTACTTCTGGTACTGTATTGAAAATTCCCTTTTTATGGTAGTTAAAAATGTAATTATTCTCTCATGAATTCTTATATTTTAGTTTCCTCTTGTTTCCTCCTCAAGGGCATTGTGCGTTGTTTGGACGACTCCACTAGTCGCTACGTTGGGGATGTCCCTCACCATCCCTCTCGCTATGGTGGCTGACATGATGATTCATGGGCGTCACTATTCCACAATCTACATTCTTGGGTCTTTGCAGGTAAATTGTCATAACTTGGAGGTGGAAATCATGTCCCTTTGTTGATGATCATCAGTTGCTTTGATTAACTTATCACGAGTTTCTGCCCTTGTTTGTGAGCAAGATCTCCATGGCTTCCTCAAGATCTCTCATTTTTTAATCTTTCCTTTCCTAGTGTGTGCCCCCGGACACACAATAACTTTTCCATATCTAGCAATAATCTTTTTTAGCCACTAATTTAACTTTTCTTTAAAAGGGTTTACCATTTCTACTTTAGGGAATAGTTTGGAAATATTTCCAAACTTAACTTCTTAGCGTGTGCCACGGGCACACACTAGAAAAACCGTTTCAAGAATTGAAGATAATGAACTTTGTTTAAACAAGGAGGAGGTTTCAAGAGGGTGTAGAAGTCAGCTATTTTCTCTCATTTGAATCACTTTAAATCCCATCAATGAAATCTCTCCAGAGTTGCTTGTTGAACACAGCCAAGGAAAAGAAGAACTTAAAATTCATTGAATTGCCCTTCTTTGTTTCTGCTCTCCACATCCCTTCACTTATAACATCTTAGGCCTTCATGGATTCAGAAACTTTGTGTACCTTGATCACTCTTATTCCCACACATGAGATATAAACTAGTTGTGTTGCCTAACTCAACCTGCAAATCTTTCAACAGCCTTTGCATTAAGTATTGAAAGGCGATTATTGTCATGCCTGCCATTTTTTTCACAGCATTCTTTCGCGTGTTGTAGGTGTTTGCTGGTTTTGTAATTGCGAATGTTGCAGACCGAGTTTCCAAGCTACTGGGTCTATAGCGCCTGCTGAACACAAGCATGTGCTTGCTTATTATGTTTGTCGTTGGCTTCGTTCAGCGTCGACAATGGTTGTTGCAATGTCAAAGAAGCATTCTGGTGCAAGAGCAGGGGTAAAGCTGCAAAGAAGCTTATTGTGGTTTAGAGTTGATAGCCTATTCATACTTTGCTCTTGTCAACTTGTATGATTTTTCTTTGTTTCTGAATATATACACAGCTTATTCTTTTTAGGGAATGAACAAAAAAAAAATGATCAGAAGCCAGATGCAGCTGGTCCTTCATTGTACACTATACTGGTGTTTGTTAGAGAACTGTGTATCACTTGCTATATAGCTCAGCTTCTTCAAATGTAAGAATATGGTAATATTTCAATGAACTGTTCAGAGTTTTGAACTTTTTTAGGGAAACTGTTGTGGAATCTTATATTGTTTATCAGCATATTTTTCATTTGTTGATTGGGAACGAGTAATGGATTGGAATTTTATATAATAATAGATTTAGATACAAATGTGAATGGTACATTTAGAGCTAGTATTAAAAATCATACACTAAACAGAATGGAATCTGGAAAAGTAGTGCCAATAAGCAATCAAGACTGGATATCCATGAGGAGCCCAAAGAATATCAAGTTTGAAGTGTGCCTAATTTCCAATTTCATTTTGGCTATGTTTGGAAAAGTCTTTATAAAGACTTTATTTGCCAAAAGTATTTATTTCTCACCTTACACAAATCCTTATATCATCTAAATTTCAAAAACAATTTTTCAAAAAAAATACATTATAAGGAAAAAAGTCTTTATAAATACATTTACTCGTTTTATAATGTACATTTTTACTAGAGGACTAGACACAGTCAACGTTTTCACAGGGATTGTGCTTGTGCAGAGTTCATAACCATGGGAGACTCAGACCAAGGGCCTGTTTGGATTGCAGGACAAAAGGCATTAAAATACATTAAATTGCATTAGGGGGTGAGATCCAAACACACCCTAATTTCCCTGAATGAAAGTTATAGTTTCATAATGAATCTATAATGACAATTGACACATGAACAAACTCAACTAAGTCTATTTGAATGGCTGATCAGGAGGAAGTGTGGGAACAACAAGCTGGAAGTTTGCACCAAGAATTTTGGAGGCTCAAACCTCTTTGATTGGGTTTCTTAGCTTCTTCCTTTGCCTATTTATTGCATAATCATTGAAAGCCAATGTCCTGGAGCAAAAAAAAAATTGTACTAATTTGAGATGCTGGTGGAACTTTCAAGATATTCTCAAACACTAATCAGCAACATCAATCTGATCAAAATTATCAGCTAAGACTAAGATCACTTTCATATTTACATCAATCTCACCAAGACACCCATACACATCTATAGCTGTGACTATGAGTCTACAACAACCGCTGCAGATGCTAAAGAACTAGTATTTTGTGTAAGTAACAAGGGATGAAGAAAATTAAAGAATGAAACTAAGATTGGAAAATAGAACAGTATCGGTGACAAGCGCCAAGGAGCAAAAGTACAGAGTTTTAAACTCTTACCTAATGGAGTCAGTTGAACCACCTAACAAGTAATGGGCTCCTGGTCAACCGAACGCGCATGCTGTTGCAGTTTATAATGTTTGCTCACAAACTCTTTTGACAGTTTCATCATCAAATCTGAATACTTATGAAACCATGGTACTTCCAAGATTCCACCTAAAATACCCGGTTTGCTCCAAAAACATCATCTTCATGTTAACATGGATTTTGGATCCTTTTCAAAGAAGAAAGCAATTCAAGCTCTTGTGATCCATCTAGACGAGATATTATAGTTTCAATACACGAGGGTTTGACCTGAATCCTTCTCTCATCCATTAGACTTGCAAGCTTTGCAGCTTCAGAAACACAGTTCTGTCTACAGAGTCCATCTAGAAGAAGAGCATAAACATCACTGTCAACAGACAACATAAACTCAGTCTTCTCCACTGACCCATATAGATTAAAACCATCAAGGGCCCTTCCCTCTAAGCAAAGGGCTTTTATCAAACTGCTGCTTGTGGCGGTATCAGGCTTCACTGAGCTTGTCAGCATCCATGTGAACAGTTTCTCAGCCTCATCAAGTCTTTTGACCCTCAACAAGGATGTCATAAGACACCTGTAGCATTCCCCTTGTTTGACACTACCGCCCGCTGCAACCTTATGGACTAATTCATGGGCCTTGCTTATAAGCCCTGCTGAGCACAGTCCTGTGACCAAAGCGTTAATGGTCACACGATTTGGTGTACAGCCCACGCCTTCCATCCGATCCAAAACGCCCAATGCCTCAGCGAACTGTCGTTTTTCGCAGAATCTCTGAATGGCTGATGTGTATGTAACCACATTAGGACTACAATCCCCACCTTCTTTCTCCATTGCTTCCAACAACTCCATCGCCTTCTCAACACAGCCAGACCTAAAAATACCATCAAGAAGAGCAGAGTACAAAACCGAATTCACAGCAAAGCCATTGCTTTTCATGGCCTTGATCAAATCACAAGCATCATCTATCCTTCCTACACCACAAAACCCCTTGATCATCTCCAAATAAGTAATGACATCGGGGTAGCAGCCGCTTGAACCCATCTCCTCCATCAATCCTACAGCCAAATCCAGCTCACCCTTCTCACAGAACATCCTAATAACCACATTGTACACTGTAGTATCCGGCCTACACCCAAATTCCACCATCCTCCTCAATACCCACAAGGCCACATTAGCAGCCTTAGCTTCTCTACACAAACCTAAAACAATCTTAAACAGCTTAACAGTGACAACACACTCTTCCAATCTATAAGCATCCAAAACAGAACTAATCCTTTCTGGATTCTGGTCAATTTCGAACAATTTACAAGCCTTACCGTACATGTAGCGGGTGTGCCTGTAATTCGACTGAGCACCAGCCCAGACGAAGAATCTGAGACCGAGATGAGAATGGTTAGTTGAAGAGCATTTGTGGAGTACTTCGCTCACGCTGGAGGTGTCCAATTTTGCCTTGATGGTGGCGAGGGTTTTCTCGGGGTTTTGGGGGGTTTTGAGCAATTGGGTGTAGAATTTGTCAGCAGCCATGGAGGAAGAAGAAGAAGTTGTGGAGAAAGAGAGGGCGGTTACCGGAAAATGGGGATTTCTGCGACGAATTGAGCTGGAGAGAGAGTCCCATAGAGTGGAAAGCGCCATTGGAAGAAATTAGGGATTCGGAGGTGGATGTTAAAAAGATTGCAAATAATGAAACTGCAAATCTATCTTTCCCCCTCTAATGCCGTCTCCTAATTCCAGATTCGATTTTTGTACCGAAAAAACATAACGAAGTCATAAATTAAAATTAAGAGACCGAAAAATCGACGCCCAGAACAATAAATAAAGAGAGGGGTTAGCTACTCTCATTTTTTTATTAAATAAGTTCAAAAGAGTCACGTTCATCAAAAGCGGGAGTGTGAACATAGTCACGACTACGGAAAACGGAAAACGGAAAACGAGTCTATATTGTGGCTTTGTAAAACAACATAAGGTCTTCAAAATTCTGTGTGTACAGTCAGTCTCCTCCCACTCTTCTCTACTCTGCATCTCCTCTCTCCTCCCTCTGACTCCTGAAACTGAAGCTGCTATTGGAAGACTCTTCACAGGGTATTTCCCTTCAGAGAATTGGGATGAACCCTAATCCAGAACCATGAAGAAATTCAAAGTAAAGAAAATAAAAAGCTTCGTGGAGTTGTGCAGCAAAGTGGTGGAAGGTAGTTACCAAAAACAAAACTGATGCTTATCTCCTATACCATATAAGCCACATGAGGGAGCTGCAAAGCCCTCCTACACGTACACCTGCAACAACAAACAAAAAGGGAATGAAAGAAAGCAAAAGGCCAAAAAGGGAGGAAAAAAAAGCAGGAAATAATGGTGGTTGTATTTCTTTTTTTTTTTTAATAAGGAAAGGATTTGAAGTACCCGACATAACAATATCGGATAGATCGAGAGGCCGATAAATCGGCGCCGGACAGGAAGACATACAAGCCAAGTAAGGAAAAAAACAACAAGCAAAGATAGAGCTAAAACGACCAAATGTGAGAGAAGTGTAGGCACAAACAGACGCGCCACCGGGAGACAAGTCGAACAAGATAAATCCTTCGGAAGAGCTGAACGGACTACCATGACGTTGCCCTCTCTTTAAAGAGGGATCTTCAGGAGTCTCAACCATGACGTTGCCCTCGTATAAGAGGGGTCTTCATTGAGCCACAACCACCACCATGACCACACCCGGACACACTGCTAACACCTTCGAGAAGCTCCAAAAATGCATTGAGTATTTTATTAACCAAACTTTCCGAAGGGGTTGATTTGATTATCCATAAGGATAAACAATAATAATTATGGAGAAAAAGAAGTTGGGTTAATTTAGTTGGGTTGTTTGGTAGAAAGATGATGGTGGGTTGATTTAATATATGTTGTTATAAATTACTCCCTCCGTCCCACAATGTTTGTCCTGTTTGACTTTTGGGCACTGTTCACTGTTGCGGAGAATCTTTAAGATTTCTCCCAATATATAAGAAAAAACATAGTCATGTGGGGTCTTGTTTGATTCGTCTCAACGAGTACTTTGATAATATCAAAAAATTATAATTTTTAGAGTTATGTAATTAGAGATATTAACGATATAAAACTCGTCTCGACAAGTGTGTCCGGTCAAAACAGGACAAACATTTCGGGACGGAGGGAGTAGTTAATTGGGCTTTAAGGCCCCAAAAATTTGGTAAATAATACATTAGAGAGTACCAAGATGCTAAACTTGCACAGCAAGTTCGAAACTTTGTGAAGAGTGTGTTTAATAGAGATTTAATTTTTTAATGACTTTTCCTTGCTGAAACAAGAAAAAATTAAAATGGGTTGCAGGCTTTACCATCTGGCACAACTAAAAGCAAGTTGTCAAGGATGAATAAAACAAATACGAATTAGGTAGATATTTTAATTGTTAAATAATTATTTCCTACTTTTTTCCAAAACTTGCAGAGCAAGCTCAAGAGAAAAAATGGGCACATGAATCTTGCGATTTCAGGATTCAAAGATGGTGCTCATGCTCAGACCAGCGGTAAACCGTTGGGATCAAGCATGGCAGACCGGTATGAAGGTTTCAAGTAAGATGAGGTAATCGAAGAAGTTGATCGCGATCCAAAATCCTATTGAAGGATCTAAACACGAATTGTTGCATTTGAGTTCCAAATCTAGTAAGATGGACAAGTTTGTAGAAGGAGGAGTTGCAGATCTAGTGACAACGACCAGCCTCGCCTCCGCCGGAAACAAGAGCGGGTCACTGGCGAAGGTGAGAGGTTGCCATTCCGGGAGGTCCCCGACGGCGGAATCCAACCGGATACCCAGCCGACGTTCTTCTATACGAGGAACACCGAGCCGAAACCCCATAATGGAGGCCCCTATCACCCGAATAAAACCCAGTTGAAGAGGAAGTTGTTCGTCGCCCTAAATGGAGCCCAAATCGTTCAGATTTGCAATGGTGATGGTGCCCAAATCGGTCAGATTTGCGATGGTGAGAATTTGGTTTGGTTAGGTCTATCATGTTGAAGATTCAGATAGGGGAACCAAATGAAATAAAAATCTCGTTTGGCTCCTTCAACTTGTTTGGAATGATTGATTTGCGAGATCTGAGACTTCTCGATTTTGTTGATGTTGTTGAGTATTGTTTTGGAGTTTGGATTTTATTTTTGGTTAAGGGGTTTGGAGTATGTTTTTCCCCCAAAATTTGTTGTTGCTGATTAGTTGTTGATGATGGTGGTTGTGGTGGTGGCCTGGCGGTGGTAGGCAGATATTTTGGTATTAGTGTTGATGTGGTGTTGGGGGTTATCCAGTGGTGATGGGAGTAGGGGGTTGTCCTGTGATGAAGGAGATTGTCCAGAGAAAGTGATTACCAGTAGTATTGGGGATTGTCCAGTGATAGTGATGTCGTGGTGGTTGCCGGTTGTATTGTTACTGTTGTTGGTGGTTGTTAAAGGAGGGGGTTTTCTAGAGAGAAGGAAGAGTCCCTCTCTCTAGAGTCTCTTTTCATTTTTTTTTACTATGCCCTAATGGTGGTTGTATTTCATCCCCTAAACCTCTTTGCTTCTTTTTTATTTTTTAATTTGTAGCATGAAAGGAATCGAATGGACCAGAATACCACACAAACGAATTCGAATGGATTCAAAATTTCAAAATTTGTGGTTTGGGAGGAACCGAACACCACACTCAGATTCAAAACTCTAAATCTCATGGCTTGGGAGGATCTAAGTGGATCCGAACACCACACCATTGGAATCGAATGGATCCAAAATCAAAACCAAGCTTTTTACAGGATGTTATAATGCCCAATTATTTTTGCGGAATACATAAGTTTTTTTTTTTTTTTTGAAAGGACCGAATACATAAGTTAAAAGGGAGGTTAATGAAACAAAATCTGCGTTCAGCAAATTGGGTCACAAATTCAAAGAGTAAGGATGACTCCGTGCCCGATCGAAAAAATGATACTCCGTACTACAGGGAAGCACTTCATCTATCAAAGAGAAGAAAAATCAAACAAGAAAAAATGATTTAATTATTCTGAAAACACCTCAAAAGAAGTAAACTGCAGGCATATCAACTCAAAAGAAGTAAACAAAATCTGTTCGGTTTGTATCGACGCTGATTTTTTCGGCCTCTCGAGCTACCCGATGTGGTTATGTCGGGTACCTTGAATTCTTTCCTCATCAAAAAAAACTCAATATACATAAAGCTACATGTATTCTAGCATATAGACCCTACGTAACCCTATGAAGAGAGAAAAGAGAGAAGAAAGGGGAAAAAAAATGAGCAGCAACAGTGCGCCAATGCTAGGGTTTTATAGACAGATTGTCCCACCCACACAATGCGTGTGCAGGACTCTTTGTCACTAAATGTGACAAAGAGTCTCGCTGCCGCTTTACGAGCGCGTGATAATTTGATACGGATATCCGTTCAGTACTTCTCGCTCCCGCTTTGCGTAGGCGTGACTAAGCTTGCGCACACGCTTTTTGTCCGCGTGAATAGTTGAGCTTATTTAGTAAAAAAAAATGAGCGTAGCTAGCGCTCGCGTAAATGAAGCAAGGAAACTAAAACAAAACAATAATAGAGTTAAAACAATCTAGAACGAGCGGTGATTAAAGCACAATCAGACGAAAGCGACATCAGAAGACGAGTCAGACATGAGCAATCATGCGAAAGTGTTGAACGGACTACCATGACGTTGCTCTCTCTTTAAAAAAGGATCTTCAAGAGCCTCAACCATAACGTTGCCCTCTTACAAGAGGGATCTTCATTGAGCCACAAACACGACCACAACCCCGACCATAAATTCAAGCATCACTCTAGATTAGTTCCATAATTTCCGCGAATAATTTGTCACCCAAACTTGAAACAAACGGATCCACAATTGGTAAAAAAGTTAAAAAGAATTGTGAAAATGGATGGTTATAAACCACTTTTTGTTTTGTTTTGCCAATTTATAATTGGTTGTTAGAGGGCTTTTTAAAATACTTTTTAATTGAGCTTGAAATACTTTTATGTTTTTAACAGGCTTTAAGACCCAAACATTAAAATGATAAATTATTTTCGGGCTTTAAGGCCCAATAATTACTACTTCGTTTATAGTGGTGGGTGGATATCTCGAGGGTTCAGAAATTGCTATATTTGGTAATGAATAATAAGTGTTTGCTGTTGATTGTGGAACAACTGCAACTGCAAGCTTGCAACTAATAAAAGTGTTGCCTTTTGCACTATCTCCTATTTCTCTGTTTCTCCAAATCCTCTTTAGCTCTCTCTTGTTAAAGCCCTTACATCAATTAATCCTATAAGATGCATTCTTTTTTGGGTCAAATACCCAAAATCATCTGTCCAAATGTCCAATCGACCATATTTTCGATAATCACCCGATCTATATATATTTATCGGAAACAACCCTAATATATTCATCCATTAGCAAAATGCCACCTATTCCCAATTATCAGTCAACTCCCAGTTAAATGTGGGGTCGACTTGAAAATTTTCTTTCCGTGTTTAGAGCCTAACAAAACACTAACCAAACATACCCCAAATAAATGGTGGTGCTAAATACATTGGCTAAATATACAATACATATACATATATTGAGCACGTGCCTGTGCCAAGTAGGCACGTACTCAGATTACGTGCCCGTGCCATTTAATTATCCGTCGGGTATCCAATTTTGGCATGGGCACGTTATATGTGTACGTCCCTCTTTTTTTTCCAGTTAACTTTAAAAAAATAATTAAAAAATTACTATAGCATGGACACGAACATTAAAAAATAATTTATTTAAAAAAAAAAGTTTCTTAGTTTAATCACACTAAGAAACTATGCGTAATACTCCTAACTTGATTGTCGTATTATTCGAATATCGATTATATTAGGTGTAACATAATCCTAACTTCATTAGCGTATAATTCAAATATCGGATATACTAATTATATTGTAATCCTAATGATACGGGGTTAGCCGTGTAGAAGATGGATCTAGGCAACGGATCTCAAAACAAAAGAAAACACAAGATTAGAACAATGGCGGAAGTGAAACTAATGGAAAGGATAATAGATAGAACCAATAGAAACGACGAGAAAACCCGCTTGCTTGATAGCAAGGAACCTTGTCGAACGATCTACCAACCCGATCTCTACAACACCACACAACCAAGAATCGCTGACGAACTTGGAGCACAGAGAGGATTGCTTATGATGTACGAAATCACCAACTCCAGAGGGACTTGACAAAGACGAAAACAACTAAGCAGGAAAGAACAATCGATTGAGACTCTCACGGGGAGCCGAGTTTTCAAAGCAAAAACCAAGCTCTGTTTTTGTGTTTTAACAATGTGAGAAATCTGACTAATGAAGAAGAAAAGGGCGCCTTAAATACCTAAGAGGTGGCCGGACCTAGCTTCCTAAAACGGGCTACAATTGTTCCAAAAATACCCGAAAATAGAAAGCTGAAAATAAATAAATAATAATCCTAAAAATATCCAATGCAGAAATTAATAAGATTAAACATATGTAACGTTGACCAATAAAGTCAACGCCTTGACTTTGGACTTGTCCTCTTCGTCATGTGATACATCATGTGCCATAAACGTCTCCAGCTCTTGACGTAGTTCCTTCAATCTTGACCTAGTAATCGGTCCATCAAAGGTTGGCACTAATGGCGGGGATGATTCCTCATCATTCTCCCCTTCTTGAAAAGGACTCATCCTCGAGTCATCAACATCAGCGGCTGCATAAGGGGTAAGGTCACCGACATTGAATATCGGGCTCACGCCATAGTCATCGGGCAGCTCCAACACATAGGCATTGTCGCCTACTCTCTTCAGCACCTTGAACGGTCCATCACCTCTGGGAGACAGCTTCGACTTCCTCTGCTCCGGGAACCGCTCCTTGCACAGGTGTAGCCACACCAAGTCGCCGGGCTCGAACAACACTTGACGCCGGCCGTGATTAGCTCGGGCTGCGTTCTTCGCTGTAGTAGCTTCCAAACGAGCCTTAGTCCGCTCGTGCAGCTCCTTCATGAACTCAACCTGTCTATCAGCATCAAAGTCTGCTCGTTCCGGTAAAGGCAACGGCTTAAGATCCAAAGGGGTTAGGGGATTCAAACCATACACACATTCAAAAGGGGACATATTGGTAGAAGAATGAATAGTCCGATTATAAGCAAACTCAACATGTGGTAAGACTTCTTCCCAACTTTTCAGATTAGATTTAATAACAGCCCTAAGGATAGTACCCAATGTACGGTTAGTGACCTCAGTTTGTCCATCTGTCTAGGGGTGACTAGCAGTAGAGAACAACAACTTAGTACCAAGTTTACCCCACAAAGTCTTCCAAAAGTAACTCAGAAATTTGACATCCCTATCACTCACAATAGTACGAGGTACACCATACAACCGAACAATCTCTCTAAAGAACAAATCAGCAACATTCCTAGCATCATCAGTTTTATGGCATGTAATAAAGTGAGCCATCTTAGAGAACCTATCAATAATCACAAATATAGAATCTCTCCCCTTCTTAGTCCTGGGCAATCCAACAATAAAATCCATACTAATATCAACCCAAGGGAAGCAAGGAAGAGGCAAGGGAGTATAAAGACCATGCGGTTTTGCCTTAGATTTAGCCTATAAGCACTCAACACAATGTTTGATAAAATTCTCTACATCCCTAAGCATGTGTGGCCAATAGAAATGAGTATGCAACATGTTATAAGTCTTATCTCTATCAAAATGACCCATCAATCCACCTCTATGGGACTCATCAACAAGTAACAACCGTAGAGAACAAACAGGAATGCACACCTTATCAACTCGAAACAAGAATCCATCAAACAAGAAAAACTTATCAAATGAACCCTTTTCCACACAATGCTTATAAATCACTCCAAAATCAGCATCCATATTATACAACTCCTTAATATAAACGAATCCAAGGACCCGAGCATCCAAAGTAGTCAAGAGTGTATGTCTCCTAGAAAGGGCATCAGCTACAACATTATCTTTTCCTTTCTTATACTTAATCACATAGGGAAATGTTTCTATGAATTCCATCCACCTACCATGCCTCCTATCCAACTTATCTTGACTCCTAAAATGCTTTAAGGAGTCATGATCAGTTTTAAGCACAAATTCTCTAGGCCAAAGGTAGTGTTGCCAAGTTTTCAGCACTCTAAACAAGGCATATAATTCCCTATCATAAGTAGAATAATTCAAGCATGCACCTTTCAACTTTTCAGAAAAGAAGGCAATAGGCTTACCTTCCTGCATGAGGACTCCTCCAATACCAATGTGAGAGGCGTCACACTCTACTTCAAAGGGGCGAGTGAAGTCAGGCAGAACCAGCAATGGCGCGTGTGTCAAACGATCCTTGAGAGTCTGGAACGCCTTTTCTTGAGCTTCACCCCAACGAAACGGAGTATTCTTCTTTGTGATCTCTGTCAGCGGGGCTGCAATGGTGCTAAAATCTCGAACGAACCTCCTGTAGAAGCCAGCCAGGCCGTGGAAACTGCGCACGTCACCTAGGTTCCTCGGGGTCAGCCAGTCACGGATGGCTTGCACCTTCTCTTGATCCACTTGCAGTCCATGATCACTCACTACAAAACCAAGAAACACAACTCTGTCAGTGCAAAAATCACACTTCTTCAGATTTCCATACAACTGTACAGCTCTGAGAGTGGATAAAACTTCCCTGAGGTGCTCTGCATGTGCTTCCAAAGATTTGCTGTAGATCAGAATATCATCAAAGTAAACTACAACAAATCTACCAATAAAAGATCTCAAGACATGATTCATAAGACGCATAAAAGTAGAGGGGGCATTAGTCAAACCGAAAGGCATAACAAGCCACTCATACAAACCAAACTTCGTCTTGAATGCTGTCTTCCATTCGTCTCCTTCCTTCATCCGGATTTGATGGTATCCACTGCGAAGATCGATCTTGGAGAAGGTGGAGGCGCCATGGAGCTCATCCAACATGTCATCGAGCCTGGGGATCGGGTGCCTGTACTTGATCGTGATGTTATTAATAGCCCTGTAATCAACACACATACGCCAAGTATTGTCCTTTTTGGGGACGAGTAAGACAGGCACAGCACACTGGGATCGACTCTCTCTAACATACCCTTTGTCTAGAAGGTCCTGGACTTGGTTCTGGATTTCCTGGGTCTCAGTAGGGTTCATCCTATAGGCAGGCCGGTTGGGTAGGGTAGCACCGGGAATCATGTCTATCTGGTGCTCAATGCCTCTAATAGGGGGTAGGCCAGGGGGTATCTCATCCGGGAAAACATCAAGGAACTCCGCTAAAAGGGTCTGGACAGCAGCTGGGAGTGTAGCTCGGTCGTCGTCACCTAACAGGGTATAAGCCTGACAAAGGGACATGAGGGCGACGTCCGGGGGAAGGTAATCTACCAGGTGGTCTCTGCTGGATGCTAAGAGTACTCGGCTAGGGGGAGAGGCGAGGGTGAGGTCGGTCCGTGTGGAGGCAGTGGATGGTTCGGCTGGGGACTTACCCTTACGCTCAGCCTCTCTTTTCTTATCATAAGCCTCAGCCACTTGAAGCGGCGTCATCGGTTTCAACACCACTTTCCTACCACGAAACTCAAAGGCATATTGGTTAGTACGTCCATCATGAATAACATGTCTATCAAATTGCCAAGGACGACCCAACAAAATATGACAAGCTTGCATAGGAACAACATCACATAAAATTTCATCCTCATAAGTTCCTAGTTTAAGAGTGATCTTAGCTTGCTTATTCACCTTGAGTTCACCACAGTCATTCATCCAATGAAGTCTATAAGGTCTAGGATGCAAAAAAGTAGGGAGTTGCAGTTTATTAACTAATTCAACACTAGCAATATTACAACAGCTACCACCATCAATAATCATGTTGCAAACTTTCCCTTTAACAAGACATCTTGTATGAAACAAATTCTCACGCTGATTATCATCACAAGGAGCCTGATTAACATGCAAAGTCCTCCTAACAATCAATGAATCACCATGCTCATATTCAATAAAATCCAAATCATCATCATTGGCATGCTCATTCATATCATGGCTAGCAACTAAATTTTCATGCTCAGTGTCAGACTCTAACTCACCCAAATGATTAATCATCAAAACACGAGTATTAGGACAATCCTTCATGTAATGACCCTTTCCTTGACATTTAAAGCAAGTGATATCTCTAGCTCTAGGAGGGGGGTCAACAGGGTTACCTCGTGTAACTGCAGGTGCGGGCCGTGTGGGCTGCTGTGGTGCGGTGGAGGTAGAGGGGTGCGCACCACGGGAATTCTGCTCATTGCCGCGAGGCGGACAGGTTGCTGGGCGGGATCTCTGGTGTCCGGTGCGGCCCTGCTGCTGGTCGGGACGCCAGCTTTGGCGTTGTGGCACCGTGCGGTGTTGTTGGGTATAGCTGGACTTGAATTGTCTCTCCACTTTAATTGCTTGGTGTAGCAAATCTGTCATGGTAGAATAGGGATACAATTCTATAGTGTCAGCTAAATGAGGATGCAAGATACGTAGATACCTGGACATAGTGGCCTCTTCATCTTCGACGACGTTGCCGCGTGCCATGGCTATCTGCATATTGTTGTAGACCTCTTCAACACCTAGAGAGCCTTGCCTCATAGTCTCCAAACGGTTGCGGAGAACTCTATTGTGGTGGTGGGGAACGAAGCGGGCCCTCATCATAGCTCTCATCTGGTTCCATGCGTTGACCGGAGGGTCCATGGCTTGTCTTCGAGCCTTCACAACAGAATCCCACCAAACCAAAGCATAACCAGTAAATTCAAGAGCAGCGAGTTGTACCTTTTTATGTTCAGGGAAATTGTGGCAACCCCAAATCTGCTCAGTCTTCGTCTCCCATTCAAGGTAGACGTCTGGATCACACTTTCCATCAAAAGCCGGGATCTTCACTTTGATCCGTCCAATGTCGTCTTGTTCGGCTTCACGGCGGCGGGGCTGTCCGCGGTCATTCCGGGGGCGGTAAGGACGCCACTCATTACACTCCTCGCGCTCATAGTCCTGCATATCATCATCACCCCATAAACTAGAACGTATCGACATAGGAGGGGACTCAGACCTATCACGAGGTGCGGGATGCCGAATCGGGCGTATGCGGTCGGTGCTAGTGGCTCTCGGTTGGCGACGCTCGTCCATCGCCGCTTGGTAGGCCGTGGCTTGGTCGACCAAGGGCTCGGTGGCGGGAAACGGTGCACTATGCGATGGACCAATGTGTTCCTGCGCAGCCGGGAGTGGGTTGGAGCGGGTCTCCAACGAGTCAAACTTCGCAGACAACTGCGCGACTGTAGAAGCCAACTGTTGTAGCATCACCTGCATATCGACATGGGAACCATTTGCAGTAACCTGTTCATCACCGGAACCTGTCATGATCACCACTTAGACGAACACAGAAAGACGTTAAGGTTAGGAAAACCAAAAAAACTCTCAAGTGTTTGCACTCGGTGATTGTACAACCTGCGAAGTTAGGCTCGTAAATGACAAGTTCTCTATGTGCTCAAGATACGCAGCAAATCAAGGTCAAGCAGAGATGTAGTAGACAAGACAAGTAGATGTACGACGAAAATGACTCAAACAAAAGCGAGACTAGAGGACGACTCAACAAGGAAAGCGACACAACTATAGTCACAAGAATGAAATGCAACCAAAGATGGGGCTATATATGTGTTTCGAACTCAAGAAATGCGAATTGCAAGTCAGAAAGATGTACCTTTGTCGACTCAGAACGAAGCCAATTGGAGCCGAGAGTGACCCGAGGGAACGGAAGGGAGAAAGGGTTCGGGCAAGAGGGGGTAGTGCTCGACTGAGGGCAACCCGGGGTGGGACCCGGTCGGGTTGGGGTCGGGTGGGGTGCACTGAGAGCAACCCGGGGTGGGACCCGGTCGAGTTGGGGTCGGGTGGGGTGGACTGAGAGCAACCCGGGGTAGGACCCGGTCGGGTTGGGGTCGGTTGGGGACAGGCTGAGAGCAACCCGGGGTGGGACCCGGTCGGGTTGGGGTCGGGTGGGGTGGACTGAGGGCAACCCGGGGTGGGACCCGGTCGGGTTGGGGTCGGGTGGGGATAGGCCGGGTGGGGCTCGACTGAGAGGAACCCGGGCAGGACCCGGTCGGGTGGTGGCGACTGAGCGCAACCCGGGGTAGGACCCGGTCGGGTTGGGGCCGGGTCGGTGGCAGGTACGTGAGGGCTGGGTTAACTGAGGCTCACCCGGTCTGGACCCGGTCGGGTTGTGGCCGGGTACTGTTGCGGCGACAAAGAGGTCCGAAAAAAAATCTGAAACGGAACCCTAATTTTTTTTTTTTTTATATTTCGAAAAAAAAAATTCTGAAAAATTCTCAAAAATCCCAGATGCCTTTTCCTCTTTTTTTTGTTTTGAATTTCGATAATGTTTTTTTTTTTTTGATATAATTTTCTTTTAGGCAACTTGTTTTTCCTGGGATATTACACCATAAAGATAAAATAAAATCTCTAGAAAATCAAGCAAGTATCTTGAAGATTACCAAAATTGAACAACCGGATCTCTGGCGCGCACGAACCTGGACGCCGTCGTGTCTTGCTCGCCAAGCTAGGGTTCGAACAACAATGGTGGAAGGGGGGGGGCGAAATTTTTGTTGATTTTTGGACGGTTTTGGTATGTTTTTGTGGATCCTCGTAGTCACAATCAACCGCAACGAACTCCTTTCCAAGACAAACAAGAGCAAACAATCAGTCAGACTAACAATTCACTAATGTGACTCAAACAAAGAAATTCAATTGACGATTGAAAACAGGAAGATCCAATTTTTGATGATGAATCTGGAACCGTCAAAGGCGATCCGAAGCCGCAAAACTCTTGATACCAATTGATACGGGGTTAGCCGTGTAGAAGATGGATCTAGGCAACGGATCTCAAAACAAAAGAAAACACAAGATTAGAACAATGGCGGAAGTGAAACTAATGGAAAGGATAATAGATAGAACCAATAGAAACGACGAGAAAACCCGCTTGCTTGATAGCAAGGAACCTTGTCGAACGATCTACCAACCCGATCTCTACAACACCACACAACCAAGAATCGCTGATGAACTTGGAGCACGGAGAGGATTGCTTATGATGTACGAAATCACCAACTCCAGAGGGACTTGACAAAGACGAAAACAACTAAGCAGGAAAGAACAATCGATTGAGACTCTCACGGGGAGCCGAGTTTTCAAAGCAAAAACCAAGCTCTGTTTTTGTGTTTTAACAATGTGAGAAATCTGACTAATGAAGAAGACAAGGGCGCCTTAAATACCTAAGAGGTGGCCGGCCCTAGCTTCCTAAAACGGGCTACAATTGTTCCAAAAATACCCGAAAATAGAAAGCTGAAAATAAATAAATAATAATCCTAAAAATATCCAATGCAGAAATTAATAAGATTAAACATATGTAACGTTGACCAATAAAGTCAACGCCTTGACTTTGGACTTGTCCTCTTCGTCATGTGATACATCATGTGCCATAAACGTCTCCAGCTCTTGACGTAGTTCCTTCAATCTTGACCTAGTAATCGGTCCATCAAAGGTTGGCACTAATGGCGGGGATGATTCCTCATCAAAGGTTGGGGGTTCGATCCCCCCCAACAGCAACCCACTCAGCAAGGCCTCGTGCCTACTGGGAGACGGGTTGGGGTGCGTGGTCTGCAGACCTGATTAAATGCGGGAGGGTCTGGGGGACCGTCGCCACAGTGGTATCCCGAGCCGCGGTCTGCGCGAGGGCCGTCCCAGGGGTTTCGGACCCTAGGCTGCTGGGGCGGTTGGCCTGGGTTTGCCCGCATCACCTAACTTCATTATCATATTATTTGAATAACGATTACACTAAGTATAATGTAATCATGAATTCATTATATTATTATTCGTTATCGTATAATTCAAATATCGGTTATACTAATTATATTTTAATCCCGACTTCATTATCGTATTATTCAAATAATGATTATACTAAGTGTAATGTAATCCTAACTTCATTATCATACCCTAGAAACCCTAGGATGAGCAAGGTTTTGGATTTAGAGTTATCAAACCCCAATGATTTTCATAACCTATAATGCTTGTATAACCGGTATACGAATAATAATATAATGAATTCATGATTACATTATACTTAGTATAACCGATATTCAAATAATATGATTATGAAGTTAGGATTACATTATATTGTATTATTCGAATAACGGTTATACTAACTATATTGTAATCATAAGTTCATTATCCTATTACTTGAATATCGGTCACGCTAAGAGTAATGTAATCCTAACTTCATTATTGCATTATTCAAAGAACGGTTATACTAAGTGCTATGTAATCCTAACTTATTATAGTATTATTCAAATAACGGTTATACTAAATATACCTTATCCTAACTTCATTATCGAATAACGGCTAGACTAAGTGTAATGTAATCCTAACTTCATTATCGTATTATTCGTATATCAGTTATACTAACTATATTGTGATCCTAATTTCATTATCCTATTATTTGAATATTGGTTAATCTAAGTGTAGTGCACTCCTAACTTCATTATCGTATTATTTGAATATTGGTTAATCTAAGTGTAGTGCACTCATAACTTCATTATCGATGGTGCGTACGATTTATTAATTATAATTTGTTCGAGTTTTCGTTATAAAATTAAAATTATGGTACAACAATTATACTAACCTAGTAATTTTTTTACAGACCCGACCGTGGCTACAACTACGAGCCCACACGCGTGTCCTCGAGTTCGAGAGACTGCACCGACATGCTGTAGTCGACCCTGATACGTGGTGGGTTATTGCACAACGTAGCGGCCTGACTCAACTAGGGTCGTTGGACTACGGGGATGTCGACCACATCCTCATCAACGCATTTGTGGAGCGTTGGTATACCGAGACAAACAATTTTCACTTTCCATAGGGCGAGATCACCATCACTTTGCATGACGTCCAGATGATTATGAGACTTTCCATCGATGGGGTCGAGATGACGGAGTAGATGCATGATGGGCCTCTCAGGATCCGCATCTGCCAGATGTTTGACATGTCCATGGATGACATGTACATGTACAACGGGGGCAGCGGCCTCCTTGGGAAGGACATCGTGATGTTTTTGGCGGAAATAATGCAGAGATGACAGAGTCAGAAGGAGATAGCGTCTGCCTATATGTTTTTGTTGATTGGTTATACTAATATTGAGCGGGCTAGAGAATTCCGGAGTCACACTCCAAAATTTTCCTCACATGACCTCCATGCATTTGGCTTCTAGAATTCTCCCCACATGGCTTCCTTTAGAAGCCACCAAGGCTAGCTAATTCTAGATGTCTCATTTCTAGAATTTTTGGCATTGCCTATAAATAGCAAGCCATCCCTCCATTTGCATCCATCCAAAACTTGTAAGCCTTAAGCTCTCTCTTTGCCTTGTAAACTCTCTTTCCACATTAATTCATGTTCATTTTCCACAAATTCCTCTCGGTGTTCATCTTAGACATCTTCTTAGACGCTTCCGCCATGACATTCATCGGGTAAGGCTTGACTTGGCTTCTCGAAAGGGTCGAGTTGCCTAAGAGCCACACGGTTTCGAGTTTGAGGTTCTCGGTCCGTGACATAAACACACGGAGCTACAAACAAAAAGATTAAAGAAAATACGAGTGAAATGAGGGTGTACATATGGTGGTAAATATCCGGACGAACCACAATGTTCACTGAAAAAGTAATAAAGATGATGATTGTAGCAAGAAGTAAACCAATCTTTTCGCTGAAACACGTACCGACTTCAGCCAACAAGGCAGCACCAAGAAACATCATAGCCTTCAGAGGCGCAATATACCAAAGTGGTGTGGCCGAAAGGACTGAAACGACAGTCACTACAGATAAAGCTTGTATCTCTATAACCCATGCCCAATGCTCACTTATCACCATTGGGCCTATAAGAGTGAGCTGTGTGACTGGGGTGACATAAATCCGATATAGGAAATAGAAGAAAAATGAACCAATGTTGAAAATCGGGGTATATAGGCCCACACGCAACATCCACAAAGCGACTCCTGTGCATGACAGCTTCACCTCAAACATGTTACGTGAAGTAGCACAATGTTCTTTGAAGTCCTGCTCAACTAGAAATATTCCAATGCCCCAGTTTTCACTTTCCATAGGGCGAGGTCACCATCACTTTGCATGACGTCCAGATGATTATGAGACTTTCCATCGATGGGGTCGAGATGACGGAGTAGATGCATGATGGGCCTCTCAGGATCCGCATCTGCCAGATGTTTGACATGTCCATGGATGACATGTACATGTACAACGGGGGCAGCAGCTTCCTTGGGAAGGACATCGTGATGTTTTTGGCGGAAATAATGCAGAGATGACAGAGTCAGAAGGAGAAAGCGTCTGCCTATATGTTTTTGTTGATTGGTTATACTAATATTGAGCGGGCTAGAGAATTCCGGAGTCACACTCCAAAATTTTCCTCACATGACCTCCATGCATTTGGCTTTCTCCCCACATGGCTTCCTTTAGAAGCCACCAAGGCTAGCTAATTCTAGATGTCTCATTTCTAGAATTTTTGGCATTGCCTATAAATAGCAAGCCATCCCTCCATTTGCATCCATCCAAAACTTGTAAGCCTTAAGCTCTCTCTTTGCCTTGTAAACTCTCTTTCCACATTAATTCATGTTCATTTTCCACAAATTCCTCTCGGTGTTCATCTTAGACATCTTCTTAGACGCTTCCGCCACGACATTCATCGGGTAAGGCTTGACTTGACTTCTCGAAAGGGTCGAGTTGCCTAAGAGCCACACGGTTTCGAGTTTGAGGTTCTCGGTCCGTGACATAAACACACGGAGCTACAAACAAAAAGATTAAAGAAAATACGAGTGAAATGAGGGTGTACATATGGTGGTAAATATCCGGACGAACCACAATGTTCACTGAAAAAGTAATAAAGATGATGATTGTAGCAAGAAGTAAACCAATCTTTTCGCTGAAACACGTACCGACTTCAGCCAACAAGGCAGCACCAAGAAACATCATAGCCTTCAGAGGCGCAATATACCAAAGTGGTGTGGCCGAAAGGACTGAAACGACAGTCACTACAGATAAAGCTTGTATCTCTATAACCCATGCCCAATGCTCACTTATCACCATTGGGCCTATAAGAGTGAGCTGTGTGACTGGGGTGACATAAATCCGATATAGGAAATAGAAGAAAAATGAACCAATGTTGAAAATCGGGGTATATAGGCCCACACGCAACATCCACAAAGCGACTCCTGTGCATGACAGCTTCACCTCAAACATGTTGCGTGAAGTAGCACAATGTTCTTTGAAGTCCTGCTCAACTAGAAATATTCCAATGCCCCAGATAAGGGCGGACATGAGAAGCAATAAAGCTCTCAACCACCTAAATCTACCATCATACAACCTCAGAAAGAAACCTTTGTCTCCACTTCCATTAAACTGATGGCCGTGAACCACATTATGAGGATCCAAATTCTGAGGGGAACCGTTTAGCATTGCAGCCTGCCCTCCAACTTCACCCTCAAATAACTGGCCATCCATAATCTGAGGGGATGGAGGATCCAAATTCTGCATGGAGGGGATTGCAGCCTGTCCTCCAACTTCACCCTCAAATAAATGGCCATCCACAATTTGAGGGGATAGAGGATCCAAATTCTGCGGGGAGGGGATTGCATCCTGTCCTCCAACTTCACCCTCAAATAACTGGTCATCCACAATCTGAGAGGATGGATGATCCAAATTCTGCGGGGAGGGGATTGTAGCATGTCCTCTAACTTCACCCTCAAATAATTGGCCATCCACAATCTGAGGGGATGGAGGATCCAAGTTCTATAGGGAGGGGATTGCAGTATGCCCTCCAACTTCAAACTTAATCTAAGGGGAGGGGTCATTGTGAGCACTATCCAGCAAGCCCTCGTTATCAGCCTCAAGTGACCACTGATTGAAAACTGTCAATAGCTTTCTGAAACATATGGCAAGGCGCTGATGTTGCTCCACCGACTGCCATGTCAAAAGATCAAATAAGACAATTTCATATACAATGTGTTTGGATGGGGGGTTTAGAAGGGATTTTAAGGGGAAGGAAATGGAGGGGGACAATTTCTATTGTTTTAATTTTAAGGAGGAGAATAATGGAGATCTTGATAGAAAAGCAGAGAACATTTAAAGGAAAAGAGGTGGAAATTAGAGGGGAATTCAATCTCTCCAATTTGGTGGAATTTGAGTGGAAAGTTAAATGAGGCAAATCATCACCTTTCATAACATTGTACAAAACTCATAGCTGGGAGCAAATCAACGTACATATAATTACTTTCCTGATGTAATCAGTTTTGGGAAAAAATAATGTACATGTATTTTATATATTTGAACATTTGTAGCCCTTGATAGAGATATTCTGTCATATTATAAATATTATAATTTTTCAAAAAGATTTGGTAAATCAAATATTCTAGGTAACAAGATAAAAATTTGGGAAAAAATAAACCATTATAAAAACCTGCATAATACATCTTCTTTTTACAAGAGAACTCGAGCACTCTCTTTTCAAAGTCACAAATTTATTGGCTTGTTCCGAAATCAACTTCATCTCCGTAGTGGCATTTTAAGGTTAGTACTTCAAACATAGTTTAATTAGTATACTAGCTTGTTTATGAGTTTGCATATGGTGCAATTATTTTGACTTGAAACACTATCAAAACTGTATTGTTAAGAAACTATTTTAAATAATATAAGTACAAACGTAAAGATTTAATGTCCAAAACCATTAATTTTTTATTAAAAAAAAAAGAGGCCAAGACATAGGATTGTACAATTAGCATTATATGGATTAGTGGTTAGATTTCAAAGTCTTGCATGTATATTATATGTCATCTTGTGATTACAGTTGCTTTCTTTTTATGATCATCATAATCATCAATATATTACTTGTTTTTTCTATTTGTTTTGTCACTATGCAAATGTATTATTATTAAATAATTGTTATTATTATAGATGAAACACAATAATCGTGAAGAAGAAAATGATGAAGATGAGTTTTTCACACTTTTGGAGGATTGGGCTCACTTGCAACGTGTTGTTGTTACGTTATGTTGTGTCTATATGATGACCCTAGTATCGAGTCAAAGTATAAAGGGGGGTAAAGACGATTGTGGATTAGAACTTGAAACTCCTAAACAACGTGAAAAAGAATGGACTAATTTTCTAAGAGGTCTTAGATATGAGAGATATTGTAAAAGTGTTATTCGAATGACACCTACGGTCTTTCATAATCTATGTCAAAAGCTTAAACATAAAGGACTTCTTCAAGCATCCAGACAAGCTTCAATTGAGGAACAAGTGGCTAGATTTTTGATAATATTATCCCACCAAATGAAGAACCGTACGGTCTCTTTCTTTTTTCGTCGCTCCGGAGAAACAACTAGTTGACACTTTCATAAGGCACTACAAGCTATTTTAGCTTTGAATGAAGAATATCTTATACAACCTACTGGTGACCAAGTCCCACATGAAATCCTCAATGATGAAAGGTTCTTTCCTTATTTTAAGGTAAATATAAACAATCATGTATTCATGTTTTTGATAAATTAATAATTAAATCAAATTATGTAATAATAATGAATTAAGTTTGGTCTTATTGTTAGGATTGTGTTGGAGCAATTGATAACACTCATATTCGAGCTAATGTACCTGCTAATGATGCCACAAGATATAGGGGTAGAAAAGACTATCCAACTCAAAATGTTTTAGCCGCATGCAGCTTTAACTTGCAGTTTACATATGTGTTGTCTGGATGGGAGGGGTCAGCGGAAAACTCCAAAATTATTAAAAACGCTTTGAAAAGAGCTGATGATAACTTAATTTTCCTTCGGGTAATTGATTTATACTTTGAAGTTTTAACAATAATATACATTTTAAGTATATAAATCTAATAGTAGCTTAGAGGCGGTCTGATTGCACCATATCGAGGGGAGCGTTATCACCTAAAAAAATTATCATCACAAGGGCTGAGAACTAGTAAAGAGTTGTTTAATCTTCGTCATGCCTCCTTATGTAATGCAATTGAAAGAGCATTTGGAGTACTTAAAAAAAGTTTCCGATAAATGGAAGCTCAAATGAGAAAACATTTCTTTTTGAGACTCAATGTGCAATTGTGGATGCATGTTGTATCTTACACAATTTTATAATGAATACGAATCCCAACAGAGAGTTGATTTCAGAGGTTGATAGAGAATTACTAAGAGAGCCAATTAGACAAGAAACCCCAGGTAGAGATGATTACATAATTGAGGATGCAGAAGATATCAGGAGAGGAACACAACTACGAGATCATATAGCAAATCAAATATGACGAGATTATTCCCATAGGATATAGACATTTCTTTACTTCATTCTTAACAAGTCTATTGTAGACCTTGATTCTATGAACTTATTTGCTTTATGATATTTCAATTGAATTTCATTATACGTTCTTCTATTAACATGATTTCTTATTATGTTATGACATATATAGGATACTATTAATGGCTACAAAATGTAATGGTCAAGGAAAGAAGGCGGCAGTGCAATGGACAACGTTAATGGATGAAATATTGATTGATGCACTCTTAGATCAAGTAATCAAAGGCAATAGGGTAAATGGACAGTTTACTACTCTTGCTTTTGTTGAAATAATTAAATAAGTTCGTACAAAGACAAAGATTGATGCTATTGATAAAGATAAAATCAAGAACCGTATCGAAACCTTAAAAAAGACTTTTGGAGAGGCTTACGATGCATTCAAAGGTTTTAGTGGATTTGGATGGAATCCCTCGACGGAGTTATTTGAAGCAGATGAAGAAGTATGGAATGAGTTGATCAAGGTTTGATATTCAACTTAATTTTCATATACAATGAAATATTATATTTTGATGTGTTCTTGTAAACAATGTGTATAATTCTGACTTGTATTCTTGTAGTCTAATCCCAAGGCTACTCAATTGAAGACAAAGCCAGTTCACAATTATGACAAATTGAAGGAGCTTTGGGCAGAAGATAGAGCAACTGGTGATAGTGCACTAACACCCAAGGCGAGACTGGAAAGGTTGTCACGTACAATGCAGGAAGGTATAACAATTCAAAACATCGACCAAATGGTAGAGTCGGACGAAGCTTACATTGAAAGTTTTGATTATGATTCACAATTCACTTTCACTCAACCTCACGCAACAACAGAAGACATGTTGAACACGCAAATTCCTGGTGATCCAAGTGAAAATCAAGGTGCAAGCTTTTCTAAAACTAAAGCTGGAGTAGGTGGAAGGAAACACAGAAGGGATGACACATTGATGACTAAGATGGAGTCAGTTATGCAAAATGCTGTAGAGGCCATGGATCGTGCAAGTTCTGAAATTGAAAAGTCTAGAGTCCGTGTTTATTCTGGTGAAGAGATATATGAGGAGTTGGAGAAGATGAAGATCAGTGAAAATTTGAAACTTGAGGCCTTAGAGTGGTTGACCGAAAATCAGAACAAGTTTCGTGTTATGATTGGGCTATCGACGCACCTAAGGGCAAACTGGCTAGAGAAGAAATTTTCGAATGAAGACTAGACTCTTTGAGTGATTGGTAAGCTTTATTATTATGTTGGATTGATGAATAAGGATTGAGCTCCAAGACTTTAGTTAGTTTAAGCTTTTCTAGGCTAAAGAATAGTTTATTTTGAAGTGTTGCACTTTTAAAACTTTTTTAAGTTTTGTCATAAGTTTAATTAATTGTTTGTTTTTGCTGATTTACTTGTGTTGGTTAATCGATGCCTATGTATTTTCATTAGTTGATCTTTTTTCATACAACTATTATAAATTTTCCTCTCATTTCCCTTCATCAAAACCAAACAAGGAAATCACTTTCCATTCCTTCTATCCAAACAATAAAATATCAATTTCCATTCCCTTCTCCTAGCTTCTCTCCCTTTCTTTCCCTTTTCCTATTTTTTCTGATTTTCTATCCCCTTCCTTCCCTAACATCCAAACACACCCATAGTGTCTTCAGAATCCGCATCATCAAATAGAAGGCTGAGGTCTTCACAGGAATATATCATAAAACAACAGATAATGTGTATGACATCTGTGTTTATGAGCTTGTATGCGCATACATTCATGTAAATAATGTACATTGTGAAGGTTGCATTATAGAGACCAACAAACCATAACTTTATCTTGAGTTAACATTGGGCAAGATAAGATCATTAATAAAAGGTTGAAGTTCCTCGTATATGACATAGTGACCTGTGATCAGTGAATAAATTTTCTAGAATAAGTATCAATAGTGTTAGGAAGTGAACTTTTGGGAACTCCAGTTCCCTACCTAGTTCTCTTCCTCAGTTTTCCTAGTTTTGATAATGACAAACACCTTTGCTATTAACATTTCCATTAGTGTGACAAACAGGGAACTCTGAATTCAGAAAGAACAAGACAGAGACACTGATGCCAGACTTGGGAACTGGCAGAAGGAACTGAAGCTTGCTGACGCTGGAATCACTTGGATTAATCTGTGAAGAGCGGCGACGAGCTGTTTTAGGGTAGATCTTAGTTAGAGAGAGAACTATGAGATCTTATCCTGTTTCCATAAGTTTTAAGAGCTTAAAAAGTTTATCTTTATGGAAACAAAACATGTAAAAATCGGTAAAGATTATATTTGGTAACAAATGTTATCTTTAACGATTACTTTTGATTATTTTATTTGTTTGATTCGGTTACTGGAGATTTGCTTCCTCTAGTAATTAAATCATATAAATAAAGTAATTGAAACTCTCTCATCATTGACGCATTCACAAAGAAGAAGAATTCTGAGTGCTGTGAAGAAGTTGTGCCGAGTTCTTTGAAGAAGAACTAAGTAAGTTGCTTGCTTGTTGTTGCTTGGTTAGGTCGAACTAGATAGAGAGTCCTTAGTGTGTCTAAGACTTAAATCTGTGTGTTCTATTCTAGTTGATTGTAACCGAAGTATTAATACAAGAAGTAGACTTTGAAATCCTCTTGCAAGAGAGGTAGTGAGTTTTATCCTGGATAACTAGTTGGTTATCAAAGGTTCCCACTCTAAGGAACTGGTCTTAAATCTACTATTGTTTACTTATTCCGCTGCTTAGGGAACTTGACTCTCAGTTCCCTCGATAACTAACAAGTACGATCCTACAATTGGTATCAGAGCAAGCGCTCTAGATTTGTGTTAGTTTACAGATTTTAAGATGTCTAGTTTAAGAGAATTCAGCCTGGGAATCTCCATCAACAAACCCCACATTCGTAAGAAGGGAGAAGAAGAATGGTGGGAGAAGTGCATGACCAACTACATCCAAACCATGGACTATTAGTGCTGGCGCGTGATAGAGAATGGTGATGGAGTCATTCCTAAGGACTTAACTGAAGACCAATGGAAGCCTGAGTACTACACCATCAAAGAAAAAAATGCTAAAGCTCGTCAACTTATTCTCAATGGGTTGACAAGAGAAGATATGGACAAGGTGATAGGAATCCCAACTGCTAAAGGGATCTGGACTGCTCTGAAGGAGATGCATGAAGGAAGTGAGGAACTGAAGCAAAGTAGGAAGTTCGCTCTAAAAGGAGAATACCACACTTTCGAGATGCTTGAAACTGAGAACATATCTCAATATCACTCACGTTTCACAAGGCTTGTCACAAAACTCACCAACGCCGATGTAGAACTTGATGAATGGTCTAAAGCCCTTGTCATCATCAACGGACTCAACTCCAAATTCAACCTCATCAAAAGAGTTTTGAAGACTACTCCTGGCATTCAAGGACTTCCTTTAACACAAATCATAGGAAAACTTGAAGTTGATGAAAGGGAGGCACTCAAAGCAAATTCTGCCAAGAAGATGGAGAAGGAAATTGCCTTAAAAATCTCAAAGGCATTTTCTAGGCTGGAAATGGAGGAAGAAAACTCCGACCTTGAAGATGAAGAGGATGAGATGACTGCCTTGGTTACCAAGCATATCAGAAAGCATCTCATCAAAGGAAAGTTCAAGAAAAACTTCCAGAAAAAGGATCTCTCTGAATATCAATGCTATCAATGCAAGGAAAGAGGACATCTGGCAAGGAACTGTCCTAAGAACACCAACGACGATGACCAGTCTCAGCATAAGAAGACTCTCTTTGCTACCTTCGGAGATGACTCAGAAGACTCCGAAGAGGAACTGGAAACAAATGGAACTACTAAAGGCAGATGCCTAATGGCCAAGGAAGATTCAACCGAATCAGACGACTCCGAGGTATCTTCTTCTGACTTTACCAAGTCTCTTCTTGAATATGATAAAAAACAACTGGTCAAAATAATTAAGAAACTTGGAAATGAAACTAGTTCCCTACAAGAGAAACTGGAAGAATATGAAGATGAAATTTCTTGCTTAACCACTAAAAACTCTGTCTGGAGTAAGAAACTTGAGGAAACTGAGAAATTACTGGCTAATCCTCTAAGAAAGTGTGAGTCTTGCAAAAATGTTAAAAATGAACTTATGCATGTTGATAACCCCCCAGTTCCTACTACAGACTCTGAAAATAAGACCTCCTCTATGCTAAATGAAATCATGAACAAACTTGATCATCTTACTCACTCTATAAATGCGAAAACTGTGAATCAAACTGTTTTTTGTTAAGCAACGTCATGGTATGGGTTATTCTGGTAAAAATGATTCTGTGGAAACATGCTCTGCTGAGAGTGAGAAACTAAGAAGGGAACTGGCCGAGAAAAATGAGTTTCTCAATGGCGCATTGCAAAACTCTCGCGACAAAGCCCAGTTCCTAGAAGAGAAGGTAAAAGTGCTTGAACAAAAGCCCAAAGAGAACCAAACTTGGTTCAATGGTCAAAACGCTCACAAGATGTATGTTGCCCAAGCTCAGGGAACTGAAGGTAAGAAAGTTAACTTTGAGCAAATAAAACAAGAAAGACCATTCCGACCTGGTCATGGTAAGTGTGGTCATGTTGTCTATAATCGTGTTTGCTGGCATTGTGGTAAGAATGACCACTATATTCATGAATGCATTCACAAGAAAAGACAAATGGAAGAAAATGCTAGGAAAAGGAACCAGAAAACTAATAACAAGAAAATGATGCATACCATTAATGATTTGAATGATCCTTATTATTTTATTCCTGCCTCTAACCCACAGACAAGATTTCAACCTCATTCACCCAGAAAAGCTAAGCTTAGCTGGGTTCCAAAAGTTTGAGTTCCCTTGTATAGGACGAAGTGCGACAACAAGACAAATGGTACATAGACAGTGGATGCTCGTTCCATATGACCGGAAACAGAAAGAAAATTTCGTCACTTCAGCAACACCGAGGAGTAACTATTTCCTTCGGAGATAAGAGAAAGGGAACAATCTGTGGAACTAGAAGTGTGAATCTCACTGATCACATTAAGGTAAGTAACATTAATCTTGTTGAAAATTTAGGTTTTGATCTAATAAGTGTGTCACAGCTGTGTGATCAAGGGGGAAATGAGATTCACTTTACCTCAAAGGAATGTTTCGTGGAAGATAGACAGGGAACTATGATCTTGAAAGGAAAAAGGTTCAATAACGTCTACATCATTGATCCAAAGTTCATCCCCAAAGAGGAGTTGTGTCTCTCTTCCATTGACGATCAAACAAACCTCTGGCATCAATGACTTGGTCACGCAAGCATCAAGTTAATTCACAAGCTGCACCGAAAGGAACTGGTTCGTGGCCTTCCTAAAATAAATGCTAAGAAGTCAGAAATATGCTCTGACTGTGTTCAAGGGAAACAAGTCCGCAGTTCCTTTAAGTCCAAAACACTGGTAAGCTCCTCCAAACCCCTGGAACTCATTCACATGGATCTCTGCGATCCTATGCGAGTTCAAAGCATTTGTGGTAACAGGTATATTCTTGTACTTGTTGATGACTATTCAAGATTCACTTGGACATTATTTATTAAATCTAAAAGTGAAGTCTTTGATAGGTTTAGTGAGCTAGTTCCATTGCTTGAAAGATCATTGAATGTATCTCTTCGAGCCATTCGTTCCGATCATGGAACTGAGTTCGAAAATAGAGATTTTCTAACCTTTTGCAGGAACATGGAATCGATCACAATTTCTCAGCTCCCTACACCCCACAACAGAATGGGGTTGTTGAAAGGAAGAACAGAACTTTGGAAGATATGGCTCGCATCATGCTAATCTCAAGTGGGCTCTCTCAATCTTTCTGGGCAGAAGCCGTCAATGCAGCTTGCTATATCCTAAATCGGGCCATGCTACGCCCTATGCTTGAGAAGACTTCATATGAGCTCCTTCGTGGCCGAGTTCCCAACATTGCTCATCTGCGTGTCTTTGGATGCAAATGCTTTGTTCACAATAATGGGAAGGACAATCTAGAGAAGTTTGATCCACGAAGCGATGAAGGGATTTTCACCGGATATGCTTCAAACAGCAAAGCCTACAAAGTCTTCAACAAACGGACAAAAAAGGTAGAGGAAAGTATTCATGTTGTTTTCAATGAAAAATTGCCTTCAAAGTTTGTGCAGGATCCTTCAGTTCCCTCGGAAGATCCATTTCAACGACCAAGTGAAGACTCTGATGATGAAGCATCCTCCAAGCCAAATTCCTATCCCTCCTTCGCTAACTCTCCCAACTCAACTCCTTTGATTGATCCCAAAGAGTCGACATCCACAAAAAGCTCTCCAGCTCTTCCTACTCAACCAGAAGCTGTGATCTCCGTCCCAGTTCCCTCTGATCCAACTGTTCAAGTCAATACGACCATACAGGGAACAAACAATGATCAACCTGTCGCCTCTTCTTCAGCTACCGCCCCTACAGAAGCCGAAACTCCAGGAACTGACTTGCTTTCTCCTAACAGAGACAAAAGGACAACCAAGCCCCCGGTCAGGTACGGATTTGAGGATATGATTTTTTGTGCTTTCAATGCCTTTCTGTCTCTTATAGAACCCAAGAACATTACGGAAGCACTGAAAGATGCCGACTGGATCATTGCTATACAAGAAAAACTTCACCAGTTCAAAAGGAACAAAGTCTGGAGACTAGTTCCTCGTCCTGCTAATCGACACATCATAGGAACTAGGTGGGTTTTTCGCAACAAATTGGATGATTCAGGTGCAGTATCAAGGAACAAAGCTCGATTGGTTGCTCAAGGATATAATCAACAAGAAGGAATTGACTACGATGATACATTTGCCCCTGTAGCAAGACTAGAAGCTATTCGATTGCTCATTGCTTATGCGTCTCACAAAGGCTTCAAGCTCTTTCAAATGGATGTGAAGACTACGTTCCTTAATGGCATCCTTCAAGAGGAAGTATACGTCAAGCAACCTCCAGGATTTGAGGATGATGATCACCCTGACCACGTGTATTTCTTGGACAAGGCACTCTATGGCTTAAAACAAGCTCCCCGTGCTTGGTATGATCGCCTTGCCCAGTTCCTAACAGCAAATGGCTATCGCCGTGGTGTGATCGACAAGACCCTATTCATCCTGTATGTGAAAGGTGACATTCTAGTGGTCCAGGTATATGTAGATGATATTATTTTTGGTTCCACTAACCCGTCTCTTGTAGAAAAGTTCAAAAATTTAATGAGCAGCGAGTTCGAAATGAGTATGATTGGGGAACTCACATTCTTCCTGGGATTGCAAGTCACTCAGAAGGCAGATGTGATCCAAATCCATCAACATAAGTATCTGAAGGAACTCTTGAAGAAGTTCAAAATGGATTCCAGCAAACCCATTTCTACTCCCATCTCCCCTACAACTCGTCTCACCGCTGATCATACTGGACAAAGGGTTGAGGAGAAGCTCTATCGTGGTATGATAGGTTCTTTGATGTATCTAACCGCTAGTAGGCCAGATATTGTGTTTGTTGTGTGCCAGGTTTCAAGCTGATCCAAGGGAATCTCACTTAACGGAAGTGAAGCGCATATTTCGCTATCTCAAGGGAACTGACGACCTCTGTCTTTGGTATCCCAAAGATTGCCACTTCAACCTTCTTGGATACACGGATACAGACTGTACTGGGTTCTTGGTTGATCGCAAGAGCACCTTTGGAATGGCCCAGTTCCTTGGTCCCTACTTGATCTCTTGGGGCTCAAAGAAACAAAACTCAGTGGCCCTTTCCACTACGGAAGCTGAGTACATCGCAACTGCTGCTTGCTGTTCCCAACTCCTCTAGCTCAAACAACAACTTGCGGACTTTGGTATGTCTTTTGGTCCACTCAAGATCTTATGTGACAATACTAGTGCCATCAACATATCCAAGAACCCTGTGCATCATACTCAAACTAAGCATATTGACATTAGGCATCATTTCTTGCGTGATCATGTTGAAAAAGGGAACATTCTGCTAGACCATTGTAGGACGGAAGATCAAATTGCCGATATATTCACTAAAGCACTTAATTGAGAACCTTATGAGTCATTTAGGTTACTCCTAGGAATGATTTCCCTAAACTAGTAGTTCCGTTGCCGTTACTAGTTCCCTTGCTTTGAGTAGACTTGATCTCTTTTATGGTCCCATTGACAATTTTGATGATATTTGCTCTTGTGCTGGCCTCGCATGTCCTGTAATATTGATTCTAAAGCATGTTCTTAATTATGGCATGATCACATATTCTTTCATAATATATCTTGTGCATGTCTATATCTCTTTGTTAGCCTTAAAATAGTCAATTTGATCACATCTATCCTACATTACAAGCCGAAATGATGATTGACTATAAGCCGTCCCTAAGCCTGATTACATTGCATAATTCCTTATGATCCTTTGTTTAGTCCACACTGGGAATTATCTGTGTAATGTCAAATTGCCTTCCTAATTTTATTTCTATGGATATGTACTTTTCTTGAGTGTTTGCTTGGTTCCCTACATCAAATGTGCCCATATTTCCCTCGTTCCGTGTCATTCTCTGAGGAAAGGAACTGGGCAAGCTGCTTCAACGACCATAATTTGAATTTTGCTCTCTGACAGCGTACGCTTCCCGATATCAGTAATTGCACTTATAGCCGTTTTGTTCTCAGAGATTTCAGCCGATTTGAAGCCCGATTTTGATTTGATTGCTCTGAGAAAATCATGATGAAGCTATTTATGGGTTCCCTTCTGGTTCAGAATATCTTATGGCCGTTTGAGAAGTATTCGGTTCCCTTATTTGATTAGATTTGGCAACGGCTCAATTTGGATAGTTTTTTGCTTGGAGATTATATAAGGCAACTAGGGAAAACCTAGAGCGGCACCGATTTCTCAATTCTCTCTGCTCTCCTTAAAGATAATTGCCCCTTTCTCTCCAACCAAACCTCCCCAGCCATGGAGCCAAAAATTCCCCAGATCACTGAAGAAGAGATGGCCTATATTGAGGCCCTCAGAAAACAGAAAGCTACGACCTCCTCCTCTCAGGTGGCTACCCCACAAAAGGCACTATCTTCTGTGCCCCCACCTGCGACGGACCCAGTTCAGACGGCATCGTCCCCAGCAAAAGATCCAAGCAAGTCGGTCTCGTCGGAGCACACCATGTCCAAGCCGTCCTCCCCAACACCGACAAAGGAGGACTCCCATCACTCCTCCCCACCTCAGCAGGGTGATCCTATTGATGTGGAGCTGCTTCCGAGACGCCGACCCCCTCTCTCCGACTCCCCGGCGATTCACAATCAGTTGTAGGCCGCGTCAAGCGCCGCGTTGCAAAAGGCGGTGCTGGCATCTTCTCGCTCAATCTTGAGGAGACAACTCTGGTAAAAAGGGCGAAGCTTTCCTCCACCGCCAAAGGAAATAAAACACTGGCCTCGTCTCCGACTACCTCCTCTTAGGTTCCCTCCTAGGTGGATGCTGCTCTTGCCTCCCGCAACATTCTGGAGCCCCTCATCGTCGGCGAGGAATTCTGGGCCTCCTCTGACGATGAGAGCATCATCGCCGCCCACGCTAAGCTCCAACTCCAGGGCTGGGACACTCTGGTTCCTGAGCCCTTTGCTGTGAATGAGGATCAAGTTTGCCTCTTCTACCAGAACCTGCAGTTCGTCGTTGCCAAAGACGACAAGCCTGTCCATGACGCCCTTCTCACCTGGGGAGGTAATCCCATACCCGTCTCTGCTGTAGTGATTGGTTCTGTGCTTGGCCTGGAATCTAGAAAGGGCTTTGGGGTGCTTGTGAAAAGGAACTAGCCAGCCAAGCGCAAGGCTGCTATCCTCCGAACAGTGTTTGATGGGAACGCCCCCTCCAAAGGTGCCCTCCTTACCAAATACCTGAGCCTTGACAAGAAAATCCTCCATACCTTTCTCATCAAAAACATCATCCCCCGCCAAGAAAAGCGCGACACCATTGCTGTCTCCGATGCCGTACTTATGGAGAAACTTATCTTGGGAGAACCCATTGATCTCCCTCGCATTACCTTGGCCCACATGCAATTCTGCAAGTCCCACTCCACCCATGCTCTCCCCTACTCTCACATCATCAAGAATTTGCTTAGCCGCCTTGGTCTCTATCCCACTGAAATCCCAGAGACCCACTTCTCACGCCTCCTCACAATGACCACTGTGAAGCGCCTTGCGCAAAAGACGCATGTTGATGAAGTGTCTGAAGTTGAGGAAGAGCAAGAGGAGATGTTTCCTGGCCAGTCTGATCCTCGTCTGGTTCCTGACACTCATGTGCTCCTCACCAGTCTAGGGCATATTGAAACTGCTTTGATTAACAGCTTCGACAAGGTGGCCTCCGCTGTGGAAAATGGTAGCAAATTCACCAATGAGATGGTGGTGGAGTTGTGGAAGGCTACTGCTGCTCTCGTCAAGGAAATTGAGAAGTTAGTCGACGAGAAGATCATGGAAGATAGGGCCAAGGGCCAGAAGCAGTGAGGGACCGTGTTCAGTTCCCTTCTCAGACGACACGGAACTTGTAGTTCCCTTAGGATTTCCCTTCCATATCATGATCCTTTTTGTGTGTCTCTGAGTGTTTTAATTTTTATCAATCTGATGTTTATGTAGTTCCTGTCCTGTTTATATTTAATGAACTTGTTTGTGTTCCTTACGCTGCTTATGATCTGCTTTCAATCTTTATTACGGTGCCATTTCTCTAGAGTTCAGCATTAGTTTATTTATCTCTCTAAGTTCTCTTTGTTATTCATCTAACTGACTCTTTTCGATGATGTCCAAAGGAGGAATGAACGTGGCAATCCGAAACTAATAGGCTGAAAGGAACTTTGACCTAGTTGTTACATTAAGGGGGAACTAAGGAACTAGATCTGGTGTTAAGGGAGAATATGCAATTCACTAATGATTGTCCTATATCTAGCATTGTCTTGCTTTTTTCTCATATGTTTTTCATGCCTATTACGATATGCCAGTTCTACATGTTTGTCATCATCAAAAATGGGGAAATTATTAGGAAGTGAACTTTTGGGAACTCCAGTTCCCTACCTAGTTCTTTTCCCCAGTTTTCCTAGTTTTGATAATGACAAACACCTTTGCTATTAACATTTCCATTAGTGTGACAAACAGGGAACTCTAAATTCGGAAAGCACAAGACAGAGACACTGACGCCAGACTTGGGAACTGGCGGAAGGAACTGAAGCTTGTTGACGCTGGAATCACTTGGATTAATATGTGAAGAGCGGCGGCGAGCTGTTTTAGGGTAGATCTTAGTCAGAGAGAGAACTATGAGATCTTATCCTGTTTCCATAAGTTTTAGGAGCTTGAAAGGTTTATCTTTATGGAAACAAAACATGTTAAAATCGGTAAAGATTATATTTGGTAACAAATGTTATCTTTAACGATTACTTTTGATTATTTTATTTGTTTGATTCGGTTACTGGAGATTTGCTTCCTCTAGTAATTAAATCATATAAATAAAGTAATTGAAACTCTCTCATCATTGACGTATTCACGAAGAAGAAGAAGAAGAATTCCGAGTGCTGTGAAGAAGTTGTGCCAAGTTCTTTGAAGAAGAACTAAGTAAGTTGCTTGCTTGTTGTTTCTTGGTTAGGTCGAACTAGATAGAGAGTCCTTAGTGTGTCTAAGACTTAAATCTGTGTGTTCTATTCTAGTTGATTGTAACCGAAATATTAATACAAGAAGTAGACTTTGAAATTCTCTTACAAGAGAGGTAGTGAGTTTTATCCTGGATAACTAGTTGGTTATCAAAGGTTTTCACTCTAAGGAACTGGTCTTGAATCTGCTATTGTTTACTTATTCCGCTGCTTAGGGAACTGGACTCTCAGTTTCCTCGATAACTAACAAATACGATCCTACAAATAGCCATACATATAATGTTTAGCACCGATCCAGACTTCTCAACAACATATCTCACGCAAATCTCAGCTCGCACTGAACCACTTGCTAGCAAAGAAGGAGAAGGAATACAGAATCCAAACTTACTTCAGGAAACAAGGTGGGGCATTCTGCAACAAGTCGTGCTAGCTTAACTGAAGCTGGTAGATTGGGTGCTTCCCCCATAGTAATGTTGTTGAAATAGAAACTGGCCAAATTTATCAAGGGCAGATGCACATTGGAAAGAGAAAATAAGAGCCCATTATCTGAGCCCATGTAAGGAACTGGTAACAAGGTGGGGCATTCTGCAGCAAGTGCAGGGTCACCACTCACCATATAGCTCAAACACCCTAAAGTTGACATAGTTCCCAGAATGAGCTAGCATTTGACAATTCAGGAGTAATATTTTAATAAATCAAACATTATTTATGAAGTCAAATTTCTATAGGATCATAAATATATTAAAAAGCAGTATAACGAGCTAGGCAAGAAAAGAGAAGCCAAAGAAAATTGTTTCACTTTGGAAACCTACTATACTTACCATGCATGCATAAAGTAGTTAAGCATAGTTGCTCATTACCTACTTCAGCCGACAATACTAATCCAACACATTTCACAAGTCAGATTCATTTGCTTTTTCATATCAGAAGACCCATAATTTGTACTATATATCTACGTAGAACTCAATCCCTAACCAATTACCTCAACTAGGGCATACAACCGAAATAAGTTACTTCATAATTTGTACAGCACAATCACAAAGCTGGAAATCCTTTGTTTTATCTTCATAAACTTGTGTGCTTATGGTGGTTATGTTTTATCTTCATGCCACAAGTATGCTCTCCACAAAACTTCCTAACCGAAAACAATCCCGTTTGACGAAACTTTGAACCACAACAAAAGAAGCTACAACGAGGATTGACACACTTAACAACATATAAGTTCTTGTCAGATTTTTCCACATGCATTTGGAAGTGTTTTTGTAATGCCATCCAGGATAAGCGATCATTAAGTTGCTTCTTGAAATCGAAATAATCCCGACTTTTATTTCCAATTGAGTGAGGCCCACCTCTCCATCACCCTTAGGCTCTTCATTGTCATTCATTTGCAGCTGACTACCTTTATTGGTACGATAATACTCTGCTTCAATTTCTTGAAGAACCTCTTCATCAACGTCAACAAAACAGTCTTCTAAATCATCAATGTCATCTACTAATGGACCTTGAGAATCATCTGTCCATGTCCCTTCGAAGTCGTGAGTGTTGAAATCCGTTTCAACCCTTCGTGAAGAAGTTGGAGGTCAACACACCCCCAACCCGGATGTACTTGTTATTTGTTTGATTCTGGGGAGATTCCTCGGCCACCTCTTCCTCTTCTGACCTTCGCGCGAAACTGGACTTGAGATGTTGTGGAATTTGACCTCCTCCTCCAGCCGATTCTTGGAAAGTGCTGCTTCGTTGCTAGGAATACTAGAGAATCCTTATGGTCTGTCTCGAGCTTCAACTCATCTCTTCCTTGAATGGCTCCTGGATCCACCGAGAAGACCCCTCCTCCCTATCTGGACTTCTCTGTTGACCTGTAAATCCCAGAGAGAGCTTCTCCGGGAGAACACCCTCCGACGCCCAAGTCAGTGACGAGATCAATGGTTTTCAATCAACAGAAGATGGGGGATGAAAAAGGAAGAGAAGTATGGAAAGTCAACCCAGTAGTTTCGAGCCTCAGAATATCCCAGAATTCCCAAAAACCCAGAATAACAATGAAGCTTTTGACCTCTCTCTTTCTCTCTTTCTTGCCCGGAATTGCCACACACCCTGCTCAAAGATCTCAAGGGCATTTATAGGAATCAACATCCACTCTCAGACTGCCAAGTGTCGACTGCGGATTGATAGAGATTTCTCAACTGGTATTGAAACTTCCCTTTCTCTGACACACTCTCTCTCCATAACAGAATTCTGGTGACCTTGGTACTCTACGCGTAGGTGTTCTCTCGCGAGGAGGGGAATCTGCCTCCCACAGCCAGCCCCCCAAGCTTTTCGCGAAGAGTGAGCGAAAGCTTGGTTCTGTGGGTGGGATTTTATCAGAATTGTCTTCGTGTACATTTCCTTGTCTTTGGATGTTTGGTGGTGGCTCATGGTCCCCTCGTCCCGCCTTTTCTATTCATGGGTTTGAATTTCGAATTTTCAGTGGAGACCTCTCTTGTCGCCACGTGCCTTACCTGGGGTGTTTCACGTGGCTTTTTCGAGTGCCCTTTCAACTGTCGTGCCTTTTCACAAACCTTTATAAACCGTCGTTTTCCAGTGTTCTTCTCACTTCGCTCAACCATCTATCGAATTGCTTTTCCATTTGAGGCTCCCAGTGGCCAGCTCTTGTCAATCTCGGATTTCAGGCGGTTTCTACGCTTCGTCAGGTAATTCTCTTTTCCTTCTTTTTCGTTCGTGCTTTCTTTCTTGCTTCTCCCCTTTCGGCCTGAGACTAACGAGGGGGGTATGGAGATTGTACTTATTTTGGGGGCAAAGGTCTCTCTTTTTTGGTCGCCGGGACCCAGATCCGACCTCATCCTCTCTCCGGCGGTGGACCCGCGATTCTGAGGTACTTTCTGAGATTTCCTTTTTCTGGATTTTTAGGATGTAGCCTTTCATTTCTCTTTACTGGCTTTTCTAGGGTTTCTTTTCGGGGTAGGCTTCGTTCCCTTTTTCCATCGTTCTTCAGACGGTTTCTGGTTTTTCTTTCCAGGCCTGGTTCCTTTGACTGAAACTGACATCTTCCTTCTTTCTTTTCTTGCTAGGCTTGGGTCGGAATTTTCACCAAAAGGGGCGATGAATCATAAACACCAGGTCTTTTCATCCAGCGAAAAAAGTCAATATTCTTCGTCGGGGGGGGGGGGGGGGGGGGTCCTCTGAGGCGACGTAGTTTGTTACTCTAGAAAAGTACTCGAAGAGATGCCTAGTTCTTCCCGAGGCTCGCTATAAAGCTAAACATGACCGCGCTCCAAGATACGATGCGGGGAGTCTCCGCGAAGAAGGACTTCACGAGGAGACGTCCCCTTCGTCTTCTCGTCGAAGTGAGCCCCCATACTAACACCGCCCTACCTCTTCGCCTTCGCCTATGTCATCGGGAAGAGGCAAACTCTGGATTTTAAGGAGGCGCATGAGGCGGCTACCAATTTCGGACAGTTCTTTCTTTCGGGAGGATGACGGTGATGAAACCGTGTTGGATTTCGAGCATTTGGTGAGCATTGTACAAGCATACCCATTTCCCGTCAGGTCTATTTTGGCTCTTCCAGAGGGGGGTTCGCGATCCCTTCACCACTTTTTGAATTTTATGGCGGTGTCTTTACCGGCGTTGTTCACTGGGTTCCGTGTGCCTATTCACCCTCTCTTCAAGGAGGTTTTAAATGCTCAAGGCACTAGCCCCATTCAGTTGCATCCTAATTCTTGGAGGAATTTCTGCTGCCTTTTCCTCCATTGCCGCGAGCTGGGTGTCGAGCCCTCCCTCGAGGTTGTAAGGAATTTGAACTCTATGCGGGACATTACTAACGGATATTGGTCTTGGAAGGTCGAGTATGCACATCGGGTTATCAAGCCCACGAATCTGGGCACATGGAGGAACGAGTGGTTTCTGCTTAGAATTCCTGGCTCGTTTGGGGTTAACATTAGTCCTGGGAGAGCTCTTCATTTCTCGTGTCTCGCTTCTGGTCCTGCTAAGAAGAGACAACAGTGCGAGAAGAAGGCTTTGATTGCAAAGTTTGATCATACCTCGAGTTATGAGTATGGTCAATTGATGACGGTGGAAAAACTCGAAGAGCTGGGCTTGAGTTCTTTTCACCCTTGCGGGGGTGAGCTGACTAGTTAATTTTTTAGGTCTTCAGCTTCCGCGGGCTGGGTTCCATAATGCTCGTGGAGACACGTGCCAATAAGTGTCTTTTTTCTCCCTTTTGACTAGACTCTCTTGCTAAAGCCGTTTTCTTCATTCTTTTCAGATTCTTCTTCAACTATGCAATTTGACTACATGGATGGTCTTGAGGATTTGGAGAAGGGGCTTGTTTTGGATGACCCGGGTCATGGTGAAGACCATCAAGGTCCTTCTGCTGCATCGGGCGGGGCAGGGGTTTTTCAGAATTACGCGGAAGAAATCGAGGGCGATGTTGGCGATGCGGTGGGCGCTCTATCTCAAGGGGGAAAACTCCTGTTATTGAGTTGAGGGAAAGCCCCGAGCTTCCTCTGGTTAATCTGAAGAAGAAGTCCTCTCGTGTCAAGAAGTCGAGGCACCGAGTCAAAGATCAGTCTAGCCATGCGGGGTCTTCAGCCCACCACTTGGAGACCATGAGTGTTCTTTCTTTTTCGTGTAGGCATACATAGGCCATAGCCCTTTACTGACTTTTCCTTTTTTCTTGCACATGCCATGAAGGGATGTCGTGAAGCTTTGAGTGCTCTGGGGAAGGTGATATCTCATACTGCTGACACAGATTCATTTCGCGAGCAGGTCTCGCGGGTAACAATGGAGCTGAGCCATATGAAGATAGAGAGGGACGCCGCCTTGTCTGAAATCTCGTCGCTGCGGACGGAGGTTGAGGAACTTCGCGGACTCAAAACTCTTCCCGTGAGGTGTTCAGAGTTGGAGGAGAGAGTGGTGGCATTGACTGAGGACTGCAAGAAGGCCAAAGAGGAAGGAAGACAAGAGGGCATGGATGAGTACGTATCAGGCTTCCGCATGAAGGCCCGGCATATGTACTACGCTGCTGGGGATTTCTTTTATGGCTTAAAGGTTGGCGCTAAGCAAGTGATCGACTACTACAAGCTCCAGCCAATACGCCTTGATCCACGCAACTCCGCGGTGGTGGAATACAAACCAAGAGCTCCTTATAGGATCCCAACGATATGGGATGTTATAGGATCGTGATTGTTAGATAAAAGCTTAAGGAACTCAGAATAACGATTCTCAGTTCCTTTCGCAGCGGAAGATAAACAATCAAACAAATGACAAGTTCCTTATAGTGGAAACCTTTGATTGCCAACTAGCAATCCAGGATAAAAACCACTACCTTTCTTTCGAAAGGATTTCAAAGTCTACTTCTTGATTTCTTATCTCTTTTGGTTACATCTTATCCTAGGAACGAACACACAGTTCCTTTGACTTACACACAGTTAGACAATCCCAGATAACTTAACACAATCAATAATCAATCCAAGAAACAGACTTTCGCACCTAGGAACTATCACTTACAGTCACAGGAACTTAGCACTCAGCTCTTCTTCCTTGACTGGTTCCTCTTGATCTCGGTTTGCTTTGATGATCTTTGTTTTGAGGTTCACACTAGATATTTGCTAATGAGTGTGAGTTCTTGTTTTTGTGCATGAAGATAACCTTTGGGTTAGTCTTCCTTTTATAGAGGATTCTTCGCAGCTCGATCCTCTCTTGGTTCCCACGGATTGAGCTTGCTCTAGGATTAGTGGTTCTCCTTGATCCACATTGTTCTTGGCATGTGCAAACAACCTAGGCAGCTCAGAATCTCTCTTGGTTGGTCAACTACCTCAGACGAGCCTTGTGGTGTCATTGTCAAAACGCTTTCGTCCGAGGTTGAGTAAGCTGGCCGCTTGGGAACCGTCTGTTGGACAGCGACGTCTCCATGTGCTGTCGCTTTCATCGTCTCTGTCCGAGGTAGAGGTTCTCTAAGCATCTTGTTCTTTAGCTCTTGGACCTTGGCAGTCTTTTGGAAGCTTCGGACAAGTCGTTTTCGACACCTTTTGTCCGAGGTTGTGTGTTCCCAGATTTCTCGGGAATCGCAATGTCGCAAGCTCCATTTCTGGGCACACCCGGGTTCCTCTGGATTCCTTCAGCTGTCTTGTTCCTTTGGTTCCCTTGTTCTGTTTGGCTTTCCTGCCTTAGGTAATTTCCTGTGGTTCCTTAAAACATATCTTTGAGATAAAACATTAGTATCATAATATTTGTCATCTTCAAAAGTAGAGAAACTGAGGAACGGAACTCTCAGGGGAACCTAAGTTCCAGAGTTCCGTTTCCTAACAATTTCCCCCTTTTTGATGATGACAAATACAAGGAACCTGACAACATAATAGGACTTTGAATCTTATGAGACCATATTGAGATAACGGGATTTACAACATTACAGATTAGTGATAGAACATTCAATGGTTGCAAATTCCCCCTAAGCAAGTGAACAAGTTTATTTCAAATTCCCCCTTAGAAATAGAACTAGTTTAGAGTTCCTATTGATTCAGTAGTCTCCAAAGTTCAAAGTTCCTATCCTTTTCTTCCCCCTTTTGACATCATCGAAAAGATTAAGTACAAGTTAAGAACATGATATCCAAGTGAATAGGCAATTGCATCAAGCCTAAAAAAAATCATAATGAGAACGTTAAGGCAAAGACAAATTGATCATTGGAACGATTCCAAATATAGTCATTAAAGCTTCATTGATCATTGTTCAAAACACTTATACCACAACATAACAACTGACAACTGACAACACAAATAGAAAATAGCAAGGAAGACAACAAAAGCAATCTTAAGAAAGACAATAAAAGGGATAGAAGAGGGGAGTAGGATCCTAAGGAAAACTACTAGCTCGCTGTGGCATTGCAGCACTGGAAACCTAGAACAAGCGTTCCTATGGCGTAGTAGCGGCCTCCTCTTCTGCATCCTTGTCGTCAGTTCCTACATTTTGGCCCGCGGCCTGATGAGCACTGATTGCACCTTGCCAATCCTTCTGCAGAACTTCCACCAGACTCTCGACAGCAGAACTGATACGCCCCAACTCTCTTACTTGATCATGGATGGCGACCGTGTTGGCAGTCGAGCCTTCCAAGATAGCTTTTTCAATACGATCCAACGCAAGGAGGATCGTAGAGGAGTATGAAGAGGGGGTTGCTGAGGGTGGGAACTAGAACGGCCCTGGGAACTCGCCTTTTCCTTAGGCGGGATTTCTTCTGTGTCAGCAGGGTTGGGTTGTTGTTCCTTAGATTTCAGCTTCCGAACTGTGTGCATGGTAAGACATTTGTTGTAGGCAGTCTCGGGTGAGTCTTCTGGGTACTGATTGAGGTTGGAGAGTAGCTTCTTGATGATGTGAGGGAAGGGTAAAGCATGGGAGTCATGGGATGCACATAATTGCATGTGAGCCAGCACAATACGGGGAAGATCCAGCTGAAAACCGGAGAGCACCTTATCCATATAGATGGCGTCGGTGATGAGGACTTCGTTCCTGTGCTCTTGCCTGGGAACCAAGTTGCGAGTGATCCAGAAATGCAGTAGCCGGTTTGCGATGGAGTGATCCTTCGTCTCCAAAGATGAGGGGGATGCGCCATCATAAATTTTCTTCACTATTGCTCCTTTGGACTTGAACCCTTTTCCTTTAGGCCATCCCTTCTTCTGAGGCAGAATGCCAAACCCAGACCTTGGCTCGAGCCTTAGAGCAGACGCGATCTGGGATGGAGAGCTTGTGTGATCAACTCGGAGCAACTGAGCACCTCTTTAAGGGCGTTGAAGATCTGGGATGCCCAAGAGCCGAGGTGACCGTTGAAGCAAATCCAGCCGTTGAGAAGATCAAGGCAAATCCGAAGCATTGAAGAAAGTTGCAGCTTTTCGGAACGACTATCTTAAATTCAAAATTTGACCCATTCAGAGAAGAGGGAGGTCTGCCACTGATAAGACATGCCTTATCCCTGCCAATATGCCATAAATAGCATCTGGGAGAGCCAAGCGAGCCGTTGGAGAGACACTATGTTCTGGTTCCTTTCTGGCGACATTTTCAGCGAGCTAGAGGAATGTATGGAAACCTTTGGTGTAGGTTAAAACAAAGGAACCAAAAAAAAAAAACAATACGTTTCCATACAAGGAATCAGGGTAGGCCATTTATCGCATTGCACAATAATTCTCAGAGAGGGTTTAGAGATGGATCATAGAGAATTAAATTGAGCAATGATGCAAGGGTAGGTCTTAGTACACAATCATCATCTCGGCTTGTAATGTTGGGTTAGAAATATGATCAGATTGTGACTTTTGGGCCATCAAAAAATTGAACAATGAGGAGTTGAAAAAGTAATGAGGACCAAAAGGAAACGAACCAGAAAAAATTATCTAAGCCCTTTTAAGAAACCATTATGACAAGAAGGGTTTGTGGCAAAAGATTTAACACAAGGACATCAAGACTCAACAAGTTAAATATCTTAAACTAGTCAATCAGGGGAACTGGAAAGAATTATCAGAACTAAGGTCACTACTGAGTAATAGGAATCATTCCTAGTTCCAATCTGAGATTCTCGAAAGGAACTCTATTCAATGCCTTGGTGAATATATCTGCAATTTGATCTTCAGTTCTATAAAATTTCATAATGATGTTTCCCTTCTCAACATGATCTCTAAGAAAATGATGTCTAATGTCAATATGCTTGGTCCTAGTATGATGCACAGGATTCTTAGAAATGTTTATGGCACTAGTGTTGTCACAAAGAATAGTGAGAGGGCCATAAGACATACCAAAGTCCGCGAGTTATTGCTTTAGCCAGAGAAGTTGGGAACAACAAGAGGCAGCCACAATGTACTCGGATTCTGTGGTGGAGAGAGAGACTGAAACTTGTTTCTTTGATCCCCATGACACAAGGCAAGGGCCTAGGAACTGTGCCATTCCAGAAGTGCTCTTCCTATCCACCAAGTATCCGGCATAATCAGCATCAGTGAAACCCATGAGCTCAAAGGGACATTCTTTGGGGTACCAAATGCAGAGATCGTCAGTTCCTTTGAGGTATCGAAGTATTCTCTTCACAACGACCAAGTGGGTTTCTCTTGGACAAGATTGGAACCTAGCACACAAGCCAACAGCAAAGACAATGTCTGGTCGACTAGCGGTTAGGTACATGAGTGATCCTATCATACCTCTATAGAGCTTCTCCTCCACTAGAGGACTCGAATGGTCCTTATCCAGATGGGCAATGGTGGATATGGGAGTGGAGAGAGGCTTGCATGAATCCATTTTGAACTTCTTCAGTAGTTCCCTGACATACTTCTGTTGGTGGATTTGAATACCATCTTCCTTTTGAGTGATTTGTAATCCGAGGAAGAAAGTGAGTTCCCCAATTAGACTCATTTCAAATTCACTGCTCACAAGTCTTTGAACTTGTCTACAAGGGACAGGTTAGTGGAACCAAAAATGATATCATCAACATAGATTTGAACCACTAAGATGTTACCTTCTTCTTCTAGGATGAAGAGGGTCTTATCAATAATTCCACGCCTGTAGCCGTTTGAAAGTAGGAACTGGGCAAGACGATCATACCATGCTCTGGGAGCTTGCTTGAGGCCATACAATGCCTTGTCTAGGAAGTAGACATGATCTGGATGATCGTCGTCTTCGAAACCAGGAGGTTGCTTGACATGGACTTCTTCTTGAAGAATTCCATTGAGGAAGGCTGTCTTCACATCCATTTGGAACAACTTGAACCCTTTGTGAGATGCGAAGGCAATCAACAACCTTATTGCTTCGATCCTTGCCACTGGAGCATAGGTTTCATCATAATCAATTCCTTCTTGTTGATTGTATCCTTGAGCCACAAGTCTTGCTTTGTTCCTTATCACAGCTCCTGTATCATCTAGCTTGTTTCTGAAAACCTATCTGGTTCCTATGATGTGCTTATCCTTGGGGCGAGGAACCAGATGCCAAACTTTGTTCCTTTCAAATTGATGAAGCTCTTCTTGCATGGCTTGGATCCAGTCCGCATCCTTCAGTGCCTCACCTATGTTCTTTGGTTCCACAATAGACAAAAAGGCATTAAAGGCAAAGAAAGTTAGATATTCGTACCTGACTGGAGGCTTGACGACTCTTCTTTCTCTATTGGAAGCCAAAGTATTTGATGTGGAGACATTCTGAGTTGAGCATTCAGCTTCCTGGTTGGGGTCACCTTCTCCATTGAAGAACATGTGGGAAGATGAATCATTGAGGTCTCCACAGATGTTGTCGTCATGCTCATGGTTCCCAGAAATGGATTGTTGTTCATTATCCATGGGAACTGGTGGAGGAGCCATTGGAGGGTTTCGAGCAGCAGGACAGGAACTGGGTGGAGTGACATCTTCATCTGGATCTTCTTTATATGACTTGGGAAACGGGTCTTCAAAGGAATTGGTGGTATTCTGCACAATCTTTCCAAGTGATTTTTCATTAAAAATGACATGAACACTTTCTTCTACCTTTTTAGTCCTTTTGTTGAAGACTTTGTATGCCTTGCTGCCTGAGGCATATCCAATGAAGATTCCTTCATCACTTCTTGGGTCGAACTTGCCAAGATTGTCCTTCCCATTGTTGTGCACAAAGCACTTGCATCCGAACACCCTTAGATGAGAAATGTTGGGAACTCTTCCTCTTAGGAGTTCATAGGGTGTCTTCTCTGTGATAGGGCGAAGCATGGCTCTGTTGATGATGTAGCATGCTGTGTTGATCGCCTCAGCCCAAAAGGATTGGGAGAGTCCACTTGAGATCAACATAGTTCGAGCCATGTCTTCCAAGGTCCTATTCTTTCTCTCCACTACTCCATTCTGTTGAGGAGTGTATGGTGCAGAGAAGTTGTGATCAATGCCATGCTCACTGCAAAAGGTTAGAAATTCTCCATTTTCGAATTCGGTACCATGGTCAGACCGAATAGCATTAAGTGAACAATCAAGGGATTTTTCTAACAAGGGAACCAGGTCTTTAAAGTGATCAATGACTTCACTTTTAGATTTAATGAAAATGGTCCAAGTAAAGCGAGAGAAGTCATCGACAATAACAAAAATATACCTGTTCCCTCCTAGGCTTTGAACTCTCATGGGTCCACAAAGATCCATGTGGATGAGCTCAAGAGGCCTTGAGGTGCTTACCATGTTTTTGGATTTGAAGGAACTACGATCATGTTTTCCTTTTACACAGTCAGACCATGGTTCCTTAGATGTGCCACTCAGCTTTGGCAATCCTCTGACTAGTTCCTTTGAGTGTAGCTTTTGAATCAGCTTAGTGCTAGCATGACCGAGGCGTTGGTGCCATAACTCAGCTTGGTCATTCACGGTTGAGAGACACAATTTCTCCTTGGGGACGAAGGATGGATCAACAATGTAAACATTGTTGAATCTCTTTCCTTTTAGGATGATTTGTCCCGAGGAGTCAAGAACTGCATTCGTTTGATCTAAATCTGACTTCATTGTCTCCTTGATCACACAGCTGTGACACACTTATTAGATCAAAACCAAGACTATCAACAAGGTGAACTTTGTTTACCTGAATGTGATCGTTGAGTTTCACAGTTCCTATTCCACAAATTTTCCCTTTGCTTTTGTCTCCAAAGGATATGTTCCCTCCTTGGAGAAGTTGAAGAGAGGTCATTTGATTTCTTCTTCCGATCATATGGCATGAGCAACCACTGTCAATGTACCATAGTTGGGGTTGCCTCTCTTCTTTCTGCACACAAGGGAACTAAGATTTCTGAACCCAGCGAAGCTTGGCTTTACTGGGGGGATTAGCATTCTGAGTCTGTGAATAACCAGGGAACTGGTTCCTTTCATGGTAATGAGTACTTTTCTCCTTTTCAAAATTCCTTTTCTTAGCACAATCAGTGTTGTAATGACCATTCTTACCACAGTAGGTACACAAACGATTGTAAACAACATGTCCATATTTTCCTTTTCCTGGCCTAAAAGATTTTTCAGTTTTCCTTTTGTTAAAATCAACATTGTTTCTAACCTTGCTATGGGCCATGTCAATATATTTTTTGTGAGCAAAGGAATTGGTGAACCATTGGTTTTCAGGAACCATCTTTTCTTTTCCCTTTGGTTCCTTCTTAGGACTTTGAGAGCCTTCATTGAGACGTTTGGCAACCTCAGCCTTGTTCTCAAGGACCATGATCTTCTCTGATAGGAATTGATTCCTATCACGAGAAGTGGCCAGAGCAATACTGAGGTTCTCATTCATCTCAACAAGTTCTCGCCTAGCCTTTTCTTCTTCAGCATCATTGTTCCCTTTATTATTGACATATCCTATTCCATGTCGTTGTCTCACAAAAACAGTTTGATTTATCGTTTTTTCATTAATGGAATTAGTGAGAATGTCTAACCTATCCATTATGGATTAAGCATGTCATTTCCAGGTGGATTAGCATGCAAGGGAACTTTGACAGAATCTATGCTAGTTTCATCACAAGATTTGCAAGTTTTAAGGTGATTAGCACGCACATTCCTAATATCAATGAGTTTGGAGTGAGTTTCAGCTAGGTCTTTCTCAGTTTCATCAAGTTTCTTACTCCAAACAGAATTCTTAACAGTCAAGCAAGCAATTTCATCTTCACAATCATCTAGTTTCCGTTGAAGGGAACTGGTTTCCTTTCCTAGTTTCTTTATGACCTAAGAAGTTGTTTCTTATCACAATCAACTAGGGATTTTAAGAGATCGTCAGAAGTTACCTCAAGGTCTTCTGAGTCGCTTGAGTCTCCTTTTGCCATGAGACATATCCCTCTAGAGAAGCCACTCAGATCCAGTTCCTCATCTGAGTCTTCTCCCCATGATGCTACGAAAGCCTTCTTTCTTTGAGGTCTTTCCTCTTCCTTGGACTCTTCTTTGTTGGGACAGTTCTTAGCGTAGTGTCCCTTCTCCTTGCACTCGTAACAGGAGACTTCCTTGAGATCTCTTCTTGGTCCATTGTGAGAGGAAATGCCCTTTTGGAACCTTCCCTTCACAAAGAATTTTTTGATGTTCTTTGTGAAGAGGGCTGTTAGTTCGTCCTCCTCTTCTTCAAGGTCTGAGTTCTGTTCCTCCATCTCGAGCCTAGAGAAGGCTTTGGAGATCTTGAGGGCGATTCCTTTCTCTAGTTTCTTATCGACATTGGCTTTAGTGTGCTCTCCTTCTTCAACTTCCAGTTTCCCTATGACTTGGGTCAAGGGAAGGGATTGGATGCCTGGAGTGTTCTTCATGATTCCCTTGAGAAGGGTGAACTTGGAGTTGAGTCCATTGATAATCACCAAGGACTTGGAGACTTCATCAAGATCAACTCCCGCCGCCGTCAACTTTCCAATTAATCTGTTGAAGCGAGAGTAGTACTCTGAGATGGTCTCAGTTTCCATCATTTTGAAGGTGTGGTATTCTCCTTCCAAAACAAACTTTCTGCTTTGCTTTAGTTCCTCACTTCCTTCATGCATCTCCTTGAGAGCTTTCCACATCTCCTTGGCCATCTTGATGCCTATGACTTTGTCCATGTCCTCTCTGTCCAATCCATTGAGGATGAACTGTCTTGCCTTGGCATTCTTCTCCATGATGACATAATGTTCTGGTTTCCAGTCTTCTTCCTTCATGGTAAGATCGACGTGGCCATCTCCATTTTCGACTATCCTCCAACATTGGTAGTCGTTGGTCTTGATGTGGCTTTCCATGCACTTTTCCCACCATGTTTCTTCTCCTTTCTTGCGAAGGTGTGGCTTGTTGGTGGAGATTCCTAGCTCAAACTTGCTTGGTTGAGACATGATCTGCAAACTTATCAAAGATCTAGAGCTTTTCCTACTCTGATACCAATTGTAGGATCGTGATTGTTAGATAAAAGCTTAAGGAACTCAGAATAACGATTCTCAGTTCCTTTCGCAGCGGAAGATAAACAATCAAACAAATGACAAGTTCCTTATAGTGGAAACCTTTGATTGCCAACTAGCAATCCAGGATAAAAACCACTACCTTTCTTTCGAAAGGATTTCAAAGTCTACTTCTTGATTTCTTATCTCTTTTGGTTATAGCTTATCCTAGGAATGAACACACAGTTCCTTTGCCTTACACACAGTTAGACAATCCCAGATAACTTAACACAATCAATAATCAATCCAAGAAACAGACTTTCGCACCTAGGAACTATCACTTACAGTCACAGGAACTTAGCACTCAACTCTTCTTCCTTGACTGGTTCCTCTTGATCTCGGTTTGCTTTGATGATCTTTGTTTTGAGGTTCACACTAGATATTTGCTAATGAGTGTGAGTTCTTGTTTTTGTGCATGAAGATAACCTTTGGGTTAGTCTTCCTTTTATAGAGGATTCTTTGCAGCTCGATCCTCTCTTGGTTCCCACGGATTGAGCTTGCTCTAGGATTAGTGGTTCTCCTTGATCCACGTTGTTCTTGGCATGTGCAAACAACCTAGGCAGCTCAGAATCTCTCTTGGTTGGTCAACTACCTCAGACGAGCCTTGTGGTGTCGTTGTCAAAATGCTTTCGTCCGAGGTTGAGTAAGCTGGCCGCTTGGGAATCGTCTGTTGGACAGCGACATCTCCATGTGCTGTCGCTTTCATCATCTCTGGCCGAGGTAGAGGTTCTCTAGGCATCTTGTTCTTTAGCTCTTGGACCTTGGCAGGCTTTTGGAAGCTTCGGACAAGTCATTTTTGACACCTTTTGTCCGAGGTTGTGTGTTCCCAGATTTTTCGGGAATCGCAATGTCGCAAGCTCCATTTCTGGGCACACCTGGGTTCTTCTGGATTCCTTCAGCTGTCTTGTTCCTTTGGTTCCCTTGTTCTGTTTGGCTTTCCTGCCTTAGGTAATCCTTGCCAAGCCAGCGTCGTCTGGGTGTTGCTACGCGCGCTGGCTAATCCTTGCCAAGCCAGCGCCGTCTGGGTGTTGCTACGCGCGTTGGCTAATCCTTGCCAAGCCAGCGCCGTCTGGGTATTGCTACGCACGCTGGCTAATCCTTGCCAAGCCAGCGCCGTCTGGGAGTTGCTACGCGTATCGGCTCGGTGTGGCTGAGCCCAATACCGTTTTTTATTGCTTTGCCATTTTCCTGAAATTCAAATGAAAAACGGTGACTTTAGTTTTGACTTGCTTGCTTTATTTTTGGGTGGCTCGTGTATATTTGATCATAGTATTTCGCATGAGGTACCTTGCCATTGTTCTTTATTCCGCCCCTAGGCTTTTTGCTTTTTAGTTGCTTGAGTTGCGGTGTTGCTGCCTGTATGATTTAGTACTTTTAGTTTCACGATTTAGAGTGGGGGGTCCGAGTGGGGCCAATTTCAAGGTTAGGGTCATACCTGGGGCGCGCCTTTCTTTACAGATAGTATTTGCGGAGCCTCATTATGTTCCACGAGTTTGGGATTATGTTTCCCGCGTGGTCTTTGAGGCGATAGGCTCCTGGAGCTACTTTGCGGGCTATTATGTAAGGGCCTCCCCATCCTGGGTCGAGCTTTCCTCCCTCCGTTTTCCTGAGCACCAAATCGCCTTCCACGAGGCCCCATCATTTTACTTTCTTGTTGTAGTAGACGGCTATGCGGCGCTTGTACTCACTTTCACGTATGGCAGCCATATCCCGTATTTCTTCGGCTAGTTGCAGCTCTAGCTGCAGCTTCTCGGAGTTGCTCTCTTCATTGTAATCCAGAAGTCTCTCACTGGGGAAAAGATGTTCCACTGGGATTATGGCCTCAAACCCATAGGTTAACGCGAAGGGTGTCTCTCCAGTTCCCTTCTTGGATGTGGTTCTGTTTGCCCAGAGTACTAGTGGAAGAATTTCTGCCCATCGCCCTTGCGCTCGTGTGAGCCTTCTTTTGAGATCAAAGAGGATCCTCTGGTTCGCGTTCTCTACCTGGCCATTGCACTGGGGATGAGACACCGACGCGAAGAACCTGATGCCCAAGCCTTCACAGAAATCAACCAACTTCTTAGTATTGAACTGTGGGCCATTGTCGGTGATGATGCTTTGCGGGAGCCCAAAACGGCAGATGATATTTTTCCAGATGAATTTTTTGACCTGCCCTACAGTTGTCGCGACAAGTGGTACGGCCTCAACCCACTTGGTGAAGTAATCTATCGCCATTAGTATAAACTGTAACTGCCCCGGGGCCCGCGGGAATGGCCCAAGAAGATCCATCCCCCATTTCGCGAAAGGGCAAGGAGCACTGATAGCCTGCATTTCGACACCGGGCCTGTGCGAGGCAGACACGTGTCTCTAGCATGAGTCCCAGGTTTGAGCTACGTGGAGAGCGTCTCCTTTCATCGTAGGCCAGAAATATCCCGCGTGTAATGCTTTGTAGACCAGGGATCTCCACCCCGCGTGGCCGCCGCATAATCCCCCGTGTATTTCAACCATTAACTCTTTCCCTTCCTTAGTAGAGATGCATTTTAAGCCCGCTGCCATGTAGCCCCGTTTGTACAACACCCTGTTTTTCACATAAAAGCGGTTGGCTCTCATTTGCAACTTTCTCCTCTCTTGCGCGTTTTCAGGCGCGGCGCCCAACATAATGTATTGGCAGATAGGAGCTCTCCAATCATCCTTGTCTTCTTCGGAATCGATCATCATCAGATCAGTAATAATGGCCCGGGTGGCCCTGGAGTCTACCCAAACCCGGCCTTTCTGCATTCTGGTTCTTGACCCTAGTTTTGCCAGCTCATCTGCTCTGGTGTTTTCTCTTCGCGGGACGGCCTGAATCTCGAAACCATCGAAAGCGTTGACGAGCGTTCTTACTCTGGAATGGTACGCGGGTAGGTTTCCAGTCCTGACTTCATATTCCCCCTGTACTTGCTTTACCACTATTTCCGAATCACTGTAGCATATTACCCTACACGCGCCATTGGTTAGGGCTAAGTCCAACCCCGCAAGGAGTGCTTCGTACTCGGCCTCGTTGTTTGTTGTCTCGAACTCTAGACACAGCGCATATTCGAACTGCTCCCCTCCGGGCGAGGTGAGGGTGATTCCAGCCCTATTCCCTTCTTCATTTGCAGCCCCATCGACGAAGAGGATACACTGATCCTTTTTCGTCATTTCTTCATTGTTTGCTTCGCGGAAACTGGTTTCCACGAGGAAGTCCGCGAGAGACTGCGCTTTGATCGATGGGCGTGGCCTGTACTCTATATCAAACTCCGATAGCTCAACTATCCACTTGGTCAACCTCCCGGACATGGTTGGCCTGCCGAACATGCTTCACAACAGAAGATCAGACAAGATCTGGATTGGATGTGCCTGGAAATAAGGTCGCAACTTCCTGGCAGCTGAAATCAATGCTAGAGCAACTTTCTTCATGGACGGATACCTGGTTTCTGCCGGCCCTAATGCCTTGCTTACGAAGTACACTGGTTTCTCCTGCTCGTGTACCAGAACGGCACTGACTGCTCTTGATCCCGTGGCTAAGTACAGCTGTAGTTCTTCTCCTGGAGTGGGCGAGGCTAAAGTAGGAAGGCTTACCAGGTGTGTTTTTAACTCCGTAAATGCAGACTCGCACTCAAGTGTCCATTGGAAGTCTTGGGGGTTTCTTAGAATGGAGAAAAACGGGAGGCTACGCTCCGCGAGCCTTGAACAGAAGCGCTCCAGATAGTTGATCGATCCCACAAACCTCTGAACTTATTTAACACTCCGGGGTGGTGTCATTTGTAGCACGGCTTCAACTTTATCAGGGTTTACATCTATCCCACGCGAGCTGATGAGGAATCCTAGGAATCTTCCTGCCTTGACTCTGAAGACGCACTTCTCCGGGTTGAGGTTCATCCCGTGCTTTCGTAGTGTGGCGAACACTTCGCTAAGATCTTCTACGTGATTAGCTTCCTTCTTGCTTTTCACTACGATATCGTCCACATAGGCTTCCACGGAGGAGCCAATCTGTCCTCGGAATATTAGGTCGACCAACCTCTGAAAAGTAGTCCCAGCATTCTTTAGCCCAAAAGGCATCACTGTGTAACAGAATGTTCCGCGCTCCGTGATGAAGGCGGTTTTTTCCTCATCCGCGGGGTTCATCTTGACTTGATTGTATCCAGGAAGCTCAAGGCTTCATGCCCTGCCGTTGAGTCTACCAATTGGTCGATTGAGGGTAGGGGATAGCTATCCTTCGGACATGCCTTGTTCAGGTCTGTGAAGTCTACGCACATCCTCCACTTGCCGTTAGCTTTTTTCACCATAACCACATTCGCGAGCCATTTTGGATATTTTACTTCGCGAATAAACCCGGCCTTCAGTAGTTTCTCGACTTCTTCCCTGGCCCCATGGGCTCTATCTCCAGCCTGTTTCCTCTTCTTCTGTCTTTTCGGCTTAACTTCTGGGTTGGTGTTGAGCGAATGGGTCATCAGAGATACTGGGATTCCCTTTAGGTCTTTAGGGGTCCATGCAAACACGTCTCGCGAATGCTTTAGCAATTCTCTGATTCCTTCTTGTGTGCTCGCGCTCAAGGCTTGTCCCATGTATAGTTTTTCTTCTTTACGGGCAAATAGAGCAATAGGCAGCTTTTCTCCCTCTGATACTGTGGTTTCTATTCTGCTCTTGACTTCCAGCTCTGCTTCTTCTTCCTGCTTTTGCAACGTGGGTTGATTAGGCTCGCTTCTTAGAGCTAGCACCGGTAGGCTTTTACCACTGAGTGCTGCCATATACCAAGTACGGCTCTCCGCGTGTTGACCCTTGGCGATGCCAATTCCCGCCCGCGTCGGAAACTTCAAAGCGAAGTGGTAGATGGACAGTGCGGCTTGAAACTTGCAGAGCGAAATCCTTCCCAGAATAGCATTGTATGCGGAGGGTGATTGAAGCACTAAGAACTCCACCTTTTCGGATCTCCGCGGGCCTTCTTCTTCTCCTAGGATCAAGTCGAGGATTATCACCTCGATAGGCTTCACTCGCTCTCCGGCGAAGCCAACCAAGGTGCAATCCGTTGGTGCTAAACTTGATGGATCTAAGCCCATCCTCTGGAATGCTTCCCAGTGCAGTATGTCGGCCGAACTCCTAGTGTCCACCATCACCCTTTTGATTATTTTTGTGCCCATTTGCACGTGAAGCACAAGGGGGTCGGTGCTCGGAATGCAGGACTCGGCTAGGTCCTCTGAGCTGAACGTCATTTTGTGTTCTTGTCGTAGAGGGTTCGAGATGCTCATAACGGGTCTTCCGATGGGTAACAGAGCATTGGCTATCCTTCTCATTTCTCTCTTACTGGGACCCTTAGGCTCGTGCCCCCCCAGAGATGGTTCCTACCTGTCCGTCAGGGCGGGGAAAATTCTGTTCGAGCTGCGGGTAGGGCGAGGGGTGCCTAGGTGTTTGCCTCGGCGGTGCTGGCCCTGACCTTGACGTGGCCCTTCCTCGCGGAGGCCCGTGCCTCTGACATTCTCGCTCGTCGTGCGCCGTAGATTGATGGTAAACGCAGAACTTCCTTCCTGACCGAGTGTGAGGGGACGGCAAACTGGTATGTGAGGGGGGTGGTCTCGGTGGGTGGGTTGCAGCCCTCTCCTGGCTATTCATTTCCACCGCGACCAGGGAATTCTCGGGGGCTTTTCCCCGCTCGCTTGCTTGATGCCGGCATGGTTCCCATGCTGTAGTGTCCCTCCTAGCGGACTCATTTCTTCTACCACCGCTCGCGGGGGGAACAGATACAGTAGTGCTTCCGCGTGCCAACTCTTCTGCCATTATATGTTGGTTGGCTTTCTCCAGTAGTTTGGTGTATGAGGCGGGTGGCTTCTTGCAAACACTGAGTTTAAAAGGCCCATTCTTGAGTCCCTGGATAAACTCCATACGTGCCATCTTTTCGTCGAAATCGTGGGCCTGGACTGCCTCTGTTGTGAATCTTTTGACGAAAGAAGCGGGATATTCCCCTTCGCGTTGCCTGACGTTCAGAACCTCCTGCATGCTGAGCTTCCTTTTTTGGGAGCACCTGAAGTGGGCCATAAAAGAGTCCGCGAGCTGTTGAAATCCTCCTACGCTCTTTGCGAGTAGGCTTATCATCCACATTAAGGCGGGCCCTGCCAGGGTGTTGGGGAAGCACTTGCACATAGTAGCTTCATCTGCTTTGCTCGCGAGCATCAGGTATTGATACCTAGACAGGTGGTCTCTGGGGTCCTCTTCCCCGGTATACTCCTTAAATGTGGGAATCTTGAAGTCTGCGGGTGGAGGTGCTAGGAGGATGTGGTCCGCGAACGCAGTAGACCCAAATAATGTCAGTGGTACCTCTGGCGCTGCATACCTTGGGTAGTATTGAGGTTCGTATTCTGGGTGTCGTTCCCTGTGCGTTTCCCCCCATGGCGAATACTGCAGGCTTTCGTGAGTGATGGAGGCACGATCTCCCTAATAGTGCCCCCCATACCCCTCGCGAGGATCTAGTGGGATATATGGTTCCGGGTAAAATCGCGTTGTTCGATGCTGTGGTGGTGCTGCTTCTGGTACAGGGAGTTCCTGGCTGGTTTTCTGCCACTTCCGGAATAGACGGAACTGTTCCCATTCTTCGTCGTTTACCAACACCTCTCGCGTGTTGTCGGGTGACGTTCCTTGCTGCGAAGACATTTCTCTTTCAGTCATCGATGGGTCTCTGTTCATGGTTGCCGTACTTGTTCGTGTCGAGTTTAGCTGCGCGAGGAAGTCCCCACGGTCGGCGCCAATGTTGAAATCCGTTTCAACCCTTCGTGAAGAATTTGGAGGTCAACACACCCCCAACCCGGATGTACTTGTTATTTCTTTGATTCTGGGGAGATTCCTCGGCCACCTCTTCCTTTTCCGACCTTCGCGCGAAACTGGACTTGAGCTATTGTGGAATTTGACCTCCTCCTCCAGCCGATTCTTGGAAAGTGTTGCTTCGTTGCTAGGAATACTAGAGAATCCTTATGGTCTGTCTCGAGCTTCAACTCCTCTCTTCCTTGACTGGCTCCTAAATCCACCGAGAAGACCCCTCTTCCCTATCTGGACTTCTCTGCTGACCTGCAAATCCCGGAGAGAGCTTCTCCGGGAGAACACCCTCTGACGCCCAAGTCAGTGACGAGATCAATGGTTTTCAATCAACAGAAGAGGGGGGATGAAAAAGGAAGAGAAGTATGGAAAGTCAACCCAATAGGTTCGAGCCTCTGAATATCCCAGAATTCCCAAAAACCCAGAATAACAATGAAGCTTTTGACCTCTCTCTTTCTCTCTTTCTTGCCCGGAATTGCCACACACCCTGCTCAAAGATCTCAAGGGCATTTATAGGAATCAACATCCACTCTCAGACTGCCAAGTGTCGATTGCGGATTGAAAGAGATTTCTCAACTGGTATAGAAACTTCCCTTTCTCTGACACACTCTCTCTCCATAACAGAATTCTGGTGACCTTGGTACTCTACGCGTAGGTGTTCTCTCGCGAGGAGGGGAATCTGCCTCCCACACAACTGTTGTATTAAAGTGCAGTGCACAGCAGAACCCAAACACAACAGATTTACCAATGTCTTCAGAATACATGAAAAGATAACCGATACCCTCAAATTGAAACTACAACAAGGTGCAAGTAAACACCCCATACATCACTTCCTTTAGCCCTTTCTAATGCAATGAAGCCTTAGCCTCCCGATCGAGCCACCGCTTCATCATGAGCCTTAGCCTCCTCACCAGCTGTTGGCTCGTCTCCTTCAATTTCCTTCTCTCTTTCTACAATGCAGATATCAAGCCAGGGTTAATGCTAATATTCTATGTACTAGCTAGCAATTAAGTTATATCATCATAAGATCACATACAATCGATGAAGATAACCATCTTCTAGCAAAATAAAGATGAACACAAGCTCCAACCACCTTCTTCGTCATTGATCTCATCCACATCATCAAAATCCTCATCCCCACCCATGTCCAGTTTCTGCAAAATGCTTTGTTAGCAACGGGAAGAACCCGGATATTTAGCTTATAAACACATCAAAACGACATGTCTAAAATCCAAGAAGCATCCCCATGGCAACATAGACCCTAACACATACTACAAATCCCGGATCACTAAATCAAATAGAGGAGATTATGGAGATAAACCTACCAAGAAGTCCATATCATCGAAATCCAGACGCTTCCCTGCGAAAAAAACAAAACAAAAAATCATCAGTACATAATTAATGGCATATTGAAGAGAATCAAGCACAAATTCAAGACCTACCATTTTCCTCATCTTCATCCAACCACTTATCCCAATCAACTTTGAGGAACACTGGAGGCTTTCCTTCTTGCTTCAATAGCCTGCTCCACCATTTCTTCTCCTCCTTCTGAATTGCATACACTATGCTTCTCACCCCAACATTGTGCTTGCTCTCCTGAAAAATTGTGGCAATAAAACTGAACCTTGTCTATTGATGAACATTTCCAAGCAATCATATACAGTTTTGTCTTTGTAAGTAATGGGAATCATAGTATATATACCTTCACTTTGATCTTGTCAAACAATTCGAAATCGACTTCGTAAGGAGTACCGTCTTTGATTGCAGAGAAGGCGAATTTGCCATCAGGTTCAAGCTTAAGTTTGACATCTTTTGCATCAGGCAACTCAATTGTGATAAACACTTTATCTGAGCTTTGAGCCCACTTCACAGATGGGTGTCGGCTACATCAGAGAATGGAACAATTTGTCCATGTTTAAACCATCAGAAGATGATTTATTGGATGGATTTTGTTTCCGGACATTTTAGTTGATTCATTTACATTCTATTCCATTTGGAAAATAACCATTCAACGAATTGAAAACATAACTAAATCAATCTCCAATTTTTCAGCTAATTGCCTATGACTTGATTTCTTATTAAGTATTCACAGAATCAGTTATTATCAAGAAAATTGTATTTAACTACCAATTATTCATCCTTTATAAGCAATACAACATCTATTTCTCATTTTAGCTTTACTAAAATATAAAAAGAAGGATAAAATGTCATGTATTCCTTACAAGAACATAAACATTTCATATGAATGAAGTTTGTTTTTGATAATAAATTTTAAAACAATTTCTTAGTGTTTTAGTAATGGTGAATTAAGTGTGAGATTGAATGGTTAAAAGTTAAAACCAATTATAAAGAATCGTTAAGTATAATTTTGTTGACAAATGTTGATTTTGTGCAGTATCCAAATAGATGAGCAAAATAAAACTTTTCCTATTCTTACATTCTCATCACAGGAACAAGAATGGAACAATCAGCAATACAAATCCATGGTTGACACTTTCCACACATTGTATTGTTGAGAACAAGAAAAGGTAGAAAATGACAATGGAAGAAACAGAACATTCAAAAGGAGAGAACACACAGTGATGAGCATAAAAGAAGGGTTGCAAGATTACCTCATCTTGTATTCAGACAAGGAGTTGAAGAGAGAAAATGATATTTCGAACTTGAGCTTCACACTAAAAGCTTGAAACTTGAAATTGAATGAGGGAAGAACAAGTAAAATCTTATTCACCCCTCCTTAAGTGATTGTACTTTCTGTGTTTTATAGGAATTGAGAATTCCAGAATTACAATGTCTGAATTTTTCAGAAACAAAAAGACAACCAAACACATATATTTAATATCACTTCTTAAAGTATTAAAATTCATGGGAATTTACTTATCAACCAAACGAGCAATCACTAGAAGCAGACATTCCAGAATCCAGATCAACATTTGTACCCCTGTTCTGATCCCACTCGTCCAGATTTTACTTAATTTATCAAAACTCAAATAAATTAAACTTAAAAAGGAAGCGATAAAACTTTATACAAAATATTAAAAATAAAATAAAATTTAATCTAATATTTTATTAAGAATACTTTTTATAAAGATCTTAAATGGCATATATTAGAAAAATTATTGATAATTACTATTCATCAACTTCTCCATAATCTGATAAAAAATTCATTATAACGTATACATATTCTTATGCAAATTAATGACAAGTGTTTTTTCACTTAACATCATTAATAAAATCTGGCACCGTCCATATGAAATCGAGATTTTAATATCCGATATTTTATGTTTATTACTTTCTTTTCTGACTGTGCAGATTTTTCGTATCTTTTGTAAAATGGTGGTTGACCATATTGTAAAACTTAGTCACAATTTTTCGCTGAACGATATTCTAAACAAATCAAAACTTAAGGCTCTTGTCCGAAAAGATGCTATAGGATGATTGTCGAGTTGATCTTGACACTAGTCTAATTTTTACTTTATAAAAAAAATGACAAGTGCTTTAATAGTTTGATTAACAGATTTTTTGAAAATCTCGGGAAAACGGTACTGAATTATTGTGCTACGTAATGTATACCATCGACAACGTGTATGAAAATTGAAAACGATCATCGTACGAAAACAAGTTTTATTTGTTGTTATATTGTATGGCAACAAAGCAACAAGCTGCACTTCATATTTCTTTCGATTCTCAAAGCTTAAAACTTCTGTTCAGTCCAATTATGCATTTTAAACAAACTCTCAATCGACCCAAAAATTCACCACATGCGAGTAGTTTCTTTCACCCACTAATACATTAAATGTATGACATTTACATTAAATGTATGATATTTAATGCAAAATAATACATAACTGAATGCATTATTTATGAGCACTAATACAAATGCACCCTAAATCCTCACCAATGGTGAAATTAATCCTAATACAAACTAATACATGCGACCCAAAAACCACTCTTCTTTATGAATTTCACCATCAAAATTCAAAAGTGAGCCTATTAGCTTCCGAGCAGATTTCCATTGAACAGTTCTACCATAAAATCTGGCCGACGTGTTCCGCGAGTGAATCACATCTTGACAAGCAACTTGCTCCTCAATTCTTTCTTGGAGACAACTGATATGGACAAGAATTGAGTTTCAATATGCAAATGTATTGAATCAAGAAACACAAAATGTAAGTAGTAAATGAGAGACCAACCATATAGTAATTGTATCATAGCTCACACGACATTTGGGGTGAGCGACAATACTACTCCTCAGCTTGACCAGAATTGCATTAATTGTGACACGTTTAAAACGAAACCACTTCATAACGAAGGTAACAATTTCTGTATCTTTGAGAATTATTTAACTTCTAAGCTTGACTTGAATGTCTATCCCTCTAACTAAAAGATGTTTTGATCTCACTAACATCTTTATTGTCGATTGTTAAGTGTTTTATTGTCTGGAAGAGTTTGAGTATTATGGTACCATTGTGTAAAAAAACTAAAATTATTTGTTAGCTCTTATATATACTTTGAGTTTGTTAGAAGCATATATATGCTTGTGGCCGGTTAGCTAGAGTTAGTGGAGTAGATAGTGATCCTCTTTTTAAAGAATAATGTTTAACTTTCACTCTCTCTAATTAGAACTAGTTCATGTCTCATCCTCTGTAAACAATTGTCAAAATTAACAATATATATTGGACGTGTAAACTATTCAATTCTCATATATATATATATATAGTAGTCTTTAACTTGTTTTTTCAGTTTAATTAACACTAGTTGTTAACTTGTTATCTCATTATTTATACATGAATTTATTTCTAGTTGTTAACTTTTCGATTGGGTTTATATTGTCATGGAGTAATCATAGTCAGAATTTTATCCATTGATTGATGCATGGTGGTATTCATGTAGGAAACACTAATAAGAGGGGAAAAGGCAAAGTAATTGACTTGGTAAGTAAGTCAGAGGCAAAGTCGAATAGTGGTGCTGAGGAAACGGGATTGTTAATAAGAAGGAAGAGAGGGCCTGAACATGTTAAGTTGGATCGCGATTCTCACTGTGGGAGGCAGATTCCCCTCCTCGTGAGAGAACACCTACGCGTAGAGTACCAAGGTCACCAGAATTCTGTTATGGAGAGAGAGTGTGTCAGAGAAAGGGAAGTTTCAATACCAGTTGAGAAATCTCTTTCAATCCGCAGTCGACATTTGGCAGTCTGAGAGTGGATGTTGATTCCTATAAATGCCCTTGAGATCTTTGAGCAGGGTGTGTGGCAATTCCGGGCAAGAAAGAGAGAGGTCAAAAGCTTCATTGTTATTCTGGGTTTTTGGGAATTCTGAGATATTCTGAGGCTCGAAACTACTGGGTTGACTTTCCATACTTCTCTTCCTTTTTCACCCCCCCCCCTCTTCTGTTGATTGAAAACCATTGATCTCGTCACTGACTTGGACGTCGGAGGATTTTCTCCCGGAGAAGCTCTCTCCGGGATTTGCAGGTCAGCAGAGAAGTCCAGATATGAAGGAGGGGTCTTCTCGGTGGATCCAGAAGCCAGTCAAGGAAGAGAGGAGTTGAACCATAAGGATTCTCTAGTATTCCTAGCAACGAAGCAGCACTTTCCAAGAATCGGCTGGAGGAGGAGGTCAAATTCCACAACAGCTCAAGTCCAGTTTCGCGCGAAGGTCGGAAAAGGAAGAGGTGGCTGGGGAATCTCCCCAGAATCAAACAAATAACAAGTACATCCGGGTTGGGGGTGTGTTGACCTCCAACTTCTTCACGAAGGGTTGAAACGGATTTCAACATGGGCGCCGACCGTGGGGACTTCCTCGCGCAGCTAAACTAGGCACGAACAAGTACGGCAACCATGAACAGAGACCCATCGATGACTGAAAGAGAAATGTCTTCGCGGCAAGGAACGTCACCCGACAACACGCGAGAGGTGTTGGTAAACGACGAAGAATGGGAACAGTTCCGTCTATTCCGGAAGTGGCAGAAAACCAGCCAGGAACTCCATGCACCAGAAGCAGCACCACCGCAACATCGAACAATGCGATTTTACCCGGAACCATATATCCCACTAGATCCTCGCGAGGGGTATGGGGAGCACTACCAGGGAGATCGTGCCTCCATCACTCACGAAAGCCTGCAGTATTCGCCATGGGGGGAAACGCACAGGGAACGACACCCAGAATACGAACCTCAATACTACCCAAGGTATGCAGCGCCAGAGGTACCACTGGCATTATTTGGGTCTACTGCGTTCGCGGACCACATCCTCCTAGCACCTCCACCCGCGGACTTCAAGATTCCCATATTTAAGGAGTATACCGGGGAAGAGGACCCCAGAGACCACCTGTCTAGGTATCAATACCTGATGCTCACGAGCAAAGCAGATGAAGCTACTATGTGCAAGTGCTTCCCCAACACCCTGGCAGGGCCCGCCTTAACGTGGATGATAAGCCTACCCGCGAAGAGCGTAGAAGGATTTCAACAGCTCACGGACTCTTTTATGGCCCACTTCGGGTGCTCCCAAAAAAGGAAGCTTAGCATGCAGGAGGTTCTGAACGTCAGGCAACGCGAAGGGGAATATCTCGCTTCTTTCGTCAAAAGATTCACAACAGAGGCAGTCCAGGCCCACGATTTCGACGAAAAGATAGCACGTATGGCGTTTATCCAGGGACTCAAGAATGGGCCTTTTAAACTCAGTGTTTGCAAGAAGCCACCCGCCTCATACACCAAACTGCTGGAGAAAGCCAACCAACATATAATGGCAGAAGAGTTGGCACGCGGAAGCACTACTGTATCTGTTCCCCCCGCGAGCGGTGGTAGAAGAAATGAGTCCGCTAGGAGGGACACTGCAACATGGGAGCCACACCGGCATCAAGCAAGCGAGCGGGGAAAAGCCCCCGAGAAGTCCCTGGTCGCGGTGGAAATGAATAGCCAGGAGAGGGCTGCAACCCACCCACCGAGACCACCCCCCTCACAGACCAGTTTGCCATCCCCTCACACTCGTTCAGGAAGGAAGTTCTGCGTTTACCACCAAGTATACGGCGCACGATGAGCGAGAATGTCAGAGGCACGGGCCTTCGCGAGGAAGGGCCACGTCAAGGTCAGGGCCAGCACCGCTGAGGCAAACACCTAGGCGTCCCTCGCCCTACCTGCTGCTCGAACATAATTTTCCCCGCCCTGACGGACAGGTGGGAACCATCTCTGGGGGGGCACGAGCCTAAGGGTCCCAGTAAGAGAGAAATGAGAAGGATAACCAATGCTCTGTTACCCATCGGAAGACCCGTTATGAGCATCTCGAACCCTCCACGACAAGAACACAAAATGACGTTCATCTCAGAGGACCTAGCCGAGTCCTGCATTCCGAGCACCGACCCCCTTGTGCTTCACGTGCAAATGGGAACAAAAATAATCAAAAGGGTGATGGTGGACACTGGGAGTTTGGCCGACATACTGCACTGGGAAGCATTCCAGAGGATGGGCTTAGATCCAGCAAGTTTAGCACCAACGGATTGCACCTTGGTTGGCTTCGCCGGAGAGCGAGTGAAGCCTATCGGGGTGATAACCCTCGACTTGATCCTAGGAGAAGAAGGAGGCCCGCAGAGATCCGAAAAGGTGGAGTTCTTAGTGCTTCAATCACCCTTCGCATACAATGCTATTCTGGGAAGGATTTCGCTCTGCAAGTTTCAAGCCGCGGTGTCCATCTACCACTTCGCTTTGAAGTTTCCGATGCGGGCGGGAATTGGCATCGCCAAGGGTCAACACGCGGAGAGCCGTACTTGTTATCTGGCAGCACTCAGTGGTAAAATCCTACTGGTGCTAGCTCTAAGAAGCGAGCCTGATCAACCCACGTTGCAAAAGCATGAAGAAGAATTAGAGCTGGAAGTCAAGAGCATAATAGAAACCACAGTATCAGAGGGAGAAAAGCTGCCTATTGCTCTATTTGCCCGTAAAGAAGAAAAAATGTACATGGGACAAGCCTTGAGCGCGAGCACACAAGAAGGAATCAGAGAATTGCTAAAGCATTTGTGAGACGTGTTTGCATGGACCCCTAAAGACCTAAAGGGAATCCCAGTATCTCTGATGACCCATTCGCTCAACACCAACCCAGAAGTTAAGCCGAAAAGACAGAAGAAGAGGAAACAGGCTGGAGATAGAGCCCAGGGGGCCAGGGAAGAAGTCGAGAAACTACTGAAGGCCGGGTTTATTTGCGAAGTAAAATATCCACAATGGCTCGCGAATGTGGTTATGGTGAAAAAAGCTAATGGCAAGTGGAGGATGTGCATAGACTTCACAGACCTGAACAAGGCATGTCCGAAGGATAGCTATCCCCTACCCTCAATCGACCAATTGGTAGACTCAACGGCAGGGCATGAAGCCTTGAGCTTCCTGGATACAATCAAGTCAAGATGAACCCCGCGGATGAGGAAAAAACCGCCTTCATCACGGAGCGCGAAACATTCTGTTACACAGTGATGCCGTTTGGGCTAAAGAATGCTGGGGCTACTTTTCAGAGGCTAGTCGACCTAATATTCTGAGGACAGATTGGCTCCTCCGTGGAAGCCTATGTGGACGATATCGTAGTGAAAAGCAAGAAGGAAGCTAATCACGTAGAAGATCTTAGCGAAGTGTTCGCCACACTACGAAAGCACGGGATGAACCTCAACCCGGAGAAGTGCATCTTCAGAGTCAAGGCAGGAAGATTCCTAGGATTCCTCATCAGCTCGCGTGGGATAGATGTAAACCCTGATAAAGTTGAAGCCGTGCTACAAATGACACCACCCCGGAGTGTTAAAGAAGTTCAGAGGTTTATGGGATCGATCAACTATCTGGGGTGCTTCTGTTCAAGGCTCGCGGAGCGTAGCCTCCCGTTTTTCTCCATTTTGAGAAACCCCCAAGACTTCCAATGGACACCTGAGTGCGAGTCTGCATTTACGGAGTTAAAAACACACCTGGTAAGCCTTCCTACTTTAGCCTCGCCCACTCCAGGAGAAGAACTACAGCTGTACTTAGCCACGGGATCAAGAGCAGTCAGTGCCGTTCTGGTACGCGAGCAGGAGAAACCAGTGTACTTCGTAAGCAAGGCATTAGGGCCGACAGAAACCAGGTATCCGTCCATGGAGAAAGTTGCTCTAGCATTGATTTCAGCTGCCAGGAAGTTGCGACCTTATTTCCAGGCACATCCAATCCAGATCTTGTCTGATCTTCTGTTGCGAAGCATGTTCGGCAGGCCAACTATGTCCGGGAGGTTGACCAAGTGGATAGTTGAGCTATCGGAGTTTGATATAGAGTATAGGCCACGCCCAACGATCAAAGCGCAGTCTCTCGCAGACTTCCTCGTGGAAACCAGTTTCCGCGAAGCAAACAACTAAGAAATGACGAAAAAGGATCAGTGGATCCTCTTCGTCGATGGGGCTGCAAATGAAGAAGGGAATGGGGCTGGAATCACCCTCACCTCGCCCGGAGGGGAGCAGTTCAAATATGCGCTATGTCTAGAGTTCGAGACAACAAACAACGAGGACGAGTACGAAGCACTCCTTGCGGGGTTGGACTTAGCCCTAACCAATGGCGCGTGTAGGGTAATATGCTACAGTGATTCGGAAATAGTGGTAAAGCAAGTATAGGGGGAATATGAAGTCAGGACTAGAAACCTACCCGCGTACCATTCCAGAGTAAGAACGCTCGTCAACGCTTTCGATGGTTTCGCGATTCAGGCCGTCCAGCAAAGAGAAAACACCAGAGCAGATGAGCTGGCAAAACTAGGGTCAAGAACCAGAATGCAGAAAGGCCGGGTTTGGGTAGACTCCAGGGCCACCCGGGCCATTAATACTGATCTGATGATGATCGATTCTGAAGAAGACAAGGATGATTGGAGAGCTCCTATCTGCCAATACATTATGTCGAGCGCCGCGCCCGAAAACGCGCAAGAGAGGAGAAAGTTGCAAATGAGAGCCAGCCGCTTTTACGTGAAAAACAGGGTGTTGTACAAACGGGGCTATATGGCAGCGGGCTTAAAATGCATCTCTACTAAGGAAGGGAAAGAGTTAATGGTTGAAATACACGGGGGATTATGCGGCGGCCACGCGGGGTGGAGATCCCTGGTCTACAAAGCATTACACGCGGGATATTTCTGGCCTACGATGAAAGGAGACGCTCTCCACGTAGCTCAAACCTGCGACTCATGCCAGAGACACGCGCCTGCCTCGCACAGGCCCGATGTCAAAATGCACGCTATCAGTGCTCCTTGCCCTTTCGCGAAATGGGGGATGGATCTGCTTGGGCCATTCACGCGGGCCCCGGGGCAGTTACAGTTTATACTAGTGGCGATAGATTACTTCACCAAGTGGGTTGAGGCCGTGCCACTTGCCGCGACAACCGTAGGGCAGGTCAAAAAATTCATCTGGAAAAATATCATTTGCCGTTTTGGGCTCCCGTAAAGCATCATCACCGACAGAGGCCCACGGTTCAATACTAAGAAGCTGGTTGATTTCTGTGAAGGCTTGGGCATCAGGTTGCACTTCGCGTCGGTGTCTCATCCCCAATGCAATGGCCAAGTAGAGAACGCGAACCAGAGGATCCTCTTTGATCTCAAAAGAAGGCTCACACGAGCGCAAGGGCGATGTGCATAAATTCTTCCACTAGTACTCTGGGCTAACAGAACCACATCCAAGAAGGGAACTGGAGAGACACCCTTCGCGTTAACTTATGGGTTTGAGGCCATAATCCCAGTGGAACATCTTTTCCCCAGTGAGAGACTTCTGGATTACAATGAGGAGAGCAACTCCGAGAAGCTGCAGCTAGAGCTGCAACTAGCCGAAGAAATACGGGATATGGCTGCCATACGTGAAAGTGAGTACAAGCGCCGCATAGCCACCTACTACAACAAGAAAGTAAAACGACGGGGCCTCGTGGAAGGCGATTTGGTGCTCAGGAAAACGGAGGGAGGAAAGCTCGACCCAGGATGGGAAGGCCCTTACATAATAGCCCGCGAAGTAGCTCCAGGAGCCTATCGCCTCAAAGACCACGCGGGAAACATAATCCCAAACTCGTGGAACATAATGAGGCTCCGCAAATACTATCTGTAAAGAAAGGCGCGCCCCAGGTATGACCCTAACCTTGAAATTGGCCCCACTCGGACCCCCCACTCTAAATCGTGAAACTAAAAGCACTAAATCATACAGGCAGCAACACCGCAACTCAAGCAACTAAAAAGCAAAAAGCCTGGGGGCGGAATAAAGAAAAATGGCAAGGTACCTCTGTTAGGAAATGAAACTCTGGAACTTCGGTTCCCCTGAGAGTTCATTTCCTCAGTTTCTCTACTTTTGAAGATGACAAATATTATAATACTAATGTTTTATCTCAAAGATGTGCTTTAAGGAACCACAGGACAAATGCCGAAAGCATGAAAGCCAAACAGGACAAGAGAACCAAGGAACAAGACAAAGGAAGGAACTCAGAGGAACCCATGTGTGCCCAGAAACGCAGCATGCGAGATTGCGATTCCCGAGAAATCTGGCAACACCAACCTTGGACAAAAGGAAGTCGAAAGCAACTTGAGAGAAGCTTCCAAAAGCCTGCCACCATCCAAGAGCAAGACTCCAAGATGCCTAGAAGGATGAACCTCAGACAAAGGCACTGAAAGCGATAGCTCATAGAGATGTCACTGTCCAGAAGACAGTTCCCAAGTGCCCAGATTGTTGAACCTCGGAAGAAGGAAGCTGGAGAACGACTTGGCTGAAGAGGTTGACTAACCTAGAAGGATTCTGAGCTGCCTAGGTTGTTTGTACATGCCAAGAACAACGTGGACCAAGGAGAACCACACATCCTAGGGCAAGCTCAATCTGTGGGAACCCAGAGAAGATTAAGCTGTGAAGAATTCTCTATAAAAGGAAGACTAACTCAAGGGTTATCTTCAAGCACTGAATACGAATCACACTCAATAGCAAACATCAAAAGTGTGAACCTTCAAACAAGATCATCAAAGCAAACCGAGATCAAGAGGAACCAGTCAAGGAATAGAAGAGCTGAGTGCTAAGTTCATGTGATTGTAAGTGAGATAGTTCCTAGGTGCTAAGGTCTATTTCTTGGATTGATTATTGATTGTGTTAAGTTATCTAGGATTGCCTAACTGTGTGTAAGGCAAAGAAACTGTGTGTTTGTTCCTAGGATAAGCTGTAACCAAAAAAGATAAGAAATCAAGAAGTAGACCTTGAAATCCTTTCGAAAGAAAGGTAGTGGTTTTTATCCTGGATTGCTAGTTGGCAATCAAAGGTTTCCACTATAAGGAATTTGTTCATCTAGTTGATTGTTTATTTCCGCTGTGAAGGGAACTGTAAACGGTGTTCTCAGTTCCCTGATTATTAATCTAACAATCACGATCCTATAACCTCACGCGAAATACTATGATCAAATATACATGAGCCACCCAAAAATAAAGCAAGCAAGTCAAAACTAAAGTCACCGATTTTCATTTGAATTTTAGGAAAATGGCAAAGCAATAAAAAACGGTATTGGGCTCAGCCACACCGAGCCGATACGCGTAGCAACACCCAGACGGCGCTGGCTTGGCAAGGATTAGCCAGCGCGCGTAGCAACACCCAGACGGCGCTGGCTTGGCAAGGATTAGCCAGCGCGCGTAGCAACACCCAGACGGCACTGGCTTGGCAAGGATTAGCCAGCGCGCGTAGCAACACCCAACGGTACCAGCCTGTGGAGGCGGCAGTACGCATAGCAATACCTCACGATGCTGGCTCGATGAGTCGACCAGCACGCGTAGCAACACCAGACGGTACTGCTGTAAGCCAGCCAGTACGCGTAGCAACACCTACAGGCCATTATCGCAAGCAAGAAACAAAGTAGCGCTAAGGTATCTAAATGCAATATGATTCGAATCATGCTATTTATCATTTCGAACAAGCTCCTTACAAGAGAAATAAACTTGAAACAGGACCAGATCAAGATAAAGCAAAGCACGTGAGCAATTCTGAGACCGGACAGAGAGAAAAAGTGTCACAACTGTTTTTCATTTTAAGCTTTAAAAAAGATCTTGTAATTACAAAGGATTGTCTCCTTCATTAGAAAATACTAAGGGGTTTTTTTTTTCACCCATATCGCCCAAAAGATTACACAGCGCAAGTTCACATTACAGACTCCCCCTTTAAAGGGTACAACATCCAAAAAGAAAACTAGAAAGCAAATCACCCTCTACAACCCCCTTCCTATCCTTCTTTTAGTCTGCTAGACTAAAAAAAGCATGGGGAGGAAGAAGGGGATCACAAGGCAAAAGAAAAAGTAAAAAACAAGAGCTCTAAAGACCAGCCGCGCGAAGACTGTGAAGAGGAAAGCCCGGAGGAGGCGGCCCATGCACATAGATATAAACCGGTCCCTCTCGACCTAGACGAGCAATACGAGAAGTATCGTAATTAGTTCGGACCTCACGAAGGCGGCATCCCCTACCCAGGGGCCGAGGGAAGTAAAACAAACGTCCCACACCCAAACGAACAGCATCCGGGAAGAGACGAGCACGCAAAACCTGCAGGTCAAACTCCCCAACCGATTCTCCCACGGTGCCCATGTCCATTGTCCACAACCAACCACCGTCATAGCGGTGGACGGAGGACAGTCGGCGGTCACCACGCTGGCATACGATTCGCCCATCAAAATGAGCAGTCAAAATCAGCCTAACCATGGTTGTCAAAAGTCGTAAGAGGAGGGAACACAAAGAAAAACAAAGCAAAGAAGATGAAAGAAGAAGAGTAGGGGAGGCAGGGTATTTATAGAAGAACAAAAACAGTTTTAAAAGGCAGCTACTACCCCCCCCAAAAAAGAAAAACCGTTTGACTACTTCTCTCTCTCCTCTCAAGAAAGAAACCACTCAAGGCAATAACTGCCTCTGAAGACTACCCCCCTTCTTTCTCTCTCTTTCCCTCCCCCCTCTGATAAAAGAGAACCATCAAGAACCGCGCCGTGATTAGACTGAAATGACTAAGTATCATTAAAGCAAGAAGTAACGAGAGAAGAAAAGGCTCGGAAGAAACAATTACCGAGGCCACCAACAAAATCTAAGCCACATTTAAAACCAAATCACAAAGAGTCAATCGCGAACAGAAAAATCAAACAAAAATGACAAGAGTCGGTAAAACGCCCGTGAAGCTACGAGAGCAAAAGAAATCCCCAAGCATTAGTACAAGCAAAGCATTCGTCATGCAAATGTTCGCGAGAATAAACTGAGATAGCCCCAAAAGAGAATAGGGTATCTTAAAAACATCGACCAAGCACCAGTGTAGCAAAATGTAGAGAAGCAACCTAAAAACAATACAAAGCAACGCAGAGGAAAGACTAAAAAGATAAGCTAAGGGCGAGACACAACGACACTTGAAACATCTCCACGTGGGGAATCCTCTCGCGAGCGCTTGACCCCGATGGACGTGGCAGCAGGAGAAGATGTCTTCCTCACAAGGGGATCTCCATCCTTCAAAGTTGTCATGCCCCCAAGCCTCCAAGACCCCGTCATAATCTTCCTTCACATCCCCTATCGCTGGGATCCTATAAGGAGCTCTTGGTTTGTATTCCACCCCCGCGGAGTTGTGTGGATCAAGGCGTATTGGCTGGAGCTTGTAGTAGTCGATCACTTGCTTAGCGCCAACCTTTAAGCCATAAAAGAAATCCCCAGCAGCGTAGTACATATGTCGGGCCTTCATGCGGAAGCCTGGTACGTACTCATCCATGCCCTCTTGTCTTCCTTCCTCTTTGGCCTTCTTGCAGTCCTCAGTCAATGCCATCACTCTCTCCTCCAACTCTGAACACCTCACGGGAAAAGTTTTGAGTCCGCGAAGTTCCTCAACCTCCGTCCGCAGCGACGAGATTTCAGACAAGGCGGCGTCCCTCTCTGTCTTCATATGGCTCAGCTCCATTGTTACCCGCGAGACCTGCTCGCGAAATGAATCTGTGTCAGCAGTATGAGATATCGCCTTCCCCAGAGAACTCAAAGCTTCACGACATCCCTTCATGGCTTGTGAAAGAAAAAAGGAAAAGTCAGTAAAGGGCTATGGCCTATGTATGCCTACACGAAAAAGAAAGAACACTCACGGTCTCCAAGTGGTGGGCTGAAGACCCCGCGGGGCTAGACTGATCTTTGACTCGGTGCCTCGACTTCTTGACACGAGAGTACTTCTTCTTCAGATTAACCAGAGGAAGCTCGGGGCTTTCCCTTAACTCAATAACAGGAGTTCCCCCCCCCCCCCCCCCCCCATTGAGATAGAGCGCCCACCGCATCGCCAACATCGCCCTCGATTTCTTCCGCGTAATTCTGAAAAACCCCTGCCCTGCCCGATGCAGCAGAAGGACCTTGATGGTCTTCACCGTGACCCGGGTCATCCAAAACAAGTCCCTTCTCCAAATCCTCAAGACCATCCATGTAGTCAAATTGCATAGTTGAAGAAGAATCTGAAAAGAATGAAGAAAACGGCTTTAGCAAGAGAGTCTAGTCAAAAGGGAGAAAAAAGACACTTATTGGCACGTGTAGGATCGTGATTGTTAGATAATAACTTAAGGAACTCAGAATATCGATTCTAAGTTTCATTCGCAGCAGAAATAAACAATCAAACAAATGACAAGTTCCTTATAGTGGAAACCTTTGATTGTCAACTAGCAATCCAGGATAAAAATCACTACCTTTCTTTCGAAAGGATTTCAAGGTCTACTTCTTGATTTCTTATCTCTTTTGGTTACAACTTATCCTAGGAACAAACACACAGTTTCTTTGCCTTACACACAGTTAGGCAATCCTAGATAACTTAACACAATCAATAATCAATCCAAGAAATAGACCTTCGCATCTAGGAACTATCACTTACAGTCACAGGAACTTAGCACTCAGCTCTTCTATTCCTTGACTGGTTCCTCTTGATCTCGGTTTGCTTTGATGATCTTGTTTGAAGCTTCACACTTTGATGTTTGCTATGGAGTGTGATTCTATTGTGAATGCTTGAAGATAACCCTTGAGTTAGTCTTCCTTTTATAGAGGATTCTTCGCAGCTTAATCTTCTCTCGGTTCCCACAGATTGAGCTTGCCCTAGGATAAGTGGTTCTCCTTGGTCCACGTTGTTCTTGGCATGTGCAAACAACCTAGGCAGCTCAGAATCCTTCTAGGTTAGTCAACCTCTTCAGCCAAGTCATTCTCCAGCTTCCTTCTTCCGAGGTTCAACAATCTGGCATTTGGGAACTGTCTTCTGGACAACGACATCTCTATGAGTTATCGCTTTCAGTGCCTTTTTCTGAGGTTCATTGTTCTAGGCATCTTGGAGTCTTGCTCTTGGATGGTGGCAGGCTTTTGGAAGCTTCTCTCAAGTCGCTTTCACCTCCTTTTGTCCGAGGTTTGGTGTTCCTAGATTTCTCGGGAAACGCAAAGTCACGTGTTGCATTTCTGGGCACACCTGGGTTCCTTTGGCTTGCTTGTTTGGTTTCTTTATCTTGTTTGGCTTCCATGGTTCCAACAACTGTCCTGTGGTTCCTCTAAACACATCTTTGAGATAAAACATTAGTATCAAAATATTTGTCATCTTCAAAAGTAGAGAAACTGAGGAAAGGAACTCTCAGGGGAACCGAAGTTCCAGAGTTCCGTTTCCTAGCAACACGTGTCTCCACGAGCATTATGGAACCCAGCCCGCGGAAGCTGAAGACCTAAAAAATTAACTAGTCAGCTCACCCCTGCAAGGGTGAAAAGAACTCAAACCCAGCTCTTCGAGTTTTTCCACCGTCATCAATTGACCATACTCATAACTCGAGGTACGATCAAACTTTGCAATCAAAGCCTTCTTCTCTCCCTATTGTCTCTTCTTAGCAAGACCAGAAGCGAGACACGAGAAATGAAGAGCTCTCCCAGGACTAATGTTAACCCCAAACGAGCCAGGAATTCTAAGCAGAAACCACTCGGTCCTCCATGTGCCCAGATTCATGGGCTTGATAACCCGATGTGCATACTCGACCTTCCAGGACCAATATCCGTTAGTAATGTCCCGCGTAGAGATCAAATTCCTTACAACCTCGAGGGAGGGCTCGACACCCAGCTCGCGGCAATGGAGGAAAAGACAGCAGAAATTCCTCCAAGAATTAGGATGCAATTGAATGGGGCTAGTGCCTTGAGCATTTAAAACCTCCTTGAAGAGAGGGTGAATAGGCACACGGAACCCAACGAACAACGTCGGCAAAGACACCGCCATAAAATTCGGAAAGTGGTGAAGGGATCGCGAACCCTCCTCTGGAAGAGCCAAAATAGACCCGGCGGGAAATGGGTATGCTTGTACAATGCTCACCAAATGCTCGAAATCCAACACGGTTTCATCACCGTCATCCTTCCGGAAGAAAGAACTGTCCGAAACTGGTAGCCGACTCACGCGCCTCCTTAAAATCCGGAGTTTGCCTCTTCCCGACGACGTAGGCGAAGAGGTAGGGGCGGTGTTAGTATGGGGCTCACTTCCACCAGAAGACGAAGGGGACGTCTCCTCGCGAAGTCCTTCTTCGTGGAGACTCCCCGCATCGTATCTCGGAGCGCGGTCATGTTTAGCTTTATAGCGAGCCTCGGGAAGAACTAGGCGTCTCTTCGAGTACTTTTCTGGAGTAACAAACTCCGTCGCCTCAGAGGACCCCCCGACGAAGAATATTGGCTTTTTTCGCTGGATGAAAAGACCTGGTGTTTATGATTCATCGCCCCTTTTGGTGAAAATTCCGACCCAAGCCTGGCAAGAAAAGAAAGAAGGAAGATGTCAGTTTCAGTCAAAGGAACCACGCCCGGAAAGAAAAACCAGAAACCGTCTGAAGAACGATGGAGAAAGGGAACGAAGCCTACCCCGAAAAGAAACCCTAGAAAAGCCAGTAAAGAGAAATGAAAGGCTACATCCTAAAAATCCAGAAAAAGGAAATCTCAGAAAGTACCTCAGAATCGCGGGTCCACCGGCGGAGAGAGGATGAGGTCGGATCTGGGTCTCGGCGATCGGAAAAGAGAGACCTTTGCCCCCAAAATAAGTACAATCTCCATACCCCCCTCGTTAGTCCCGGGCCGAAAGGGGAGAAGCAAGAAAGAAAGCACGAACGAAGAAGAAGGAAAAGAGAATTACCTGACGAAGCGTAGAAACCGCCTGAAATCCGAGATTGACAAGAGTTGGCCACTGGGAGCCTCAAATGGAAAAGCAATTCGATAGATGGTTGAGCGAAGTGAGAAGAACACTGGAAAACGATGGTTTATAAAGGTTTGCGAAAAGGCACGACAGTTGAAAGGGCACTCGAAAAAGCCACGTGGAAACACCCCAGGTGAGGCATGTGGCGACAAGAGAGGTCTCCACTGAAAATTCGAAATTCAAACCCATGAATAGAAAAGGCGGGACGAGGGGACCAGGAGCCACCACCAAACATCCAAAGACAAGGAAATGTACGCGAAGACAATTCTGATAAAATCCCACCCACAGAACCAAGCTTTCGCTCACTCTTCGCGAAAAGCTTGGGGGCTGGTTGTGGGAGGCAGATTCCCCTCCTCGCGAGAGAACACCTACGCGTAGAGTACCAAGGTCACCAGAATTCTGTTATGGAGAGAGAGTGTGTCATAGAAAGAGAAGTTTCAATACCAGTTGAGAAATCTCTTTCAATCCGCAGTCGACACTTGGCAGTCTGAGAGTGGATGCTGATTCCTATAAATGCCCTTGAGATCTTTGAGCAGGGTGGGTGGCAATTCCGGGCAAGAAAGAGAGAGGTCAAAAGCTTCATTGTTATTCTGGGTTTTTGGGAATTCTGGGATATTCTGAGGCTCGAAACTACTGGGTTGACTTTCCATAATTCTCTTCCTTTTTCATCCCCCCTCTTCTGTTGATTGAAAACCATTGATTTCGTCACTGACTTGGGCGTCGGAGGGTGTTCTCCCGGAGAAGCTCTCTCCGGGATTTACAGGTCAGCAGAGAAGTCCAGATAGGGAGGAGGGGTTTTCGCGGTGGATCCAGGAGCCAGTCAAGGAAGAGAGGAGTTGAAGCTCGAGACAAACCATAAGGATTCTCTAGTATTCCTAGCAACGAAGCAGCACTTTCCAAGAATCGGCTGGAGGAGGAGGTCAAATTCCACAACAGCTCAAGTCCAGTTTCGCGCGAAGGTCGGAAAAAGGAAGAGGTGGCCGAGGAATCTCCCCAGAATCAAACAAATAACAAGTACATCCAGGTTGGGGGTGTGTTGACCTCCAAATTCTTCACGAAGGGTTGAAACGAATTTCAACAAGTTGCATATTGATGTGTCTGATTTCTACAGGTATTCTGCTGATCTATCTCATTTCCTGGTTGCCCATCCTTTCAGAATCTCCGTATTTCTTTGGAAGTATGATTATGTAAAATGAGTTCGGAATCTAAACAAAGATAAATTACCTAAAGGTAAGAATCTATATAGCCATCATAGTCATAAATCATTATAAACCTAAAGAGTGGACGCAATGAACGATGGTTGGCTAACCCAAAGACTCTTAAAGGAGAGAATTATTGTCATCCTCATGGTTTGAATGAGAATGTTAATTGATACAACATCAAAAGATTTTGACAAAAAAAAAAAAATCAAAAGATAAAGCATGGGAAAGGAAGAGATATGCTTAATAATCTTTTCAGAAGCACTAATGGTTCAACTTAACCCGTCTAGGGTGAATTGAGTTGCTAAAGAGATTCTCCTTTCTTAATGTGAGGTCTAAAATTCAGGCCTTGTGAGTAGAAAACATCTAAAATCTAGACTGTTTTGTCCCTATCCTTATTGATGATCTAGTCCAAGATTAATTCCTTTTCTTTTTATTAGAGATTCATCCAATTTAGAATGGTTTGCATTATGCTTAACGTGTAGTATAACACCGCCGATTGTTCAACATATTTTTTAGGAAGCAAATAGAACGGGCAGAAGAGCCAGAGGCAAAATCAATGAAAGGCGAGCTCCATTTATTACCCATGTGCTATATATTAGCATACGAGACCAACTTAAAACTAGGACTTCACACATATATACATATTATAATGAGTAGCGTTCAAGTACAAATGTACAAATGTACAAATATGAGTTTTCATACATTTGCATCTTAAAGTAAGAAGTAAAAACCATTATGAG